>OX422208.1:677730290-678930290 GCA_949130495.1 Sambucus nigra | reverse complement strand
CCAGTATGTTTTAAAGCCAAATTATTAATATTTTCAAATTATCATCATATTCTCAAATCGAAAGTCCTGCGACTACGCAGTTAGTTCTTACGAGTTACATTGGTCCCGTGCGAGGTGTTTGTGCCTCTTACGGGGAAATTTAGGGGATAGTTTGGGTTTTCACCCTCTAACGACATGGTTTTAAGCCAATGTTTAGATGTTTTCTAATTATCAACATATTCTCAAACCGAGAGTCTCGTGAATACGCGATCAATTCCTACGAGTTATATTGGTCCCGTGCGAGGTGTTCGTGCCTCTTATGAGGCCGTTTGGGGGCTGGTTCTCACGGTGTGTTTTAAGCCCAATCTAGATATTTTCAAGTTACCATCATATTCTCTGGGGCCCCGTGACTACGCGATCAGTTTCTATTAGTTACATTGGTCCCGTACGAAGTGTTAGTGCCTCTTACGAGTTCGTTTGGGGGTCGTTTGGGGTTTCACCCTCTAACAACGTGTTTTTAAGCCTAATCTATATATTTTCAAATTATAATCATATTCCCAAACCGAAAGTCCAATGACAACGCAGTCAGTTCCTACGAGTTTCATTGGTCTCGTGCGAGATGTTAGTGCCTCCTACGGAACCGTTTGGGGGGTGTTTTGGGTTTTCAATCTTCAATGGCATGTTTTAAAGACAAATTCTTGATATTTTCAAATTATCGTTATATTATCAAACCGAAAGTCGCATGGCTACGCGGTAAGTTCTTATGAATTACATTGGTCCCGTGCGAGGTTTTTGTGCCTCTTACGGGGCCTTTTGGGGGTTGGTTTGAGTTTTCACCCTCTAACGGCATGCTTTTAAGCCAAAGTTTAGATATTTTCAAATTATCAACATATTCTCAACCCGAGAGTCTCCTGACTACGCGATCAGTTCCTACGAGTTATATTAGTCCCGTGCGAGGTGTTACTATTCCTACGAGTTACATTGGTCCCATGCGGAGTGTTCGTGCCTCATGTGGGGTCATTTGTGAGGCATAAAGCTATTACCTATCTAAAGGTGTCATGTTTTAAACATAATTCATTATTTATAATAGATAAAAGTAACTATAAAGAATTACTAATCTGGTAATACTTTAAGTTCTAGTTTGGTTCAAGTTGTTGTGCTTTCCAAGAGTCTAAATTGGTAATTTCACATATAAAACTTAAACAGTAAGGAAGAAATTGAAATTGTTCTACTCAAGCTTTTAACACGAATAATAAGACTGCATATGTAAATTTACCAATCCGGGATATTTGAAGACCACAAAAACTCGAACGTAATGAACACTAATTAGAAACTATAATTCATGAATATTTATAAACTAACAAACATTTAAATTGCACACTTGAGAAATTGAGGATGGAGGACGTACATCCAAGGGAGAAACTGGCTTTGTCACCTAATTTATACAAAGTGACTGAACCATCTTGTTGGAGCTTCAGATCTGTTAGTTCCAGATGCTCCCAAAGCAACTCGTCTTTTCATAACTTTCTCGATAACCTGCATTAAGTATAACAAATTGCTCAATCCCTAAGAACAGAAAATTAAGGGAATTAATAAACTGATAACAAAGTATTGTGCATACATTCTACCGGTCACAAAAGATTCCATTGAGTTCCAAAAGAACAAATCAAAGGTCTTTGCATAGAATACATATTCCATAACATAATATATATCCTATATGCACCAAATGATAGCAAATTGTTTCATATATATAACGGGATAAATAAAAAGATACTATGTAAGACCATCTTTGCATAGAATACAAAAGTTTTTTATTTTAAGAACTTGCAATTTTTTAGGATGGAAAACAGTTGTATAGTGATATTGGATTCTTAGGAGATTGAAAGATACGAGACGGTATATCTATATTTTAAATAGTTCAAAAGATATTGCAAGCCTCCTTTAAATAGGCAACAACTAAAATAATCATGACACCAAAAATTTATATGAAAAATTCACTATATATGATTGCTATACAATCCAAAAGGAAGGGGACTAGACCTTACCTCTCGAAATTCAAGATATAGAATGATTATATATCTGAACATCATACAACACACAAAAGACATCAACCCTTCAAGTAGTGTTATATATCTTAACATCATGGTTAGGCTTTACACCAATTACATCAGCCAATGAAGTTTATGTGGTGACCAATGAAGTATATGTGGCATTAGTTCCGTTAAGAGGCAGCAAAGGGCCTGCTCAGTGCCTCATATCAACTTCCTACTCTGCCAATCTATGGGATTTATAGCATTTCATGGTCATTAGACTCTCAGGCTGTGGTGTTTGATTTTCAGCCAAAGGATCCTGAAAATATATCTGTAACATTTGCAGCTCTATCTGGCACCAAAGTAGCAGGATCTCACGAGGAAGCTGTCAAAGCTGACAAAAACTAATATTGGTTCATTGGAAATTACAAAGAGGATGCCAAAACATCCCAACAAAGGTTATAAACTTACCTTTGGGTTTGAAGTTATGAAGCAACTAAGCAAATCCCCATCGTACATACCGACTAAAATAACATAACGCGTACCATATAGGTAACATTGGAATAGAATAAGGAATATTCATTTTAAAATTAGTTGGGGGCTTACTATTCTTGGACCCACACCATGTGACATTCAACTCACACACATATATAACATATTCAGGCTTGTAGTAAATCTTTGGACTATAAATATTATTCAAAACTTATGAATATGAGAGGTGGATCCATATATTTGAACGTCTTATCAAAGGCCTTATTTCTTTCATCTTTTCATCGTGGCCAAAGAAATAGTGTTAAAATTTGTTGCACTACCTTTTACTGGCACTAGAAATGGACGAATATAGTTACTAGCTTAAGTTTTAAAGAATGGGTAAATAGATACAAAGGAAAGGAGAAGGAGAAGGAGAAGTCTAGGGGATAGAGAAAAGAAAGGGAGAAGTAAGAATAGAGAAGGAAAAAAGTAGAGGGGAAATCAATAATCTCAACAATACGACTCATTATAGTCTTTACTTCCCCTTCATCTCTAAAAAGTTCTTCCTTGATTCATCCCCATCTTTTCTCTTATCTTATTTCACATTCTTAAACTGTATCACCCATTATTTTAGTAAAATGTTTGTTCTATGGACAATGTTGATGGATCAAACTTGAATTTGTATTTGGCATGCTACTCCTTAAAAGAGTTTTAGGTCTTTATATAAGATTTTACCTTCAAAATTCTACTACAATTTAGAAATTTCAAACATCAGGGTATCATAAAGAATGAATCAACAAAACACAACGAAAACAATGGAAGATGCCCATACAGAGCTTCTAACCCATTATTTTTTTAAATTTCATATTAGATACAATGAGACATTTTCTTGCAACTACTAAATTATTTTAATCAATATTTCAAATGCATACCTTTTGAAACAATCGACACTTCCTTTAAGCATCATTTTAGCAGTAGAAGGTTCCAACTTCTCATCCACCACAATGATGCAAATTCCACATTCATTAATACCATGAAGACCATAACAGCCACTCATCTGTATATATTCAACACTGGATAACAATCTAAATTTATCTCCATCAAATTTATGAACATTTGAGAAGATAACAATTTTTTCAGGGATATTCAAGCCTGTGATGAATGCCTCTGTAGCAAACAAACACTAAAGAAGAATGTGTCAATATGACAAAATAGTAAATAAACTTGGATTACACCACCATACTTCATGATGTGTAAGTTTAAAAAAAATGACTTTCGTAAAGAACTTCTTCTCAGAATCTGATCGACCCATGTAGGGTACGATACATCTATTATTCAATACACCTATGTTTTTTAAAATATACTCATCTCATAAACAAACAATAAAATGACAACTACATCGTGTTGTACACTAACACAAAGCGACCAAAGTCATAGCCTCCATTTATATACATCTATTCATATGGAACAAAAATATCAACTTGCCTGAGGTAGCTTTTATCATCATCTGATAACATGTCCATAGAACTCTAAGAAAGGTATTTGTGCTCACTTTCTCATCATAATCATTGTGATCCATTTTAGCCATCTACAGAATTATATCAAATAAAACCATTAGTATAGAGAATAAAGAAAGACATATATGCCAATATTAGTAATCTTACCAGCAAAATTTATGGAGAAAATAAAACCATTATTATAGAGGACTTTCTAGAGAAAATCATTAGTATAGAGGACTTTCTAGAGAAAATCCCATTCCTAGTGACAATAGAGCAGGGGCAACGACAATACCAAACATCGTTCTCCACCTAATAGAATGAAATATATAAGAAATAGTACTTGAGGATCCTAATGAAAAAAATCTATGCGTATTTATGACAGGTGAGATTCCCAATGTTTATTTTTCCAATTGAACTACATATAACCAATATTAGATTTTAATTGCAAAAAAATATACCCTAAGTGATTTCCAATGCAAGACTTGACTTGTAGTGACTAGAGATGGCTTCCTTGAACTTGCGGGGACTTCAGGGGAAAAGTTTTTAGATACCACAGCAGAAGAACATGGAGAGAAGAAGGGGAGATTTAGGTCGTGAGATAAAACAACGCGCTCTTGATCTTTGCCTTTCCTCAGAGTTTTGGTGCCTAAATGTTTTTTGCACTGAGAAGGGGAACCAATGGAAGGTCCCTCTTTGGATTGACCAAAGTTAAAACTTTACCTATCTTAAACCTGAGAAGCAACATCATTATAAGTAAGGGGGTTTCTCGGCTACCCTAGGTACCCTGGAAAAATAAATAAGGGGATAACTCGAAAGGAACTAAAGTCACATAGCACTTTAATAACTACTAAGCGAATCTTTTCCACTAAGCCTAGATTAGGTCGTTGAATGGCTTCTAGAGGTACCTCAACTAATTGTATGGCACCTTTGTTAGCTTTGGATTTCTTGGGAGCTGGGAGGGAAACCTTCGCTATCGACGAACCAACTACAACAGATGCTTTCCTTTCTATTGAAGCAGTAAAAGTGACAATATTTTTCTCATTTTCCCAATGAGACAAATCTCTTAATGTCTCTAAGGGGGTAACTCTTGTGGTGGACTCTTTTAGGTGGTGCTTAGCTCAAACTCATATCCTATCACTGAGTTATTTTTAAGGCCAATTTCATTTGGGACATACCGATTCATAAATGGATAAGCAGGTGTAGTTTTAATCCGCTCTCTGATTTTGTTGAGTTGATGTAACACCCTGTGTTTTTATTATTTGACTTTATTTAATTTGGAGTAAAATAAAATCTTGGAATTAATGACCTTTAAGAATTTAACTGGGTTTTAGTAAAATTTTCAATCGGGAATTAATTCAGACCTTATATAAAAGGTTATACGGTTCTTATTTAAATTTTAACTGGGAGATACGTATTTCTTCAGCTAATTTTTTTTATCTGATAATTAAGTTGGATTTTCATAAGATTTAATTTTGGGATTTCTGGGGCTCGTTCAAATTGCAAGGCATGTTGTTCGAACGACGTCACATGTCGTTCGAACGACATGTGTCCTCGTTCGAACGACGTAGAGGGAATGGCTTGGTTAAGACTCCTAATTGTTTTCCAGCTCTTAAACCTTTATATACTAAACTAATACGGGGCTGGGACTTTGAAAATTACTTTTCTCTCAAATTTTATCCAAAAAGTTTTTCCAAAACATATTTATCTTATCTTCAACCCCTAGCCCATACTTTACACAAGTTTTGAAGATTCAATTGGTTTTTTCTCAAGAGGAGTTCAACCTTCTATTCAGATTTTGATTCAAGTTAATCAAATGCATTAATACTCTATTCTTTTACTTTAGTATTATGCGTTTTAAGTGTTGCCTAAACCTTAATTCAATGTTTTTTAAAAATCAATTAACAATCTAATTAGAGAAAGTGAACACTAAAGTTTAGGGTTATTTTTATGAAACCTTTTTAATATGAATAATATTCATAACCCGTGGGTACATAGGTTTCATGAGAGATTTTGGGTTTTAGTTGGTGTAGGTTATATGTAGAAAAATATTGATTTTAAATTAATTGAATTTTGGGGACGTATACCTCATGTAAATTGTGTAGAGATAATGAAATCAAAAATATGATGTATTAATGATGAAATCTCGGTGTAATTAATTTAAATAATTAATTGGGTATTTATGACGTGGTGAGAATTAAATTAAAATTTAATTGAATTGGACTATCATGCGTAGTTTGGTACGATGATTATATTTCTTGTTTGTGTGAATTGTTAGTATTATTAAATTGTCATTGTGATGTCGGGTTATTGGGCATTCTTGCTCTCCCTATATCTTAGAATACTTTCTAGGTATGTGACTAGTATGTAGGTCTTTTGGTGATTTAAGCCTTCTAGGAATGGTACTAGGGAGTGTAGATCATTATGACTTTGTGATGTCAGGGGTGGGCCGATTTTTGGTACTTTATCGTCGTTACGGTAGCCTAGGCATGACACTAGGTTGAGGTTTATGTTAGCATTTAATCCTATATATAGGGTAGGACGTATTGATAACTTGGGAACCCTTGGGTAGGAGACTAAGGGGTATTTTGAGGATCTCACATCGATTAAAAGGGTGGGGTAATTTATAAATGGTGAAATGGTGAAACTGTGAAATTGAGAATTAATGCCTAAGATAAAAACGGGTATTAAAATTAGTGGCAACATAATGTGTCAGTGACTGACAGTTTAAACGGGTCAGCTTGGGCGATTTATGTCATGTCGTGAGTTGGAACCTTGTCATATTGCGGGGGATCGACAGTTTAAACGGATTCGGCTGGCTATTGAC
Source organism: Sambucus nigra (assembly GCA_949130495.1). Classification (NCBI taxonomy): domain Eukaryota; kingdom Viridiplantae; phylum Streptophyta; class Magnoliopsida; order Dipsacales; family Adoxaceae; genus Sambucus; species Sambucus nigra. Next base: position 678,923,487 of record OX422208.1, on the reverse strand, counting down.
AAGGGAAAGTGTGACATTTTTGGTGAATTATCACCCGTGGCGGGAGGATCGCTATAATGAATTTTGGTGAATTATCACCCGCGGCGGGAGGACCACCATACCTAATAATTATTGAAGTAAGAACATGAATAATTGAGAAATTTTGATAATTTGGGTTAATTAAAAGAAGATTAACTTCGTGGGACTTGGGAATTTAGAATCATATTGGTGTGCCTTTATAAATGGGGACTCTGCGAGTAGTTAGTGATTTATATTTATCGCATTTAATTATCCCGTTTAATTTAAAATATTCTATTGTGATATTTATTGCGTATAATGCTACTATCTGGATTCAAGGATACTATTTGAGGGGAGTTGTGTGTATTCATGCTCGGGGCTCTGACCTCGTGTGTTAACTAACTTTTTTAGGATAGTATTTGGAGAAGCTGCATAGATTTATTTGGAGATTTTCTTGGAGGTACAGTTGGAGTTGCTCTACCTTATGCATTTTGATTTAGTTTAGTTTTCCATTCCTTCGTATTTGTTTTGAGACACGGTTTATGGTTTTGGCTGGGACATTTGGTTCCAAAGTTGTATGTATGGGTTCTATTCAGATATTTCATTATGGATCCAGTTGTTGTTTATTGAGTTTTATACTATTGGAGATTAGTTTACTATCTGGAGTTTATAGTGTGATGGATTTTTCATCGTTCAACTATTGTTATCAAATTAAGTTTGATTCAATTAATTATCTTGTGGATTGTTTTACTTATGTCTCATATCTGTCTCATGTTAAGAATGTTATTTTATTTACTCACGCCCGACTTAGTTTTGGTGTCGGCCGACTCTAGAATTAGGCGGGGTGTGACAGATGGTATCAGAGCATGGTCTTAGGTCTCGTAGGTTATGAGTTCGTTTAGCTTACGCATTGCCGATCTTTGATTCCCTTGATTAATTCGTACTCCTTAAGGTACAGGGTCTAGCATACGTGTTAGATGTGTTTCTCGGAGATGTAAAGTTTTGAGTTAAGGACGTTGTAGGCATTGAGTTTAGAATTAGTAAGATTGATGTGAGGATCCTTAGAATGGATTATGGAGACAATAACTATCTTGTAGATTTTAGTGCAGATGTTAAGTATCGCATGTATCGATTTTTGGGTGTTGAGATTTAATTTGAGGATGTTAGCATTTTGATGACTTTTAGAGATATGAGCGAGTGGGGAGGTGTGAGAGTGTGTGGTACGCCATTATTTTCATAGTTATCCGTATGTATATAGGCAATATATATTATTTTGTTGATCGTGGGGTAGGTGTGCGTAGGATTGGGTGTATGGGCACCCAATTATGGCATTCTTCTAGTAGGCATATGTGAGCCTTATTTTCTCTTGCGAGATTTACGTGTTGCTGTGTATGCTTCGTCTAATTTTGAGGATGAAATTCTTTGCTACTGGGGAAGTATGTAACACCCCGTGTTTTAATTATTCGACTTTAATTATTTCGGAGTAAAATAAAATCTTGGAGTTAATGGCCTTTAAGAATTTAACTAGGTTTTAGTAAAATTTTCAATCGAGAATTAATTCGGACCTTTTATAAAAGGTTGTAAGGTTCTTATTTAAATTTTAACTGGCAGATGTGTATTTGTTCAGCTAATGTATTTTATCAGATAATTAAGTTGGATTTTCATAACATTTAATTTTGGGATTTCTGGGGCTCGTTCAAACAACAAGGCATGTCGTTCGAATGACCGGTGTCCTCGTTCGAACAACGCAGAGGCGGTGGCTTGGTTGAGACATCTAATTGTTTTCCAACTCTTAAACCTTTATATACTAAACTAATACGGGGCTGGGACTTTGAAAATCAGTTTGCTCTTAAACTTTCTCCAGAAAGCTTTTCCAAAATATATTTCTCTCATCTTCAACCCCTAGCCCCTACTTTTCACAAGTTTTGAAGGTTCAATTGGTGTTCTCTCAAGAGGAGTTAAACCTTCTATTCAGATTTAGATTCAAGTTAATCACAGGCATGAATACTCTATTATTTTCCTTTAGTATTATGTGTTTTAAGTGTTGCCTAAACCTTAATTCAATGTTTTCTTAAAATCAATTAGCAATCTAATTAGAGAAAGTGAACACTAAAGTTTGGGGTTGTTTTTATGAAACCTTTTTAATATGAATAATATTCATCACCTGTGGGTACGTAGGATTCCTGAGATATTTTTGATTTTTTTGGTGTAGGTTACATGTAAAAAAACATTGGTTTTGAATTAATTGAATTTTGGGGACGTATACCTCATGTAAATTGTGTAGAGATAATGAAATAAAAAATATAATGTATTACTGATGAAATTTCGGTGTAATTAATTTAAATAATTAAATGGGATTAATTGGGTATTTATGATGTGGTGAGAATTAAATTAATATTTAATTGAATTGGACTATCTTGCGTAGTTTGGTATGATGGATATATTCTTGTTTGTGTGAATTGTTAGTAATATTAAATTTCCATTGTGATGTCGGGTTGTTGGGTATTCTTGCTCTCCCTATATATTAGGATGACTTCTAGGTATGGGACTAGTAAGTAGGTATTTTGGTGATTTACGTCTTCTAGGTATGGGACTAGTGAGGGTAGATCGTTATGACTTTGTGATGTTGGGGGTGGGCTGATTTTTGGTACTGTATCGTCGTTACGCTAGCCTAGGCATGAAATTAGGTTGAGATTTATGTTAGAAATTCATCCTATATATAGGGTAGGATGTATTGATAACTTGGGGACCCTTAGGTATGGGACTAAAGGGTATTTTGAGGATCTCACGTCGATTAAAAGGGTGGGGTAATTTATAAATTGTGAAATGGTGAAGCTGAGAAATTGAGAATTAATGCCTAAGATAAAAATAGGTATTAAAATTGGTGGCGATATAATGTGTCGGTGACTGACAGTTTAAACGGGTCAGCTTGGGCGATTTATATCATGTTGTGCATTGGAACCTGGTCATATTGCGGGTAACGACAATTTAAATGGATCCGGCTTGATATTGACAAGGGGAAGTGTGACATTTTTGGTGAATTATCACCCGTGGCGGGAGGACGGCTATAATGAATTTTGGTGAATTATCACCCGCGGCGGGAGGACCACCATACCTAATAATTATTGGAGTAAGAACATAAATAATTGAGAAATTTCGGTAATTTGGGTTAATTAAAAGAAGAATAACTTCTTGGGACTTGGGAATTTAGAATCATATTGGTGTGCCTTTATAAATGGGGATCTCTGCGGGTAGTTAGTGATTTATATTTAACGCGTTTAATTATCCCTTTTAATTGAAAATATTCTATTGTGATATTTACTGCGTATAATGCTACTGTCTGGATTCAAGGATCCCATTTGAGGGGAGTAGTGTGTATTCATGCCTGGGGCTCTGACCTCGTGTGTTGATTAACTTTTTCAGGATAGTATTTAGAGAAGCTACATTGAATTATTTGGAGATTTTTTTGGAGGTGCAGTTGGAGTTGCTCTACCTTATGCGTTTTGATTTAGTTTAGTTTTCCATTCCTTTGTATTTATTTTGAGACATAGTTTATGGTTTTGGCTGGGACATTCGGTTCCAAAGTTGTATGGGTTCTACTCATATATTTCATTATGGATTCAGTTGGAGTTTACTCAGTTTTATACTATTGGAGTTTAGTTTATTATTTATAGTTTAGCATTTGATGGATCTTTCATCGTTCAACTATTGTTATCAAGTTGAGTTTGATTCAATTAATTATCTTGTGGATTGTTTTACTTATGTCTAATATTTGTTTCATGCTAAGAGTGGTATTTTATTTACTCATGCCCGACTTAGTTTTGGTGGCGGCCGACTCCAGAATTAGGTGGGGTGTGAGAGTTGAGTTGGACAAAAAAGCATAAGTTAGATGAATGACACATCACCCTTCCTCTTGTCATTTGTAAGGATGAGCTCATTCTTAAAATCAGAATAAAATGCAATAATGACAGAGATTGTAAAGTCTAAGTAAGCTATCGGGAAAGAATCATCAGCTATGATGCTTTAGCAGGACATGGAGGGAACATCTTGGTCGTAACCAAACTGTCGGGGTGAAACAGTGGGGATTATATGCCTTGTTTTCTACGCCCCACTTAATGAATGAGGGAAGATCTCCATGAGTAAGTACAAGAACAAAAAAACAAAGTATATTTCTCGATAATCATTTCTCCTAACACTGCTTGAACTGAAAGATTGGCCTCATAAAAGAATGAGCACGTTTTTGCTTTAGTTTCCCCACAATAAGGCCTAAAAATAAAATAATAGCACTTGTAAAGCAAAGGATGTAAGTCCTTTCTACTTTGCTTCTTGTTCCAAAGGATCAACCTTGCACATTTCACAGAATATTGGACGAGGATGCGGATCTTCGAAGGGGAAAAATCGGAGAAACCGAATTAAAGGAACCCCTTAAGAGAATGATGTTAGCAAAATTGAAGACATTATACCTCCCCAAAGATCTTTCCATGATAGATTGAGTCTTGTCTAACCAAGTGTAGAGGGACCCAAGAGTGATAGCAGTAAGTGGACGATTAACCCCACGAGCCAATATCATAGACAAAATGATCTCTCTACGAGGTTGATCGTTGGGCTTGCCCGATAAAAAACTGTGAGAGAGAACACACAAGATATAAGTTGTTAACTCGAGTGAGGAACCTTTACCTACACCAAAATCTGCATCAGGGACGAAAACTTTTACCCAAGACTTTTCGCGTTGTAGTTTCAGCAGCATTAAGAGCTTAATCATTGTAAGGAAAGGAACCATAAGGATAAAGTCTCATCGGATTATAAACATCTTTAAGGGTGGCCATTGATGTGACTCAAAATGTGTCTCTAGTGCGTGCTAATTATGGTTCAGGTGCAAACCGGTCGTGTAAGTAATAAACCGGGTAAGATGGGGTCGAATCCTTAGGGAAACTCGACGTAGAACGTGACGACAGATATGAAAGACACTTAACCCTAAACTGACTCAGAAAAATAAAGGAAAAGGTGATGAGTTTTGATTTTTATCTACGAACTAAATGAAAATTAATTAAGTGAGTAATTAAACTACACATGCAGAAGTAAACTAACTATGAATTAATTAATATGAAGGAGAAAATTAGGTTGAACTACAATCCCCCGAACCCTAGTACGTTTACCGGATATAAAAATTCATTGTGAATTCGATAATTAATTAAAATACAAACTTTATTACTTTCAAGCATTACATATATGAGGGTACAAGCCCACATCATACATAATCAAGAATAGAAATAAAGTGGTATCGGAATAGCTGACATGCGCGTCACACTCTTAAACACCTCGGATACCTAGGGAAAACGAGGTTAAAAGTCCTATGACAGTTGTAACAACTAATCAACACAATTCAATCAATTATTTAATTCAAGGAATTACTTTTATATCCATGCAAACCACATCGGGTTGGGTTCATCCATTCCAACCCTTCGAAAAGATTCAATTATGGTGGTTATTGATCATTTCCCTAAAATGGCTCATTTTGTTCCATTAGCAAGACCTTTGTGACACCTCGCCTAATAAAATACCGGGCGATCACTCCTATATCAAATTAAAACATGAATCGCATATGGATCATTCTTAGCATCACTGTCAAAAATCAATTTAATTACTAATAACCTATTAGGCTGGCGCAAAATTTTTACTTAACTACTCTTTTTAAACAACTACATAATAAAAACATCCACACAGTTTATGTAAATGAAACTGAAATGAAATAAAATTTCCGAACACTGGGTCAAAATTATACAACCATATCGAATGCCGCACTAAAAGGCGGTAAAAGAATAAATAAATGATGTTGGGGTATTAACCCGAATGTGTACACAATACTTCCTATCTAGATTATAAGAATGGAAGCGTCTATCGAGAACCTGCATGCATCCACAGCTACTGCAACTGACGTCTGACTCGAAAGAAGTGTCATCCAGGTGTCTCTGTGTCGGGACACCTATATATATATATAATATATAGCAAGAAAGGAAAATATAGAAACGGGTCAGAGACCGAGCTTTGAAAATATTTACCAAGTGCATAAATGCCTTATTTTAAAAAAAAAGGTTTTATCTCATATTTAAATTTGGTATCGCACTACCATGAGATACCCCTCACATCTCTTCTAACACTGCACACCTAGCGCATCCTTCTAAACTTCCTAGTCAATCTACACTGCCTAGCTAAACGGTCACCCATCTTCTAACCACCCTAGTGATTCCAAGTACTAAGGGATAAACTTATCCCCAGTCTCAACACGATGCCATATTCGTGCGTGGGGTGTGTCGCAAAGCAAAATCCAAACAAGGAACCCCCCGATACACTACTACGCGGCAAGGTCGATCGTCGGGATCCATTAGACCCTCAGTACACGATATATATATATATGCACCATATAAGAAATCCCAATATTAGAGCACTAAGGGTTAAACTTCTCCCCAGTCTCAACACTAAGCCAAGTTCGTGCGTGGGGTGTCTCGCAAAGCAAACTCTAAACAAGGAACCCCCCCGATACACTACTACGCGACAAGGTCGATCGTCGGGATTCATTTGACCCTCAGTATTCAATTTATACATATATACTCATATTACAATATACATCCAGATCTATCTCCCGAAATGAGAATTCATTTACAACATGTTTACCAATTCAATTTCATTTCAAAACTTTCTATTTCCCTTTTTCTATCCAGGAAATATACTTAAAGCAAGTTTTATTATCATAAAAACTTTTTTCCGTTTCATAACATCCCATTTCCCTTCTTCCATCCAGGAAATGTATTTAAAGCCAATTCATTTATCCCGTTTCCCTTATTCCATCCAGGAAATGTATTTAAAGCCATTTTATTATCATAAAATGCTTTAACATCAATAATGTCCCACATTATTGAAAATAACTATATTACATATTATATAACGCTTCTAAGACCTCCCGTCCCGGTTTCCCCACTGTGCACGCCCCTAAATGGCCATCATCTTCTAGTGCCTATCAATCAAGACAACCTGGGATCCTACAATGCAAGATGTAGGGAAGCGGCCATATGCCCGCGGGAGAGTCATAACCACACCCAGAATTACCTCAGTAGAGCCGAAAACATACAATAATCGCTCATATGGCCTAGGACTATATCCACCCTGCATTCATTAGCCAGGGGGCTTCACCTCACGTGCGCAACTTCCCTTATGATAGCGATTTAGAGAGGTGTGTATACATAAATTATCATTTATGAAAATCATTTCTTTTCCATTTTGAAAACATTCATTTTTACATTCATAAAACCATTTATTCTTATTCATTAAGTACCATGTTTTAACCCATGCATGTCTTATTCTTATAGACATATATATTACCTTGTTCTCATGCACAAGGAATATACTATATAATACACATCCGTATCATATTTTATATATACTTTAATCACATAGTATACATACTATATATTCCTCCTCGAATATATATAAATGGCCATAATTTCCAATCACATCTAGTGATGACCAATAATCCCAAAGATTCTCTCGAAGAATCATAATCATGCATTCATATACGCATGATACTATACCCAAATTATTTCCTCACTCTGATGAATAATACATACCTTAATCTCTTCTAAGGATTTATTGGATATCTCCAATTATAACACTCCACACTAAGTGAATATATATCTATATTCCCAATTTATCCTAATTATCTCATAGGATATACTCAATCCACAATCGATTATAATTATGTTTCCTACACGCATAATTATATAGGCCTAAATGCCCACTGAAATATCCCCGGGGATTATCCTTTCCCGATCAACCTTAAACTTAGTACGTCGTGGATTCCATTTCCACAACCCAAGGACTACATCTCGTCCATATAATCCCTTAGAGGCCCCCATCCTAACTTAGGAACCATAAACCTTCAAATTCTATAAATTCTCTATTTTCCTCGAAAATATAGTTTAAGGGTTACACATTTAAAACCCTCACTTAACCCTCCTAAATTCCCTTAATTGGAGGACTCTATACTCCTAAAAGTCCCCTTATGTTATCCCATAATTAACCTCGAATCAATTAGAATTGGAATTCATCCCATCCAATTCACCCTAGGAAAACTGCCTAACTTTCAGAAGGGGTTGATCGATGATTGATCGATCGATCATGATGGGAAGCTTCTTCTCCGATAAGCTGTTTCAGCCATTAAAAATTCTCCCAAGCTTTTGTCGCCTCTCCCGAAATCCTACACCTCAACCAACTACAAATACACATATAATAAGGGTTCTAAACGTCCTAGAACCCGGAATCACCAATTAATTTCAATTAAATCCTAAGTTCCTCGAATTGAAATATTATTAGGGTTTATTCGTTTTAACTCCCGAAAACTCGTTTTATCCACAAAAACCCAACCCAAAATATTTAGGGTTTATTTTTACCAAACTACGATGTGAGATTTATGCTCAAAAATAAATAAAGCAAGTAAACACTTGCCTCGTGGATAAAATCCGACGATCCCGAGTCGAGTCCGGAGGAGTCTAGCCCGAAATCTCCCTTTTCTCCTCTTTTTCTTCCTTCCTCTCTCTCTTCTCTCTTTTATTTCTCTTTTCTTTCCCCCCTCCCTCCTTATATAGGGGAAACAAGGGTTTTACTCATTAAAACTAAAAAACGACTCGTTTACTAAATTACGAGTTACTTTTAGCTCTAAAATTACCCGAAACTCAATTTCGATAATCGAACACTCTTTTTCGACTATCTCAGCCATTCCGAGACTCACCGCGCAGTCAAAATTTCCATCTGAGGTACTTGACCGCAAATCACTATTTCAACCCAAAACAAATAAATGTGGTATTCCCATTAAGATATCATCTTATGTCGCTTTACCCAATGACGACATATTATTAAAATACTCTAATTCATTTACTTAATCCCAAAAGTAAATACAACACCCAACGAAAATCGTCTAATCCTCGAAAAATCCCAAAAATTACTATTCCTGGAAATTCCCCAAATTCCAATTTATACTCAATTATGTAATTTAATTATCTCCAAAAAGGACGGGTTGTTACGACCTTGAATGCATCTCATATTGCTAATCTTTACTTTTATGAACTTGTCAATATACATGGCATTACAACGACCATCACTTTCGATCGAAATTCGAAGCTTGTGAGTCACTTTTCGCACACTTTATGGAGAAAAAATTGGAACAACTTTGTATTTTAGTTCATCTCACCGTCCACAAACTAATGGAAAAACTGAAGCTGTAAATCAAAGCATGGAAAATTTATTGAGGAGTTCCGTGGGAAGTAACAATAGAAGTTGTGATCTTAAACTATCACAAGCTGAATTTTATTACAACAAATCTTTAAGCCAAGCTATTGATACTAATCCATTTGAAGTTGTGTATGGGATAAATTAAATCACTCCATTGGTTTTAAATCAACTTCCATCATCTTAATGATTCAGTGGTGATGAAGAAGAACAATCCAAGTATATGAAAAAAAATTATGAGTATGTGCATGAGCAAATAATAAAGCAGAATGAGAATCGAAATCAAGCTAATAAGCATCGTAGGCCTATTGCATTTAAATAGGGTGATTTGGTGTGAATTCATCTACAAAAAGAAAGGTTTCCTCGTTAGAAACATGGAAAGATTAAGACCATAGTTGATGGTACGTTTAAAGTCCTTAGGAGGTACGGAGACAATGCTTACAAGATCTAACTTCTAGGGGAGTATCAAGTTTTAACAACTTTCAATATGTCGATTATTTCACCATACCTTGATGATGAACTTGACATCAATTTGAGGGAAAATCTATTTCAAATAGGGTAAAATGATGAAGGAGAAACCTCTGATATTCCTACAACTCCATAGAAGCTTCATGATTCATTAATTGGGCTCAAAAGAAATAATGATTCTATTTTCAGATTTAGATATCAGGACTCACACCCTTTGGTAAAATAGTAATAACTCACTCTTCATAAGTTCAAATGACTTTGTTAAAAAATCATTCGAAAGAAGACTCCCAAAAGTTTCATTTGGTACATGGTTTACTTTCTAATTCAATGTACACAGAGAATGACATGCACTTGAAGTGATGATAAATTTTATAGTAAATTAGTTTTAAGTGCGAAAGCTCTAGTGTTTTCGTTTTCCAACCTCTAGATCATGAATCATTCTCTTTAATATCTATTAATTACTTACTGCTGGAGGGTTGCTTTGAGATCATATGTATGGGTTAAGAGTGTATTCAGATAAAGAAGATCTATTTGATTATATAAATAGACTTTTGTCTAAGAAGTGGATTCTTCTTATTATTTCTCTTAACCTCTGGTGGATTTCAATTTGTCACGAGTGTTTCTCCCTCTCTTAGGTGGATTTTTTAGAGTGTGAGTGTATTACCCGAGTTTACACTTGTATTACCTCCTTCTCTTTCATTATCATGTGTCATTTTCATACCTTTTTTTAAATATTAGGTCACTTGAATGTATATGTAGAGAATGATAGCCGAGTGTTTAAAAAAAGCACTTTGGAAAAGACTATCTTATTGGGGTTTACGTGGACATTTAATTTTCTTTCTTATATCATTTTTTGGATGGTCGTTTAGCTTGTGGGGGTGCGGGATTCAATTATTGTGCTTGTATTCCTAGTGAAGAAGTGTTAGAAAGAGATGCAAAGCATGGTGATGGAATGGATGGAGAAGACGTGCCAATAGTGGTGGAGTTGACATCTACTTTTGTTCTTATTTCATCTTCTTTAGTATTTGAGTTCATTAATGTTGACTCGATGACAAAAATTTGGGGCTCGCCAGTAATCGATGATGGTGGAGTTTTATGAGTGGAAGATTCTAATAGTACTAAGCTTTAACGATAAAATGCCATAAATGATGTATTGACCTCTTAGTTTTACAAATGGACTTTTCGTTAAAAATGTTTTTCACCAGGATTAGAAGTGTCACAAATATTAGAGGTTTTGTTTTCTAGTGAAAACCTCGTATTTTTTTTATATATAAGTAAATGAGTCGTATATAAAACAAACTCGCCTAAAGGGGTGGAAACCCGTATACATGAAGTATACCCGACAAGTATGTACTGGACCAACCAAACCATAAAAAAAGTGGCGAGGTGTGATTAATCTTATTTCATATTAGGAGTTTACTCAAAAAGATGTAATGAAGTCTAGACGAGCCTACTTCCTTCGCTTTGAACATCTCATGTTCTTTTCCCACCAAATCGTCCATAGGATGTAATATGGGACCAACCTAGAAACAATGTGTGACCAACCTTCAAACATTCTTCTCTCCCTTCCATACCTTATGAACCTTCCATCTCACCATCACCTCAGTCCCCGTCTGTGACATTACCCACTAAATCCAACTTAGGGATAAGAATACATCTCATAGGTCCCTTATCACCTAACATTGCAGAAGAGAATCATTAGTCGTCTTCTCCACCCTCTTACATAACCAAACCTACTGACCATCCGTCTCCCCCTCTTCTGTAGCCTTTTTGTCATCAATATAGCATGTTTAGAAGTGATACATGGGAAGAAACTAACTTTAGGAGGAGCCTTCAATCTCCAAACTTCCTTCCAAGGGAACAACGTGCTCTTAGCACCCCTCAACATTATGTAGTAGTGCTTAACCGTGGAGACCCCCTCCTTGACGATCTCCATCTCAAGCTATCCTCCCATCATACAGGGACGGACTCCGCTCTCAACCAATCAAAGAAAGTCTCCGCCTCCTCAAACGAAGTCAATTATTCACTTAAATTTAATGTTTATTGAGAGAGCTAATCGAATCATAAATTGTTCTAATTGCTCAAGAAATGAGCCCAGTTACCCTATGTAACAAACATTTGTTATGAAAAAGTACCACCTAAGTTGTTTAATACAAGATTAAACTATCTAAATGGCTCTGAACAGTTTGTTGAAGAAAATCTTTTCTTAAAACAAATTTTAAATACAAGATGTGTAAAACAGTTATGAACGAGTAATTTTAGTTATAGTTTACCAGTTGAAAAACAAAACTTAAACAAAATAAACCAACACAACGTTAAGAAAGGGATGAGAAGAAAAGGAAGTGTACACAGGAAATTTTGACGTGGCAAAACCCCACCCAATTGGGGAAACATCCACGGTGACCTCTACGCCACAAAAGTAAAAGTCCACTAAAAATGAGTAACATATTACAAGCTATATAATAATCAAGACACACAATCAAACCTAATATAAGTTCAGAAATGTACCAACTCCTCTGGCGTGTTTTGACTTCTCCTAAGGTTCTGATGTTGCTGATGTTCTCCCAGCTTCGTAACTTTACTCCTTTTAGCTTTGCGTCGACTTTAAGTCCAATATCTTAATACCAACACTTTTCAGTGTAGTAATGTGAAGGTGTATGTGGTGTAGTGCTCTAAACTCATGCATGCAACTCACACACACTTAATTACAGACAATATGAGTTATCAAATTACAAACATATCTCTCAAGATGCAAGGATTTCTAAAATCAGCTTAGTCAAATAAGTTAGACTCTGGATCTTTCAAATAACCGTAGATCAAGAAGAAATCTTGCTATAAAAACTAGCTAAGATCCTATACACTTTCTTTATTTGAAAATATTTACTAATTTCGCAAATCGTGAAATAATTATGAAAGTGAAAATCTCAATCAAGATCCCAAAACTAGATCTAAGTGTGACAGTTTGAGTAAGTTGAAATCAAAAAGCGTATTGATGGTTTAGGGTTTGAAAACAACATTTATTTTGAAAACAACCAACAAAAAATAGATTTCTCGAAATAAGAAATCAGATCTAGCAAATAACTAAGTGATATGTATCACAAAAATCAAATCACAAATTTCTATGCAAAGAAATAGAGAATTAATCAACGTGATTTAGTTGGCAAAGGCTTATAAGACAGTAGAGGAAGAAAGTTCACAAATCACGAACTAAAAATACTCAGAAGAAAATTTTCTGCTTCGAATTTGGTTGAAGTTTGAGTTAGGGTTTGTAAAACTCTTCAAACTCTCTCTCTCCCTCTCTCTCTCTCTCTCTCTCTCTCTTTCTCTCTCTGACTCTTTCTCTCTCTTCTCTCTCTTTTCTCTCAGCGGTTAGAGTAACAAAAGTTGCAAAACAATAGACGAAGTCTCCTTATATACTGAGAGAAGAAGGATCTGGAACTTCGAGGAAAAATGAACGATCAGGATTAATACAAAGTTAATCTAATGGCTATCAACCCACCGCAATTAAAACCAATTTGATTGGTTCATAATCAAACACGTGGATTAAGAAAAACACATGCAGATGATTAGAATGATCCAATGATGCACAGTGAGTCCTAAGAATGTGAGATGGAGAAAATATACATCTGACCGATATATAACCAACACGTGTAAGGCTGAGATGCAGTGCAAAACGCATGTTTTTGAAGTGTTAAAAATACAAATTGCACCCACAATATTTGCAAGCGCTTTCGATTTCTACCCAACCAGATTTTATGCCATAAAAATAAATTATAAACCAGCCCTAAAGGTTTTTTAAGCCATTATTTTAATTCCTAAAATTATTTTAAATCTTAGAAATTATTTAAAAATTTCCAAAAAATATTAGAAAATTAATTTTAAGGGATTAACTCACCCACAACCAAATAGAGCATGATATGATGTATGTATGTAGTCCTAATGTGTGGTGTTGGTGAGCTACCTTTTAAGACCTGATAGAGTCATCAAGTTGAGTCTGAGGTTCCTTTTGGTGACTAGGGATGGGACTCAAATTTTATCACAATTTTCAAACTAGATGAGCACCTATATAATATATGGTCAATTATTGAATAGTCCCTACTATAAATATATATTTTTTACAAAGGACACATATTTTTGGGTTTAACCCACTTAGTCCCTCAAGCACTCAATATTCTCTTATTTTTAGAGATCCGCGCCAGCGGCACTTCCTCTCCAAAATATGTGGCAAATGACTTTTTGAAGCAAAATAAAAAAGATCAGACTAAATGAATATTAAAAAATGTTCGAGGGACTATTTGGTAGATGTCCTATAATATATAGTTAACTAAAAAGGGGGGGCACAAAACAAGTATGCATCGATATCACCACATGTAATTCATCTACCTTTGCGCCCAGGAACTACGACCATGCGACGTAGTCCATCTCAAGATAACGCTCACGTCTGTTGAGGAAGATGTACCACATGAATACAACATATATGCCTTCTGCGAATCACATTAATTTTTCAACTAATAAGTTTTATATCCCACCTCGATGTCAAAGTGTTTATGAGGCATTTGAATTCACACCCAGCTCCCTTTTAGTTTAGGCTGTTACATATTGATAGTGAAGAAATTTATCTAAAATGTTGGTAATTCTAGTTTCATTAAGCATTCCAGGCAGGGGTGGTCCCTGGATATTTTACGGGGACTGAATACGAGTAAGACCAAAATTTTACTGTGAACATTATTGGACTTATTCAATAAACAAAGACTGAATAGTTCTTGGCCTTTGCAGCTATGTTGAAATTGCTGGAAGGTATGTATGTTATTCAATGAAGTAGATGCGACTGTTGTCACCTATTTTATATTTCATTTTTTTACTATATCACAGTTTTGTAGCAGGGCTTGACTCATTAATTGTCTCACAAAAGATATTTTTCTAAAGTATTCGTGCCAAAGGAGATATAGATTAGCATCACATCATACATGGACGCATTCACGTTATGCATGTGTATGCACATGATCTAATTATATATACACAAAATATGTAGTCGAATAATTTCTTACATGAGAGAGAGAGAGAGAGTCTTCCATCTTCTTTGTAAAGGGTCTAGGGTTTGAATTTTCAGTTAATATACATAAAATTATAACTCATCTTCTCCTCAGGTTCTGTAGATCGAATTCTTGTAGTTTGTTTTGTGCTCCTTTTCATCAAAAGAATGTCAGCTTTGGGCAACGCAAGAAGCGCTAATGATATGTTATAATTGTGTCCAGTATTGATATAGTGATGCGGCTAAAGGCCTTGTGCTAAAGGTTTATCTCTTACCATTCAAGCAAGGGAAGAGACAAGAAAGAAATCTATTACGGTGTATGGAGGGAAGTGGTGGAATTGAGTGTTCAAAGATATGCCCTTCTGAGCAAACTGAGGATGAGGATGGGAGTGAGGAGAACAACGATATATGTGAGATTAAAGATGGAGGAAGCTCAAGTAACAGCACAGTTGAAGAAAATGACAAAAAAACTATGGTGAGGCCTTACGTTCGATCTAAGACGCCAAGGCTACGGTGGACACACGATCTCCATCTTCGATTTGTTCAGGCTATTGAGAGACTCGGTGGACAAGAAAGTGAGTTTTTATTAACCCAACTTGATTCGATCCACTATATAACCCTTGGTTTAAACTAATCTGGGTCAACCAATTTGAGGTGTTCAATTTTGATTTCAACTTTTTGCTGGCTGCAGGAGCAACACCAAAGTTGGTTCTTCAGCTCATGGACATCAAAGGACTAAACATTGCACATGTCAAAAGTCATTTACAGGTAAATTTTTTGATTAAGCAAACTCCATATAATTTAATTAACCTTTATTATTATATTTTACACTATAGAGATCGATTGAAAGGGTTCAAAGGATATATTTTTGTTGATCGTAGTACGATTCTGATTTTCTCTTCTTTTGTGTTGGGTTTATTAGATGTATAGAAGCAAGAAGATTGATGAACCGGGACAAGGTATGCTATCTTATGATTCAAAAACAACTAGGGTTGCATCGGGTATATAATGAATATCCTAATTCTTTTCAATCGCTAATTGTAGCCGTTCATACGCATCTTGAGGAAGGAGGAGATCAAAACATTTACAAAATGAGCCAACTCCCAATGCTTCAAGGCTACAACCAAAGGCACAATTCTATTTTCAGGTACATAAGGACGGTGACACAAAAAATATAATTGGTTTATTTATTTTACAAGTTTAATTTTACGTTGAGACTGTCTTTTTTTTCTCCCAAGATATGGAGATGTGTCTAGGAATGGTCATGAGAACTGGATGCGTAACTCTTTTATGGGGCTGAGTTCACTTGATAGGGCAAGACCGAGATTTTATGGTACAGTTGCGGAGAGGCTTTTTGCTAACAACTGTACCAGTTCAGCAACACGTGATCTCTATTTTAATGTTTCCTCTTTTAACCAACAATCTTCATGGCCAACAAGTCTGTGTACCAGAAGCGTTCCTGAACATTTAGAAGCAGCGATTCCTCATAATCGGACCAAGATGAAAAGGAAAGATTCAGATTGTGATCTTGATTTGAATCTCTCTCTTGGGGTAAAAGCAAAGAATTATGAAACCCAAAAAGGTTTGGAGGATGATGACGAGGAGAGAGATTTAACTTTGTCATTGTACACACCATCTTCCTTAAAGATTAGCAAGTTGAAGGAAGATGATAGAAGAAAGGCAAGTACTCTGGATCTCACTATATGAATGAGACAATTCCAAGTGAGATCTTGAGGTACTTGTTCCAGAATAATGGATATGCAATTTGTTGATTGTCTTGTACCATCATAAAGGTAAAAACCACTACTTATCTTTGTTTTGTTGTTACTGATATCCATTTGTTTGCAATATAATCAGGCCAGTTCAAACAAACTGGATAGTATTCAGCAGCATATATAATAATTATATACACAGCGAACATATCTATATTTTTGCAGCAGGACCAACTCAATTGCAGTGTAAACGAATCTTGTTAGTTTTCTACTCCACAACCGGTTAAAACTGTTCAGCTAATTGGAAATATAAACATGGTTAGAAAGAAATGGAACCTCAAGTCAGACTAAAGATATATTTGAACGAGGTTCTGTCTACTGCTAGGGTTTTCTTTTATTTTGTTTTATTTCCCCCTATATGTCATGTTAGCTCGAAATGATAAAAAAGAGATTGAAATACTGCGTCCATTTAGGTCA
The DNA here is from genome assembly GCA_949130495.1 of Sambucus nigra. Lineage (NCBI taxonomy): Eukaryota > Viridiplantae > Streptophyta > Magnoliopsida > Dipsacales > Adoxaceae > Sambucus > Sambucus nigra. The sequence goes on along the minus strand of OX422208.1, from coordinate 678,906,522 downwards.
CATGTAATTCTATAGTTAAAAAAATTCAAAAACATTTTGTTTTTGTGTAAAAATAATGAAAAAAAAATGCATTGGAATAGCTAGTATACTACAAAAATCATAAAAATAAATAAAAAAGCATAATCTAAAGCGGTAATTTCAGTAATTTCATCTTTTCAATCTTTCCAAGTCTTTATACAAATTAATCGAATATAGATCCAACTCATTTGCAACGACTTTGCAATTTGAACCCATTTATTTTGCATTGAGATCAGAAATATATCGTTTCATTGCAAAACCAACGACTCCAAAATGGATTTCACCATGCAGGTCAGATGAACCTCATCCCTTGAATATAAGTATGAGATAGTACACTGTACATTTAGGAAACACCCACAAAAAGAGTACAATTACACACATATATATATACACACAGATATATACAAAACGAATATTGATAACATGATAAAAGTTGAATTCTTTTTCATTATGTTTTTTAAAACCAATTAAATGACGATAATATATTTTTTTAAGATTTATTTGTAAAACAATATAACTATTGTCTCATATTTAGGATCAATCTTTTAGATGTACATGTGGGAAGATATGTATTAAGCTTATTAAGTTGTCAGTTAAATTTCCTCTTCCATCACAATTTCTTTATAAGATGTTTTTATGAGTGAATTATGCACGGCTGTGGTCTCATAGATTGTGTATTAGTCTAGGCTAGAGTCTAGAGATCACTCTCGGTGTGTCTTGGAGAGACTGTTTAGGAGATATAATTAAGAAGTCCTAACCCTATCTCAGATACAATATAAAATCTATGGTATTTGTGGATGTATGTGAATTTTCATTAAATCACGTGTATTTAGTGTCCATATGCGCCTCTCTTTATTTATTTTTAAAATCATCAGGATACTATATGTGCTTAGTTGGTATGTTTTTTACAATGCATCTCATTGTTGAAGGATAGATGTGGTTATCGTGTCTTAACAATTGACTCGACGCATATATATATCTACGGGCCGCTCTTGATATTTTAGGTCCTCGAGGCAAACTCTTAAATTGGGGGCTTCATTTTTAATAAGAGATATTTTTTATTAATTTATTAATTGTAGGGTTCTTTTGTAACCGACAAAATGTCGGACTTATTTTTCGAAAGTTATGACAATTTTAAATATCTTTCTATTAAATTTTCAATAAATTATTTTTAAAACAATTCAAAAATGATACTATAAATATATATATACACATTAAAATTTTGATACTCCTAAAATGCGTCGAAAATGTAGGGCCAGAAGCGGCCCTCTGCCTCACCTTCCCTCAAAGCCAGCCCTGTATATCTGAGACAATTAATGAAAAGGATAAATTTAAAAGACTCGACTGTCAATTCATAATGACACGAAATAAGGCGAGAATAAACATGTTAGAGCTTTATAGACCCCGCATCATCACCCCAAAGTGCGTAGAGCTAGGGATTGGTAGATCAGAGCATCCGTAGTGGTGATACTAAAAGCCAAAAGAATTTGCAAGTTTACAGATTGGAAGCTATGCAATGGGGAATTGAACGCAACAAATTTTGTAGGATAAATGGTAGTGGGTTTGTAAAGTTATGGAACGCCTGCTGAATTTGCAAATGTTTCTTACGAACTTCATTTGTTCGTGGAAATTCCTACGAACAAATGAAGTTCGTAACAAATATAAATAATTATTTTTATTATATTTTTGGGTTCTTACGAACAACATTTGTTCGTAACATTTTCCTATGAACAAATGTTGTCTGTAATAAATGTATTTATAGTTACTAGGAAAAATAGTAGTTTGTAGAAACTATTCCCTTAACTAACTTTGCTGATGTTTACTTATCCCCATTGTGAAGACATCCGCTGACGAAAGGTAAAAACCTGTAACTTTACCTGTTAAGAGCATCCACCGTTGTGGATGCTCTCAGGGATGTAGCCCATCTCAAAGAAAAAAATAGAATACTTTTACTAATTATTCTCTTGCCCAACCGAACATCTAATTCTACACATTTTAGTCCACTCCAACCAAATTAATACCCAATTCAAACATTTAAGTTCATTCCAAAATAACACACTTAAAGTTGAGATATGAGTATTTAAGAAAAAGGTCACAGGGATTAAATTTTAACCCTGATTTTGTTGTTTATTAGAATAGTTTTAAACAATCATGAAATCGAGATTCTCTTTAACTAGTCTCACTCTATGTATATCTTAATTAAGGTTGTACCACTTTTGTATATATATTTGTATTTGTTGGTATTTTAATAATGCCCTAATGAATATATATAAGATTCTTTTAGATCTTAATGTATATATTATATACACTTTTTTTACCAACAATGTCATTGATTTGGCAATCAACTTTGGCTATGGGTATACAAGTTAAAAATTAAACAAATTTGGCAAGCTATTTTCTCTCACTCAAGGGTCCGTTTGGTTAAGGATAAAATATTATAAGCTGTTAAAAGTGAATCGGAACAATATTTTTTTACGAATTAAAATATTAATGATCCGTTTGATTGACTTCGATTTATTTTCTTTAAAAATAGTTATTTTACTTCATTTATTTTTTATTTTTTGGTGTTTGATTTCAAATATATTAAACGTAAACAATAATTACGGAAACTTAATGTACATCATGGTTTTATCATTTTCACCCCCCAAAATTTACTTCATCGAAATCTTTAAAAGTATGGTGAAACAACTTCCATATTTTTCCAGTCATTTTCTAACGTCTGATAAAATGAAGTATTCTTCAATATTTTTCAAACTTTGTAATAAAACACACCAAAAGAAATTGTTCGTTTGCAATTGTAAATAAGTGCATACACCATAAGTAAACCGTTTTAAATAAAAGTGGTGAAGAGAATTCAACCCCACATAGGTCAAATTATATTTTACTGTTTTATTTTTTTATCATGATACAAAGTATTTCATCTCGAAATAGGCGTAGGTGTCATAATATTAGCCCACCCTCCAAATAATCCTGGCTCCCCCTTGATCACCCCCTTAATTTTCCCCGTCATCTTTGGATTTATCTTGCGTACGCAACAAGAATAAAGAGCATAGTGAGTGGAAAACATGTGTTTTTTATCTAATCTTATGTTAAGAATATAAAATCTATAGATGGAAATCAAATTATACGAAATTATTGTACATCACAGCAATGCCCCCGCTGATTAAATAACCATGTTGATCTCTTCCATCTCTAATTTCCACATCTCATCGATAGATACTAATTCAATTTTCTTTAATTTAAATTATTTGATTTTTCAATTCTAGCATGTACACATTTGTTATGTTCGTTCTATGTAACATGGTCGGGGGTATGTTGAGGCAGTGGCACCGACATGCAACCAATGCGATAACCCCTATTGGTTTCTAGCCTTGGCACAACCATGAAGGCTGTAGGTTCCTTCTCAGTGAGAGCCTCTTAGTGAGTCATAAGTTGGACTCACAAATGGATTATTTTCTTTCCTGGCACGTACATCCTTTTCAGCTTTATAGTGAGCTTAAAAATTAAATTTCTCCACCTTGACAGACAAATAACATAGCTAAGATTAAGGTACTTGTTAGTTACCCTCATCTTCCTCCGAACTCTTTCCATCTCCCTAGGAGTTTTTTGATCTGGATTTGGTGCCTCCATTCTCAATGTCGTCTTTAACAAGGGAAAACATACTAGGGGTGCAACCGGTACGGGTTTTTATCATACCGTACCGTTGTGGTACTGTTTTAGTTTCATATTATGAAATACCAAAACTGATTTTACTGAAACCAAAAATACCGCAAAATATTTGGTTGGTCTTAGTTTTTAGATATAAAAAATTGATTTACCGAATTTACAATACCGACTTATCGTACCGAAATTACCGTACCAAAATTGCCAAATTACTGTACCGAAATATCGTACCAAACTTACTGCACATTACCATATCAATACCACTTACCTAGGTTTTTCGAATTTTTTTGGACCTTTGTGTAATGTTTCATAATAGAAGGTATTAATTTTGTAGGCACATATACAAATAAATCGTATTCTAATTTCTACACATGCTATATGATATACAATACATACACGCGATTTTATAACTTTTAACCTAACTGCCTATCTCTCTCCTTCCTCACGCACGATCCCTTTCTCCCTCACGATATCTTTCCTCTCCTCTATCCTCTACACAAATCCAGTAGCAACAGGAGCTCCCTCACCTCCGCTCCTCCTCTCCGTCTCCGCCCTCTCCTCCTCTCCTCCAACATCTCAGCTGCCTGCACCCCAAGTCCCCAACCGCATCTGAGCAGGAACAGAGCAACGATTCATTCAACTTCGTTCCAAGTTCCAAGCTCCAAGAAAATAGCAGAGGCTCTGAGTCTTCTGAGAGAGATACTAAGCCGTAAGCAGGTAATTTTTTTTATAATTTTTAAATAAGTTAAACATCTATTCTATATGGTTGAAATTAGTTTATTATAAAAACTAATTTTTGACATTCTTAGTTTATTGTAAACTAGATTTACCGAATGCATAACCCGATTTAAAATTCTGGTATTTACCAGGAAAAAAACAAATTGGAACCAAAATTATCGAAACCAAAAGAACCCAAAAATATTGTAAAAAATAAAAAAACCAACTGTTTTTTTATGTGGCAGTCAATAAATTGGTACGGTACGATTTTACCATTTAGATTATGGTTTTGGTATTGGTAAGGGGTCGTTAACGACCATACCGTACAGGTTGCACCCCTAAGACACACTGTTAGTAGTCATAAAATAACGGGGCACCCAATGACCCCACGAAAAATTTCATAAAATTTAGTAGTTCTACTCACATGTATTGACGAGCTTGGGAATGCATCTAATCCTCAACATTTATGGAGATCAATCATTTTCAACTACTAAATAGACATGTTTAGAGTAATTTTAAAAATCCTCATCTTAAAAATCATCAGCTTAAATTCCTATCCCTACCAAATATAATATCAAATATATCTTTAATTGCATGAAATGGAGAATTTATATAACGCGAAAAAAGAAATCAACTGCAGTACACATAAGATTTCAAATAAAAATCCAAGTGAGATTAACTAAGGGATGCATAGGTGTAAATCCCCCCACTAACTTTCAATGCAATTATATCCCAAGTTCAAGTTACCATATTCGCCTAAATCAATCATGTTCCCTTTGCCATCTTGGTACTAAACCTTAACTATTTCAATCGTAAAATCCATTGCAATTTTATAGTATGTCCCTGACTCAATATACATTGCACCTCTTAGTCACTATTATACAATATTTATTGAGCATCTCATGACCGAAAGAAAATTGTATAACACTATTTAATAGCAAGTGATAGAGATTAGTCCCTATAAAATAAATACCAAGGAAGGACCTCGGCTCAACAAAGAGGTCGGCCTCCTTTCCATAGGGGTGAATTGGGTCAGTGCCAGCAAGGCTAACTAACAGACTATAACTTTAGTAACGTTGTTAAAAGATGACAAATACTATGTGAGTGGCACAATAGACAACCAACATGTGCAGAACATTCCCTAGTAAGTAAAACATTAAACTATTGCATATTTTGTGGGTGCTCCATTTATAAGATTCTCCAACCTTGCCCATACTGGTCCAACAGATATCCCTCACAATCATTCACTATAAAAGGTGAGATCCCCCATTGGGATCAAAGGAGGCAATGAACGAATCAACCAACCAACTGACATGCAAAGAGATATTCTTACATTCTAAGTGCCACTCCAAAAAATAGGTTTTCAGCAACGAAAATTTTTCGTTGCAAAAGGCCTTAATTCGTCACAAAATCATTTCTTTGATAGAAATATTTTGTTGCCATTTTCGTTGCACTAGAGCCCTCACTAAAGGGTTTTCAGTGATGAATTTAAAGTTCTTCACGAAAAATATCTATTCCGACAAAATCTTTCCTCACAAAATCCTATTCAGTTAGTCGCTAAAAATACACAAAAATCTTGCGAATGTCTTTTTGTGACGAATAAATTCGTCACAAAAGGTTGTAAAAATTGTCCATAACAAATTCATCGCAAAAGAAATGAATTTTTATAAATTACTTGATATGAATAATTTTTATCGCATAAAAATCATCACAAATTTTATTTTAAATTTGAAACGTAATTATTGTAACTATTAAAACCCATTACACTCATGTCGTACAATTAATTGACAATAATTATAATACGATTTTCCCTACATCTGAGTGTTTCCATAAACGTAGAATAATATGAATGATAAGTTCAAATTGAGATTGAAATAAACATAAACATTGAAACAATAGACTTAATAGAAATGTTAACTTGAATAGTGCTAGCCATATTCAATTGAAATAAACAACGATTAAGACAAACGTTTCGTTTGTTACGATGACATAATATCGTGTGAAGTAGAATGCTTCCACATTGTATGCATATTCAAATAGAAGCACTAGATCAACATAAAAATAGAGCGAGAAGTAACTTCCATATCTACGCAAAGAAACTCTCTACGTCTTATGACAATTTGGTGAAACGAAGGAAATATTTGGAGGGTGACTTAGTGCTTTAAGATTTTGTGAACCACATTAGAGTACACCCTGTGCCAAAATTTGTCCCAAATTGGGAGGGACCATATGCTGTTAAGCAGGCATATGATTTAGGCTATTGTTTGATCTAACATATTGATGATGATAAGCTTTTAATGGTTAATAACAAATGGTTAAAAGTTTATCATGTATAAAGAGCACATGTAAAAATTTTGGTTGGTTCTTACTTTTCTACTTAGAGAATGCGCGGAAACACATGTAAATTTTCAGTTAAAATTTATCTTAAATAAACAAGTGCTAAAGCAAGAAAAGGGGTAAAGTACACAGATGATTGAAGAACAAATTTCTTTTTTATTTCACTTGTATAATTGAGTCACACTACAATGTTGGGAGAGGTGAAGTAACCCTAGACAAAAATACAACTACCTTAAGAGGAACCGTAGATCGGGATAAGTGAATTAATCGTAGGGATACAAAGAAGATACATCATTGTTAACATTGCGTTGATGCTCATTTATGGAAGTGATACACAATTCAGTTTCAACCTTTAGTTTTAACTCAACTTCATGTTTGCTTGGGGGCCTAGCCAACAAAATTTCGTCTTCTATCACTTTACGATTGCACTATTCAATACGAGTGATGTCCTACCTCAATCTACCTTTTTCAACCTATAGATCATCCATGTTCTTCAGATAAAGTTCACGGTAGTTTGCCATTTGAGGATGTAACACCTCGTAATTTTTAATGATTTTTTATATGGGGATTAATTAAATAAAAATAGAAAACATTAATCTGGATTGAAATAAATATTAATTAGCGTGTCAAGGGTTAATATTTATTTGTTAGAATTATATTGAGTATTACTTAGTGAGTGATAAGAATGTATTAAAATTGTCGTGAGGGAGAAATACGACATTTACAGTAATTTAGTCGGGACGCGTGCGAGTCGTGTAGGGACTTAAACGTATGAAATAAAATGTGATTTATATATGAGTGATTTAAATGATCATTTCGAGTGTGTCAGTGTGTCCAAAAGGGTCAAAATAGTTAGAAAAGTGTACTCAGGGGGTATTATTGGGTCTTGGGGCAATTTTATATTAAATCGGCACCGTATAAGGGCATTTTAGTCATTTGGTAGCCTAAAGTTAATAGAGCTAAGAATTTCCAAAGGTTATATCAGCTGGTAGATGGGATAGGCTAGGTTTAAGAGGTTAGAAATCCAAGGGGAGCCACTAGAGAATGAAGAGAGAGCATTCTTGGAGATTTGAAGACGATCCTTGAAGTGTTCTTCATTGTTCTTGCACCCCCATCAACTTTGGATTGAGGATTGGAGGATAAGATAAGAAATCCATCATCTTAGTCACAAAATCAGATCATACTCATAAGAGTCAAGTGTCTATTGCAATTTCTTTTGAAGTTAAAATACCCATGTAATGTAGGGCTTTATATTTGATGATTTTAAATGAAGTCCCTGGTAAAATTGATGAATTAAACACATGATATTGGGTAGTATTGCATGTAGATTGATCCATGTATGTAGAGAATGCTAAACTAGATGATATGTGATGATTTAGATGGAAAAAATCTAGGTTTTTTATTAAGTGTGAAAGAGGAACATGAAAATCTAGAGTTTTGGATGAGTAAACGATTTGATCCGTTATTGAATTAAAATCATAGTGTTTTGATATTAAAATCACGTTGGAAATTATCCTAATACATGGATATAAGAATTGGGACAATTGGTTTTAAGTTTGGTGAAGGATCATGGATGTTGTGTAAAAGAAAAATGGTGAAAAATGCTAAAACCCAACGAAGAAGACGACCTACTACACTTCGAATCGATCCAACCCAAGGGCGAATCGATTTGATTTGCCCTGATTTTTTTTCCCTTAATAATCCCTTAAAATGTGATTTATAAATGGGGAAACTTTTGGGAAATCCTTATAATATAATGAGGGGTATATTGGATGGCAGTAGGACTATGATAGGGCTGTGACTTACTCTTAATGAGAGAATTAAGGCGAGGATTAATCAGTTTTAAATCAAAAGGTAAGTTATCCAAGAGCACGCGAATGAGTTACGGGGATTTCAAATGGATGTATTATATAGACGAGTAAAGTATGAGTGAGTTAACTACTGAATTAATGTAAGGGGATAACTAGGGCCCTTCGATTAAGAATAATACTCGAGAGTTCACGATAGAGGGTTATAATCGTAAGTTGATAGGTACGACAAGTACTCAAGATATATATAGTACGTATGAATGATAATTATAGGTTAAGTGTACACCTATATGGAGTATATCATAGGTTGAGTAAAAATCTATACAAATTATATTATAGGTAGAATATATACCTATACAGATGACATTTATAGGTTGTGTGTATACCTACATGGATGATATTTATAGGTTGTGTATACACCTATACGGATTATATTTATAGTTTGTGTGTATGCCTATATGCGACATATGGATAGGTTGTGTGTATGCCTATTATGTGCTTTCTTATGTGTGTGAACATACCTATGCTGCCAGCTATCCCGAGGTTTTCGTGTAAAGGGCGGTCCCACCTTGACGATACTAGTGAGGTATGGATTTGTGCCCCAGAAGATGGAACTTAGGGCGGCTCACTATGTGTTCGTATTAGTGTGGAAGGCATGTCATTTGGGTATGTTAGGTTAGTGCATAGCCCAAAGGCTTAGAACCATGTTCACCTCCATTGTGTGTTGCTTTATTTTGGGTTCGAGGAGACATTCCGAACCAATTTTCCTTGATTGAGTACGAGAGGGACATGGACTTAATAGCAGAGTATGAAGACTTACACTGCGATTTTTAGCCCAGTGATGCTAGAGTTATGCATATAGATTGTGGGACATATCTATACATACATGTGTATTATCCTACTTGTGTGTGAAAGTAGTGGACGTAGATAGTGTATATCTAAACATGATGTAATTATGAGATATTCTACTTTGTGTGTGTGATGGTAATAAAGTTAGATAGCATATGTCTATAAGATGGTTTAAGTGAAGTAACTTAATGAAATGGTATAACGATAACATAAGTGAGATGTTAATTATGGTTAATGATAAAGTATGATACATGTTATTTATTAATGTCAGGATAGCTACTCTATGGGCGATACGGGGTAGCCAAACCCTTTAGCGTATATATTGTTATTGAGGAGACCTAGTTGGGCTAGGTAACATAGCTAGATAGGAGACGTTAGGCATGCACATTAGTTTGGGGGTGAGGAACTCAAGGTAGTGTATGATGAACACACATGTGTAATTAATAATTGATTTTACACTGTGATAAATACTTGCTACATATTTTAAAATGTTTTGGGCTTTGACGCGTCTTGCAAAATATTTTCAGAACGTTTTAGGTGTCCATCCACAGGGATGCCAAGATTAATATATGTTCCAGGTATGCATAGCTGCAGAACTTATGGATGCTTGAAGGATTTGGACTAGACCCTTCTGTTGCTTCGTTCCTAGACTAGGATTCAAGTTCAGTTATATCATTTGGGCATGTCTCCCTCCATCTATTTCATTTATTCAGTTGTATCAGACAATGTTATAATGCATTCATTTTCATTTCATATACTCATAGTTGGATTTTTGTATTGTGAACCGATGTGTTATTAAGTATTATTTCTTTGGTTATTTATCTTGTGATGTATTCATATTGCTATTACGGTTGGATGGTTTGGTTATCATATTTAATTGTCAAATGTTGTAATTAATGGAAGAAAATTTGACACACGCTTATTTTAATATAGGTGGTTAGTAAATTAAAAAGTTTTCAACAGTGACTCTAAGAATGAAACCATTGATGATTCCTGTTTAATTTAATAATGGACTGATCACCCAAGATTAGAATACGCAGTGTGTCACTAATGGTATGAGATCATCATGTTCTAGTGTTGTTAGGATCTGTGCGGCTTTTACGTTTCAGTCCAACGTTTTTTGATATAGAGCCTTATTATAGTATTATTGTATTCCTCTACGTATGCGACTTAAGTTCTCCTGCTACTAAGTATAGTTAATGTGATTCATATACAAGTTCGGTTGGGCTTTGTACACCGAATAGTATATGATGACTAGCGAGGGCCATTAGAAGGATTGCAGGAGGAGAGGCTTGGTGGAAGCAGTAGAGTATTTTGAGATCGGTGATCATGATAGAAGTCATCATGATTATTTTTCAGACAGGTGATAATAGGATAATTACTCGAGAATAATAGCTTCCACAAACATTGTCGTATATAAAAGTGGTACAAATGCAGAGCCATCTGTAAGAATTCGAGGAAGAAAGGAAGTTTACTGGGCCAATGGAAGGAGATAATCCAAAGGAAATTGTGTAGGGTTGAGTGCAACGACACCTAGGATTAAATTACAGGAAAAATTAGTTTTACTCATAGGAGAAACATTGTAATGATGGGAGTCAATCACCAAAAAAGTGGAGAGATACATTAATAATAAGAAATTTTTGTGCGGTTGGACCGTAAGATCTTCCATATTCTGTTGAGACATAGATGATAATGGAGTATTGAAACATATCACAAGTTGACCAGATAGAGATCGATTTTGAGAGAGAAGTTGACCTGTTTAGCGAACTTTGTACCCGACGAAGGGGATACGAAGAAAAAAGGGTCCATAAGTTGATAATGGACTCCTGGGTAAAATATACTTGCATAGATGGGAAACCCGGATAGGATGACTAGTCTCGATGTCATCAAGGTCATATATTTACAAGTTTATATTAACACTTCCATGAGAAGGGAGCCAAGAGGGTTAGAGAATCTTGCCAACGAGCAATATTGGATTAAAAAGTGCTAGTGAAGCACCACGAGAGGGTATACCCAGTGGGGGGACCTATTTAAATGATTGAGATCAATGGAAAGAGAAAACAGAAGGGACAGTAGGGGTAGCAATTAGGGTCAAGACTACTAGGTCCGAGAGAAGAACATATAGACATAGCTAGTAGGGCCAGAGACAGGGGATGGCACGAAAAGGTATCTTATGTGTGAGAATACGACCACCTATATTGAAACTGTCCACAATGAGAAAGTGAGACCTGTTAGACTGGGAAGGTGGATGGGAACGGTGCCAGTGGGGCACAATAACAGTCGCAGGAGCGAGACTTTTGACGGGGGAAATAGGACTAAGAGGTTTAAGTCCGAAGGTTACCAGGCGAGAGTTATGAGATCATGCAGGACCATCATGGTTCTTAGCAGCAGCAACAACATTCCATTCCTCAGGGCCGTAGGGACTATGAAAATGGCGGGGGAGGCCAGAAACAAGAGCGTTTCTACGAAAATTATTATGATTGTGGAGAGATGGGCCACATGAAGAAGGATTGCCAAAGGAGAGGCAGAGGAAAATACAAAATGAAATCTTATATATACAACCATTTTAGCAAATCATGGGTTAGTTCTGATGCGAGAGAGAGTTACGCTCAAGAACCCATTGACTAGGAAAGGAAGACGAAACATGGAGATGAAATTTTTTGTCCGGATCTTATGAGTATATAATAAGTTTGGGTGGCATGGGTGTGTTACAATATATGATTATTTAACACTTAAATTTATGAGTGAGTCAAATTTAGTGTGTGCTTTGGTAGTGACAACCTTAATTATGTATATATATTCATCGTTGGGTAGTGAGACTCGTTGATGTTTCCTATGGGGAAGCGGGTGTGTACACTAGGAGGATGATTGTATTGTGTAACTAGTTTTTACTACTTTTGAGAGTTATAAAGTAGAATTTATTATGATCATTTGTAGTGACAGAATGATGAGGGTTTGAGCGGTAGTAGATTATGTGATAAGATTATCGTGCTCATTATTCCAGGGTGAGATATATTATTTTTGCGAGGCATCAACTTAAAGAGGATTGAGCCTACATACATATATTTTATCGCATCGTAGACTTGGTGAGTATGTTGTCTTGTTAAATTTGATCCCAGTGAGTAGCGACATTAACTGATGCAATTCCGGGTATATTGGTTTGTTATCGAGTGGAGAGATCTAGTTCTCTATTGATTTAGCGTCAATCAATCAATAGTAGTAAGAGAGTCATGTTGTATATCGTCTTTAGTGACATGGGAGTAGACAAGTAGATTATTATGTTAGGAGACGAGAATTCGGGGTTACTAGTTATGTGCTGAGGTCCTAATGGATCTAGACGACTAACAATGTTAGTTAATAGTGTATCGGGGTTGATCCATTGTTTAGACTTCACTTTGAGAAATATCTTATGCATGAAACTTAGTGAACATCGAGAGGTGGGAAATGTGTGGCCTTTAGGATACGGGTTTAGTACCTTAGTTATTATACGTGTATGTAGTTATAACTGAGAGATGATATTTATATTACTATTTAATGCCTATCGAGACATATGATGTTGATGGGAAAATAATGAAGCTGTGGTTAGTAGGGTGGTTAAGTGTAACCCTATTGTATAGTCACGCCTAGTACAAGGCTTAATTTAAAACCAGTATATTACGTTCAGTTGATTTGTGTAGAAATGCACGGGACATAAGGTGTATGGGTGCCCTCGTTATTTGAGATTTTAGTACACTCACTAGAGGAAGACGTGGAAACATATGAAATAAACATAGATGCATGAGTAAATTAAAGACCGAACTAGAATGAGACAAAGAGAACATAGTTGCATAATTAGACTGACAAGGCTTAATATTTATTTGTGAGAATTATATTGAGTATTACTTAGTGAATGATAAAAATGTATTAAATTTATCGTGAGTGAGAAATACAATAGTTACGATAATTTAGTTGGGTCGCGCGTGACTCGTATTGAGACTTAAATGTATGAAATAAAATGTGATTTATATATGGGTCATTCAAATGGACATTTTGAGTACGCTAGTGCGTTTGAAGGGTCGACATTGTTAGAAAAGTGTACCCAATTGTAGTGTTTGGGTCCTAGGGCAACTTTAGACTACATCGACACCGTATAAGGGCATTTTAGTCCTTTGCTAGCCTCGGGTTAATAATGCTACGAATTTCCAACTGTTATATCAGCTGGTAGATGGTTGAGGCTAGGGTTAAGATGTTGGAAAACCAAGGGAGGCCATTAGTTAAGGAAGAGAGAGCATTCTTGGAGATTTAAAGAGGATCCTTGAAGTGTTCTTCATTGTTCTTGCACCCTATTAACTTTTGATTGAGGATTGGAAGAGAAGATAATAAATCCATCATCTTAGTCACGAAATCATATCATACTCATAAGAGGCAAGTGTTTATTGCAATTTCTTTAGAAGCTATAATACCCATGTAGTGTAGGGCTTTATATTTGATGATTTTAAATGAAGTTCTTGGTAAAATTGATGAATTAAACACATGACATTGGGTAGGATTGCATGTAGATTGATCCATGTATGTAGAGGATAAGAAACTACATGATATGCGATGAGAAAAATCAGGGTTATATGTTGAGTAGGAATGAAGAACATGAAAATCTAAGGTTTTGGATGAATAAATGATTTGATCCGTTCTTGAATTAAAATCATTGTGTTATCATGTTAAAATCAAGTCGGATATCATCCTAATACATGTATATATCGATTGGGACCATTTTCTGTAAGTTTGGTGAAGGATCATGGATGTTGTGTAAAAGAAAAATTGTGAAAAATGCTAAAACCCAATAAAGAAGACGACCTTCTACACTTCGAATCGATTTGGTTTGCCCATATTTGTGTTTTTTCACCTTATTAAGCCCTTAAAATGTGATTTATAAATGGGCAACCTTTTGGGACATCCTTACAATATAATTAGGGGTATATTGGATGACAGTAGGACTGTGATAGGGTTATGACTTAATCTTAATAAGAGAATTAAGGCTAGGATTAATCTGGATTAAATCACAAGGTAAGCTATCCGAGAGCACGAGGATGAGTTACGGGGATTTTAAATGGATGTATTATATAGACCAGTAGAGTATGAGTGAATTAACTACTAAATTAACGTAAGGGGTTAACTAGGGCCCTTCGAATTGAGAATAATACTCGGGAGTTCACGATAGAGGGTTTATAATCATAAATCGATAAGTAGGGTGAGTATTGGAGATATATATACTACGTACGAATGGTAATTATAAGTTGAGTGTACACCTGTATGTAATATATTATAGGTTGAGTAAAAATATATACAAATTATATTATAGGTGGAATGTATACCTGTACGGGTGATATTTATAGGTTGTGTGTATACCTATATAGATGATATTAATAGGTTGTGTATATATCTATACGGATTATATTTATATGTTGTGTGTACACCTATATGCGACATATGGATAGGTTGTGTGTATGCCTATTATGTGCTTTCTTATGTGTGTGAACATGCCTACATTGCCTATTATCCCGAGGTTCTGCGCAGAGGACGGTCCCACCTTGACGATTTCAGTAAGGTATGGATTTGTTCCCCAAAACATGGAACTTAGGATGGCTCACTATGTGTGTGTATTAATGTGGCTGGCATGTCGTTTGGGTAGATTAGGTATGTGCATAGCCCAAGGGATTAGAACCATGTTCACCTCCATTGCGTGTTCATTTATTTGGGGTTCGAGGAGACATGCCTAACCAATAGTCCTTGATTGAGTACGAGAGTTACATGGACTTGATAACATAGTATGCAGTCTTATACAACGATTTTTAGCCCGGGGATGCTGAAATTATGTATATAAATTATGTGACAAATCTATACATACATGTGTATTATCTTACTTGTGTGTGAAAGCAGTGGTTAAAGATAATGTATATCTAAACATTATGTAATTATGAGATATTCTACCTAGTGTGTGTAATGGTAATAAAGTTAGATAGCATATGTGTGAGTGCAAAAAAATTCACAATAAAGGATCTACGAAAATAATCACAAAAGGAAGAAAGTAAATGGAATCACACACAACGACGGTGTACGTTGTTCGACAACTTGCCTACATGAACTGAGAGGTTACTTGATCTTATTAAGTGTCTCTCAATGATTATAATTTTTCACCCCTTTGCCCCAGGTTAGGGTGTACAATTTATGGATATATTTGTTACTGAGTTTTAGTTGTTTAAGGAACTCCATCATAGTTCATGGATTGGCCATGAGGTGCTTGAATATCTTGATCGAGATTTTGGGCACCTGATTTGGCCATATCTGCGAGTATCCCCCTCTAACTAAAGTTCCCGTGTAGAAATTAAGTTATGATTTGGGTCGGGCCAAATAACTTAATTTATCTTGGTCGGCTACTCTCTTGGACTTGTAAAAAATGAGCCCCCATAATTGCCCCTGAAATCTTTGGGATAATAACCATGGGCCAATAAATTTCAACTGGGTTATAGGTCCAAGTCCTTAAAATGTAGTGAGAGTTCATGACGGCATCTTTGTAATAGCAAGGCTTACACAAAGGGTACACTTGTCTTAAAAAAGAAATTGGATCACCAAAATCTTCCTAGGAAGTTAAAACTCATCATTAGAGTATTATGGTGATTAGGTGTTGTGTACTTAAATGTTTGTTCACTGTCTCTCATCGTTCTTGTGCATACTCTGTTCCTAAGATCCTCTTTTGCTTCAAAAGTCAAAGTTTCCCTTCTTCTGTGCTTTCTAAAGGCCTCGTTACTTCCTGTAAGTTATGGTATATGTCCCTTCTTGGTTCTTTTCTTTGTATTAGCTAGTTACTATAGCTAGGTTTTCTTCTTACTTGTTCAGTTATGGAAATGCTAGATGGTAAATCTACAGAGGAGTTTAGGTGCAAGTATAAAATCCCTAACTGGGTGATTATTAACTGTGCCCCCTTCATCGTAATGTTCATAAAGTTAATGGGGGCCACTGGATTCAAACCATGTTGATAACCCAAGGGGTTTTTGACATTCCCACCAAATGAGTTTTTTCTTAGATTTTTAAGGTACTTTGCCATTGTTCCTTCTCAATGTGCCCCCAACGTATGGAAGATAGTAAACGATGTCCATAGGTTAAATACACTTTATAGAACAAGGTTAGGTCTTAATGTGATATGTTATTGTTATCTGTTCTCAAATACCAAATAGGGTTTGTCGTATTTGAAAACCAGGAAAGTCAATCGAGTTCTAGTGGTAAATATTCCGGATTCCCACAAAGACTACTGGGAAAGTGGGTTCATTGTATGTAACTAACATCACCCTCCACTGTTGGAGGGGGAAAGACCACATGACCCTACTATTTTTGAATATGGAGAGGCCGAAATAAGTTGCATCCTCTTTTTTTTCTTTATGCTAACTTCTTATGAATTCTTCTGATTCTTATGGTTGATATTCCTATTCTTTGTTATTTTAGCTCGTGCCAAGAACCAAGATCCTGACATCAGTGAAATTAATACTGAAGAGCTCGTGAAGTCTTGGAGCATAAAGGAGAGATTGGCAAGAGGTGAGAATACTAGGTCAGCGACCTTTCTCTTGGAATATAAGAACACAGGCACCAGTTTTATTGCTCGATCGCTTGATTAGGTGCCAATTTTAAAAGTTGTAGACAAAAAATTGATGCGACTAAGAATTTGTCTCAAAAGTGCATTCTTTCTAGGCTCAAGTCGACAAGTCGGGATCGTCTCCACAGGGATCAGAAATTGGTAATTGGGAATATGTAGGAAAAGTTATTTATCCTTCAAATGGTTTCTCAAAAGAAAAGAAAAGATAATTGATGGTTGAAATCTCCAATTGATGAAAATAGACTACGTGCAAAAGAACCCTAAGAATTGTAAAAAATCAGATATGAATATTAGAGAAAATAGGGCGGAGTACAAGCCCTCAAACCTTAGTAAATTACCTTATAGAATACTAGAATTGTAAATTGAAATTTTGACTAAATTCAGTCTTTATAGATCCTAAGCATTACATATATGAGGGAACTAGCCCGCGTCATATGAAATCAGAGGTAAATACAAAGCGGTGAATGGACAATTATATTTTCATAGCATTCTTAAACATCTCAAGTACCTAGGGCAAGAGAAATTAAAAGATCGGCTATGTTCGTATAATTTCCATACACGATTTATTCAGTATTTAATTTACCCTCTATTTTCTACATGGGTAATTTACCTTGGAAGGAGTTCATGTACCCTAACCCTTGAAAATTTAGCTACACATGATTTTATGAGAAAAAAAATTCATAACAATGCATGTAATTGTGGATCTAAGAAACATTGTAAAAACAAAAAATTACAAAACAAATAATAATTGAATTAAAAACAAAATTGAGAATAAATAAGAGAATGGAAATTGATACTTGAAATCTGCACTAGGGAAAAGATATGATTGAATCAAGAATTACTTCTTGTTCCTCAAACTTACAAATAAGGGCTTTTCTAAAAATATGAAATTTGTCTACTAAGAATTCCCTAAAAACTGACTCTCTCTCTATAAAATTCCACTCCCTTTGGAAGGATGTATGCTTGGCCTTTTATAGCACCAACTAGCACGAATTTATAGCTAAAATCGATGGGTTGTGCAAGATATTCCAAGATTTTCACCTCTTGAGCTCAATAATTAATGCCAGGAATTCGAACAGCCGGACCGATCCGGATTCCATCGGATCGGTTCGATTCTCAGTCACCAGATCGGTTCTTTTTTATTTCCACCGGACCGGTCCGGATGCTATCGGATCGATTCTCTTACCATCGGTTCAGTATCAGTCTGGGGTCTACTAGAAAGGTGACATTTCGGATCGGTTCGAGATAAACCGGATCGGTCCGATTATCTTCAAGTTTGACTTTTTCTTACATCTTTGACTGGTCATAACTTTTGATCACGAGCTCCGATTTGACTGTCGTTTCTTCTGATGCTCTAGTGAAACAAGGATCTTTAACTTTCCTTTAGGCTTTGAATCCTAACTTCGGGTGTAAATTTACACTTTTGCCCATTTGACTTGTCTTCGTTTCTTTTTTTCCTTTCTTCCGATTTCTTTCTTTCTTTTCTTACACTAAATACCTGTAAAATCCATAAGAAATACACGAAACTCGGGGTACTCGTTAGAAATAGTCAATGGAAATGATATGGGATAAAATGATTCAATTACGTTGTTCGAGATATTAAAATCACTAACTTAAGGGGCTAAATTCAAAAGAATTTATGCTTAGTCAAATCCCCCTAACTTAGAACTTTGCACATCCCGGGCAATGTAAATGAAGCTAACCAAAGTTTCACTCTTGATATTTATTTTATTTAATTGAAATTCCACTTTCGCAGGCATGTGATTGCATTGAGCATATGCAACAAGCCTTTAAACCCCTAGGTCACCCTAGTAGGACGAGTTTTGTCTCGTGAGGGTTTGTAGTGAATACACCCACAAAATTCTTTATTAACTCAAATAAAGATAAAAATGCTCAAAAATTATACAATTTAAACTTTTCAAAAAATAATCACCATAAATTCATATTCAAATGTCTCAAACCATAGTGTGTGCAAAGCCAGAAATTAAACCTTAAATTTCCACCGATTGAGCATTACGTTACTTTTCAAAAATTCGTTTTGATTTCAACTTCTCATGGAATGCTCTCACAAACGAATATCTCGGATTATGGCTATTCTCTCGGTGTGCATGATATAAAGAGTAAATATAATGGACGCAAAGTCACTTATACAAGTAGAAAGAAGGAAATTTTTGCGTGAAAAGATCTATTCATCAGAATACGGTCATTAGGAAACGGGAAACATCATCTTTTTTTCACGCCATGTAATCTCTTTTATTATCCTTTTGTGTTTTAACTCTCCACGCGGTAACCAATTTCGCCATTCGGACTCGGTTAGGACTTTTCGGGTTAAAAAGTGTAAAGGGTAAAAATGGAAATGGACGGAATATTTGGAATTGGAAAATGTCCTTATGACGTCCATTAGTGCTTTTCCCAGGCTATTGCTCATTTTCTCTTCTTTTTTTTTCTATTTTCATTTTTAAATTTTTTTTTTCTTTTTTTCTTGCTATTTTTCTTTTGTTGCCCCTTTTTTTTACACACTTTGGACTTACTTGATGAATTTTCACTTTTCATAATTTCGGGCTATTTGGATTTTTCGAGTTATCAAATGAAAGGAAAATATTTTATTAGGCTCAAATTGGGTTGCAAAGGGATAATTTTTTCACAACTTTATTATGGCTAATATTTTTGGGTTAAACAAAAGAGGGCCTACTTCATTGTCCAAATTGCTAATCACATTACCATAGCACGAATTTCGAGACAACATTTCACACATTTCCCATAACCGATCAAAACAAAGGATTGAGATCATCAACAACTTATTAAAATGTTGAAAAGAACTTTGAGTTAATCATAAACTCGGATTGATTTAAAAACTCTTAAAAAAATTTGAAAGGCTAGAAATCTCACCGGGTTTGATCAATCTCCACACTTATTCGTTAAGTCGTCAATTTTCTTTTAATTTCCATCTCCGGTCAATTTCGGCTTAGTGCATTTAATTTTTACAATTTGAGACTTTAAATAGAATAAAGGTGATATTTTTGAAAACTTTAAATTCCAATTTTTATTTATTTTTAAGAAAAATAATTTTGGCTTTTTTTCAAAAATTTTCAATTTTTTATGTATGCGAAGTTTTATGAATACGCACTTGTCATCCCCCTTAACTTAGTCTTTTGCATTGTCCACAATCAAAAGGACGAGAAAGCTAAATAAGACGAAATAAGGAGTGTGATAAATAAAACAAGCAAAATACTATAATAAAAACTGTGTAGTACAACATAACTGTGGAAACAAAAGATAACCAACATGATAACATAACATAAGATAACCAGAAGGTGGGCTTGCAAGGGTTCCAACGGGGTAGTCTACGGGGCTAGGGGTGGTGGGAGCTACCGGGGGCAGTGGGGTCATGAGGATCATAAAAATAAGTAGGAAGGGGGGCATCGGGACCCAACTGGAGACGATAAAGATCAGCCTGCATACGCAAAATCAAACTCGTGTCCCGTTGGTATGAGGACATAAACCCATCAAAATGCATCTCAAGAGAAATAACTCGCTCGGTGAGACCCGTACCAACCGGAACATAATTAGGATCAACAGTTTCATCATATTCCTCCTCGTCACCTTCTTCCATCTCAACATCTTCATCAGGAACATCCTCTGCCTCAGCAGCAACCTCATCACTTGAGGAATCACTGTCACCTCGACGTGCACGGATCAGCTGGATTTTCTTGTCACTTCGGGTTTGGGATTCTTGCCCAAGGGGCTTCGGTAAGTTGATAAAATCTTGCGGCGGAACAATGCCGACATCCTTAAGAAAGGAGGTAATGAGACGACCGTAAGGAAGAGGGGCCCTACCCTTTTTCTCCAGCTCCGCGCAAATGATATCATTGTAAAACGTGCGGGCCAAATTGATAATAGCGGCATGGTCAAACAGGTGATAGACCATAGTAGCTTGACGCGGGCGCATAGACGAATCATTTGAAGTTTGCAAAATATTGGCGCAAACGATGTGAAAGGTGATAGTGCCTTGTCGGGTAACCGACCAACAAGATAAGTCTCGGTATTCCAAACCGAACCTGGCGCAATTCGAGACATGCAAACATCTTTGGAAACAGCTGGATCATGGTTGGGATATGAAAATTGGACTGGAGTGATCACACCTTTAGACTCAAGTTTTCGGGCCAGAAGTTCAAGCGAGAACGGTATCGGTGTCGAGTCGACAAAGGCTTGAGATTCGAAATCTATGGTACGGACGAGCGAATCGTAAAACTGATGCACTTCATTATCCCATACAGCCTCGTATGGTTCATTGAAAAATCCGCACCAGCCTCGAGACATGAACATCTCAGTGACAGAATTAGGCAGCTGATCCCAAAGCACCTGGCGCTCAAAGTGGATTTTTCGCCTCGGACCGAAAAATGGTGGCACCAATTTGCGTCACGACGGGAACGATATTCTCCATTGCCATCGGGTAGGAATTCAACGGAATTATACTTCTAGGAAGAATCCATGGTGCTGGAATAATTGGATAGAAAGGGAAAGAGGAGAGTGGAGATGGAGGTGTGAAAGAAAGTGGGGAGGGTATGGGGGTATTTATAGGTTGGATGGTGGGTAGGGGGGAAGAATTGGGGGGAAATAAGGGGGACGGATTTTTGGGGTGAGGAAGGGATTAGGGGAGTGAATGGGGTTGGGATTGATGAGGTTTTAACCTCGGGAAATTACGCAGCCTGCAGACGACCGGATCGATCCAGATTCATACCGAACCGGTCTGGTTTCATTTTTTATTGATTTATTTTTTAGGCCGGATCGGTTCCTTTTTTTTTAGGGCCGAACCGATCCGGTCTGTAAAAATCCCAACTCTTCCCTCCTTTAGTTTAGTGACCACTTTCAACTTGATTTCTCTACCCCAACGCTCCCTTCTATACAATTATACCTCAAAACTCACATCGAAACCCGAAACGCTCCCGAGACCTATGTTGGATTCGCACCTCGGGTAGTGACACACAACTATGATTTCCTAACTAGACTAACATCCTATGACTACTATACACAACAGTCACCCCATACATATCAAGGGTGCGATGACCTCACCTTTCGTGCTCAGTCAATCCCCATAAATGGGGTCCGACAACCAGATCGTGTTGGCTTCCATTACAACCGCTTCCAAATACGGCTTGAGACGTTGGCCGTTAACCTTGAATGTGTTTCCCCCTTTTTGATCCTCTAGTTCAACAACTCCATGGGGGAATACTTCCTTCACAATGAATGGACCTGACCATCGTGACCATAATTTTTCGGGAAACAAGTGCAACCTCGAGTTGTAGAGAAGTACTTTTTTTCCCGAATGAAACTCCTTACGTCGGATGACTCTATCGTGAGCTTGTTTCATTCGTTCCTTTGAGATTTTAGCACTCTCATACGCATCATTGAGTATTTCTTCTAACTAATTCAACTGAAGTTTATGTGTTTCACTGTCTTTTTCCATGTTAAAATTCACCCTTTTGATAGCCCAATATGCTTTGTGTTCAATTTCAATAGGAAGATGACAAGGTTTTCCATATACAAAACGAAATGGGGACTTCCCAAGGGGATTCTTGTATACAGTTCAATATGCCCAGAGCGCATCATTCAATCTGAGAGACCAATCTTTCCTGTTAGGTTCGACTGTCTTTTCCAAGATATGCTTGATTTCCCGATTGGCTAACTCGGCTTGGCCATTCGGTTGAGGGTGATAAGTCGTTCCAACTTTATGGACGACCCCATACTTTCGCATGAGCTTTTCCATTGGCCTATTGTAAAAATGAGTGCCATTATCACTGATGATAGCCTTAGGAACTCCGAATCGAGAAAGTATGTGTTCTTGAATGAACTTTATCACCACCTTATTGTCATTCGTCCTTGTAGCTATAGCTTCTACCCATTTTGAGACGTAGTCTACTGCAACGAGGATGTATAGAAAACCAAAAGAGGGTAGAAAAGGCCCCATGAAGTCAATACCCCAGCAATCAAACAACTCTAAGACAAGCATGGGGGTCAATGGCATCATGTCACGGCGAGTAATAGCTCCCATTCTTTGGCATCTATCACATGATTTGAAAAAAGTATTCACATCTCGAAAGAGTGTGGGCCAATAGAGACCGCTTTGCAGGATTTTCGCAGAAGTTTTATTTTTCAAAAAATGACCTCCACATGCTTCCGTATGACAAAATCGAATTGCCCCTTGAATTTCTTCATCAGGTACACATCCTTGGATGATTTGATCAGCACCGTACTTAAACAAATATGGGTCATCATAAAAGAACATGCGTGACCAAGTAACGAACTTCCTTCTCTCTTGTGGAGTCCAATTGGAGGGAACAACTCCAGTGATAAGGTAATTTACTATATCCACAAACCAAGGAAGAGAAGAAGTAGCAAATAGATTTTCATCCGGAAAATACTCGTCTATGGGGATGGGATCAATAGGTACGTCGGACGAGAGGCGTGATAAATGGTCAACAACGACGTTTTCTACTCCTTTCTTATCTTGAATCGAGAGATTAAACTCTTGTAGGAGTAGGATCCACCTTATTATGCGCGGTTTGACATATTTCTTGGTCAGGAGATATTTGAGGGCCGAGTGATCAGTGAAGCAAATGATGGGCGACCCAACAATGTAAGAGCGGAATTTATCGAGAGCAAAAATGACTGCTAGTAATTCTTTCTCCGTGGTGGAGTAGTTAAGCCGAGGGTCAGATAATGTCCTACTAGCATAGTAAATAACATGAGCTTTCTTGTCTTTTCTTTGTCCGAGAACAACCCCAATCGCGTAATCACTTGCATCACACATAAGCTCAAATGGGAGTGACCAATCGGGAGCTTGCATGATAGGAGCAGAAATTAGCATGCTTTTGAGTCTATCGAAAGCTTCTTGGCATGCGTTATTCCATTCAAATGGAGTGTCCTTCATGAGAAGATTACTTAATGGTCTAGCTTTGGCGCTAAAGTCTTTGATAAATGTCCTATAAAATCTAGCATGGCCTAAAAAGGACCTCACATTTTGAGCGATTTTGGCGGGGGTAACTCAGCTATGACTTCTATTTTTGCTCGATCAACCTCAATTCCACACATCGGAATAAAACTCTTTCAAGATTAGCTAAACATTGTTCGAAAGATGGACCGAAGATGCTGAAATTGTCCATGAACACCTCAAGACCTTTTTCTATCATGTCGCTAAAGAGACTCAACATGAACCTTTGAAAAGTTGCTGGCACATTACATAACCCAAAAGGCATACGTTTATAGGCAAACGTACCAAACGGACATGTAAAAGTCGTATTTTCTTGATCAAGTACATCCACTTAAATCTGATTATAGCTAGAATACCCATCTAGGAAACAATAGTTAGGATGGCCAGCTACTCGTTCAATCACCTAGTCGATAAACGACAAGTGAAAATGGTCTTTTCTTGTTCCGGCATTGAGTTTTCGATAATCAATGCAAACACGCCACCCAATGGTGGTGCATTGAGGTATTAATTCTCCCTTAGAGTTTTCAACCACAGTCATTCCTGACTTCTTTGGAACGACCTGTATTGGGCTCACCCATTTACTATCGAAAATGGGATAGATAATCCCAGCATCTAACAATTTGATGATTTCCGCTCGAACTACATCTTTCATGGTTGGGTTCAGCCGCCTTTGCATCTCTCTCGAGGGCTTCACCTCCTCCTCGAGATGTATTTTATGGGTACAAATTAAAGGGCTTATACCTTTCAAATCTGCTATAGTCCAACCAAACGCACTCCTATGTTTCCTCAACACATTCAACAACATGCCCTCTTGCTCTTTTTTTAAATTGGAAGAAACAACTACAGGAAATGTATCATCTTCTCCCAGAAAAGCATATTTTACATGAGAGGGTAGTTTCTTTAATTCAAGACTAGGAAATCTCTCTTCAGAGGGGATCATAAGTGACTCCCTGGGGGGTAATTCCTCAAATCTAGAAATCCAGTCAACATCTCTCAACTTCTCAAAACTCACTTGTTCTTTCAACTAAGGTCCCAACTCTTCCACTTCACGCTCAAACTCAGTATAAGAACTCTTATTCTCAACTCCTTGCACTAAACAAACTTCCAGTGCATCTCCACCTATGATCTTTATTATGTGCTCATCCACCACCTCTTCAATAAGATCAACCTCATGATTTTCATCCTCATCACCCATTTGGTTAACCACATTAAAAATATTGGTCTCGAGAGTCATGTTTCCAAAAGTGAGTTACATTTGGCCATTACGTGTATTGATCAAAGCATTAGCAGTAGCTAAAAATGGACGGCCCAAAATTATGGGAACATGATTACTCAAATGGGGGGAAGGCTCCATGTCCCAAATGACAAAATCAACTGGGAAGTAGAATGTGTCCACTTGAACTATCACGTCCTCAACAACCCCACGAGGCACTTTCACTCTTCGATTTTCTAACTATAGAGTGATTCGGGTAGGTTTAAGATCACCTAAATCAAGCTACTTATAGATAGAGTATGGAAGGATGTTCACACTTGCACCTAAGTCAGACAAAGCTTTTTCAACTCTACTTTCTCCTATAACACACGAAATTGTAGGTTCACCAGGATCCTTGAATTTTGGTGGAAGATCATTAATAAGGATCGAGCTCACATTTTGTGCCAAAAAGACATTTTTTTTTACCTTAAGCCGTCGTTTGATAGTCAAAAGATCTTTGATGACTTTGGCATATGCTGGAATTTGTTGGATAGCATCCAGAAATGACAAGTTGAACTTCACTTGCTTCAGAACATCTAACACTTCCGTACGCGAAGCCCCCTTTTTGGGTGGTGCCAAGCGTTGAGGAAATGGAGCAGCAGTGGGCGGTTTTATTTCAACTTCAGATTCAACTCCTTCTTCCTTATCACCCATGTGTAATAGGGTCCCCTCAGATTTTGAAGCTTCTTTAGCCTTAGATTCCTTAGGGGATGGTGGTGCTAGATCAATTACATGACCACTACATAGAGTAGTGACAACTTGACATTGTTCTGGCAAATCCTATGATGTAGAGCTAACCGTAGGTTGTCCTTGAATAGGAGGTCTTTGGCCTTGGCCTAGGAATTTACCCTTCTCCTGAGTATTCAATGCTGATTGCAACCTAGAGATGGTAGTGTGAATTTATGTGAACATTCGATCATACTTAACATTTCTCTCCTTATGAGATTGGATGAATTGATTTAGATTATCCTTAAGAGATCGCCTAGGTGGAGTGACATATGGCCCAGGAGGTAGTACCTGCATAGGAGGTTGCATTGGAGGAGCCATTTGCTGAAATTGAGGAGGGGGTGGTTGCAAAGCCACACGTGGATTGGGAGCCATCCCACCTTGTGGTTTCCATAGTTGAAGCTAGGATGATTCCTCCAAGGTTTATTGTATATATTACCTTGCGATACATTAAAATTACCTCGAAACCCTCCTATCGCCTCTACCTGCTTAGTGTACATTGCCTTGTATGCAGGGATGGTAGGAAATCCTTTGGTAGAATGACCAGCAGTACAAATGGTACACACTTTCTCTTTTCCTGCTTGCATGGGTCTAGCTACTTCTCTTAATCGAACTTCAAGTTTTTTTATGAATTTTTTTTCCAATTGGTCAAATTTATTATCTAACAAAGTGTCCTTGTCCAAGTGATAAATACCGGACTCAACAGACGAGTTGGACACTTGTCGATTTTTATTTTGACTATTGGGGTTAGAAACATCCCATTCTTGTGTAGTCTCCGCTACGTATTTCAAATGAGCCTCAGCATCGCTCGAGTCTAACTCCCAAAAAGGTCTTTCGCACATTGTCTAAACAAGGTGTTTAGATGCTAAAGTGAGCCCTTGATGAAAAAATGAAATAAGATGATGTTTTTCGAATCCATGATGGGCGCAAGCACTAACTAACTCCTGAAATCTTTCCCAACACTTATTGAAAGCCTCATTCTCATTTTTCTGAAAAGCTTGTGTTTGAGCTTTGACAGAATTGGTTTTGTGTTGTGGGAAGAACTTGGATAGGAACTTAGTTTGCATATCTCTCCAGGATAAAATAGATTTCGGAGGTAGTGACCATAACTAAGTCTTAGCTTTATCCTTTAAGGAATAAGGGAAAAGCTTTAACATGATAACATCTTGTAGGCAAGTTTGATCACCAAACGTCTCACATACTTCTTGGAACTCTCTAATATGGAGATATGGTTTTTCAGAATCCATGCCATGAAATGTAGGAAGAATTTGGATCATACCATTCCGAAATTGGAACTGACCGGCATTATATCAGAGTAAAATGCAACCAGGAGTAACAGTTCACTCCGAAAATAAAATATCTTTTATGGGAAGATATGGTAACTCTTCCTCTCCAGCACCAACACCAACGCTTCCATGTACAAACATATTGCTACCAAATGATTCAGAACTTCCACTCAGTGTTTGACTCAAAGTGCGACTTGTGATTGAATTATTCAGTGAAGGAGGTGGAACCCAAAAGTGTGGAGAATCGGTGGTGTGAGAATTTTCAGAACTAGCTTCGGCAATAGGATTTTCGTGGACTTGGGTGAGAAGTGGATTCTGCATGTAATCTTACAAGAGATGAGATGAAAATTGTTTTTTTTTTAAATCACTTTAGGATTAAAATTACTTTCCTAAAAGTTACCAATTGACGATCCCCGGCAACGGCGCCAAAAACTTGACACGACTAAGAATTTGTCTCAAAAGTGCGTTCTTTCTAGGCTCAAGTGCAAGCCTGTCGCGTTAGTAGTAATCCGACAAGTGGGGATCGTCTCCACAGGGATCAGAAATTGGCAATTGGGAATATGTAGGAAAAGTTATTTATCGTTCAAACAGTTTCTCAAAAGAAAAGAAAAGATGATTGATGGTTGAAATCTCCAATTGATGAAAATAAACTACGTGCACAAAAACCCTAAGAATTGAAAAAAAACAGATATAAATATGAGAGAAAATAGGGCAGAGTACAATCCCTCAAACCTTAGTAAATTACCTTATATAATACTAGAATTGTAAATTGAAATTTGGACAAAATCCAGTCTTTATAGATCCTAAGCATTACATATATGAGGGAACTAGCCCGCATCATATGAAATCAAATGTAAATACAAAGTGGTGAATGGATAATTATATTTGCATAGCATTCTTAAACATCCCAAGTACCTAGGGTAAGAGAGATTAAAAGATCGTCTATGTTCGTAAAATTTCCATATGATTTATTCAATATTTAATTTACCCTCTATTTTCTACCTGTGTAATTTACCTTGGAAGGAGTTCATGTACCCCAACCCTTGAAAATTTAGCTAGACATGGATTTATGAGAAAACAAATTCATAACAATGCATGTAATTTTGGATCTAAGAAAGATTGTAAAAAAACAAAATTACAAAACAAGTGATAATTGAATTGAAAACACAATTGAGAATAAATAAGAGAATGTAAATTGATACTTGAAATCTGCACTAGGGAAAATAGATGATTGAATCCATAAATACTTATTGTTCCTCAAACTTACAAATAAGGGCTTTTCTAAAAATATGAAATTTTTCTACTAAGAATTCCCTAAAATCGATGGGATGCGCAAGATATTCCAAGATTTGCACCTCTTGAGCTCCATAATTAATGCCAGGAATTTGAACAGCCGGACCCGTCCGGATTCCATCGGATCGGTTCGATTTTCAGTCACCAGATCGGCTCTTTTTTATTTCCACCGGATCGGTCCGGATGCTATCGAATCGGTTCTCTTGCCATCGGTTCGGTATCAATCTGGGGTCTACTGGAAAGGTGATATTTCGAATCGGTCCGATTATCTTCAAGTTTGACTTTTTCTTACATCTTTGACTGGTCATAACTTTTGATCTCGAGCTCGGATTTGACTGTCGTTTCTTTTGATGCTCTAGTGAAACAATGATCTTTAACTTTCCTTTAGGCTTCGAATCCGAACTCCGGGTGTAAATTAACGCTTTTACCCTTTTCAATTGTCTTCCTTTCTTTTCTTCGTTTCTTTCGGTTTCTTTCTTTCTTTTCTTACACTAAAAACCTGTAAAATCTACAAGAAATACACGAAACTTGGGGTACTCGTTAAAAATAGTCAATGGCAATGATATGGGATAAAACCGATTCAATTACGTTGTTCGAGATATCAAAATCATTAACTTAAGGGGCTAAATTTAGAAGAATTTATGCTTAGTCAGTAGGTCTTTCTAATCCAGTTCTTATTGAGGAGGATAATTTTAAAGAAGAGGAAGAGAGCAAAGAAGAGAGAAAAGGAATAATTGAAGTAGGAGGAGAAGAGGAAACATAGGATGATGAAGAAGAACAAGAAAATGACATGGATCCTTTAGTTAAGAAGAGGAGGTTAAGGCTTACTCATGATGATGACGATCATGCGATCCTTTCTGATAAGATTCCATCTTTGAAGGTTTCTTTAATGAGATCTCCCAAGGGCAGTGGTTATGGCATATCTGATAAGGGGAAAGAGCAAATGAATGATAAATAGAAGAAGAAGAGAAGAAGATAGAGAGATAGAGAGAAAGAAATAGGAAGAGAAGAAAAAAGCGAAGTAAAGAGCTAAGCCTAATAAGAAATTAGTCATTTAGTCCTATGGAGTGACCATTATCCCTAGTCTTAAGGGGGATAGTGTGGGTGATTACCCCTTTTTGGCCCTTGATCTCCTGAAGAGGTCAGTGCTCGCTGTTGATCGTGAGCGTTCCTCTAGGCTGGGGCCGACTCAACTCGCCCTCAATACTACACAAGGGATGGTTCTAGTAAGTCTTTCCTGCTTGTTTATTTTCCTTTGGTTTATCTATTTTTGCTCTTATTCTATGTTTTTCTCTCTCATTCGTAGATGTTGTCTAATTTCACTACCCTTTTGAATAATAAATCTGATAGCTTCATAAGGGAAGAGGAGATGAAGAAAGCCTTGGAGGCCAAGAAGGTGGCTTTTGTCAACGCTTGCCAAGAATGGGAGTGTAAAAAGAATGAGATGTCTAAGGACTATGATGCTCTTGGGGCTACCCTGAAGTTATTGATTGTTGAGTGGTCTGAACTGGTGGAGGCCAACAAAAAATTAACTAACAAAGTTTCCAAGTTATAGGGAGATCTTCCCCAGGCCAAGGATTACAACTACTATGAGGACTTTTACAAAGGTTATGAGGATGTTGAGCATCATATGTGATATGCCCCAAATGTGCCACCTCGGCTCAGAGACATCAACCTCGACCCGAGACATGGCCGACGTTGGAAGGGCCTTGGATCAGTGACCAGCAGCCTCGGCCATAGCAAGGTCGGTCGTGGCCGACACTACTACCAACCTTGCCAAGGGGAGTCTGCATGACATAGGGGAATAACAATTCATCAAGACACCCAGGTATGACAACCTCGGTCGGGTGTAAGCCGAGGTTACAAGGAGCTATACCTCTACCAAGGCCAACCCCATCAGTGAATCAATCGATGTTCCTAACATATTCCAACATAACCTCGACCCAGGTCGACCTTAATATCTTATCTCGGCTTCACTTAAGTCGAGACCATGATGGATCATCTCGGATTGGATAGGCAGCTAGACCTTACCAACCTTGGACTCTTCCAGGCTGAGGTTGTGACCAAGAACGGAGACCGAGCACTTATTGACATGTGTGGATGAGGACACGTGGACACAAATCATTTATAACAAATCATTCCCCCCACGTGGGGGGAATATTTCATCATCATTCTCTACGTGTGATAGGGACAGATGTCTTCATCATATTGGCTAGATCAACACACGCATGCCCATTGCATACATGGGGGGTACACTACACCCCCCGGGTACTATATATACTTGCCTTCTACTTCTGGGAGGGGATCCGGAATTAGCAACCCTAGCTAAAACTCTGTTCAAATACACAGTAGAGAGAGAAAGCTTGAGAGATTGTATACATTGCCATTAGAGCCCTCATACAGTGATACACATCATACACTTGCATAGTGGACGTAGGCCAGATTGGCTGAACCACTTATATTCCGGTGTGAATCCTCTTCTCCTCACCTCCATCTACTATATGTGTATGTACTCTTATGCTGCCATTGTTAACATTGAATTGAGCTTACAAACACCTTGAAGGGTGTTGCTATTTCCAGTATCATCATTCTAGAGCCGTCTGTGGGAAACGAGAAGCTATCTCTTCCTCATTCTTTGCTTAACCTCACCGGAGGCTCTGGTGGTGAACCAGGCCTCACCCCTTGTGCGGAGCTGCTTCACCATTGAAAGAGGTCCGTCAAGGTACAAAGCTCATTTACTCTACAAGCTCTTTAGTGTTAACACATGGCACCAGAATTTCCACTGCCTCTTCCGCCGCCTGGTGCGGGAGGACCTAGTTCCAGCCAGGCATCGCCTCAGTCCGAAATAGTGGAGGTAGCTACAGCCTTGAGGTCTTTGGCTGCAACACAACAAGCTATGCAAGAGCAGTTTGCACAGCTCAGCCAAACTATGATGAGGCCACCTCGAGTTTCACCAGAAATGATTACTCCGACGGCTCTCTAGCCCCATCTTGATGCCAGGGGACCACCCCAGGCACCAATGAAGGACCAACCTATACCCCATCGGAGGAGGGACATTGCTGACCCTAGATTCTTACGCCTGGGGAGGCAAGGAAACCCTTACCCAGACAACAGGTATGACGATCTATAAGCGGAAGAGGTCCCGAAAGATTGTTGGGAGCCGTATGAGGTTTCGAATAGTACTATTCTCCCTATCCAACAAAGCCCAGGTTAAGAAGGCAGAAGAGGCGGGGAAGCTCAAGGACGAGGATCCACCTTTGATCGACTGAGCAGAGGGTCATCCTTTTAAAGTTTAGGCCTAGTAAATGACCTAAGACAGAGGTTATCAAGGTCAAGGAGTGCATCCGGCTCGCAAAGAGGAGATGGACAACGTCGGCCTCACCAAGGCCGACCTCAATCAGGAAGAGGTAGAGACCAGGAAGAGGTCAACAACCGACGTTGCGCTGCGGCTCAGGAACCCTCAGTTCGCCCATTAGAGGTGCCTGGGGACAACCTCAGCCAGGATGATGGTGGAAGACCATGGAATGACTCTATCCAACGTCTTGAGGAGAAGGTAGGAGACCTCATTAAGAGCCGAGATCCATTGCAAAGAGGTTTCTCGAAGGGCTCCCCCTTTGTGGCAAGGATAGTGAGCTTCCCAACCCCTGCTAAGTTCAAACCACCCGTGGTGTCTCCCAAGTATGACGGTAGCACCAACCCTGTACATCACATTGAGATGTATCAGTTATCGGCGGACATCTACTCGATACCTGATGAGATGAAGTGTAGGGTCTTCTTTGGGACTTTGACAGGAACATCACACAGCTGGTTTACTTCTCTTCCAAAAAATTCAATTGAGAACTTCAAGGGCTTGGCTGAGCGATTCATTCACAACTTCTACTTTGGGGTAAAGCCTCAAAAGAAGACCACTCATCTACTGTATGTCAAGCAAGGCAAGGAGGAGATCCTAAGAGACTACATCGTAAGGTTCAACAAAGAAAAACTTGAGGTTGAAGATTACGAAGAGAATATTGCCATGACCGCCCTCATATGAGGTCTTCAGAAAGGGAAGCTATTGTGGAAACTCGCGAAAGACCCTCCCAGGTCTATGGCAGAGCTACTAGCAACTGCGGGAAAGGTCATAAATGCCGAAGAGGCAATGGCCGCCAAGTATGAGGATGAGAACCGCGGTAGTAGCGGGAAGTCCTAAAGAAAGAAGGATGGAAAGAAGAGGTCAGTCGATGACAAATTCACTCACTATACTCCTCTAACTGTGAGCTGTGAGCATATCCTCCACGAGATCAAGAATAATAGGACTCTATGATGTCCGGAGAAACTGAAGGCACCTCCACATAAGAGGAACAAAAACTTGTGGTGCGAGTTCCACCAAGACCATGGCCATGTCATAGACAGATGCTTCGCCTTGAAGGATGAGATTGAAAAGATGTTAAAGTATGGAAAGTTGAGGAAGTGTGTTGATGGCAAGGCTCCTAAAGGCGAAAAAGATAAATCTAAGAAGAGGAGAAACGACAGACGCCGTGACGATGCCCCAGCTAGAAGAGACAACGATTCGGAAGGTGATGATGAAGACAATCCGGACCTTCCACCAAAAGATGACAACACTCCGGTGAAGAGGGTTGGCATGATCTCCTTTGGTGTTGACACCATATGCGGAGGACTTGCGGGAGGTGGCTCTGAAGTGGCCGACATAAAAGCTCATGTGGAAGAGGCCAAGTCAGTAGTCAAACTTGAAGTTGTAAATCTAACGTCTTCTGATACAGCGCAGAAGAGAAAGAAGGTGGACATGGACACCCTTATAGTTGGGTTCTCTCGACTCGACTTCAAAGGTATCTTAGCCCCATATAATAACCCTTTGGTAATAACCACAAGGGTGCATGGATGCGAGGTGCAAGAGGATCCTCGTGGATGAGGGGAGTTCAGCAGAAGTGATGTTTTGGCCTGGCTTCAAGAGCCTAGGTCTTAGCAGAGCTAGGCTGGTACCCTGTCATCATCCTTTAATGGGCTTCATCGGCGAAAAGGTCCACCCATTGGGCATGTACGAGATGGATGTACAGATGGGTGATGAGTGGCCTAAGAGGTTGACCAGGAAGATAATATTTTTCGTAATGGACGAAAACATCTTGTCGGTCTATAACCTCATCATAGGAAGGGTAGCCCTTAAGGAGTTTGAAGCTGTGCCATCGACGGTCCACTAGATGATAAAATTCCCGACCCCCTATGGGGTAGGGGAAGTGCAAGGTGACCAAACCATAGCACAAGAATGTTACTTCAACTCGGCCGAAGAGAAAGAGGCCCATAAGAGGGCAACCACTACTTATAGCATTGATACACTTGACCCAAGAGATGAAATAAAGTTGAAGAAGGGAGAGGCGGCGGAAGAGGTAGAATCCATCATCCTCAATGAGGACGAACTAAAAAAAACCATCCAGGTCGGCAAAGATTTAAAAATAGAAATCAAGGAAGAGCTAATAAACTTCTTGAGGAAGAGGCAAAGTATCTTCGCTTGGAGTCATGCAGACATGCCCGGTATCAACCCTGAGGTTATGTGTCACAAGCTTAACGTGACCAAAGATGCCAGGCCTATCAAACAAAGATGAAGAGTTTACTCCAGGGAGAAGTACGACGTCATTTGGGAAGAGGTTAAAAAATTGGAAGAGGCTGAGTTTATTAGAGAAGTCATATATCCGGAGTGGTTATCAAATGCAATCATCATGCCCAAAGCCAATGGAAAGTGGAGAATGTGCGTTGATTTCACTGACCTGAATAAGTCTTGCCCAAAAGACACCTATCCCTTACCTAGAATAAATCAGATGGTAGATTCCACTACAGGGCATTAGCTCATGAGCTTCATGGACACATATTCAGGCTACAATCAGATCTTCACGAATGCGGAAGACTGAGAGAAGACAACCTTTATTACCGATAAAGGGACATATTGCTACAAAGTGATGCCCTTCGGTTTAAAAAATGCGGGGGCAACATATCAACGCCTTGTGAATAAGATGTTCGAAGATCAAATAGGCAAGACTATAGAGGTGTACGTACACGATATTCTGACGAAGAGCTTAAAGGCCTGCACTCATGTGGCAGACCTTGAAAAGACCTTCCATACTATGGACTTGTATAGGATGAAACTCAACCCAACGAAGTGTGTCTTCGGGGTAGGAGCTGGGAAGTTTCTTGGATTTATCGTCAATCAAAGAGGAATCGAAGCAAACCCTGAGAAAATAAAGGATTTTCTTGACATGAAGACACCAAGGAGTATTAAGGACGTCTAAAGACTCACGGGGAGAGTGTCCGCACTCAACATGTTTGTTTCCAGAGCAATGTACAAGTGTCTTCCATTCTTTAAAGTGCTTAGAAAGTCTTTCCAGTGGGACCAAGAGTGCGAAGAAGTTTTTCACCAACTCAAGTCTTACCTTGGGTCTCCCTTGTTATTATCTCGGCCCACATTAGGAGAGTTTATCTAGCGGTCTCTGAATCGGCCATCAGTGCAGCCATAGTACGGGAAGACGTTGGAGTCCAAAGGCCTATGTATTTTAACAGTAAATCCCTTCAAGGGTCTGAGCAAAATTATCCTCGTATGGAAAAGTTAGCCTATACCCTGATACATGCTTCAAGGAAGATGAAGCCCTACTTCCAAGCCCATTCCATGGTCGTCCTCACTGATTCCCCACTAAGACAGGTTCTACATAAATCTGAGAAGTCTGGAAGATTGATGACCTGGGCCATTGTGTTGGGGGAGTATGACCTTACTTACCAACCTAGGCCACCGTCAAAGGATAGGCCCTCGCAGACTTTATTGCTGAGTTCACATGGGAAGAGGCCGAGGTAGAGAATGACCTAGTGGGTGCTGAGGGGTCAAACAATAACGTCTTTCGAGAACAGGAAGAGGTTGCACCAAATGTCTTACGAAGCCAGGAAGAGGTCGTATACAAGAAGATCAGGAGCAGAGTAGCGGAGAACGAGGAGGACCGGTACCTCTTTAGGAGAGGAATCATGCCATAAGGGGCCTTCTCATCGGATACATACATTTGAAATCTCTTCGTTGATGGTTCTTCCTCTGACAGTGGAAGCGATGCAGGGCTGATACTTTCAGCTCCAGATGGTGCCAACATTGAATACGCCTTAAGGTTCAACTTTAATGCATCTAACAACGAGTCAGAATATAAGGCCATGATAGAAGGTCTCTCATTGGCAAAGACTCTGGGAATAAGATGACTCCTACTTCATAGCGACTCAAGATTAGTTATCAATCAAGTATTAGGGGTCTATGAGGCCAAAGATGAAAGGACGGCTAAGTATCTGAAGAGGGTGAGAATGATGTTAGAATATTTCGAAGAGACAAAACTGAAGAGAGTGCCTCGATAAAATAACAGCCACGCAAAGGCATTGGCAAGGTTGGCTTCAGCGACGAAGACAGACATCAGAAGAACAGTTCTGGTCGAGGTCTTACAAAAAGCGACCATTGAGGAAGAAGAGGTTAGCAACCCATTTCTCAATTTGAACCTAGGAGACTCATGGATGGACCCCCTCGTCAGATATATCAAAGAGGGAGAGCTACCAGAGTCCAAGCTAGAGAGAAGGAAACTAAGATACAGAGCTGCAAAATTCTCCATAGTAGGAGACATCCTATATAAAAAGGGGCTCCTATTTCCTCTCCTCAGATGTGTCTATCCCACAGAAGTTCCTCGCGTTTTGCAGGAGATACATGAGGGTTCTTGCTCCAGTCATATAGGAGGAAGACCTTTGGCCAAGAGAATTATTACACAGGGGTACTGGTGGCCAACGTTGGCCAAAGATGCTGCAGCTTACGTGAAGAGGTGCAATAAATATCAAAGATTCTCCACTATTCCTCACCAACCTCATCAACCTATGACGTAAATAACTTCCCCATGGCCATTTACAGTATGGGGGATTGACTTATTAGGACCCCTACCAAGAGCTGCCAATAATTACCGATTTTTTTTAGTTGCCATTGACTACTTCTCAAAGTGGGTAGAGGCAGAGCTGATGATAATGATCACAGAACAGAAGACCTTCCAATTTATTTGGATGAACATCATATGCAGACATGGCCTACGAAACACTCTCATCTCAGATAATGGAACTCAGTTCAAGAACTACTCTTTAGAAAAGTATTGTGAAAGAGTTGGGATAAAGCAGTTCTTCTCATCTCCTGGCCGACCTTAGGCAAACGGTCAGACGGAAGTCACAAACAGAACAATCCTCGACGGAATCAAGAAGAGTTAAGAAGAAGCGAAGGGGAGATGGACTGAAGAGGTTTATATTGTGTTGCGGGCCTACAAGACAACGACAAGAACACCGATAAGAGAGACCCCATTCATGCTAATACATGGCTCAGAGGCCGTCATACCAACGGAAGTGGGACTCCCTACTCATAGGGTTCAAACCTATGACCCTAATAAAAATGGGGAAGAAAGGAGACTAGACCTAGATCTGATTGAAGGGGGAGGGGAAGACGCGGAAGTCAGGCAAGCAGCTTACCATTAGCGAGCTGTAAAATTCTACAATCAGAGGGTGAAATCAAGACCCATTGCCGTGGGAGACTTAGTACTGAAGAAGACGTTATAAAAAATAAACAAACTCCACCCAAATGGGCATGGTCCCTACAAAGTGATAAAAGAGGTTGTGCCCGGAACCTACAGACTAGAAAACCTAGAAGGGGAACCTTTTGCCAACCCATGGAATGCAGATCACCTAAAAAAGTATTACATATGATGATTGTAAAAATTTATATAAATGTACCATCTTATGAAGAGGTTATTAATGAGAGATAGGTTTACATACCAATTCTTACTTCATTACGCTCTAATGATAGAATGCTTGAGGATAACATGTTAGTTGATGACCTCAGATCTTATCAGATCATTATTTGGTGACAAGGTCTGAGGTCAGACATCATACTTGGATGACCTCATGCCCTTAACATCATTAATTTGGTGAAATTATTTATGAGGTCAGACACCATACTTGGATGACCTCAGACCCTTAACATCATTATTTGGTGACAAGGTCTGAGGTTAGAGACCATACTTGGATGACCTCAGACCCTTAACATCATTAATTTGGTGAAATTATTTATGAGGATGACATCTTAGTTGATGACCTCAGACCTTATAACATCATTATTTGGTGACAAGGTCTGAGCTCAGACACCATACTTGGATGACCTCACACCCTTAACATCATTATTTAGTGACAAGGTCTGAGGTCAGACATCATACTCGGATGACCTCAGACCCTTAACATCATTAATTTGGTGAAATTATTTATGAGGATGACATCTTAGTTGATGACCTCAGACCTTATAACATCATTATTTGGTGATAAGGTCTGAGGTCAGACACCATACTTGGATGACCTCAGACCCTTAACATCATTAATTTGGTGAAATTGTTTATGAGGATGACATCTTAGTTGATGACCTCAGACCTTATAACATCATTATTTGTGACAAGGTTTGAGGTCAGACACCATACTTGGATGACCTCAGACCCTTAACATCATTAATTTGGTGAAATTATTTATGAGGATGACATCTTAGTTGATGACCTCAGACCTTATAACATCATTATTTGATGACAAGGTCTGAGGTCAGACATCATATTTGGACGACCTCAGACCCTTAACATCATTATTTGGTGACAAGGTCTGAGGTCAGACACCATACTCGGGCGACCTCAGACCCTTAACATCATTAATTTGGTGAAATTATTTATAAGGATAACATATCAGTGATGCCCTCAGACCTTAAAACATCATAATATGGTGACAAGGTCTAAGGTAAGACTATTAATTTAGTTTAAATAGACATCATTACAACAAGACTTCTAAGCTGAACATCGCATGGCAAAGAAGCATTCAAGAAATCAACAAATGAACAAATAAAAACCCTCCTCAGAGGTTGTCATCCAATTATAAAATACAAAAATATAAGCTGACGATGTTCTTCAGAGGTTACAACTAATCAGGGATTATAAAAAAGTACAAAAGCTTTAAAAAATAACCTAAGGATTTTAAGGGAGAGTTCTAGCATCTTCGGCCTGATTCCCCTGGCCGACGTTGGTTACCTCAGCCCCATCCTCTCTGAGGTTGGCTCCTTCAGTCTCTATAACATCCTGGGGTGCAGTCTCTGCTAGGGAAGTATCTTCCTCTTCGACCTCCTAAAGTGTTAGGGCGAATTGGGGGTTAACAAAACCCAGACCCACGAAGTCAGAGGCTTTCAAGTTACCCGACTCCTTTTCCTTAATAGCCGCCCACTTGCCAGTAGCCTTAATACCTCTCTCGAGGTACTCAAAGCCGAAGCTGATGAATTCATCAGAGACTTTGTAATTAGCCAAAATCCCCTTAGAAGCATCCTCAAGGGCTGCCTTCACTGCTACGTCGACCTTTTGCTGAAGAGCATCGTCCTTAGCCTTCAGAGCAATGGTATGGTCCTTTTTCATCTTGGAGATCTCTTTCTCCAACTCCTTAGTCTTCTTGTTAGACCCATCAAGTACAGCCTTCAAACGGTCTACCTCTTCATTCAGAGTACTTTGCACCTTCTCAGCCTCTTGGCCTTTCTGGATGAGGGGTAACTTCTTTAGGGTCCAATTGAAAAGATGATGCATAGAAGCAAGGCCCTGCAAATCATGTGGTCGTATATATAAGTTGCATTCCAAAGAAGAGGTTACACTTCGAAGATAAATTGAAATCCAAAGTCGTACCTGAATAGACCTATGATGGCCAAACTCAATCAGCAGAGGAGTGTCCATAGATCGACAAAAATGTTTGTCAGCATCGGTCATAGCAGAGCCGATGTCATCCAATGCCTGCAAACTATGCCCTATGATGCTATCATTGATTTTCAGTTGCTCTATACGAGCAGCCAATGCATCCTTAGAGGAAATGGGGATAGCTCGATCTCCCCCTTTTTTCTTATGCCTCTGATCCTCTGGCACAGGGTCAGAAACCTTCCTCTTCTTAGTGTCCTCCGCCCTTGAAGCAGATGGAGGGGGAGGAGTGGTTAGACCAGCCTTTTTAACGAGCTTCATCAAAATTGGTGCTGCCATTTCCCAAAGCTTGTCAGATATTCCCTTCGAACGCTCTGCAAAATAGGAGGGTCTGAGTTAGAGAATCAGATATACATATATTCAGAGGTATAACTTATTGAAATAAGAAACTTACCAAGCTCTGTAAGAGGACTTCCACCTAAACCAGTCTCAGAGAGGTAGTGGGGGATCATCAGGTGTTCAAATCTTACTAGCAGACTATATGCCCCCTGATCCTGAAGGTCTTTGACCTTCTGAAGATTTTGTAGGCTTAGACCAGGGTGACCTTAGCAGCCATTGTAACCTTTCCCCATCTTGTAGGCATCCTCGGCTCTAGGAGGGAAGAGGGGGCACATGGGCCAAATTCCCATGGCCCTGAGGAAAAGAAGTAGCGTGGCTTCCAAATATGATTAGAAGTTTGAGTTATCTGAAGCATCTTCTTTTTAGGTTCCCAAGCTACAAAATGATAGTAGCTCGGATGGTTTCTGGCAGATGAAGGGACATACCATCCTATAAAGACTTGGAGTGGAAGGTCTGAGTAATGAAAAACCCTCCATAAGACAATGGCCCCAATTATCACCCTCCAAGCATTGGGTGATAACTGGGAAGGGGCCAAGTTTATATAGGATAGTATAAACCTGATAATGGGATGGATGTGAAGAATAAATCCCAACTTGAACATCTTCTCGTACAAGCAGATCTCACCATCTCGGTCGTGGTAAGCCCTCTCTTCCCTCAGAGGTCTCCTAATCTTTATGGAGGGGCTGATGGAGTATAAGTACCTGAAGCAAAGAAGGTCGACCTCACTAATTGTACTCTCAATCTCGGCTGCCTCAGAGACGTCAACATCACTCTCAGCATCATCATCATCTAACTCAACGTCGGCCTGAGTAGACGATTGGGCTCCACTTGGAAACCTATGAGCCAACTCAGCCCTTCTGATAGCGGACAAGGGTATGGCTTCAAGGATTGGCAGAACCTCCACACTCGGCCTAATAATTTCAACCTCAGAGGAAGAGGTTGATGTGCTTGAACTTTGGTGGGATGAGGCTCGACTGGAAACATCCACTTGATCAGAGGGCCTAATCTTTTCGAGTTGAGAAATCCATAGCCTCTCGAAAAGAGTCCACAGACATAGGGTCTGAGGAGGATGACTCAGACTCAGACTCAGACTCAGACATTGGCGACTTTTCAGCAGGGACCTCTGCTTGGTTAACTGGTTCGGATGGTTCAGGATATATGACCTTCAGAGGTGGTGGAAAGATAGGTCTGAGGGGGAATTCCTCTGACCAATGAGCTTCCTCCTGCGCTCTTTCTATTTGCCTATTTTTCTCGAAAGTCTTCTCTCTGAGAGAGGGGAACTCCTTTAAGAGTTGGTAAAGGGGTCTGAGCATAAGAGGTATACCCTACACTTACAACTCTCTTAAAAACAAATATCATTGGCAAATGAGATTAAAGATCAAACTATCAAATCTAGAGCAATGACCATAAAGAACACACAAGAACAGTTCGCTAGAAAAAATGGAGTTCTCACCAGAAATCTCCTAAAACTCACCGAAAAATGCAAAAGTAAGAAGAAGAAAAGAAAAATGAAGAAGAAAGAATGGCAGAGGATACCTAAAGATAAAGTGGTAAGGAAGAAGGAAGAAATTGCAAGAAATCACCACCAAAATGCTTCAAACCAGAGCTTTTCTAGAGAGAGAGAGATGTAGGAGCAAGTCGAACCAAGATAAGGAAAGAAATGAGGAGAAAAGAAGGAAAATAGGGTTTAAACCCTTAATATGAATGCACGCTTCCCAAGGCCCATAATTGCCTTGGGAGCCCCAAAGGACGGCTGACATCACATACTTGCGAGACACGCCTTACACTTCAGCAATGGACAAGTGTCAAATGAACATTGGCACAAGGAAGAAATACCTCGAAGATATAGAGACCCCACAGTCACCTGCTCTCTCATGTAACTAAGGGATGGGGGGTGATTAATATGCCCCAAATGTGCCACCTCGGCTCAGAGACATCAACCTCGGCCCGGGACATGGCCGACGTTGGAAGGGCCTTGGATCAGTGACCAGCAGCCTCGGCCATAGCAAGGTCGGCCGTGGCCGACACTACTACCAACCTCTCCAAGGGGAGTCTGCATGATATAGGGGAACAATAGTTCATTAAGACACCCAGGTATGATAACCTCGGCCGGGTGTAAGCCGAGGTTACAAGGATCTATACCTCTACCAAGGCCAACCCCAGCAATGAATCAATCGATGTTCCTGGCATATTCCAGCTTAACCTCGGCCCAGGTCGACCTTAATATCTTATCTCGGCTTCACTTAAGCCGAGACCATGATAGATCATCTCGGATTGGATAGGCAGCTAGACCTTACCAACCTCGGACTATTCCAGGCCGAGGATGTGACCAAGCACGGAGGCCAAGCACTTATTGACATGTGTGGACGAGGACACGTGGACACAAATCAGTTATAACAAATCATTCCCCCCATGTGGGTGGAATATTTCATCATCATTCTCTACATGTGATAGGGAAAGATGTCTTCATCATACTGGCTAAATCAACACACGCATGCCCATTGCATACATGGGGGTACACTACACCCCCCAGGTACTATATATACTTGCCTTCTCCTTCTGGGAGGGGATCCAAAATTAGCAACCCTAGCTAAAACTCTTTTCAAATACACAGTAGAGAGAGAAAACTTTA
Source organism: Sambucus nigra (assembly GCA_949130495.1). Taxonomy (NCBI): domain Eukaryota; kingdom Viridiplantae; phylum Streptophyta; class Magnoliopsida; order Dipsacales; family Adoxaceae; genus Sambucus; species Sambucus nigra. The sequence goes on along the minus strand of OX422208.1, from coordinate 678,864,194 downwards.
GAGATTGTATCCATGGCCATTAGAGCCCTCATACAGTGATACACATCATACACTTGCACAGTGGACGTAGGCCAGATTGGCTGAACCACTTATATTCCGGTGTGAATCCTCTTCTCCTCACCTCCATCTACTATATGTGTATGTACTCTTATGCTGCCATTGTTAATATTGAATTGAGCTTACAAACACCTTGAAGGGTGGTGCTATTTCCAACATCATCAAGATGGATTATACTTACAAGGTTTCGTTCAAGACGGGATGGGACCAAGGTTTAAAGGCTGCTGGTGCTCCTATAGATTCTTATCTTTTTAGCCTTCATTCTCCTGGTCCTGACCCTTATATTGAGGAAGAAGAAGAAGAACAAAAAGAAGAAGAAGAAGAAGAAGAAGAAGGTGGTGACCATATTGGTGAAAACATTGAGATTGTACTTGTTGAAGTGGTGGGAGTGCAGGTGCTGACCAGGAGTAGCATGTCGTCGAAAAGGGGAAATCCATAGTTGAGGGAGACTAGGTGAAAGATTAGGGCTCTGTAAACTAGGATTTTTTATTCCCCTTGTATAGTTTTTAGTCTTGTTGATCTGTATCCTTATTTTGAGAACTTCATGTATTAGTCATTTGCATTATTTTTACGTTATGCGTAATGAAATTCACCCCCTTACTCATGTGTTATTTTCTTTTATGCTGATATTCTTGCTTCTGGTTTGGTGTTTATCATTTGTATTCTGCTAATTTAGATTGCTATGTTTCTCCCAATTCTCATCTAGGGAGAATTCATGGACCTGACACTGTCATATAAGCTCATAAAGCTTTTGTGATATTTTTAATTCGCTAATAGCGAGGAATGAGCGGTACAAAAACAAGACTAGAGTGATTTCCAAATTAAAAGACAATCTCTAAAATATGGAGGAAATAGGGGCCTCTGTACAAGAGGAAGTTAATTCCTTGAGGGCCTAACTATTACAGAGCATTGAGGTCAACCAAGTGGGTAATGTCCTGTAGTCTAAGAATGATGCTCTGAGAAAAGAGGTGGCAAGCTTGAAATCTTTTATAGGGGTGATAAAAGATAATGTCAAGAAGCTGGGATACTCTTTTAAGGTGGGACCTAAAAATTTCTCGGGAGAAGGTTATAATGGTGGTTGGGTAGATACCCCAGTAAAACTTAAGGAGGCTAAAAGCATTGCATTTTTTTTAGAGTGGCTGAGTGCTCTTAAAGAGGCGAGAACTCGAAAAGAATCTAAGCTTTGGTACAAGTACCAAATTAAATGTCCTGCCTATAACCATAATCCCTTCTCAAAATATGATGAATGGATTCCAACCGATACTATTCCTCCCCAACTCTTGGATCAATATCTTGAAGAAGATGTCGAATAATTTTCCCCAAAGCCAGATGATGGTTAGAGGGAAGTTATAGCAGAATATCTTGCCCGACACCCTGTCCCCTCTTAGGACCTTATGTATTCCTTTTAAGTATGTTATTGTAACCTTGTATTCTTAATAAATAATTTTCTTATGTTTTGAGCATCTACAGACTAAACATGTTTTGATTTTTCATGATCTAAGGTTGCTTATTACTTTTATTCACCAAAATGATATCTATTGACCGATTGTAGGATTTAGGTAGACTCATACTTAGTTTGGAACATTTTGGGCTTTTGTAACCAACTAAATGATGTTTAAGTGTTGGCATTCTGCCTTTCATATCTTTGAACATTCTCCCAGTCCAATATTCCAGAGTAGTATCATTCCATTCACTTTACCTTTTAGGTCGTGTCGTCACACTTCCTTAAACCTAAGTGAGATGATGTTGAGAATATACGTGGCTATTTGGCAATTCACCCGAGAAGGTTTTTTTGACAAATAGATGTTGGCGACCAACCATAGTTGGCTTTATTGCCTAAGGATCCCTATAGGGCTTTTGTTGTTGCCGGGGCAACTCATGAGGCCTCATGCATTTGCAACAAGGGATTGAGGGTCATTTAAAGTGTTTTTATTTAACTTTTTAACCATGTTCATTAAACATTTTAGATATCCACAAAGGAGTTATTATTGGAAAAGGTACAGATTAATGAGATATAATAAAGATGAGTCGAGCATCCATTGTAATTCGAGAATAGATGGGCCAATTTAGACTTTATTTATTGCAAATTATCTAATCTAGCGACAAAAACTAAAAATTCTTTTAACTTAAAAGATAAAAAGGAAGATCTAAAAGTATAACTTCTTGAGATTGGATGAGTTCCATGCTCTTGGTATCTCCCTTCCCTCTAGTGCTTCCAAATGATATGCTCCTTGAAGATCATCTCTGATTACTCTGAATGGTTCTTCCCAATTTGGTCCCAGTTCGTCGTCTGATGGTTTTACATCACTTCCGAGGACTTTTGATAGGACATAGTCCCCTATTAAAAAATTCCTAAGGTTAACCCTTTTATTGCACTACTTGGCTTGTTGTTATTGGTAGAAGTTCAACTTGATTAAGGATAGCTCTCATCGCTCATAATCTAGGTCTAGTTCAGTGTGTAGTGCTTCATCATTGAGGCCTTAGTCGACTAGAGTGGTTCTCATAGTGGGTAGGCCTTCTTCCAGAGGGATGATAACCTTCATGCCATAAGAGAGGGAAAATGGTGTTTCCCCAGTTAGTCCCCTGGGCATTGTGCGATAAGCCCATAGAAAATGAGGGAGTTCATCTACGCAAGCGCCCTTAGCTCTTTCTAGTCATTTTTTCATCCCATCGATCATGGTTTTGTTGGAAGCTTACCCTTGCCCATTGTTTTGAGGATACACCACATAACTGAAGTGGTGCTTGATGTCATGCTCGTCGCATAAATCGTAGACGAAACCTCTTTCAAATTATGTACCGTTATCGATGATAATATTCCTTGGTATCCCAAAGCGAGTTATTATGTTCTTCCATATGAACTTGGTCATGTTAGAGTCTCGAATTTTTTCCAATGGTTGTGCCTCTACCCATTTCGTGAATTAGTCAATGTCGACCAAAAGATACTTGTGATTTTTGGATGCAGTATGTAGTAGTCCTACAATGTCTAATCCCCATTTAGTGAAAGGCCATGGACTAGTGAGTGACTTTAGGTCATTGGTGGGATGGTGAACCATAGGCGAGGGCGTTTGGCACTTTTCATAATTACAAACATATGTGACAGCGTATTTCTGCATGTGAGACCACTAATATCCTTGCTTGATCGCTCGAAGGGATAGCGATCTTCCACCTGCACGATTCCCACATATGACCTCGTGAAGTTCAGTAACTACTTTCTCAACATCTTTTAGGTGAACGCACTCGAGGTAGGGGCTTATAAATGAATTTTTATATATTTTACCCTCAGGGATAAGTTAGAAACGAGTAGCCTTGACTTTAATTTGGTGGGACTACCTCTTATTATCTAGCAGTACGTCGCATCATAAATAATTGATGATGGGATCCATCCAACTTGGGGATTTATCTATGAGGATGACTTTCTCAGCTATGATTGTATGATCGATATTGGGTTGTGCAAGGAACTCAATCTGGATCACCCTTTTTAGTCCAGAGTCAATGGCTGAGCTTACTGATAATAAGGCATCAACGTGACTGTTATATCCTCGCGATAACTGTTGAATTTCCTCCTGCTCAAAGTCTCCTGTGATTCTTCTTACTATATTGAGGTATACTTCCATTCGATCATCTTTAGTGTTAAAGTCTCCACTTACCTGCTTGGAGACCAGTTTAGAATCACTTAATATATTAAGGCATTTTACCCCTAGTAGTTGGCATTTCACCAACCGGCAATCAGAGCTTCATCCTCAGGTTTGTTATTGGAGTCTTCAAATCCCAGCCTAATTCCCTGCTTAATTATGGTGTCTTCAGGGGTTATGAGAAAAATCCTCACTCCCACCCCTTGGAATTTGAGGCTCTATCAACATAGAGTGTCCAGTCTTTGGACATTGCTTCACATGTGACCAATTGCTCTTCATTCAAATGATCGGTTGGCTGATATCATGTGAAGTGAGAAGTAAAATTGTAACAACCCTCGATTCTGGGAGGCTCATTTTATACTAATTTTACCTCATAAGGTAATTATATAAAATGTGGGGACTGGAGTAAATATTAATTTAATGAATTTAAAGTTAATATTTACTAGATTGATGCATATTTACTGTATGTGAAAGTAAATAACATCAGGTTGCTTGTCTGTAGTGTCATGTATTTTAAATGGCCTTTTAGTTTAAATGATTTTGGAACTCGAAATAATTTATAAAATTTCCGGGTGCCAGTTTAGAGGGTGTAGTTAGTCTCGGAAGGTGGGAGACAGTCAAAATAAGTGCCATATTGTATTTTTGTGTTTCTGGCACTTTTACCTGGTTTTAGCTTATATGCGTAATTGCGAGTCATTTTAATGTGGTATTAACCATTTAAGTTGGGAGTTTTAACTTAAGCCACGATTTTAGTATCCAAAATCCCTTATTTTTCCCATATTATGTCTTGAACATATAGAGAGAAAGGAGAGAAAGAAAGAAGAAGAGAAATGGAGAAATGAGAGAGAGATTGAAGATGGAGGATTTGGGATTGCTTCTTCTCCAAATAAATCTGAGATATCAACCCTAAGGCAAGTTTTCTACTTGCTAATATGTGATTTAAGATGCATAAATTGTATGATAGTTGTGTATTTACATTTATGGCTTAATTGTAGAATTTGTGGGATTTAAACCCTAGTCTTGATTATGTTGAAGAAATTGTGGGTTTTGATGATTAATAATCATGTAGATTAGTTTGGGGTAGATTTTTGTTGTTGGATGTGTATGTAAAGGAGGAGATTTGAAGTTTGGAGGATTTAGGGTTCATAACCCTTCGTAGCCATTTGCAGGTCCGAATCGATTCGGCCCTTTGGGCGAATCGATTCGCTAAGGGAAATTGGCAGGTCTGCATAACCCGAATCGATTCGGGTTAAGACCGAATCGATTCGGCCAATTGCAGAATGTTGATTTAGCTGTCCGAACCGATTCGCTTTTTGGGCGAATCGATTCGTTTTCCTGCTGTTTTTGAGTTAATTTTATAACTCAATTTCAATCCTTTTCTTTAAATATAGGGATTAGGAACCTTCTTGAATGAAGTAAACTTAGAGTCCTAGGTTGTGAGATGAGTTAGTTGTCTACCCTACATTAGGAATGGGTTATGTGGGGACTTTTCCGGGGTTAGGCCTATTAATGATAGGGCATTCTTTTCTTCTAGTTAATTATTATAAAACTAGGAGAGGTAGTGTTATGTTCGGGAGACCTTAGAAGCTTAATTAAGCTATACTAGTTTTGATGGTTTATATTACCTCCCCAAAAGAATGTTGGAAGATTTTAAAAGTTCGATTGAGCTATGTTAACCTTGGTGGTTCATAATAGTACCTTAAAGGTGAGTTTGGAGAATAAATTGAAAGTCATTTCATTCCTACGAAAGATGATAACTTTGGGGTTCTAAGATAACCTCCTAGAATGCTTGGAGATAATGAAGAGTTTATTTACTCCTTTGAGGTTGTAGTGTTGATATAAGCTATCGTATGACTATAAATGGTAAGTTAGATTATTTACAAAGTAAATAATAACAGTTTCGAATAAAATGAAACATATACGTGGAATGGAAATGAAATGGAAATGGTATTGATATTAGTAAATGATAATTTACTTAAATCCTGAAACCGGTAAATAATGGTTTACTTGATTTTCGATATGATAAATAAAATGGCTTAAACACACCTCTCTAAATGACATCATAAGGGAAGTCCGCGCGTGAGGTGAAGCCCCCTGGCTAATGAATGCAGGGTGGATATAGTCCTAGGCCATGGGAGCTCTTATTGTTGTATATTTTTCTGCGATGGGTAGGAGATTCCGGGTGTGGTCTTGACTACCCCGCAGGCTCATGGCCGCTTCCCGACGTCTTGCGATATAGGTGCCCAGGTTGTCTAATGATAGGCCCTAGAAGATGATGGTCATTTAGGTGCGCGCACAGTGGGGAAACCCGGACGGGCGGTCTTAGAATTCGTTATATGTATATAATTATAACAGTTCATAATCAAGTGGGACTTGATGTATTTGATATGCCATAAGAGCATGATGGAGTGCCACAAAGAGCACATGTAAATGCCACGAAGAGCATTTGAAAATGATTATTTTCCTGATAAGGAAAGGATTTTTACAAAAGGTAAAATTGAGATAAAATCTCCTTAAAGAGCAAAAGATTGTGATTATATATATATACTTCCTGCTAAGGAAAAGATATATGAAATAAATCTCACCTTTGGTGAAGTTTTTAGTTTAATGCTTCTTACTTTTGTTCCTGCTTAGCTTATGTTTTAAATTGTATAGGTTGCTTCTTATTTCTCTTTCTTCACGATTTATTATACATAACTGTCATACTCTTTATTCATCTGGTAATCATATAGAACCGGGCCCTGACCTGGTTACTTTTCTTGTTGCATATTCATCTTGTCTATGCTCAGGTACTCCGCCGCAAGGATGCCTGATTTGAATTCCTATTCCGATGTTTTCGACGAGCCGTGATGCATTGCGGGTATTACGGGATACATTTGGTACAGACGTTTTCATTTTTATTCTAGTTAAGATCAAGTTTTTATTCGGGCGAGAGGCCCAAGCTTTCGTAAATGTCTAACGTAATGTAATAAGTAACTTATTGTACCTGTGTATTATTGGTGTATCAGTTAGTGACCGGTTACCTATTCGGTCTTTTTATCGTATTCCTATCGTATTATTTATATATGTCTTGGGGTTTCCCTTATCTTTCAGGAATTGGGTTATTTTTTTTCATTTATTTACTTTCAAATCAAAATTTTTGGCAACCCGTTTTCTGAAATATTGGGTGGTTATCCTGGATACTCTATATTTTTGTTATGATGCTGAGAATGATTCCATCCATGATTCCGTTATATTGGAGTATTGGGCTGGCCACCCCTTATTTTGGTGAGCGGGTTGTCACAAAAATATGCTTCAATTTATCCCTTGATCATCGTTATGGTCTCGAAGTGGGAGTCAAATCTCCCGAGCTCGACCGACCACTTCAAAATATGCCCAAAAAGGTCAGCCCTTCGTAGAACGACCTTGAGTGGGTAAGAGGTGATTATTGTTATGGAATGGGATTTAAAATAGTTCTTTAACTTCCTTAAAGTGATTGCTAGGGCATAGGTGAGCTTTTTTAGAGGCAAATACCATTGTTCAGCTTCTAGGAGCATCTTGTTGGCATATTAAATCGTGTCTTCTTCTTCCTTATTTTCACAAACTAAGGAAGAGCTCACATCATGGTCTGATACATCTAGGTAGAGGTATAGTTGTTATTCATCATCTGAAATTACCAACGGTGGGGGTTTGCTAAGGTAAGACGTGATCTCTCCTAGAGATTGCGAATAGTAGTCATTCCATACTAGGCCTTTGCCTTTCTTTAAGAGTTGAAAGAATGGTTGGTAGCACTCTGAAAACTTGGAGATGAAGTGATTGAGAGCCTCAATCATCCCATTAAGCAATGTTCAAGGGGGTTGAACCCTAGTGATTGCATCGATTTGATCTTGGTTGGACTCGATTCTCCTTTTACTCACTATGTAGCGTAAGAATTTTCCTGACTGGACACCAAATGAACACTTACTTGCATTAAGCTTCTTTAAACAATTCCTGAGGATTTATAAGGTTAATGCTAGGTCAAAGAGGTGATCATTCTTGTTCTTGATTTTGACGAGCATGCCATCGATGTACACTTCCATCGTCTCTCTCATATGTTTTCTAAACATCTTGGTTACCAATCTTTAGTAAGTTGCCTCTGCGTTCTTGAGGCTAAAATGCATGACCTTGTAAATGTACAAACCAATTGAGCTTATAAAGGAGGTTTTATCTTGGCCAGGCTCGTGTAGGGGGGCATGATGATATCTTGAGTAAGAGTTAAGGAAGCTCATCCTTTTGTGAGTTTTTGTGGCATCGACCAGTTGATCTATCTTTGGGAGAGGGAATCTATCCTTTAAACATCCCCGTTTGAGGTTGATAAAATTGATGCACACCCTCTAACTAACATTTATTTTAGGTACTACCATTGGGTTGTATAACCATATAGGGAACTGAACTTCCCTAATGGATCTTGCATTGAGTAACTTCCTTACCTCTTTCTCTATTTCCGTAACCTTATTGGATGACGTTCAACGAGCCTTTTGAGTAATGGATTTAAGAGTAGGATCGTCATGTAGAAAGTGACATGCAAAATTGGGGTCAATCCCATGCAATTCGTAAGGATCCCACTTGAAAACATCTATGTTTCTTATAAGGAGTGCAACTACTTCCATTTTTTCCTAATTGGTAAGAGCAGATCCAATAAAAATTCCTTTCTGTCAAGTTGTCATCGGCTATAACATTTGACAAGATTCCAATGACCTTGTGTGTGGGGTGGACCCTGGTCTCCTCCAAACCTGGTCGACCATACCATAGTTGCTATATGGAGAGAATAACCCCTTCTTGGGCTTTCTCCTAGGCATTCTCAGTCCCTTCTTTTTGCTTTTCTTCAGGCGTAGATGGTTGTGACAAAATACTTTTGGGCCATATCTTGGTCGTCGTGGGTCTTGACCACTCCATGATCTGTGATGCATTTCATCTTTTGATGATAAGTGAATGGGATGGACTTCATGGGATGGAGCCAACCTCTGCCGAAAATATCATGATACGGAAACTCGATGTCCATAACTAAGAACTTGATTAACTTCAAGATATTTCCTACCCTGACTGGCAAGGTGATCTTTCCCAATGGCATGATTATCCTTCTTGTAAAGCCAACTATTGGAGCTGGTCTAGATACATCACTTCGTATGAAATCATATGGTCCAAAAGTAGTTTTTCAACATCCCAATTAGTAATCCTGGGTGTGATAACTATTACATCATGGTGTGGGGTCCTTACCCCAACCAAGTCTTCCTTTGTAAACACGATGTGATTCGTGTAATCAACATCTTCTGGTCACCGACGCTTTCCTGCCCGAGTTTTGACAAGGTCGATCTAAAAAGCTTCCATCGCTGCAATCACCTTTTCGAGTTCCATTCGAACAATGTTGCTTTGAATATGTTTAAGATCTGATGCCCAATAGATTACTATAAACTCGTGTCCTATATCCTCTTCAAGGACATTGTCTGTTTTTTAGCCATCGTTGTCTACAACCTTCGCTGCCTTCTTTTTAACAGACTCGTTGAGGTGCGCTACTTGAACTAGAACTTCCATAAATGACTTTAAAGGTTTGTAATTATCGGTTATGTGACCACCATCCTTGTGGAACGCACATCTGAGCATGTTCTTCCTTTTAGTTGGGCCATCGCCCATATTCCTGGGCCATTTTATAAAAGTTTCATCCTTGATATTGCTAAGGATTTTATAGATGGGTTCCTCGAAGACTGTATTAACAGCATGGAACGCCTTAGAGGGGTCACTTTTTTCCACCTTTTGAGCCATTCTTGACCCCATTCTTACTTCCCTTCTTTCGGGTGTCATTCTTCTTTATCCCCTTATTCACTTTTGCTCGACCATTATTTCTCCCTAGGATGGATCACGTATTCAACCTTGGCATGCTTTTTGATACAAGACATAAGATCATTGAAGCTTATGGCTTCTTCTTGGTGGGGGATTGATGAAACAAAGAACTAGTCGATAAGATAATTTTGAAGGATATTATGGCAACCTGCTCCGATCAGTGCTCGATCTTATTAAAAACTTCCTAGTATCTTTTTACGTAGTTCCCGAGGTTCTCCTATGGCTTCTTCTTCATAGTAAGCAGTGGATCCATCAACTTGGGATGGGAGATGCTTATTATAAATCGCTACTTATTATGAATCGTCACGTGAAAGCCTCTGCCAGTGCTACAAAATTCCATATTGACCTATAAAGAAGCCTTTCAAACCACTTATGTTCTACATCACGTATTCTAGAAGGGAAGATCTTGAATATGAGTGTGTTATTGTGTCTCTATAAAGCCATTACCTGTCGATACTGCCTGACATGATCTATAGGGTTTTTTTACCCGTCATAGATCTTGAACCTGGGGATAAAAAATTTCTTAGGGGGATCCTCTTATTCGATTTCCCTAAAAAAAGGGGTCTTCATCTGAGAGTTGAGGGATCTTTTAGTGAGCTCCCTAGTTAATCTGGATCCCTGTTGTGCCGGGTGTTGGTCAATTTCCCAACGGACCAGGATCCTTAAATCCTCACTTGGTCGATCATTGTTCTGGTGGATCCTCTACTACTGGCCATGCTCTAGTCACGCTCATTCTGATCCATCACGTTCAGTTCTCTCTTGGTCATGCTTAGGGCTCCTTCCTCGATTGGGGGAGTTTCCCCCTAGGTCTAGTAGTCCTGTCTCAACGCTACCTTGTGTTCCTGTAGAGATCTCTCTTTATTCTTTCCAGTCACCTTTTAAGGCAAGCATTCTCTTATTCTTGGCGGTGCATCGCATCTTTTTGTTCTCGAAGTCTGGCTTCATAGGCATCAACCATCCTAGAAATCTGATTGGACCCTAGCAACCTATGGCTCTCTTCTGAGGGTTTCCTTTCCTGGCGAAACCTTGGGTTTAAATGTTGTCGAATTTCAGACCTGATCCTAGGAGGGGCTGGGTGGTCTTCTTAAAAATCACTGGCTTGTGGAATGTGTCTGCTGTGGTAAGACATTATTGGATTTCTAGTAATGAATGCTTTTGTAGGAATACAAGTCAATTCCCAAAGATGGCGCCAATAGGGAGTGCAGAAAAATTCACAATAATGGGTCTACAATAATAATCACAAAAGGAAGAAAGTAAATGGAATCACATATAACAACGATGTACATGGTTTGGAAACTTAGCTATGTCCACGGAAAGATTACTTGATCTTATTAAGTGTCTATTAACGATTACAAATTTTCATCATTTTGCCCAGGGGCAGGGTGTACAATTTATAGATATATGTTTGTTACTGACTTTAAGATGTTTAAGAAACTCCACCATAGTTCGTGGATTAGCCATGAGGTGCTTGAATATATCGATCGAGATTCTTTGCACCTGATTTGACCATATCTATGAGTATCCTACTCTAACTAAACTGCCCATGTAGAAATTAAGTTATGATTTGGATCGGGCCAAATAACTCAAGTTATCTTGGTCGGCTACTCTCATGGACTTGTAAAAAATGGGCTCCCATAATATGTCTATAAGATGATTTAAGTAGAGTAAATTAATGAAATGGTCTAATGATAACATAAGTGAGATGTTAATTATTGTTAATAATAACATACAAGACATGTTATTTATTAATGTTACGATAGAATACTGTATGGGCGGTACAGAAGAAGTTGAAGAAATATTTAACTAAGGACTTAATGGGTAGCATACTATATGGGCGAAGCAAGGTAACCAAACCCTTTAGCAGATAGATAGTTATTGAGGAGACCTAATTGGGCTGGGTGGCACATCTAGGTAGGAGACGTTAGGCGTGCACATTAGTTAATGGGTGAGGAACTTAAGGCAGTGTACATTGAAATAACATGTGTAATTAATAACTGATTTTAATCTGTGATAAATACTTGCTAAATATTTTCAAATGTTTTGGGCTCTAATCCGTCTTGCAAAATATTTTCAAAACCATTTAGGTGTCCATCCACAGGGACGCCAAGATTAATATCTATTCCAGAAATTCATAGTTGTATAACTTGTGGATGCTTGCAGGATTTTGACTAGACGCTTCTGTTTATTCATTCATATAGTAGGATTCAGGTTTAGTTATTTCATTACATTATGTCTCCTTGCAGCTATTTCATTTATTCGGTTGTATCAAGATATGTATTAGTGGATTCATTTTCATTTCATAGACTCATAGTTTGAGTTTTGTATTGTGAACTGATGTTTTATTCAGTATTATTTCTTTAGTTATTTATCTTGTGATGTATTCAGATTGTTATTACTCTTGGATGGTTTGGTTATCATATTTGATTGTCAAATGTTCTAATTTATGGAAGAAAATTTGGCACACACTTATTTTAATATAGGTGGTTACTAAATTAAATATTTTTTGATAGTGATGCTAAGAATGAAACCATTGATGATTCATGCTTAATTTAATAATGGACTGATCACCCAGGATTAGAATAGGCGGGGTGTCACTTAGTATCCTTGAGATATTTCAGGTTAAAGATGAGCCATGTGAAGTAAAGTCATCCTTCAGTTTATCTCTGAGGTTTCTCAATTGTTGGTTTAAGATTTTTTTATAAATGGATGTAATTGGTGAGTTAATTTTTTTAGATATAATTGTTACCCTGCCTTGGAGCCTATAACTCATAACCACTTTGTTTGGCCTTGTACATTCCATAGTAAAAGTCTTTGGGTGATTTTGTATTAGTAGTTCAATCACAGTACGATATCAACCCTGAATGAATAGGAAATGTTGAAGCCCTTGCCAATAGAATTCACACAACATCTTGCAAAGGACCAACCACTACAAAATCAACCTATGCCGATTGAATAGCCATGTTAATTTACATTTGTTCTACCTAAGTTTACTCGGGAGGGGTATTTTATATCACAAACTACAAAAAAGAGGTAACACAATAAGATTTATCCAAAATTGGAATTTTGATTTACCAAATAGTAAAAAGAGAAAACCATATCATGACTAGAGCTAAATCACTAAGAAAATGTATTATTGATTTAAAATCTTGCCAAATCAGGGTGAGTCACCAAGAAAGTGAATTATTTATATAAATCTTTCCTAAGAAGGGTGAGTCACCAAGAAAGTTCTCATTTCAAACATTGACCAAATGGGTGATAAATCTTTTTATGAACACCTTACACTAAATAAGAAAGATTAAATCACCATGCATTTGAAATTTGTCATTAAGTTATATCCAAGAAGGTTATAAAAATCATAAAAATCATTCGAACACAAAAATGCATTAAATGTGTGAATTACCTCATCAACAACTCGAATGACGGCTAAGACTATCAAAACAATTTGCTTACCCAGAAGAATCTTGGGGTTCAACCAAAGGAGCATACCTTAGAGCCAAAATCATAGGCTCTGTTGGAGGAAGCCCAATTGGCAACGAAGAAGGAGCAACATTCATTGAAGTCAGTTCGAACTCAGCTGGAAGAGTTGTTAGTGCCATTACCACATTTTTGTCAATCCGATACTCGACAAATAGAGGAAGCTTATCAAAATTACATGAGAGTGGAAGTAATGAATTTTGTTTTATAAATTTTTGAAGCACACATACCTCGTCGATAGTTGGACGAATGAGGGAACATATATCCATGATGGACACCACATATCTAGGTATTCTAACTGGAAGATCCACAATGACCCTGGGCCTCATAATATTAGAATGAAGAACTTAATTGCATATTAAAATCAAAAGGGCCATCATGTACACTTCAGGACTAAAGAATGAACGATCTTTCCCCACCTAAAATTACAACATTTATCTGAGTCTTGATAATAATAATCATTGAGAAAAAGAAATTTGAGATCAAGGAAAAGGAAAAACTACCCCAGTAGAAGCAGATGGATGAGCTATAGTTATTGGTAAATTAATTAGGACTAGGGGAGTATTTTTCCTTGAAGTTTCAACAGCACTCCCACTTGAGTCAATAATTGTTTCTTAGTGCATAGGAAATTGTCGCAACACCTCAGATATAGAACTAGATTAGGCACCCTAGAGGAAGTACTTCTCATGGAAGAATGCCCAGTTGTAGAATAAGGGAACAATTGAGGAGCTAAAATATCATCTTCAATAAGTTCACTTAAGGAAACTGAAATGGAAGGACTATCATCTAGAATAGACAAAACTTCCACTGGGGAGGAGGGGCATCCTAAAATAAGGAATAAGAGTGTCAGAAATATTTTATATTCTACAGGACTCAAGTCAACTGTACTACCCCCTATTTTTATGACTTTTAATTTTGGGGATTTATGAAATTTAATTAGAGATATTAATTTAATATTAATCCGGAAAATCATTTAAATACTTACTAGCGTGATGAGAGTTAGTAATTATTTTGTGGTAAGTTACTTTATGGGTAAATTAAGTGGTGTAATTATGATTAGTAAAATTATCACGAGAATCTAATTTGATAATTTTGGAAATTTATTGGGACGCGCTTGTGTCGTGTCGGGATTAAATTCGGACTATTAAAAGTAAATAAATTATAAGTCACCCGTATGGTCATTTTGAGTGCATCAATGTGTCCGGAAGGATCGAGATAGTCAAAATATGGCACCCGGGGGTTTAGTTTGGGTCTCGAGGCGTTTTTAGACCCAATTAACACCCCGGGAGGGCGTTTTGGACATTTTACATTTTTGGGCATGAAAACCCACGAAAATTCTAAGGGTATTTCACATGGAAAGAGTCATCTTCTAGGGTTAGAATCACCATAAACCAAAGACGTCTATAAGAGAGGAAGAGGAGAGGCTATCCAAGGAGTTCTAGGCCAAGAACTCCACCGTTTGCACCGCTGTCGCCGCCAAACAATAGATCGTGCAACGAGGATCACAACCACACAAATCTCCCAAAAAATCTGAACCAAAATTCTCAGTCAAGTATCTATCTTGCTCTATTTCAGTTAATGCTCCAATAATATTAGCCTATGACTGATTAGGACTAGTTTTTGTGAAAGAAAAACCTATTTGGAGATTTGAATTCGCATGTTGTATGAGTAATAGATGTATTATGGAAACCCAATTCATATGTAGAGATTGAACCACAAAATTATAGTAAATAAATAGTATGAAATCTGGTAAAAGAAGGGAAAGAAACTAAACAAAAGAAATATTAGGGTTCTTGATGTTTTTAAGGATTATTCCCTTTTAATTCGTTATCCATGATGAAAATTCGCATGCTTGACGTAGGAAATCACTTATTTGAGGTTATAATACTTGTAGTATAAATTATTGGGAGTTTGGTAGTCAAATATATCGTTTTGGATGATTTTGGAAGAGGAAACCCGTAACTGGAAATTCTACAGATTTGCCATACTTGCTTAATCGATCGATCAACCCTAGAGCATCGATCGATCGATGATTCGATCGATCGAATACCTGCCATCGATCGATCGACCCCTCCCGTATTACTCTTATTCCCTTTTTATAGGTCGTTCTAACTTAAATGATTAGACATTCTTGGATATTAATGTGAGAACATTTTGGGACATAAAGAAGACCAGTAGAACTTTAGGAATATATGGACCCGTTAATATGAGACGAGATTAACATTTCACGGGGGGGTGTTTTACATATAAGGGACAATGGGAATATATGTTAAAGGGTGACACTCGTAAAGAAGTTACGTTGTAAAATAAATGAGTATGTACTGAAATTACACTTGGAGAGATAGCAATCCACCAGTGTTACGTAGTAAATTGGAATAATCCCACAAATAAGAATAAGAGACAAACTGTTATACGTGATTATCTAATAATGAGTAATAAGGATAAATATCATAATTATGGATCGTGAGAGTGTACCTAAATTTGATATGGGGATAGTGGTATACATATATGACTGTGTTTATGCATATACTATATACGTGTAAAAATCATGCCCGCACTACTTGCTATCCCGGAGGTTATCGCACTGGGACATACTTATCTCGATGGGACCTTTATGGGGGATATTAACTCGTACCCTAGAAGATAGGAATCCTTGGTACAAGCTATCAGATCGATAGTCAGACGGTCCTACGAGACGTGAGGGTATGTGCTGATCTCTTAGTGACTTGGAACTATGCTTCGCCTCAATTTGTATGTTTTTGGTGCTAATACTGTTCGAGAGTGATTCCGAACTTGTATTTCCCGTAGTACGAGTGATACGGGGATTGGATAGCAGAGTATGCCCGAACCATAACTTTTATATGGGGTGCCATTAGAATATATATATTATATGAGTATTTAATATATATATTTAAATCTGGAATTTGGGAACTACCTATTGTGAATATGGTAAGTAAGAAATGAATAATTATTTCAACTTGGGAACAAGTGTTTGAAAAGTATGATGCGTTACTGAGAATCCTTATGTGAGAACTTTACTGTTTAATAAAATTACCTTCCTTAACAATTTAAATTATCGGCATGAAATCTTATCAGTAACTTAAGATAAGATATGTTAAACTGTTGGGAGTATTAGTGCGATAGGTGTGCACATTAGAAGAGAGGTGAGAATTTCTCAAGGGAGTGTCGCACTAATATGTTGGTTGCATTAGCCGGTAAGTATTTTCAACACTTGATAAACTAATTTTAATCTTTTTTACAATCGGGCTTTGACCCGTTTCCTATTTTCTCTTCTCTCTGGTATATATGTATATATTACAGGTGCCCAGCCATAGGGGCATCTTACATAGGATCCTTTAGAAGGAATGGGCTACAGCTTAGGTGGGAGTTGCATGCCTCTTGCTTAGACGACCTCATTATTGATTCCACTTCTAGCACTATTTTATCCAGTTGAGCATGTGTCACCCTTTTTCCATTATTCAGTTATTTTATCAGAGATTGTGATTCGTTTATTTCCAGTATTTACACTTTGGGAATTATTACTGTCAGGATGTTTTTCCTTTAAGTTTTAAAGTTGGAATTAATTAGTTGAATGTTTAATTATTTGGATTGTTTGTTCCAGTATAGTTGTTGGGTGATTCTTTATTTATGAATTATGTAAAGTTTTAAATATTGGTTTTTAATTAAATTTGGAAAATTGATGTCATAAAAATGGTTTTGACACTTAGCTTAATTACTTAGGGTGTTTAATTGGAAAAGTTATTTTTACGACAGTGATGCTAAGAATGAACCAACTGTTCACCTTGATTATAATTTAATAAATGACTGATCACCCGGTATTTAATTAGGCGGGGTGTCATTGGTGGTATCAGAGCATCAGGTTCTAGTGTTCTTTAGGATCTGTACGGCTTATTTCGCTTTCAGCTTAGCGTTCTTGTTATAGAGCCCTATTTTAGGATTGTTGTATTCTTGCTTTTATGATTACTTCTTTTGCTATTTGAGATTTGATAATAACTGTAGACTAATAAATTTCTTCACGTTTCAGATGCCTCCGAGACGTGCACCAAAGGATATGCGTGCCCAAGCCGAGCAGCCAGTACCTCCAGCTCAGGGAACGATGAATGCAAATGAAGTAGTCGTTATCGTTGCTCCGACGGTGAATGCCGCTCTAGCAGTAGTACAGCAGGCTCCACCCCAAGTTCAGGATGTGGCACCAGTACCAGCACAACTCCCATCTGTATGGGAGCGAGTTAGGGATTCCTTTCATAAGGCGCATCCCCCAGAGTTTGCGGGTGGTTCAGATATTATTGTAGCCAGCCAATGGAAGAAAGATATCCAGAGGCATCTGCATATGTACGAATGCACGAACGTGTAAAAATAGCAGTTGGCTTCCTTTAAGCTTGTGGGGGCCGCTTTGAATCGGTGGGAATCCACTACCACCTTGGAGGAGAGGGATATTATTACTATTCTGTCGTTTTGGGCGCGGTTTGATAGTAAATACTTCCCATCCGTCGTGTAGACTGAGATGACGAGGAAATTACTAAGTCTGAAGCAGGATAATTCTACCATTGCTCAGTATGAAGAGGAGTTCACAAGACTTCTCACTATAGTGCCAGATTAGGCACCCACTGAGGGTAAGAAGATACTATTGTTTGTGGACGGGTTGGCTTGGACGATCCGTCAGCACCTTATAGGAAATCTATCTCTGAGTACCTACACAGATGTACTCAATGCTGCTTTGCTACATTGCCAGGATCACCGCTTCCATCTGCAGAGAAGCAAGCGAGCAAGAGAGTGTGGTGCTAGTGGAGCAGCGACATCTCAGGGGCAGACTCATCAGCATGAGAAGAGTTCCCATCAGGGGGACCCTGCCAAGCGGTTCCGATCAGGTGATTCCAGGCAGGGATTTAGGAGATTTAAGGAGGGTCAGCAGGGCCAACAGGGCCAACATCGTCAGCCACAGGGTCAGCAGCAGGGCCAACAGCGTAATCAGTAGGGCCAGCAGGGCCAATGGCGGGGTGGTAACGACCAGCAAGGCCATAATCATTAGGGACTTAGGGGAGGACATTTCAGGGGCCGATGCTTCGCGTGTGGTATAAATGGCCACAGGTGCCAGGATTGTCCAGAGGGTGATAGGGCCCCACAGCAGCAAGGTGCCCGTAATGATCCACAAAGGCATTTTTTCCAGTCGCCATCCCAGCACCAGCTCAGGTACCAGCCCTACTAGCCATACCAACCACTCTAGTACAGCAGGGGTAGTTACAGTACGGACGTGTCTAAACGTCCACCAAGCAGCAGCTCCACAGGTGCCACCTGCGATTGAGGGTATGTTTCCTATCCATGGTACTATGGGTCAGGTTTTATTTGATACTGTGGCGACACACTGTTTTATAGCTACCCATTTTGCGAAGGCCTTAGGGTTATTAGCCACAGCAGAGAGCACTGTAACATGTGTAGACTCACCACTGGGAAACGGATCGCTAATTTTCTTTATATGCCAGGGTGTGGGAGTAGAGATTGGTAGCTTGGTATTACCAGCAGACATGTTAGTCTTAGATATGCATGAGCACGACGTCATTATTGGTATGGATTGGCTCGCAGCCTACAGAGCCATGATAGATTATTTTGATAGGAGTATTGTCTTTGCCATTCCGGGGCAAGAGATGTTTTTAGTGACGATGCCTCGACCAGAGGGAGGCTCGTCCGCTCATTTGTATTACATAGAGGAGGATACCTCTAAGGAGGTCGTGATTCCCTTAGATTCGATCCCAGTTGTTCGTGAGTATTCTGATGTATTTCAGGAGATACCAAGCCTACCCCCCAGTCGAGAGATAGATCTTGTCATAAATTTATTATCGTATACTCAACCTATATCACGCGCTCCATACCATATGGTTTCGATGAAGATGCGAGAGTTATGAGATCAGATAGAGCAGCTGTTAGGTCAGGGCTTCATTCGCAGGAGTACCTCACCATAAGGCGCTCCAGTTTTGTTTATGAAAAAGAGAGATGGTTCACTGAGGCTATGTGTGGACTACCGGGAGCTGAACAAGGTCACGATACGGAACAAATATCCATTGCCTCGAATCGATGATCTGTTCGACCAGCTGAGGGGAGCAACTTTCTTTTCGAAGATAGATCTGAGGTCAGGATACCATCAGCTACGTATCAGGGAGCAGGATGTTTTGAAGACTGCTTTCTTGATGAGATATGGATCCTATGAGTTTAGAGTAATGCCATTTGGACTCATAAATGCTCCTGTCGTATTCATGGACTTGATGAACCGAGTGTTCAGAGAGTTCTTGGATCAGTTTGTCATCGTCTTCATAAATGACATCTTGATATATTCACACTCGAAGGAAGAGCATGCCGAGCACTTGAGGTAGGTTCTTCAGACTCTATGAGAACATTAGTTGTATGCTAAGTATGAGAAGTGCGGGTTCTGGTTATAGGATGTGCAGTTCTTGGGGCATGTTATTTCTGAATAGGGGATAGCAGTTGACCCGAGTAAAGTGTCAGCGGTGAGGGAGTGGGGAAAGCCCACGACACCGACGGAAGTACATAGTTTCTTGGGATTAGCCGGATACTATAGGTGATTCATTTGAGGGTTCTCCAAAATAGCAGGTCCATTGGCGAACCTGACTCGTAAGGGGGTACCATACGTTTGGGACGATGCTTGTCAATTAGCTTTCGACGAGCTGAAAGACAAGCTTACTTCAGCACCGGTTTTTGCTTTACCTAAGTCGGGCGTGGAGTATCTGGTTTACACCGATGCCTCTTTACGGGGACTTGGGGGAGTACTTCAGCAGGAGGATAAGGCTATATCTTTTACCTTTCGTAAGCTTAAGCTGCACGAGAAGAACTACCCCACACACGACCTAGAGTTAGCAACGGTCATCTTTGCATTAAGGATATGGAGACACTACTTATTGGGGGAGAAATTTCGCTTGTTCACAGACCACAAGTCACTGCAGTACCTGTTCACTAAGCGAGAGCTGAATATGCATCAGCGCAGGTGGCTAGAGTTTGTGAAGGACTTTCAGTTCGCCATACATTACCATCTGGGGAAGGCCAACGTAGTTGCTGATGTGTTGAGCCGTAGACCGGTAGACCATGTAGTCGACGCCTGGAAAGTAAAGTGGAAAGAGTTGGGTCACTAGGACGCAGTAGCCCGTTCCTTCATATCTGTTATGACAGTGACACCCGAGATTGTTATGAGGGTAATACAAGCACAGACAGCAGACCCATTTTGCTAGGAGCAGATTGTATGACTTTTACCTGAGAGTGCTGAGTCCTATTCTGTTAGTTTTGATGGAGGTTTGAGGTTTAATGGGAGATTGGTGGTTCTCGAAGGAGCAGACTTACATCATGCAGTGATGACCCAGTATCACGGGTCCCGATTTACAGTGCATCCTGAGGGAGATAAGATGCACCAAGATATGAGGCGGCAATACTGGTGGAGTGGGATGAAAAAGGACATTGCTGAGTTCGTGTCCAAGTGTTCTACCTTCCAGCTGGTAAAGGTGGACCACTAGAAACAATCGGGGTTGCTTCAGCCATTGGAAATACCCACGTGGAAGTGGGAGAGTATTTCCATGGATTTTATTACTGGCTTGCCTACATCACAGCGGGGCCACGACTCCATCTGGGTGATTGTGGACCGTTTGACCAAGGTGGCTCATTTTCTGCCAGTGCGAACAAACTATACCATGGGTCTGTATGCTCAGTTATTCATTGCTGAGATTGTCAGATTACATGGAGTGCCCCTGAATACTGTGTCAGATAGAGACAAGATTTTCGTGTCGCGTTTCTGGGAAAGCTTTCAGGAGGCCATGGGTACAGAGTTGAGGTTGAGTTCAGCTTATCACCCACAGACAGATGGACAAACAGAGCATACCAATCAGATGTTGGAGGATATGCTACGCATGTGTGTCCTCAATTTTGGAGGAGGTTGGGAGCCACATCTTCCATTGGTAGAGTTCGCTTATAATAACTCTTATCAGTTCAGGATTAGCATGGATCCATTTGAGGCTTTGTATGGCAAGCCTTGTCGTTCCCCAACTTGTTGGCTAGAAGTGGGGGATAACAAGTTGCTCAAACCAGAGGTGATTCAGGAAACCTCCGCTAGGATTGAGTTTATCAGGTGTCGCATTCAGGTAGCCCAGGACAGGCAGAAAATCTATGCCGATGCAAAATGGTTCTTCGGAGAATTTAATTTGGGGGACCAAGTATTACTACGTGTATCCCCTATGAAATGAGTGATGAGGTTCGAGAAGAAAGGGAAAATGGCCCCAAGGTACGTGGGACCATTTCCCATTATCGGGAGGGTTGGGCCGGTAGCATACAGATTAGGACTGCCTGAGCATTTACATCACATTCACGATATATTCCACATCTCGTCGTTGAGATGATACCTTCGGGATGATATGGCCCACACCCATATCGCTATTGAGGAGATTGACTTACAACCCTACAGCTCTTACGAGGAGAGGCCTATGGCTATCCTAGACCATAGCGAAAGGCGATTGAGGTCCAAAGTAGTTCCACTTGTAAGGGTCCAGTGGGAGCATCATAATGTGGAGGAATCCACTTGGGAGCGTGAGGCGGACATGCGTGAGAAGTACCCAGAGTTATTCTTACCAGGTACACCTTATCTTTTTCGAATTTCGGGACAAAATTCCATTATTAGGGGGGAAGTATGTAATACCCCGTATTTTTATGACTTTTAATTTTGGGGATTTACTAAATTTAATTAGAGATATTAATTTAATATTAATTCAAAAAATCATTTAAATACTTACTAGCGTGATGAGAGTTAGTAATTATTTTGTTGTAAGTTACTTTATGGGTAAAGTAAGTAGTGTAATTATGATTAGTAAAATTATCACGAGAATCTAATTTGATAATTTTGGAAATTTATCGGGACGCGCTTGTGTCGTGTCGGGATTAAATTCGGACTATTAAAAGTAAATAAATTATAAGTCACCCGTATGGTCATTTTGAGTGCATCAATGTGTCCGGAAGGATCGAGATAGTCAAAATATGGCACCCGGGGGTTTAGTTTGGGTCTCGGGGCGTTTTTAGACCCAATTAACACCCCGGGAGGGCGTTTTGGACATTTTACATTTTTGGGCATGAAAACCCACGAAAATTCTAAGGGTATTTCACATGGAAAGAGTCATCTTCTAGGGTTAGAATCACCATAAACCAAAGACGTCTATAAGAGAGGAAGAGGAGAGGCTATCCAAGGAGTTCTAGGCCAAGAACTCCACCGTTTGCACCGCTGTCGCCGCCAAACGATAGATCGTGCAACGAGGATCACAATCACACAAATCTCCCAAAAAATCTGAACCAAGAATTCTGAGTCAAGTATCTATCTTGATCTATTTCAGTTAATGCTCCAATAATATTAGCCTAGGACTGATTAGGACTAGTTTTTGTGAAAGAAAAACCTATTTGGAGATTTGAATTCGCATGTTGTATGAGTAATATATGTATTATGGAAACCCAATTCATATGTAGAGATTGAACCACAAAATTATAGTAAATAAATATTATGAAATCTGCTAGAAGAAGGGAAAGAAACTAAACAAAAGAAATATTAGGGTTCTTGATGTTTTTAAGGATTATGCCCTTTTAATTCGTTATCCATGATGAAAATTCGCATGATTGACATAGGAAATCACTTATTTGAGGTTATAATACTTATAGTATAAATTATTGGGAGTTTGGTAGTCAAATATATCGTTTTGGATGATTTTGGAAGAGAAAACCCGTAACTGGAAATTCTACAGATTTTCCATACTTGCTTAATCGATCGATCAACCCTAGAGCATCGATCGATCGATGATTCGATCGATCGAATACCTGCCATCGATCGATCGACCCCTCCTATATTACTCTTATTCCCTTTTTATAGGTCGTTCTAACTTAAATGATTAGACATTCTTGGATATTAATGTGAGAACATTTTGGGACATAAAGAAGACAAGTAGAACTTTAGGAATATATGGACCCGTTAATATGAGACGAGATTAGCATTTCACAGGGGGGTGTTTTACATATAAGGGGCAATTGGAATATGTGTTAAAGGGTGAGACTCGTAAAGAAGTTACGTTGTAAAATAAATGAGTACGTACTGAAATTACACTTGGGGAGATAGGAATCCAGTAGTGTTATGTAGTAAATTGGAAAAATCCCACAAATAAGAATAATAGACAAACCGTTATACGTGATTATCTAATAATGAGTAATAAGGATAAATATCATAATTGTGGATCGTGAGAGTGTACCTAAATTTGATATGGGGATAGTGGTATACATATATGACTGTGTTTATGCATATACTATATACGTGTAAAAATCAAGCCCGCGCTACTTGCTCTCCCGGAGGTTACTGCGCTGGGACAATCTTATCTCGATGGGACTTTTATGGGGGATATTGACTCGTACCCTAGAAGATAGGAATCCTTGGTACAGGCTATCGGATCGATAGTCAGACGGTCCTAAGAGACGTGAGGGTGTGTGCTGACCTCTTAGTGACTTGGAACTATGCTTCGCCTCAAATTGTATGTGTTTGGTGTTAATACTGTTCGAGAGTGATTCCGAACTTGTATTTCCCTTAGTACGAGTGATACGGGGATTAGATAGCAGAGTATGCCAGCACCATAACTTTTATATGGGGTGCCGTTAGAAAAAAAAAAATATATATATATATATATATATATATATATATATATATATATATATATATTATATGAGTATTTAATATATATATTTAAATCTGGAATTTGGGAACTACCTACTATGACTATGGTAAGTAAGAAATGAATAATTATTTCAACTTGGGAACAAGTGTTTGAAAAGTATGATGCGTTACTGAGAAACCTTATAATTAAATGAGGCTTATGTGAGAACTTTACTGTTTAATAAAATTACCTTCCTTAACAATTGAAATTATCGGCATGAAATCTTATGAGTAACTTAAGATAAGATAAGTTAAACTGTTGGGAGTATTAGTGCAGTAGGTGTGCACATTAGAAGAGAGGTGAGAATTTCTCAAGGGAGTGCCGCACTAATATGTTGGTTGCATTAGCCGGTAAGCATTTTAAATACTTGCTAAACTAATTTTAAACTGTTTCACAATCGGGCTCTAACTCGTTTCCTATTTTCTCTTCTCTCTGGTATATATGTATATATTACAGGTGCCCGGCCACAGGGGCGTCTTACATAGGATCCTTTGGAAGGAACGCGCTACAGCTTAGGTGGGAGTTGCAGGCCTCTTGCTTAGACGACCTCATTATTGATTCCACTTCTAGCACTATTTTATCCAGTTGGGCATGTGTTGCCCTTTTTCCATTATTCAGTTGTTTTATCTGAGATTGTGATTCGTTTATTTCTAGTATTTACACTATGGGAATTATTACTGTCAGGATGTTTTCCTTTAAGTTTTAAAGTTGGAATTAATTAGTTGAATGTTTCATTATTTGGATTTTTTGCTACAATATAGTTGTTGGGTGATTCTTTATTTAAGAATTATGTAATGTTTTAAATATTGATTTTTAATTAAATTTGGAAAATTGATGTCATAAAAATGGTTTTGACACTTAGCTTAATTTTTTAGGGTGTTTAATTGGAAAAGTTATTTTTGCGACAATGATGCTAAGAATGAACCAACCGTTCACCTTGATTATAATTTAATAAAGGACTGATCACCCGGTATTTAATTAGGTGGGGTGTCACATCAACTAAAAGGAAAGGTGAGTTACCTGTTCATCCTCATGAGTAGGCACAACAGTATCAACCTCAGTGGAAGAAACCACCCCCTTGTCAATAGGCAAGTCATCCAACATTTCCTCAGAGGAACCTAAGGATGTTCTCCCTCAATCTTCCTTCTTCAACCTATAGATACTCAATTTTCTTCAAATAATGGGCGTGGTATTTTTTCATTTGAGGATCCTTGAGATATTTTAGGTTGTTGATAAGCCATGTGAAGTTAAAGTCATCCTTTATCTGATCTATAAGATTGCTCAATTGTTGGTTGAAGATTGATCTGTTAAAGGAAGTAATTGGCGAGTAAACAATTTCAGATAAAATTGTTTCCATGCCTTATAAACTGTAACCTATAACCACTTTGTTCGTCCTTATACATTCCAAAGTAAAAGTCTTCAAGTGAGTTTATCTTTGTAGTTCAATCACTGTACAATAGTAACCATGAATGAATAGGAAATGTTGAAGCATCTGTCGACAAAATTCAACAAGTTCAACATTGGGAATTATGACCCCTTAACCACATTTAATATATTCCCTATTAACTTTGGTTACGGAGCCATGGTTGCTTTTACCATAGGACTCAGCTAGCGAAGGACATGTATCAACAGGATCAATCTCCATCCGTTGACTGGGCATGTTAATTTTCATTAGTCATGCCCGAGTTACCTCGGGAGGGGTATTTTATATCACAAACTATAAAAAAGATAGAACACAAAAAGAGTTATCCAAAATTGGATTATATTACCAAGCTGCTAAAAATAGAAAACCTTCGCATGATTTGAGCTAAGTCACCAAGCAGGTGTATTATTTATTTAAAATCTTTAACAAGAAGGGTGATTCACCAAACAAGTGTATTATTTATAGAAATCTTACCCAATCAAGGTGGGCCACCAAGAAAGTGTTTGTTTCAAAAATTGCCCAAGTTAGTGACAAATGTTTTTTATGAACACATTGCTCAAAATAAGAAAGAGTAAATCAGAATGTAGGTGAAGATTTTCATTAACTTATATCCAATAAGGTTATAACAATTATAAAAACCGTTTGAACAAAAAAAGACATTAATAACATGAATTACCTCATTAACAATTATAATGATGGCCACGAATAGAGAATGGTTTTCTTACCCAGAATGGGCTTGGGTTTCAACCAAGGGAGCATACCCTAGAGTCAAAATAATAGGCCCTAATGGAGGAAGCTCAATTTACAAAGATGAAGGAGCAACATTCATTAAAGTCAGTTCAAACTCAGCTGGAAGAGTTGTCAACTCCATTACCCTATTTTTATCAATTTTAAACGACACAAATAGAGGAAGCTTATCAACATTACACAAGAGAGGAAGCAATGAAAAAAGTTTGATAAAAGTATGCAACACACATACCTTTTCGATTGTAGGATGAACGAAGGAACATATATCCACCATGGACACCACATATCGAGGTATTCTAACTGGAAGGTCCACAATAACTCTTAGCATGACAAGGTCAGAAGGAAGAACTTCATTTTGTTATTGAAATAAAAAGGGCCATCATGTCCACATCAGGATGAAAGAATGAACAATCTTTCACAACCTGCAATTACAACATTTAGCTAAGTCTTTAAAATAATTATCATTGAGAAAAGAGATATGAGATCAAGGAAAAGTAAAAACCACCTCAGTAAAAGAAGATAGAGGATCCATATTTAGCGGAAGAATTAGTTGGAATTGGGGGAGTATTTTGACTTGAAGTTTAAACAGTCCCACTTAAGTCACTAATTATTTCTTCATGCATAGGTAACTGTCGTGCCACCTCAAATGTAGAACTAGATTAGGCACCTTTAGAGGAAGCATGTCTCAAAAAGAAGATCCAGTTTTATAAGAAGAGGAAAATTGAGGAGCTAAAATATTATCTTCAACAAATGGACTTAAGGGAACTGGCATGAAGGACTATCATTTAGAAGAAACCAAACTTCCACTGAGGGAGGAGGAGCATCCTAAAAGAAGGAATGAAAGTGTTAGAAATATTTTATGTTCTGCAAGACATAAATTAACTGGAAGGAATGGTGAGTTAATTGTTCAGCCTCATGAGGAGGCACAAAAGTATCGACCTCAGTGAAAGAGTCCATTACCTTATTGTAAAAGGTTATTTCCTATGTATGTAAAACGATGCGGAAGCGTAAGGAGATGTGATGGTTCAAATCTAAACAAAACAAATAACAAATTTTAATTCCTTAAAACAAAATTAAATTAAACCGAGTGAAGTGAAATTAATCAAGTAATATATTCACTTAAACCAATTCATTAATCCAAGCCCTAGAATTTTCCTAAGTCATATTTATCAATATTAGCAAATTAGGGGAAACCAAATTTTAGTAAGTGACTTGAATTAAGTATACATTACCCAACATTTAATATAAGTCCAAATTAAATTGAGTGTGATAAATAAACCGAATTTTATCTTGAATTAGTCTAAGCATGCGTTCTACGTTATTAATGCAAGATAAAATAAACCAATCACACTACGCCGCGATGTACGAGAAAAAACCCAAGACGGGAAACAACCTCGGACGGCCCTAGCCACAAATCCACTAGATACGGAATTATACTTACAAGACAGATAGACTTACAAAGACTGACTCGATCCCTCTCAAGCCTCGACGCTTCTTCTCGTAGAAACCTCTTTCTAGCAGATAACCTTGGAACACCACCTCGGTCTCGGAATCCACCGATAGGACTTTATATGGTCACCGTCACCCGAGCAAGGAGCCTTTCTCCAAGTGGGTAGAAACACAACAAAACGTCTTCTTCTTTGACGGATGTAGAAGCAAACCAAAACTTCTCTTCTTGAATTCGGTAGAGATAAACCAGTGCCAAAGTCCACGCAATTGATAATATATATGAACTTGGAATAAATTCAATTGGGTGTAAACACTAGAGTGATGAAAATATTTCTATAAAAATCTCACTCAAAACATGAACATTTTCCTAAACCATTTTTGCTCTCAAACTCTCTCTAAGAGATAAACTAGAATGAAAAGTTATGGAAAAGTTAGTTTAGAAAATGTCATTCCCGCACCTATTAAAGTCTGTAAAAGGTGGTTAAAAAACAAGTGGGGAAGTGGGTGCAAAACTGCCAAAAACTGCCTAAAAACTGTTCCCGCCTGACAGCTCGTTCGAACGACATTTCGTTCGAACGAACTGTCGTTCGAACGAGACTTCTAACGACAGACCAGTATGGACTTCGTTAGAATCTCGTTGGAAACCTCGTTAGAACGAACAAGTTCGTTCGAACGACATTTCGAACGACAGACCAGTTTAGACTCGTTGGCAAACTCGTTCGAACGAAACCTGTTTCGAACGAAAAACTCGTTCGAACGACATTTCGAACGACTTCCAGAATTTTTTACAAAATTCGATTTTTGGCCCAGAAACTTTATATACTTTATTTTTAAAGTTCTAATTAAATTTTATCTGAAAGTAAACACAGTTTTAATTCAACCTAACACCCAATAAACTTTGTTCCAAGCTCCTATATAAATATAATTGCATTCATACCTTGGGAGCATGGAACCATAGTTGATGACGTAGAAACGAGTCACGCAAACCGGCATTTTGATGAAGCTTTATACTCTTTGCCTCTACGTCTTCAACAAACACTTCATAGGCTTGAGAATATTACAATTTAAATATAATCCTATGAATAAATGTTTTTGTCCAGAATTGAGCCAAAACTACATATGGACTCAATTGGAAATTTGTGTCCTTACAAATCTCCCACTTTGGCTATTCCGGGACAAAAACCAAACAAAAATCCTAAAGGGCCGTCAAGCTCACTAGACTCAAAACATAACCCACCCAAACTTGACTCAACCCAAGGATCAAACGCTTTGCCGTTTAAACAATGCCGCTTTAGAAGAAATCCTGCACACTTAAGCAAACTCATCAAATGCATAGGGAATATCAAAATATAAATGCAATTAATTAAATTACTCCCCCTAAATTAATTCTCCCCTTTATCAAACACATGACCTACTTAGAAAGACGTCTCCCCCTAAGATAAATCTCCCCCAAACGAAGATACGACAATAATAGGATTTGAATCCATTTCTCCCCCTATCATCATTCTCCCCCTTTTTGTTCAGGAATAGGCAAAGGATAAAGAACTAATAAACAGCATGTTGTAGCTTAAAGTGATAAGACATGAAAGCATATGGGCAATAAAAGCAAGGCAAAGACAAACAAATATCATATATATATATATATATATATATATATATATATATATATTATAAATATACCAATAGAGTACTTTCATATATATAAATATAAACACACATATAACACAAAATACAATAAGTTTGCACACTCGTATGGCAAAAATGTGTCATATGGAAACGTAAGTGTTGGGGTGTGAACTAGCAACAATTAAATTTAGACCCAAACACTGAAGAAACGTTCACGGAGTTCTCATTTGATTGCAAACTTCATCACATTGAAATATAACCTCATGTGACAATATAGATTGAACTCAATGAACAAACATACACAATGCATACAAGCCTAGCATGATGATGATTCTACAAACCAAATAGAGTCATGACATTAAAGACAACTAGGATAAACGGACATTGTGCAAACCATTGATATACCATCCAATTCTCCCTTAATAAGCATATATATTCTTTTATTTTGGGATGAATATATCAAACAAACATAGGCCTTGGCAATTATTTTCTTTTTAATGCCAAATATTCTGTTTTTAGGCCTTTAGATCACGTATTTCTTTTAGATCCAATAAACGGTGGCTTACAATCGCAAAGGATTTAATTCATCCTTTCGGAGCCCTTCCCCGTGCACATTTTATTTATCATGTTTTCATTTTTCACACAAGTCTCACATGCAACGGATTTTGACATGCACTAGTCCTCCTAGGTCAAAGATATGTAGATGACTAGATTGGTAGGAGAACACCTCAAAAAGCTCAAATATAACATGTGACATTAAGATTTCAAAAGAGCTCGTGCATGAGTGAATAGAGGCATATAAAAATAGAATCCATTTAAACAACACAAAATCCAACTACTCCATATAAAGCATGGTAAAGAACATTTTAAGGATTGAAAATCTAAACCAAAAGTTCTAGCCACGTGGGAGCGTAAAATATGGGATTCAAACACAAATATATGCCACATAAAGTGTGTCAAACTAAAATACACACAAAATAAAATCTTTTTGAGTTTTTAACATTTTAAACAAAAATAAATATTTACTCAAAAGGACAAACAAAAATCATTTGTATTTTTCATTAAGCTTAAATGAGGTAAATAAAACACAAATGATAAACAAAAATCTTTTTATATTTTTCAATTAATTCAAACACAAAATAGAATACAAAAAGATAAACAAGTCATAATTTCTAGCATGGGATATGAAATAAGGCTATGACTAGAAAATGACTAAACAAGCATACATTTAGCATGTGAATATAGTATAAAGTACAAACGCTAAAGTATGCAAACACTAACACATTCATCCTTTAGATTTAGCAAGGGAGGAAGCATGTGAAAGTAAATGAGAATCAACAACCCTATTTTGTAAGGCAACCAAGTCGGATTTCCTAACCCAAATTAATGAAGAATGATTATCTTGGGGTATTGGAACTTTAACTACCGTGGTTACTTTACTATGGGGTTTTCTAGGAATTCGTTTAAGATCAAAACAAAATTTCCTAAGATGACCTTGTCGACCACAATGTGTACAAGTGAGAACATGTCGAAAAGATTTACTTAAGGAGTGATCTTTAAATGTATTCCTAGTAGATTCTCCTAAAACATTGGTTTGGGCATTATGAGTAAATTCATTACAAGTATTGAAGCCTAAACCACAAGTGTCATTTTTAATTTGGACCGTTCCTAACATTTTATCTAGTTTTTCTGAACGACATTCCAAATCAAATTTGACATTACTAGAATCTTTTAATTTATTTTCCAATTCTACAATGTTAGATTCTAGTAAAACATTTCGCTCTTCAAAAGAAAGAAGCTCCTTTTTCAAGGATTCCATTAAACCCCTAAGGCTATCTCTTTCGCCTTCTACATATTCAAGCTTCTCTTGAAGAGTCCTCACATGTGTCCTAAGGTCTTATATTAAAACATTTTCATCAATGACCTTGACACTCTCTCTTAAACTAGCTTCTAACTTCAAATTAGCTCTTTTCAATTTAATAGATTCTTTATAAAGCTCTTGAAAGGCATTTTGAAGTTCACTCACATCAACCTCTTCTTCATTTTCACTCTCTCTTTCTTCTTCACTCTCACTATCATCACAAATAAGAGAATCATGTACAATGACCTTGGAAGTGGCATGTGCTATCGTTTCATCAATCGATGAGTTGTCACTATCACTCACATGACTACCCATAAAAGCCACAAAATTTTTCTTAGTGGGGGAATCGGGTTTCTCTTCCTTATCACTAACACTAAGGGTTGCATTACCATCTTTCCTTAGTTTAGTGGGGCACTCATAAGCCCTATGGCCATAACCTTCACAACCAAAACACTTATCAGACTCGTCCCTATCTAAATTGTCATTGCTAGGTTTAGGGATCTTCTCGGCTTTAGAAATCTTCTCGCTTTTATCATGTTTAGAAGTATCAAATTTCTTAAAATCATTTTTAAATTTATCTTTGTTAAATTTAAGAAATTTTCTAAATTTACGAGCAAATAAAGCCATGTCTTCCGAGTCACTATCACTATCGCTCTCTACTACTTGTTTGACCTCTTTTCGGGCTTTTAAAGCAACACCCTTTTCAATTTTCTTTTCAGTTTTAGAGGGAAACATATCTAGTTCATAGGTTTGTAAATCACCTACAAGCTCTTCTAATTTCGTAGAGGCTAAAGTGGGCAAAGAATTTAAAACGGTCACCTTTGGAATAAATCTATCGGGTAGGGACCTTAAAATTTTCTTTACTACACGGTCGTCAGGTATTTACTCTCCCAAGTTAAAAGATGAATTAAAAATATCAGAGAGTCTAGCATAAAATTCATCAAACGTTTCTTTTTCATTCATTTTGATAGTTTCAAATTGAGTGGTGAGGTTTTGGAGTTTTGAAGCTTTAACGACACTAGTTCCTTCATGAGTTAATTGTAAAATATCCCAAGCTTCTTTAGCAGTTTCACACGTCATAATACGGCGGAATTCATCCGGTGTGACAGCGCTAAATAAGGCATTTAAACCACGGGAATTGAAATTAGCAAGTTTAAACTCATTTTCAGTCCATCTATCGGCGGGTTTGATAACACGTTCATTTTCAACTAAATAAGTTGGTGGGGACCACCCGTTAACAACATACATCCAAACTCTCTCGTCGATAGATTTTAGTGCCGATCTCATTCGCGCTTTCTAATACGCGTAGTTTGAACCATCGAAAATAGGAAATTTTGAAAACGGGGAAAAATCCATTTTAGCCAAAAATTATTTAAAAATATCGTTAACGAAATAATTTATCGCTTTGGCTCTGATACCAATTTGTAAAAGGTTATTTCCTATGTATGTAAAATGATGCGGAAGCGTAAGGAGATGTGATGGTTCAACTCTAAACAAAACAAATAACAAATTTTAATTCCTTAAAACAAAATTAAATTAAACCGAGTGAAGTGAAATTAATCAAGTAATATATTCACTTAAACCAATTCATTAATCCAAGCCCTAGAATTTGCCTAAGTCATATTTATCAATATTAGCAAATTACGCGAAACCAACTTTTAGTAAGTGACTTGAATTAAGTATACATTACCCAACATTTAATATAAGTCCAAATTAAATTGAGTGTGATAAATAAACCGAATTTTATCTTGAATTAGTCTAAGCATGCGTTCTACGTTATTAATGCAAGATAAAATAAACCAATCACACTACGCCGCGATGTACGAGGAAAAACCCAAGACGGGAAACAACCTCGGACGGCCCTAGCCAC
Source organism: Sambucus nigra (assembly GCA_949130495.1). Taxonomy (NCBI): domain Eukaryota; kingdom Viridiplantae; phylum Streptophyta; class Magnoliopsida; order Dipsacales; family Adoxaceae; genus Sambucus; species Sambucus nigra. The sequence goes on along the minus strand of OX422208.1, from coordinate 678,831,451 downwards.
AAATCCACTAGATACGGAATTATACTTACAAGACAGATAGACTTACAACGACTGACTCGATCCCTCTCAAGCCTCGGCGCTTCTTCTTGTAGAAACCTCTTCCTAGCGGATAACCTTGGAACACCACCGCGGTCTCAGAATCCACCGATAGGACTTTATATGGTCACCGTCACCCGAGCAAGGAGCCTTTCTCCAAGTGGGTAGAAACACAACAAAACGTCTTCTTCTTTTACAGATGTAGAAGCAAACCAAAACTTCTCTTCTTGAATTCGGTAGAGATAAACCGGTGCCAAACTCCACGCAATTGATAAGTATATATGAACTTGGATTAAATTCAATTGGGTGTAAACACTAGAGTGATGAAAATATTTCTCTAAAAATCTCACTCAAAACATGAACATTTTCCTAAACCATTTTTGCTCTCAAACTCTCTCTAAGAGATAAACTAGAATGAAAAGTTATGGAAAAGTTAGTTTAGAAAATGTCATTCCCGCACCTATTAAAGTCTGTAAAAGGTGGTTAAAAACAAGTGGGGAAGTGGGTGCAAAACTGCCAAAAACTGGCTAAAAACTGTTCCCGCCTGACAGCTCGTTCGAACGACATTTCGTTCGAACGAACTGTCGTTCGAACGAGACTTCTAACGACAGACCAGTATGGACTTCGTTAGAATCTCGTTGGAAACCTCGTTAGAACGAACAAGTTCGTTCGAACGACATTTCGAACGACAGACCAGTTTAGACTCGTTGGCAAACTCGTTCGAACGAAACCTGGTTCGAACGAAAAACTCGTTCGAACGACATTTCGAACGACTTCCAGAATTTTTTACAAAATTCGATTTTTGGCCCAGAAACTTTATATACTTTATTTTTAAAGTTCTAATTAAATTTTATCTGAAAGTAAACACAGTTTTAATTCAACCTAACACCCAATAAACTTTGTTCCAAGCTCCTATATAAATATAATTGCATTCATACCTTGGGAGCATGGAACCATAGTTGATGACGTAGAAACGAGGCACGCAAACCGGCATTTTGATGAAGATTTATACTCTTTGCCGCTACGTCTTCAACAAACACTTCATAGGCTTGAGAATATTACAATTTAAATATAATCCTATGAATAAATGTTTTTGTCCGAAATTGAGCCAAAACTACATATGGACTCAATTGGAAATTTGTGTCCTTACACTTATTAATGGGCAAGTCATCCAATATTTGCTCAGAGGAAACTGCAGATGTCTGTTGAAATCCTAGGACCCCCAATTTTAAATTTTCTTTTAAAATGAAATATTAATTTCCTTAAGATGCGAAATAAGATCGTTCAAACACAACATAACTTACAAATTTTAATTTCATAAAAATTAAAATTAAACTAAATTAAAAGTGACATCAAAACAATCAACTAACAAGTACTCACTTAAAACAAATTAACTCAATTCAAGTCCTAAAAATTGCCTACACAATTTAATTCATTTTTACAAATTAGGCCAAACCAAAATTTTTCCAAATTAAATTATCTTGACTTGAATTGAATCAATCCCAATATCACCCAAATTAAATTTTGAACCAAATTAAACAATAGTGTGAATTAAACCATATTTTATCTTTGAATCCTAAGCATGCGTTATAGGTGATTTTTGGAAAAGTTAAAATAAATTCACAATCCCACAATGCACCGATGTACGAGGAAAACCCAAAACGGGAAAAACCTCGGACCACCCTGGCCTAACAAATTCACTAAATACGTAAGTACAAATTACAAGACAGTAGACTTACACCAACAACTTGACTCCGTCTAAGCCTTGACGCTCCTTCTTATAACCACCTCTGCCTAGTAGATAACCACAGACTCCTCCATAGTATCAGACTCCTCCGATGGGACTCTTGGACATCTTCACCCTCACGCGAAGCTTTTCTTTGAGTGGGAACACCGCAGCGTAAACCTAATGTCTTCTTCTTTGTGGGATGTAGAAGTAAACCCAAACTTCTCCTTTTTATGGTAGAGATGAACCAATGGTGCCAAAAAAACTCCAAGAAAATATTATATATATGAGGTACTTGGATAAACAAACTATGGGTGTAAACTCATGTGTTTGTTGATAATATTTCTTTGAAATACAACCCATAAAAACATGGAACTTTGGTTGGTGTATTTTCTCTCAAACGTGCTCTCAAGGAAGGTAACAAAGTCTATGGAAAAATCTGTCATGAGTAAGTTTTAAACTACCAAAAAGAAATGGGACAAAAGAGTGGGAAAATGAGAACAAACTGCCAAAACTGTTCCCGCCCAAAAACCTCGTTCGAACGACATTTTTCGGTCATTCGAACGACTATGTTCGAACGAGACTTGCAAGGGAAAAATAGGACAAAAGTCGTTGGAAAAATTCATTCGAATGACTTCGTTAGAATGAAACTTCGAACAAAAAGTCAGTTACCATTTGGAAATTTCGTTGGTAAACTCGATCAAACGAAATTCTCGTCCGAACGACATTTTTTTTTCGAATGACAATTTCGAACGAAATGTCAGAATCTTCATTTTTTATTTTAAGCTAAAAAATTTCTAAAATTTCGTTTAAATAAAAATTACACCCATTAAAAATATTTTCCAAGTCTCCGATATATATTAAATGCATTCATACCTTTGGAAGCCTTGTAATCTTCAAGTTGAAAACATAGAGACGAGGCACTAGTAACTCGACAATGATGAAGCTTTACAAATCTGGTTGCTACGTCTTCAACAAATACGTCATAGGCTTGGATGGATACATATGAACTCTATCCTATGACTCAAATATTTTTGTTCGGAATTGAGCCAAAACTACAAAGGACTCAATTGAAATTTTTTGTCCTTACAAATCTCCCCCTTTGGCTATTCTGGGAAAAAAATCAAACAAAAATCCTAAAGGTACATCAAGCTCAACTAGACTCAAAAACTTTCCACCCAGAATAAAAAATACAAGCTTGACTCAAAACCCAAGGATGACTATCTTTGCAGCTGAAAGTTGTCGCTAGAATAATTCCTGCACGTTTAAGTAAAACATTAAACGCATAGGGAATATCAAAATATTAAATGCTATTAAAGAAAATACTCCCCCTAAATTAATTCTCCCTTTTTATCGAATATGATCAACCTAAAAAGATAGGGCTCTCCCCCTAAGATAGATCTCCTAAACTAAGATACAATTAAAATAGGATTAAATACCACTTCTCCCCCTATCATTCTCCCCCTTTTTGTTCAGGAATAGACAAAGGATAGAAGAACTAATAAATTACTCATTTCTCCCCCAAGTAAACAAGATGATGCAAAAGGTGATAAGAACATGAAAGTATATGGGCAACAATAACATAACTAATCCATACAAATATTAATGGATACCAACTATGATGCGAAAACAAATGATACATATTTGACAAATAAGATACTAAGCATGTGATATCAAACAATATACGCAACAAGATAGATACCAATAATGAATTAGAAGCATAGATGGATTAGCAAGCAAGGCAAAGACTAAAAAAACAAAAAATTTCATATATATGTATACATAATGAATATCACTAATGCACACGCACATATACATAGGTACAAACACCACACATGACACAAAATACATTAAGCTTTTCACACTCCTATGGAAAAATTGTGCCCAAATGCATGTGAAAAATGGGAGTGTAGGGTGTGAACTAGTAACAATTAAATTTTGACCCAATCACTCAAAACATGTTCATGGAGTTCTCATTTGATTGCAAAATTTAAGGACATTTAGATATAGCCTCATGTAACAATATAAATTGAACTCAATGAACAAACATACACAATGCACATAAGCCTAGAATTTTGATGATTCTACAAACCAATAGAGTCATGACAATAAAAGTTTAACTAGGATTCAAAGTCATTGCGCAAACCCGTTAATATATCAAACCAAACTCCACATAATTTTCTTTTTCTTTTTCTTTTGAACATATTAACTAAACTATTTTGGCCTTGGCAAATATTCTTTTTAATGCCACATTTTAAGGCCTAAAATTCAATGGTGGCTTTTCACACAAAGTAATTTTGTCTTTCGCAGCCCGATTCCATTGATAAACTAATTCACCGGATAAACATATTTTTCTATTTTTTAATCCAGAAAATGGTTATTATATGCACAAATCCTCCATAGTCATAGCAAAATGTAGATGACTAAATTCATGGGAGAACGTCTCACTTAGCTCAAATATACATGTGACATTTAAATTACAAATGAGCTCGTGCATATGTGAAAAGAGGCATATAAAAAGAGAATCGATTATGTAATACCCCGTAATTTTTATGACTTGTAAATTGGGTTATATTTTAAAATAATGAATTAGTTGGATTTTATTATTAATTAATTCATTTGGGTTTTATCCGGATTGTGGATATTAAAATGGATGATTCTGAATATTACTTAAAGATATTTAGGTAATATATGAATGTGATGTCATTGATATGATGGTATGATATAATTTCTCGATAAATTTGATTTTTAGTCAGACACGGTATGGGACGTGTCGGGACTAATTTATTAAATTAAAAAGGAAATTTATTTTCTATCGACCTTATAGTCATTTCGACTGCGTCGTTGCGTCTGGAAGGGTTGAAATAGTCCGAAAAGTCTATTTGGATGTTGGATTTGGGTCTCGGGTCATTTGGAAATGAAAAGACAACCCAAAAGGGCATTTTGGTTATTTTTACAAGGGGGATGAATAGTGATTTCGGGTTTTGTTTTATTATAAGTATTTGGAGATTAGTTAAATGTGGTTTCATTCATATCTTCTACACAAAATTGAAAGGTCATCTTCTTAGAGAGAGTGAAAGGTTGCTTGGGAAGAGAAAAGCTTGCTTGGAAAGGAGGAGAACTAAAAACCAAGAGTCACCACCACCAACCACCACCGGAAGCTCACCGGAAAAGGGAGAACCACCTGAGAGAAACTACACCAAAGGATCAGATCTTCATTAAAGGCAAGTGTTTGATATTTGCAACTTAAGTTCGTATATTGTCCATGTTAGAATAATTATGAAAAGAGATGATTTTTCATGTTTGGAAGATAAAAATGGAGTAGTAATGGATTTCTAGAAGTATGAAATATATAGGAATTAAACTCATGTTGTAGGTAGTTAGTAATCCAAGAAATATTCATCAATCTGTGGAAGAAATTCTGAAAATAATTTTGTGTTCTTGAGGATAATATGTTGATAATTTTCTGAAAAAAGAGGCAAAAACGAGTGGAATGAGAAGAGCCAATTTGGAATGTTTAGATCTCCTTTTCGTGTAGAATCCAAATCTGAAGTCGGATTGATGATTCGAATAATTTTTGGATCTGATTTTTCTGAGTATTTAAAATATGAGAATTCATGATGTTGTTTCTTTTTAAATGTTGATTCTTATCCCAAACCTTTTGTGGATCTTTGGTGGTTATTATTTGGATATTATGGGACTTAGAAAATATCAGTAAACCCTTGATAAGATTTGAATTAATTTGATTTGGATTCAAGTAATTAAAATGATGAAAATTATATTGAATGGAATTTCGGTTGCTAGATTCATTTATTAAATTCCAAATGGGGATGTATGAGGATTTAAGATAGGACCAGTAGGGGTGATTTAAAATAACACCTGGGTATCCTTAAGTTTACAAGAGGGTTTAATCCTAAGTGAAAGAAGATGTATCTATAAGAGATTTGAAACTATCGGTTTTAACCTTAATTAAAAGGAGAACTAAACTCGTAGTAATTCGGGAGAAATGATGTTATGGACCAGTAGGATATTAGTGACTTCTTACTGAATATATGTTGAGGAAAAACCTATTTGAATCTTGTGTATTGAGTGAGGGTAGCCTTAGGGTTACAATTTGAACATCAAGGACTGAGTTTAAGCTCATTATTGATTTCGCAAGGACGGAGTGTAATACAAGAGCGTAGTGGTATGTCTCCTGGATAGAGATGGGAGTTTAGAACACATTTGGTTGAAAGAGGGTATGAGGTTATTCCGATCGCGTATTTGAAGTTGACGGACCTCCTCGATCGACAAGTTAAGTAGTAGTGTATTGGAGGGGTTCCTTGTTTGGATTTCGCTTTGCGAGACGCTCCGCGCATGAACCTTAACGACGTCGGGAGTGGAGAGATGTTATTGGATGCGAGGATAATTAGATTATGAAGTAAAGATATGATATTTTAATACGTGGAATTTAAAGAGATATAATGCTACGTATAATCTAAGGTTAATGTGAGTACCTTGTTGTTAGTATATTATAGGTATGATAATACCTATTTGATTGATTTATGATTATGTGTATGAAAAACCTAGCTTACTTGCTATCGGTGGGAGGTTTACGTGTGAGGGCAGTCATATCCTGATGAATCCATGGGATCTTTGATTTGTCGCTCGAGAACATAGGTCTATGAAAGACTTATCGGGGAGTTGATAAGTCCGCTGACTATGGGTCCGTAGGTATGTGCGTGGCCCATGGATACGAGAACTATGTTTGCCTCCAATTTGTTTGTTGATGTTTGTGGTTCGAGGAATTCTTACCGAACCTTTAGTTCCCTATTCGGCGACCTGCGATGATGGGACATGATAGCAGAGTAATGCATTGCACCGCAGCTGTGACTCGGGGTGCCGTATTATATATGAATATATATATATAATGGATTAAGTTAATGATTGGATTTATTGTGGTTAAATCATCTACTGTGTGATAATTGTAAATAACGGTGAATAGAGAAAGATAATTGAATTAAGTTAATGAATGTTTATTGAAATGCTTAATTCATATTGATGAGAAATGATTCGTGTTAATGAGAAACGATGAGAAATGTAAATGAATAATAATGTGACGTATGGTATGGGACATACGGGGATTATGATATGGGAATGGAATTATAATATGGAAACTGGAAAAAAGGAACCATTAACTAGGAGGTTAATAGGAAACGTTAAGCGTGCACTCTAGTTGAGAGGTGAGAATATCAAGTGAGAGTTGGATCTAACATGTACATAATAAATGCTTTATTGCACTTGTTAAATACGTGCTGTTTTAAAAATCATTTACACAATCGGGCTCTGACCCGTTTCCTTGCATATTTTATTTTCTATTGTATCTTCTATATCAGGTGCTGGACAGGGAGGCCAACCTTAGCGGATTATGATAGGCTATGGATCTATGGCGTTTTGCTTAAACTCCTATCATCTTTTTGATTCACAGTATTCTTAGTCAGGGCATGTCGCCCAAAGGATTAAGTTATCTCTTTTCTATCGGGGTCAAATACTATTGTATTCGTGTCTTTTAATACATTTAATATTGTTGGGATTACTGTAATGGATTAATATTATGTGGGAATGTTTATTCCAAATGCTTTTAAATTCTTTTGTGTTATCTATTTGGTTATCAGTGTTGTAGAATAAAATGTGTTGTGTTATTCTTAAACTGGAAATGGATTTTGTTAAATTAAAATTTGGAAAGTTTTTAACACCAGCTTAATTGAGTATTGGGTGAGTTGTAAATGTTTTCGACAGTGATGCTAAGAATGAGCCAACTGTATATTCTGTTTTAATTTGGTATGGGACTGGCCACCCGGTATTTAATTAGGCGGGGTGTTACAGATTAAGCAACGCAAAATCCAACTACTTCATGTAGGCATGACAAAGAACATTTTAAGGATTACAATCTTAACCAAAAGTTCTAGCCACATGGAAACAAAAAATAAGGGATTCAAACACAAGTATATGCCACATAAAGTGTGTCAAACTAAAATACACACAAAACAAAAATCTTTTTGATTTTTTGAATTTTTTTAACCAAACATAAAAATTATTTACTCAAAAGACAAACAAAATCTTTATGTATTTTTCATTAAGCCTAAATAACTCAAGATAAAACACAAAAGATAAACAAAAATCATAATTCTAGCATGAGATATGTGATAAAGCAATGACTAGAATATGATAAACATCCATACAACTAGCAAGGATATATGATATAAAGCACAAAAAGATAGAGTATGCACACAACTAACACATTCAACCTTTAGATGTTGCAAGGGAGGAATTGTGTAAAGTAAATGAGAATAAAAATCCTATCTTGTAAATCTACCAAGTCGAATCTCCCAACCCAAACTAATGATGAATGACAATCTCGGGATATAGGAATCTTGGCTACCTTAATTGCCTTACGTTTGGATTTTCTAGGACCTAGTTTAAGATCAAAGAAAAACTTCCTAAGATAACCTTTTCAACCATAATGTGAGCAAGAAAAGACTCGTAAAAATGTAGTACCTAAGGATTGGCATCTAGAATTCTTCCTAGGTTATTCTCTCAAAACATTTATTTTGGCTTTAATAAAGTAATCGTTACAAGAATCAAGGCCTAAACCACAAGTGACATTTTTAATTTGGACCGTTCCTAAGACTTTATCTAATTTTTCGGACCTAGACGCCAAATCAAATTTGACTTTACTAGAGTCTATTAATTTTTCTTCTAATTCTAAAATGTTAGACTCTAACAAACCATTTATCTCTTCAAACTTGAGAAGCTCCTTTTTCATTGACTCCATTAAACCTCTAAGGCTATCTCTCTTGCCTTCTACATATTCAAGCTTCTCTCGAAGAGCTGTCTCTCGTGTCCTAAGGTCATCAACTGATGCACTCTCATCGACAACCTTGGCACGCTCCTTTAAACTCGCTTCTAACTTTAAATTTTCTTTTTTAATTTTATAGATTTGGCATATAATTCTTGAAATGCAAATTAAAGTTCACTCACAACAACCTAATTTTCACTTTCACTCTCTCTTTTTACTCCACTCTCGCTACCATCATCCCTTTTAGCTTCACAAATAAAGGCATCGAAAGCGTCATGATTTAAGATGTCATCGTCGAATAATTTATCTTCGTCACTGACATGACAGACCATGAACGCGGTAAAGTTGCGTTCAATGGGGGATTCGGGTCCCTCTTCCTTTTTACTTTCATCACTAAGGGTGGCATTATAGGAAATTAGTTATTTTCCTTCTTTCCTTAGTTTAGTGGGGCACTCTCTCGCCCTATGGCCATACCCTTCACAACCATAACACCTATTTGACTCATCCCTATTAAGATTTTCATTATAGGAATTAGGGATATTTTCGGCTTTGTCATGCTTAGAATTTTCAAATTTCTTAAAATCATTTTTAAACTTATCTTTATTAAATTTAAGAAATTTTCAAAATTTCCTGGCAAACATAGCCATGTCCTCCGAGTCACTATCACTCTCATCAACAGCAACTTGTTTTTTCCTCCTTTCGGGTTTTTAAATCAATGCCCTTATCAACTTTCTTATCATTTTCAGAAGGAAAAAAATCTAGCACATAGGTTTGCAAATCACCTACTAGTTCCTCAAGTTTGGTAGAGTGCAAGGTGGGAAAAGAATTTAAAACAATCACTGTAGGAAAAAATCTCTCGGGTAGGGACCTTAAAATTTTCTTTACAACTCGATCGTCGGGTATTTTCTCTCCCAAATTAAATGATGAATTTACTATATCGAAATGTCTAGCATAAAACTCATCAAATGTTTCTTTTTTATTCATTTTGATGGTTTCAAATTGAGTGGTGAGGTTTTGGAGCTTAGAAGCCTTAATGACACTAGTTCCCTCGTGAGTGAGTTGTAATATATCCCAAGCTTCCTTAGCAGTTTCACACGTCATGATACGTCGAAATTCATCCGGTGTGACCGCGATAAATAAGGCATTTAAACCTCGAGAATTAAAATTAGCAAGTTTAAATTCATCCTCACTCCATCTATTTACGGGTTTGGGAACACACTCATTTTCTATCAAACATGTAGGTGGGGACCACCCGTTAACAACTGACAACCAAACCCTCTCGTCGATAGATTTAGTGTCGATTTCATTCGCGCTTTCCAATACACGTAGTTGGAACAATTGAAAATAAACAAAATTGAAAATGGGGAAAATTCCATTTCTAACCAAAAATATTTAGGACCTTAACGCAATAAATTAGCGCTCTTGCTTTGATACCACTTGATAAAATGCTAGGACCCCCAATTTTAAATTTCTTTTAAAATGAAATATTAATTTCCTTAAGATGCGAAATTGCATGATTCAAACACAACATAGCTTACAAATTTTAATTTCTTACAAATTAAAATTAAACTAAACTAAAAGTAACATCAAAATAATCAACTAACAAATATTCAATTAAAACAAGTTATCTGAATTCATGTCCTAAAATTTGCCTACACAAATTAATTCATTTTTGCAGATTAGGCTAAACCAAATTTTACCAAATTAAATTATCTTGACATTAATTAAATTAATCCAAATATCACCCAAATTAAACAATAGTGTAAATTAAACCATATTTTATCATTTAATCCTAAGCACGCATTCTAGGTGATTTTTGCAAAAGATAAAATAAATTCACAGTCCCACAACGCGCCAATATACGAGGAAAATCCAAAACGGGAACAATCTCGGACGGCCCTAGCCTAACAAATCCACTAAGTAAGGAATTATAAATTACAAGACAGTAGAATTACACCAACAACTTGATTCCATCCAAGCCTTGGCGCTCCTTCTTGTAACCACCTCTGCCTAATATATAACTATGGACTCCTCTAGAGACTCGGCCTCCTCCGATGGGACACTTGGACACCGTCACCCCCACGTGATGGTTTTTCTTGGAATGGGAACACCGTATCATAAACAAAATGTCTTCTTCTTTGTGGGATATAGAAGTAAACCCAAACTTCTCCTTTTTATGGTAGAGATGAACCAATGGTGCCAAACAACTCCAAGAAAATATTATATATATGAGGTACTTACATAAACAAACTATAGGTGTAAACTCATGTGTTTGTTGACAATATTTCTTTGAAATTCAACCCATAAAACCATGGAACTTTGGTTGTTGTATTTTCTCTCAAAAGTGCTCTGAAGGAAGGTACCAAAGTTTATGGAAAAATCTATCCCGAGTAAGTTTTAAACTGCCAAAAAGAAGTGGGATAAAAGAGTGGGAAAATGAGATCAAACTTCGAAAATTGTTCCTGCCCAGAAATCTCGTTCAAACGACATTTCCAGGTCATTCGAACGACTATTTTTGAACACGATTTGCAAGGGAAAAACAGGACAAAACTCATTGGAAAAACTCGTTCGAATGACTTCGTTAGAAGGAAACTTCGAATGAAAAGTCAGTGACCATTAGGCAATTTCATTGCTAAACTCGTCCGAACGAAATTCTCATTCGAACGAAATTCTCGTTCGAACGACATTCTCGTTCGAACAAAAATTTCGAACGAAAAGTCAGACTCTTCATTTTTCATTTTAAGCTAAAAAATTTCTGAAATTTCTTTTAAATAAAAATTATACCGATTAGAAATATTTTCCAAGTTTCTTATATATATTTAATGCATTCATACCTTTGGAGACCTTGGAATCTTCAAGTTTATGATGTAGAAACAAGGCACTAGTAACTCGGAAATGATGAAACTTTACAACTATGGCCGCTAAGTCTTCAAAAAACACGTCATAGGATTGGATGGATACACATGAACTCTATCCTATGACTCAAATGTTTTTGTCTGGAATTGAGCCAAAACTACAAAGGAATCAATTGGAAATTTGTGTCCTTACAATGTCCTCCCTCAATATTCCTTCTTCAACCTATAAATATTCAATGTTCTATAGATATTGGTCAGGGTAGTTTGTCATTTCATGATCTTTTAGATATTTTAGGTTGTTAATAATCCATATGAAGTTAAAGTCATCCTTTAGGTGATCTTTCGTATTGCTCAATTACGGTTTAAGATTTCTCTATTAAAGGAAGTAATTGGTGAGTAAAAAATTTCATATAAAATTATTGTCATGCCTTGGAGCCAATAACCCATAGACACATTGTTTGACCTCATGCTTTCCAAAGTCAAAATCTTCGGGTTGGTTTTTATTTGTTATTCAATCATAGTATGATATAAACCTTGAATGAATATGAAATGTTGAAGCTCCTGCCGATAGAATTCAAAGAGTGCAATATTGGGCACTGAGACTATATAACCATATTCCTTAAACTCCCTATTTACTTTGATCATAGATCTATGGTCATTTTTACCAAAGGACTCGGATTGTAACGGACATGCCGCAGCAGGATCAACCTTCATCGATTGAGTAGGCATGTTAATTTGCGTTGGTGCTTCCTGAGTTACTTCAGGAGGGGTATTTTATATTACAAAGTAAAAAATTGAGAGAACACAAAAAGAGTTATCCAAAATTAACAAATTTTTACCAAATAGGTAAAAAGTGATAAGCTTAGCATGATTTGAGCTAAGTCACCAAGAAAGTTTATTATTTATTTAAAATCTTGGCCAAGTAGGATGGGTCACCAAGAAAGTGTATTATCTATACAAATCTTGCCCAAATAAGGTGAGTCACTAAGAAAGTATTTCTTTCAAACATTACCAAAGTAGGTCATAAATATACTTGTGAAAAAATTAATCTAAATAACAAAGAGGAAATCACTATCCAGGTGAAGCTTTTCGTTAAGTTATATCTAAGAATGTTATAACAATCATGAAAACTGTTGGAACATAAAAAATGCAATAAATATGTGAACTACCTCATCAACAACTAGAATGATGGATAAGGGTAGAGGATGGTTTGTTTACCCAAATGGAGCTCGCGGTTCAACAAAGGGAGCATACCCCAAAGCCAAAATGATAGGCTCCATTTGAGGAAGCTTGATTTGCAAGGACGAAGGAGAAAATATCATTGAAGTTATTTCAAACTCAACTAGAAGAGTTATCAACTCCATTACCACATTTTTGTCAATCTAAAATACCACAAATAGAGGAAGATTATCAAAATTCCACAAGAGAGGAAGCAATAAAAAAAGTTAGATATAATGTTGCAACACACATACCTCATCGATAGTTGGATGAATGAGGGAAAATATATCAACCATGGACACCACATATTGGGGTATTCGTCTATAATGACCCTTATCCTCACAAGGTCAGAAGGAAGACCTTCATTATTTATTGAAATGAAATGGGCCATCATGTCCACAACATGACTCAAGAATGAGCGTTCTTTCGCCACCTCCAATTACAACCTTTATCTAAGTCTTGATAATGATGATCATTGAGAAAAGAAATATGTTATCAAGGAAAAGGAAATCTACCTTAGTAGAAGTAGATGGAGGAGACATAGCGAGTGGTAACTTAGTTGGAACTAGGGGAGTATTTTTGCGTGAAGTTTCAATAATCCCACTTCAATCATAGGCAACTGTAGAGCCACCTCAAATGCAAAACTAGATCAGTCACCCTTAGAGGAATCACGTCTCATGGAAGAACATCAATTTATTTAATAAGGGGACAATCGAGGAGCTAAAATATCATCTAGAACAAGTGGACTTAAGGAAACTATCATAGAAGGACTGTCATCTGTAATAAACAAAACTTCCACTTAGGGAGCAGGGCCATCCTAAAATAAGGAAGAATGGTGTTAGAAATATTTTATGTTCTTAAGGACACAAATCAACAAAAAGAAAAAGTGAAGAAATTCAGTCTCATGAGGAGACACAACAGTTTCAACCTCAATGGAAGAATCCATCACTGTATAGATGGGTAAGTCATCCAACATTTCCTTAGAGGATCATAAGGGTGTGGGAGTTGTTAGAGGAGTTATCACACATACCCAACTTTATTTCTTCCCCAAAGTTTCTTGTGAGTGGAGGGCGTAGCGAAGGAAAAAACCCTTTAACATGGAACCTAATAAATATTAAAATTATGAGATGGGATCCCCTATGCATACTTGCTAAAGCATCATTTGAAATAATATGAATGTTATTCATTCTAGATAGAACATCGTTTTCCATTAATTTCACCTTTTCATGAGATTTGGATTCATGGGATGAATAGAACCATGCAAAATACCACCAATGATAGAGGAACCTTCAGTGGCCTTAGATTTTTTTAGGATATTTTGGGGAAGTTTTCCCTTGGATGAATCTGCCAAAATAGCCTTCATTTTTCTGCAACCTATGGTCATGGGACATTCTTCTTTCTCTTGGAGTGGAAGAAATAACCTCGTCAGTTGCAGCAAGAAGAGGAAGCTCCTTTGAGCATGGTCTCTTTGTAATGGAAAGACGAAAGTCCATGTCCTTGATGGAAAGATATTGTAATCGAAGTTTAAACATCTCTATGATAGGGGAACGTGTCTCCCTTTTCACAAAATCATCAAAGGCTTTGAGTTGAGTCGACCAATGATCAAAGATAAGCTTATCCCATATTATACTCCTCATGAAGGACATGATTTTGGTTTGGAGAACATTAATCAATATCACTCCTTATTATACAATCAAGGATGCTAGTTAAGAAGGAATGATTCATTTTAGTTGATTCACAAAGAGGGTTGGTTATGCCTTCATCATAAACAAACTGAGGAGCACACCTATGAGGGTTATAGGCCTAAGTTTCAATATCTTAAATAGTGTGAGATGGAAGATGGCTGTGAAAAATTAGAAGGACCGTGGCAAGAGAAATATCATATTCAAATTCTTTCTCCCCTCCCAAAGAAACTTACCAGTTGAAGTATTTGGTTTGAAAAAAGAATAAGTTTTTACATTGGGCTCCTCATGATATGGACAAAAGTCGAAGCAATTTGTATCATCAGTCAAAGGCAAGATTGCCTTTTTTTCTCTATTTTTTTTCCACTTGGTTATGATTGGACTAAATAGAGGAATCATATAAATGGGAGGAGCTTTTTTGGGGGAAAACAGTTGAACCTTGAGTAGAGAAATGTCATTAAAAGAATAGTGTTGGAAAATTTAAAAACATCATAATGGACAACATAGCACACCATTCCATAATAAACCCTATCAAACCTGGTGTAAGATATCCAAGCATTATAGTTGCAATGGGAATATTGACCCCATGAGCTAGCCTAATAGAAAGATTATACAAGAGTCTGCATTTTACTCATGAGACCCAATAGGATTTGATCGTAATATTTTGTTGACCCAATATACTTCGAGCCTTATCCTTAAGATTGTCCTGATAAAGTGTCATTCAGATCATTCAACGAACATCCTCACCTTCATGCATATCCTTTTTATACCACTATTAGGAAGGTAAATGGACACATAGATCAATACTCATTCCACTCACACATTTTTTCTATATTATTAAATACTTTTATGTGTGTGTGTGTGTGTGTGTGTGTGTGTGTGTGTGTGTGTATTTGTATTAAGATGGATCTTTGAACTTATTTATGAAATGAAATAATACTTTAATTAAAAATCATGCAAATTTTATTTCATAGAGGCTCTTAAGTTATGTCGCAAGAGACCTTTGATATATCGACATTTTCTCTCGTTGCAGCGATAGTGTCTCACTGGCCACGTGTTGTGCTAGACATTTTGTTCTTTGGTTTTCTTTGTATATTGAAGGAAGATTTTCCCCAACGAAATAAAATTTAGCCGCAATAAAAATCTAATGACATGGCCCCTTACAAAATGACTGGGTTATTACGCGACCTGGATCGTTTCAAGTTCGCTGCAGCGACGAAATAGCTCGCTGAAGCGACCTTGTGATGACACGTCTTACAACACTAAAAATACTTTTTGAACTAAAAGTGTGCACATCTTTCTTAGTAATTACGAAAACTAAAGATCTGACCATCTCGTTTTTACTTTTACGCCTAGTCAAGTCTACTTACTTATTTCTACCCCCCTAAATTTTCTTGCAAGCTTGATTGGTATATGTAAGTTGGGTAGATTACATTTTATGAAAGTGTGTAAGTTTGATTTTGTGATTTCTTGTGAATAAAATACATTTCACAAATTCTTTCTTAACACAAGAATCGTCTTTGAAGTATAAAAAATATTTTGATAAAATTTCTTTTTCAATATTGTATTCATCCATATTTTAAGTCCTGTTTTTCTCATATATATATACACTAGCGGAATGCCCGTGCCTGAAGGCACGGCAAAAATTTCCAAAATACGTAATTGTGACACAATAAATTTTTTTAAAGTACGTAAATGCAAAACGGGAAAAACAATTTCGTTTCCCAACTAAACAAAGTGTAAATGCGTAAATGTAAAACAACAAAAAATATCATTTCCCAACTAAACAAAATGTAATTAAAAAAAATCATCATAATATTTTTTATTTATAGGACTATCTGCCCTACTTAACAAATAATAAATAGTACAACAATATTCAAAAGTCCAGATTGATCAAACAAATTCACATCACATAAAATATACAATATTAATTAACTGAATTCACATTGTGTCTCAAATAAACATTGTAAATTTTAAAAAAAAAATAGACATAGTTTCCTTTGTTTATTGAACTATTCACCATGCTTAAGGGGTAACAACCAATCCAACAATATTAAAAGAAAAATAAATTCATCTAACAAATACTTGAACAAAATAAATTACACAACTACTTCAATGGGCAGACTTAAGTTGTACAATAAATTACACAACTAAAGTGTAAATAGAAAGTAAAATAGAGAGAAAATAAATCTACTAAAACAAATTACAACTACACAATTATAGAACAAATTTAAAATCTCTCTTAAGAAATTTAAAAACTTCCCTACATAAATGCTTAGCCCCAACTTACTAACTTGGCAACTCCTCGGAAAAGATTAAAGAATAGAGAACTTGCCCAAATGTAAAACTACAAAAATTCGGTCAAAATAACTTAAAACAACAATAAGAATAGAAATATACAAATTGTAGCTATATCTAGTGGCATCTAGTATTTGCCTGTGCCATTGACACGCTACTAATTTCTCTTTCCATCAAACTGTACTTAAAACATTTGCTTACTCTGATGCTTCAACACATTTTTCAAATTTCAACCAACACCTAATATTAGATGGTTAAATCACAATTGATATATTATAGTCCTTGAAACAATTGATCATATGGCGTTGATTCTAGTGTCACTGGTCTAACTGATCGAGTTTAATTTGATATAAGGGGCAAAAGGTAACTACTCAATTCCAGTCCATTCTCGGATTAAGTGAGATCCCATTTATAGCTGTAAAACAAACCAACTCCAAGTAAAAATAACACAAACACAAAACCAATATATACATACATGTACATGAACAAAAAGAAAAGAAAAAACTCAACTTACTGCACCCTCAACAGTAGCCGTGGACTTAGTCACCCTTGATTCTCTGGGATTATAACTTCTAGTAGTAAAAAACTTAAGGTGTACTATCCATATTTGGGATTCTAACAGCTAATAAACGCAAATTGAGGTGTACCTCAGAATAATAATTGCTAGTAGTAATAGAATAAAGTTCATATATTTGAAAGTCTTGTTAACTTCACATAATAGTTATAAGGAACAGTGAAGTAGTGTCAAAGTTCACATAGTACTGCATTTCACATAGTAGTAGTTGTTCATATCCTAATGTTATTAGTCTGATACAAAAACAAATTCAATTTAAGCATAATTTCTTATCTTCTAGGATTATACCTGGACACCAAGGCACTTAAACAACTGTAATAGAATATAAACAAACTAAGGAAAAAAGAAGGAACCAACAAAAATAAAATATACATTTAGTTTAATTAAATCATACCAAATGTATAAACTAACTAATACCAGCGATGAAAAAGCATGTAAAATCAGCACAATAATGAGCCCGTTTGCGACTGAGAATGTTTGTGCCAAGAGAGAAATTTCCTCACTCGCTATCTCTGCATTTACAACAGAGAAACAAATGTATGTTATTAAGAGATGTTGTGAAGTTGGACTGGTGTTCGATGGGGTCTTTAACAAAATGTGGATATGAGCATTATGAATGTTTGCAAAGATGGCTTGACATCATAAACAAAAAATTACAGAAGTTAGAATATTAGAACATAACTACAATGCTAGAATGAACGTTTGGAAGATGATTTTTCTTTGAAAACATTAAATTAATAACCATCCATTAAGCATATGCCTACGTCTCTCCAAGTCTCTTATAAATAAATTTCACCAAAAACTCTACATAGAGAAAGCATTCCCCCCCCCCCCCCCCCCCCATCTCTACATGTCAGAATGAATACCCCAAATCAAAAATTTTGATGACATTAACCCAAATTGAGAACCTTAAGTTTGAAACTGTTAAAATTTAAATACAATATAAAAATAATGACATCACAAACATTAAAAATAGAGTCATGTACTACTACGTCTTTTCGGATGTACCCATTTCTGAATTGAATGAGGGAGATGAAATGAAATGACTGAAAGTGCTCTGCATATAAAAGTGCACTGCATTTATTAACAAAAGTGATATGCATACAAATTTAGATTGAAATGAATTTTAACTTAATGAATTAATTAAACTTCATTTATTATTTTCCCTTTAAATGTTCTTAAATTGCTCGTCGCCACCGGTTGTTATAAATTTTAGATGGTAGCTAAAAAAACTTGCCAAGATGCGGAATGAAGACGGAAAAAACATGTATTTTTTCCCACAGAAATTGTCTGTAACTAATAGGATGATTGATTCAAAGGACCATTCATTTTTTCAACTTACTCTACGGAGCTTGGATGATGGGCATTTGAATCGAGAAGTTCACCATGTTTGCTCCCAGTGGTTTCATCCTTGCTCAGGGAGATGCTGACAGGGCATTAGATCGCTAGTGGCAAAAGAGGATAACATAGGGACATATATTATAATAGATATAATGTGACCAAAATACTTCTAAGACATCCACCTTCCATTCTTTAGCATCCTTGAAACTGAATCCATGTTATAAACCAAAACTTTTATTACTAATTTTAAGTAAAAAATAGAAACTTGGGCTTGATCAAATCAAGAGGACTTTATTGTTTTTGCAATTTGAGTCTTAGATGGTTATAGCAGCTAAATATAAGAATATATACCAAAACACTCTATTTTCAAAAATCAAAACCCATAATTCTCACAAATATAAGGTAATAATTAGTGAGAGACAGTTTACTATTTTCGCTCGTAGGGGTGTGAAAATAGTGTATAACTGATGAGGTGTAACTTCTGTATATGTGCGGGAATGGTGAGAGGAGTAACATGAGGCTTTTAGTTTAACACAAAGAATCACCAAAAACATAACCACATTGAGCATTAAGAAAAAACACATCAAATTGATAGACAAATACTTGTTCAAGATTGAATCAGCAAAAACATTAAAGAAAAGTGTTGCAGACATATCAAATATAAAATTGATCATTGATTACCGCATGAAAGGTGTGCACGTGTAAGGACACAGTCGTTGTTTTCGTTTCACCGCGATAATACAAACAAACCTAAGTTACGGCTACACTTGTGATACAAGTATAGCGGTAAGTCGGGTATCGAAAGATCCACAAAGACGAGTTTATAGAATTTAATTGGTTTAATATTCCTAAATAAAAGGGAAAAAGGTAAATTACAAACTAGAAAGGAAAAGATGCCTAAAAGGGAAATGATTGATCTAGGCGAGGGGAAATAAAGCTAGATTAAGAAAGCGAGTAAAACTATATGTTACGTCATATATCCCTCGGCCGAGTTAATTAGTATAAAATGGTCACATGGGTTGATGAGTTATTAGGAATGTGTCTCGTTTTGACAGTTAATTGAATAAATCCGCATAAAAGCCTAATAAGATTTTGGCGTCAATAAATACCCCAAAAATTACGCACGCAAGGTCGTAAGCACGTAACATACATGATATGAACCGTCAAATCCCCTAGGCGTAATAACTAGGAAAACGCACCCGAAATAGACCCATAAACACCATCACCAAAGCAAAGAAACGCGCCAACCCGAGTGAGTTCCATTCAAACACAACCTTGATTAATTTAGCTAGAAAGCATATTAAAAATGCGGTAAATAAACGGGATAAAACTACACTAGAAAGAAACTAAATCAAAGCATGTAAATAAAGCATGTAAACCCGATTAACAAAGCATGTAAATTAACTAGAAAGCAAGAAATAATGAACTACACACTATATTAATGGAGAGGGAAGATGAAAGTACCAATTACAAACCATAAAGGGTGTCAAACCAAGAGAGGAAGAAAAAGAACTCTCAAATCCCCCAAACCCTAACCTACAACTCTCTAAAATCTAATTATCCTATTTAATATCTGATATTTACACAAAATTTGGTTTATATAGTAAGTGGAAATAAAATAGAAAAGAAAAGAGAAAAGAAAATATTAGCTGGAAACAGGGGATCGATCGATCGATCCCTTGTGATCGATCGATCGATGGTAAAAAATGAAGGCCACTGTCTCCCCACGATTTGGCAAAATGGAAGGATCGATCGATCGATGAAAATGATCGATCGATCGATGGCTACAGGTCTATAATTTCCCCCCTACTTTGATGTGCTTGTTTTTCTCCTCCGCTAAAATCACTGTAACTTCTTTGTTCTGAATCGGAATCGCGCACCGTTCGCGGCCATGCGAAGCTTGCGAGGAGGGATAAAACTTTCGTGGAGATGTTTGGATAGGTAACCAAGCTTTGAACAGACTAAAATGCACTTAAACGTGCGATCGTGTATGGAAATCGAGCAAAAAGCGTCCGAACTTCACACTTAGCATCCGAATACCTATAAAATCTCAATTAACCACTGCAAAACATGTTATCATAGAAATTCGAGGTTCTCTGGTTAACGAGTATAAATATAGGGAATAAGATACCCGAGGGGGCTAAAATGCGTCGGTTCGAGGGATGAAATACGCAATATTTGTGTCGTATCACACCCCCTAACATACACATTGCTAGTCCCTAGCAATGAAATAGGATGCAACAAGAACTGCAAGAAAACCAAAAGCACGAGATAGTACAAAAGTATGGTATAAAATCATAAGGCCACTTTCACGGGAAATTCGATGGCATTTAGCATATGCAATAAGCCGTTAAACCCCTAGGTTATCCTGGTGAACGAATTTCGTCTCGTGAGGGTTTTTAGGGATGATACCCACAAACATAGCATGGTTTCCTCAAAATATGCCCAAACCAAAATGCGACAAGCCCAAAATAGCGAACAAGATTTCATACGCATTATTAGCAAAGTGAATGACTTCAAACAAAAGTCCAAATCATTGACATTATATAATGCACCTCATAGAATTGAAACCTTAAAATGTAGGAGGGGAGCGAGCACATGCGAATTGTGATTTGGCAAAAACTTAAATAAACCGGATAAACATTAAAGTAGACATATATTCAATCCTCATGGGCATTACCTTCATCAAGTGAATTCACTCAAAATGGGGAGGTAACACACGGAACATGCGGGCATAAAGAGTAAATGTAAATGGAAACTAGTCCGCACACATGTCACAAATGAAGAACACTATATATAAACTGAAAAATTGTAATCTCAATGAAAGGATACCACTCATTAAAGGAGGCGAAATGCATTTTCACAGATTATCAAAACTACTATGACTTTTGAATTACTTCAACCTAAGATCACATAGGACTTTAATAGGGTTATGATGTAGGATAGGATAGGGTACAAAACGAAGGATATGTATGTACGGATTCAAAGTGTTCCGAATGAAAACTTAGGATGATGGAAAAATGCGGGCAATATCAAAATTGGAAAACAAGTTCCAAAAAGGCATTACATATATCATCGGGGAGAGTAATAAAAGCTTATTGAACTATATACACAACATTTACAACTTTCTCTTTCTCTTTCTTTTTCTTCCATTTCTCATGTTTTCTTTTGTTTTCTTTTGCTTTTTTCTTTCTCTTTTTCTTCACTTTTTTTTCACATCTCTTTTCTTTACTTATCACACTCTCATATGCCTAAATTGCAACCGACATCACAACAACACCATTCAATCCCATGTTACATTACAAACAAAGGTATGGAAAGTGTATGTATGGGCTAAAACTCCAATTTAGAGTTGGTATGGGATTTTGGGTTATGAAATGAAAGGCTAATATTTAGGCTCAAAGGCGTTAACGAGGGTAAACATATAAGGTGAGGTCAAGGCTAATATGGGTGATATAACAAATAAGGCCTATGATCATTTCCAAATGTTTACGCAATTCTCGAGTCAAAACAATATATGAAAATCATGATCAACTAACACATTTCAAGTATGAACTCAATTAATGAACGATCAAATGAAAGAATAGAGAGATTACCAACGACTTCAACGTTTTCAATGAGAAAAGAATAGTGTATACACTCACAAATGACAAAAGGTACAAAGCTTACTCGGTGTAAGTATATACAATGCAACGAAAGATTACCGAGTTATAAAAATCTTAAACCAAATCAATAAAACAAGAAAAATGCATGTGCCCATGGGATTAAAGTTTAATTCATGAAGTTATTCATAATATCAATGATTAGAGGACTAAAGTCTAATAACTTCTAAAATCGAGAACATGCACCATTGGGTTGTCTATTGGATTGGGCAATTATTGAAATTTAACATCGGAAACAAAGGCAAAACGCCCAATAAAGGAGAAAAAACAAAGAAAATCTTTTTGAAATTTTTGAGTTTTTCTAAGAAAAGCATACTAAGTAACTAACATGTGAGCAAAAAACATGGACTAAATTAAAGAAATGGATAGAATATCCCACACCACCTAACTTAAAACTTGTCATTGTCCTCAATTTGAATTAAGAACCAAGTTAAAGAGAGGAAAATAACGATATTACCCAAAATTGGAGTGATCCCCATATGAACAAGTCCAAAGAATCTACAAAACAAGTTAGTACCGAGCATAGCAAAAACAAATAATAAAAAGTTAACTAATTACACTAGACTAAAATAAAAAGGAAAGAAACATTAAAAAGAAAGAAAGAAAAAAAAGCTAACTATATACAACCTACTATTTAGGCTTCACACTAACTGTACACTAGAAGTCTAAATAGTTGAGGGTCCACCGCAAAAACGATTTGACTTTGGAGGATAATCGGTGTACCCTCAGATACAAGCATGCCTTTCAAAAAATATGAATTCCGTTTGAACGACGGAAGGCATGTTTAAGGCGGAATAAATGAACCATCGCCAATTAAATTTTTTGGAGGGACGATGGGGGATTTGGATTGAACGGGTGACAAAAACTTGTGAGGACCGAGAAAAGATGAAAAACTCCCAATGATTTTGAAATTGGAATGGGAGGTGGCACACACAAGGGCAAAGATGCAATCGTGGAAGGCGACTCGAGCAAGTACTCCTCATCGGTGAAATGGTTTAAAACATTAAAGTTTGAAACCGAATCATCGGGTACTTGTGACAATGTGATAACAGAGAATGAAAATGGGGATGAAAGAAATTCAAACTCATAAAATGAATCATCATCGCATGAAGATTGAGTTTCATAGGAAATAATATCATTTTAAATGAAATGTTCTTCTTTGGGGGCCAAAGAAGAAATCATTTCATTGAAAATAGATATTACTTCATTTTCATCCTCACTTTCAATATCTATTATGCAATGGGCAAAGTCTCGAATGGTTTGTTCCAAAGTACGCACAAAGTCCTCATTTGGTTCAAAACATTCTTCGACTTTGAAAGTCTCGGAAGAAAAATTGTCATCGGACTCAAATAATAAATCCAAGTCATGTTCCCATAAATGATTTTCTTCCTGATAACGATTTTCAATTTTCTCATTCTCATACATACGCAAGCCCTCACCGAATGTCATAGGTCGAGGTGCAGATACATGAAAATGGGAACATTGAAAATTACCAGTGGACATAAACAAAAACTCATTATTATAGGAATTTTGAAAACTATTGCAATTCGTTTCAAAATTCTTATTATAAGGAGGTAAAGGCCCAAAATCATTATCATCATCATAAAAATTCCAATAACCCAAATTTTGACTTTCATTATACTCGCCCAAAGTCATATTTGAATTTGAAATTCTTTGGGACTCCAAGTATTGACCAATATTCAAAGGTTTGCGAGAATTTTGAGAATTATCATAATGATTACTGAAAGAATTGGAATAAGACATGCTTACCCCCAAAATGGCTCGAAGTGGCGAATTTCACAAAGATATGCACGCGCGAGAAATTCAAGCATTTCTAAGTGCTCAAATGTGGAAGTCCTACAAAAAAGACAGCAAACAATACAAATAAAAAGAAAATACTACGAAATACTAAATCAAATAAAGTCTAAAACAAACTCATCCCCGGTAATGGCGCCATTTTGATTACCGCGTGAAAGGTGTGCACGTGTAAGGACATAGTCATTGTTTTTGTTTCACCGCGATAATACAAACAAACCTAAATTACGACTACACTTGCGATAAATATAGCGGTAAGTCGGGTATCGAAAGATCCACAAAGACGAGTTGCTAGAATTTAATTGGTTTAATATTCCTAAATAAAAGGGAAAAAATGTGAATTACAAACTAAAAAGGAAAATATAAATAAAAGGGAAATGATTGATATGGCGAGGGAAAATAAAGCTAGATTAAGAAAGCGAGTAAAACTATAGGTTACGTCGAATATCCCTCACTAGAGTTAATTAGTATGAAATGGTCACATGGGTCGACGGGTTATTACGAATGCGTCTTGTTTCGACAGTTAATTGAACCAAGGGCCGTCACGCCCCTAAATTCGCATAAAAGCCTAATAAGATTTTGTCGTCAACAAATACCTTATAAATTACGCACGCAAGGTCATAAGCACGGGACTTACATGATATACCCCGTCAAATCCCATAGGCGTAATAACTAGGACAACACACCATAAATAGACCCGTAAACACCATCACCAAAGCAAAGCAACACGCCAACCCGAGTGAGTTCCATTCAAACACAACCTAGACTAATTTAGCCAGAAAGCATATTAAAAACGCGGTAAATAAATGCGATAAAACTAGACAAGAAAGCAACTAAATCAAAGCATGTAAAGAAAGCATGTAAACCTAATTAACAAAGCATGTAAATTAACTAGAAAGCAATAAATAATGAAATACACACTATATTAATGGAGAGGGAAGATGAAAGTACTAATTACAAACCCTAAAGGGTGTCAAACCAAGAGAGTAAGAAGAAGAACACTCAAATCCCCCAAACCCTAACCTACAACTCTCTAAAATCTAATTATCCTACATAATATCAGACATTTACACAAAATTTTGTTTATATAGTAAGTGGAAATAAAATAGAAAAGAAAAGGGAAAAGAAAAGAAATGCCAAAGTATCAGCTGGAAACAAGGGATCGATCGATCGATCCCTTGTGATCGATCGATCGATGGTAAAAAATGAAGCCCACTGTCTCCCCACAATTTGGCAAAACTGAAGGATCGATCGATCGATGGCTATAGGTCTGCAATTTTTTCCCCTGCTTTAATGATCTTGTTTTTCTCCTCCGCTAAAATCACCGCAACTTCTTCGTTCTGAATCGAAATCATGCACCGTTCGTGGCCCCGCGATGATTGGGAGGAGGGATACAACTTCCATGTAGATGTTGGGCTAGGTGACCAAGTTGTGAAAACACTAAAATTCCCTTGAACGTGTGATCGTGTACAAAAATCGAGCAGAAAGTGTCCGAACTTCACACTTAGCATCCGAATACCTATAAAAGATCAATTAACCCCTGCAAAACATGTTATCATAGAAAACCGAGGTTGTCTATTTAACGAGCATAAATATAGTAAATAAGATACCCGAGGGGGCTAAAATGCGTCGGTTTGAGGGATGAAATACGCAATATTTGCATCGTATAAATCATAAATAAAAATTCATCTTTTTTCACTTTCGATGACATTATATCATTTTGTTGAAGTGCGTCACAAATGAGATCAATGGACAATGTAATAGAAACGGACGCAGATGGCTGAAAACTTCATTATAAGTAGGATCTCAAACATGTCACAGTAGTGTTAATGAATTTCAAAAGGGGAAATTGTAAAAATCTTTTAAACGTTCACCAAAGAAAATTTTACATAATAACGGTCGTATTTTGAATATAGAAACACCACTTTTTAGATTATTTTAGTGTCTACAAACATAACTATTTCTAATGCATATAATTACCCCTCAAGTTTCTTTTTATCTTAAATAGAAAAAGTGCAAAATGGGACTCAAGCACATAATAGTGAAGCAACAAGGTTTAATACCTTTCAAGCTATGTCTCATGCTGTAATGAATGGTGACTAAGTTATTGGCACTGATTACTCCATATCCTTCATGGTAAATGGGGATAGACGATGGTGACATAGTTTGCACATTTAGATAGAGACATATGGAATTGATAGATGTAACACATATAATCGAATTAGTGCTTTCCCATAGGAATTGTTAGAAAAGTAAATTTATAGCCCACACACTACCTTTCATAGATACATTTCATGTTTCTCTAAAGATCTACGACAAATTTTCTTGCACCTGAAAGGAATTTGTGTGAGATGTATTAAAATCAAGTTAGTAAAGAGAACAATGTAAGGAAGGATGTTATCATAGAGCACATACGGATATAATATAAAGTTAAATACAAAAATTAATGTCACGGTTGTAATTTTATTCACCAGTTGTATTGAGTCAATGACATACTTTGTGTCTTCATTATTGGGATGCCTTTGTCTCAACGACACACCGCCAGAGATACAGAGTGTAAAAGAGTCATGTAAGGTGCCAATGCAATTAGTCAAGTGTAAACACCTAAATTTTTATGGCCGCATATGTCACGCTAATCTTCATAACATATGTAACTAAATCTTGTTATTTAAAATTAAACTAATGTGACACCCCGCCCAATTAAATATAGGGTGATCAGTCCTCTACAAATTCAAAATAGTATATTTAGTTGGTTCATTCTTAGCATCACTGTCGAAAACTTTTTAACATATTAATCACCTAATATAAAATTAAGCTAGGTGTCAAAACATTTCCAATTTATTAAAACCAAGTAACTTCCATTTCTTTCCTTCTTAAAATATAAACCATTTAACTCCATATCAATCCAAGAATGAATTATAAACCATCAACATACACAAGAATATAATAAGTACTGTACAAGAATCAAATACTGAACTAAATAAGACTGGATCAAACTCCCAGTTCAAAACCCAAACCATAAACTAAACTGAATGCAATATCTCCGATGAAGAACTAGAAGTGGGAGACATATGCCCTCAACAAGAAGTCTAGATGAAACTGAATGGAAAGGATAGATGTGTCTACTGCAAGGACCTACAGCTTCCACAACAGCTGCAGCATGTCAAGCAATCCAAATCTCTAAATCTGATACTCCCGTGGCTGAGCACCTGATATAATACATATATATAGCAAAAGAGAGAAGAGATACAAGAAACGGGTCAGAGCCCGATGTGTAAAAATGATTTAGCAAATATTTAAAACTGGTTCTTAAAATAAATCTTATACGCATGTTAGTTATCGAACTCTCACATGAGTTTCTCACCTCTCGTCTATTGTGCACGCCTAACGTACATCTAATCTCCCCCTAGTTACACCTCCCAGTCTAACTAGTCAGAAACCATACTAATACTAACAATGCTCACTAGTAGTATTCCCGTATCGCCCATACAATACGCTATTCAGATAGTTTATATGACATACTAAATTTCATTATTTACCGTTTGAATGGTTCATCTTTTATTCACTAAGATCATTTTACTTCTCATTTCCAATTTATCTACTAGTTTCACAAAGTAGAAAGTTACCCAAGTACACTTATACATATATATAGTCTCATCATCCCTATATATATACACTAATCCTGCACCCGTAGGTCAAGACCACTCGGTGCAACGTAATGATTAATATTATTATTACCAATTCTACTAATTTCACACAGTAGAAATATTCACAAGTCCATATATATATATATATATATATATATATATATATATATATATATGTACTAATCCTGCACCCCCGACTAAGCCCCATTAGTGCACATATCCATAAAATCATGAATCCCCGGGTTAGCACCCATTAATGCACCTATCAAAAATAATTCAGCACCCCCGGGTTATCACCCATTAGTGCACCTAACAATAGAATATTGCATCCTCGAGTTAGCACCCATTAATGCACCTATCAAAATAATTCAGCACCCCCGGGTTATCACCCATTAGTGCGCCAAACAATAATCATCTTTGTACCCCCAGGTTATCACCCATTAGTACACTTAATAATAGAGTTTCTTCACCCTTGAGTTATCACTCATTAGTGCTCTTAACTATAAGGTTCTTGCACCCCCGGGTTATCACCCATTAGTGCTCTTAACAAAAATATCACATAGTAGGCATACACAAATCCTATTATAATTTATAGGTATTTCTCCAACCAACATATATACTCTTCATACGTATTTTAACCTCATTACTACATATAGTATAAATAATTAGATTGCTATCTCTCTTAAATTCTCCAAGGTACATTCTCTCTATACCAAAATAATTAAAGTATTAATTCTCACATACTTTCCCCAAAATTCTTTTCTAATTGAATTTACTATTTGGCAGTTTCTCTCACTCCAATAAACCGACAAACTCAAAACTGGACTTTGAGAAAATCCCCAAAAATTTCCTCTGTCACTCGAACCATAAGGGTTGTCGTTTGAACGACTTCCACGTGTCATTCGAGCGACTTCATGTGAGATGCCATCTTGCTCGAACGACTTCGCGCGAGATCGCGCGAGATGTCATTGTTTGTCTTCTTTCCTAGAATTCTATGTTTTTCCACCATTTATGAACTTATAAACCTCTAAGATTCAACAACCAACGTCTCATCATCAATACCCATCAACCCTAATAGGTTATAAATCATTTCTAGCATCCTAGGATCCTTAATTTGTCATTAATCATAATAATTACATAAAACCCCCAAATTAATTCACATGAACCCTAGTTCCCAAATTTTCCATTAAAGAATCTAATCAACCCAGATTCGTTCATCAATATATACTTAAATTCTGTGATTAATCCTCTACATACATGAAGGAATTCCAACCACTAATTAAACCAATCCTTAATCATAATTTAAATCTCCAATTTTCACCCAATTAACATATAAATCATGATTAATTCTACCTATACTAACATGAGGATGATTATTGCTAAAAGAAAGAAAGTACTAAACATTTGCCTCGAATATGATGGTTTGATCCGTTGGTGATGTTGGTACATACGTGTTCCTCTCTTCTCGATCTACGCGTTGATGGTCAGGGTTATGCAAGGTGATGCCAAATGAGTCTTCTCTCTTGGAAATTGGTTCTCCCTCACACCATCCATGGCCGTTCTTGTTTTGTGTAACTAAACCCTAATGGAAACTCCCGTAGATGATATAATTATTCTCTAATTTTCGTCCATTTAATTATCCCAAAAATCCAAATTACAAAACTACCCCTACAGGGTGCCGGTTTGGCCTAAAATCTTTCGGAGTCCAAATAAAATACCCGAGTATACTATTTTGACTATCTAGACCCTCCCGTACTCAATGGCGCACTAGAAATGACCATACGAGTTAATAAAAATAAATTCTTTTTTTATTCCATTCAATTAGTCCCGAGACGACTCACACGCGTGACAGACTTAAATTACCAAACTGCCGTATTTCTCACTTCTGACAATTTGTCAAATATCATAATTCCATATTACATATCACACAGTAATATTTAATAGTTCGCAGAAATGAGTATTAACCCGTGGCATGCTAGTTAATAATTATTTTAATCCGGATTAATAACAAATTAATTTCTCACATTTTAATTTAATTAATCCAACAACAATAATTAATCGCATATTTATTCCCACAATAATAATTAATCACATAATTATTTAAATCTTCAAAACTACGAGGTGTTACATACTTCCCCTCTTACAGCGGAATTTCGTCCCGAAATTTGGAAAAAGTATACTAGGTGTAGACAACGCTGTAAAAATATTGCGCATCGCATCCTTGCGCTCACAAGTAAGCTACTCCCTACCACCCATATAGTACGTGATCGAATACCCATAATAACGAACACTTCACATGTGTTTGCTTTAAACTCCAGGTTACCCTGTCATATAGGCTCTTGCCCAAGCCTTTCTGCTTAAGTTTCACTACTTCAACTTTATTTTAGATATTCACTATCTAGTCTTCTACTATTAGCACCTTAGTAGATTTAACCTCTTTTCATATACAGACGACTTCGTCTCGTGTCGTTCATATAAGTAAATTCGATGTGCGATATATATTTCACACACAATATATACAATAATATCGATTCTTCTCCGACATTTGTAATCATAACTGGTCCCTCACCTTTAACTATTAAGTAGGACAACAACCAAGTTTACTGTGCCATACTTCTACTGGCACTCTGCCTGAACGTGAATTTATAGGAGTTATTTGGAAAAAAACTCCACTAGTGGAAGGTACTACTCTCGTCCTCCCCTAAGATCTCAGGGTTCACATAAAATTTTCTCTCCCGCATCCGATTAGACGGCTTGTCATGACCATCCCTCTGTGGGTATTAGGCCGTACTCAATCGCATTTTAGTACCTATAATCTCACCATCTCAGCTACATGATAAGATCCTTGGGAATACTCTTCCATTCTCTAGTGGAAGAATCCCCTACTAGTTTCGAATTGTTCACCATTTTTCAATCCGTCAGGTGACCCACTGCAAGACCATCCTTGCAATATTAACCTACATCGTAAGCCATCACCAATGTTGTTAGTATTCTAATACATTTTATAATATCTTGAATAAGTTTCAATTTATCTTGAAACGTAAGTCTCTAACAAAACTTCTTGAATAAGCTTTGGCTTACCCGACTACATGTTATCGAATTCACATGCTAATCATAATCCACTACCTGATTCAATCACCCAGGGCGCCCATACACCCTATGCCTCACGCAACATTATACAAAAGACATAAAATATTCTTACCTCAATTCTTGCACACTCGATATGATGACGTGGTAGGGTTTCACTCAACCACCGCACTAGTCATAACTTAAACCATTTTTCAATGGCATCATTCATCTATTCCGAAAAATACTAAGTCCAGGCTACTATATTGGCCTTAAGTTATAAAAGAATTATCAAATCTCAAATATATTCTCCTATAGGTACAATAACCAACATACAAAACTTATGTACTATCGACTAAACTTCCCTCCAACTCCCAACGTTCGCTAGTTTCATGCGTGGAATGTATCGCAAAGCGAAATCCAAACAAGTAACCCCCCCGATACACTACTATCTAACCTAGCCGGTTGTTGAGGTCCGTAAGGCCTTCAGTACTTACTATGTACTTTCCCACAATCTACGTATTGTGATATAAAATTTTACTCGTCCACTCTCATGTCCCTAAAATGTAAGATGAAGCATGGCGCCCACACTATCCCAAGTACTTGGCGCTATAGATATATAACGAGCTATATTTCGCCGCTCGATAAGAACACAATGTATTCTAAGTCTTAATAGACAAATAAATCCCTATGCTCGGGAATTGCATATAATTAGACACTATACTCGCTGAGGTCTATAATACCATAAAAGTTTCATATATACTCATATATGGGCCCAACCCTATTTTAGGTGGCGCAGCACAAAATAAGGATCACTCCTCCCGGAGTATCCGACACGACAGTCATATTAATATATTTATACTATCGTTTAACCATACGGTAATTAATCACTACACATTACCATAATAAATTCTACTAAAGCTGACTCAATGCAATAGTAAATTATAACAACAAAACATATTCTTAGGGCCCACCCAGTTCACTCACGGGAAATCATCAAAATGCCCTGCTAACAATGAGAAATACGTTTGTAACAAGACTGTTAAAACTAACGTTCCCACTAAACTCGAACCGCACGCAAAGTTTAGGGTTTCCAATTTACATAAAAGTTGTGGCACACCCATTTCACTAGAATCTATCCTTTACTCACAAGGAAGAAACAAAACCTCAACAGTCTCGCCAAATCACAGGGTCTCAGCACGTGGCTTCCATCACGACCCATGAACATCTGCAATCGTCATACATCCTAGGATTTCATCCTAGGGTTGTACTTTTTCATCATGTACAATTTATTCCATCATGTGGATTTCACGCCCATTATTAAAATATTGGCCCAATCTCTCTAGGCCTCAATTATAGCTTTATTAAACTCCCGTTTACATCTCGGGTCCCGTAGACCCTGACATCCTGTATGCTATTATTAATGAGGACTCTACTGGTCCAGACTGAACCCATCATTCTCGGGTTATAAATTTCCTGGGCCTAATTCTGTTGACCCCAAATTCTTTCACTGGAAGTCTCGCTCCTCCAGTCCTTATGCCTAACTGGCACGGTTTACCATTTCTAATCTCTTCGGTCTCACTTCTCAATTGTGGACACATTCAACACTTGTAGTTCTGTTTCCTTTACATAAGGAAAACTTCACGAACTATTTCCCGTCACTTGTCCCACTGACCATTTTGGGAATGTCCTTCTCTCGGACCGACCGTCTCAACTCACAATTATTCTTCCACTGTCCCTTTGGCTACGCTAGTTATCCGAATCTATGGTTGGCCTCTACAGCCTGATTGACTTCATCGTACTCTTGAAGTTAATCACTTAACATCATCTAACTGAGTTCCCTATTGGGTATACTCTCATGTGGGGTTTCACTAACACCATTAAATTCAGTTTCTGCTCTTCAGCAGGTTCGTTAACCCTTTTTACTCCCTTCTCTTGGAAGGAATATAATCACTAGCAACCGTATAACTTTGATGACATCAACATTAGTCATCTTAGCTAGATTTCTCATCCATACTGGTATTCTACTCACGGGTTCTTTATCAACTGTAAACCCTTTAGGTAAATTATACCCCTCTGCCAGGTACGAAGTTCATTATGCAATTCAACCGTTCTCTCAAGATCGGTTTCTATCTTACACATTTTGCTAAACCTCAAAATTTCACTCACATTTTGTTACCACATCGAATGGAAGACCTCACGATAAAACCGTACCCAAATTTCTCTCTAAATTTCAAACACACTTCTTCATATACGGTGATTGCCTTTAATCACTACACGATGCTCCTAAGAGCTATAGCTTTTAACTCTAAATTTAATTATGACTTCCGTCACGCCCCACTCTACACAATTGTCTTTGGATTTTTTACTTCCGCTGGTCTGCTACACTTTCTCATTTACTTTTCTGCATCTTCACCGATGGGTTTTCAAAGGATTCCCTCTCATTTCCCCTTTATCGACTATGCTAGGTGGCCCTAAATTCACTCCACCATTATCTATGACTGTGTCCTGGGAACCCACAGTTCCCGAGTGATAATTTTACTATTTCTTACTTAAGTAATTCTCGTGGTGATTTTTGTCCCAATCACTCTTACCCGATTTCTTTATGTCTTCTGTTGAGCTTTTCCTCTCGCAGTTCTTCTTACGGCCCTCACTGGTCGTTCTAAAATGTTCGGGGTTCGAATCATACCGAATTTCGTATAATGGGTCACCTCCATTATAATTCATAGCAGTAGAACGAAAGTCGCATACGTAAGGGAACACAACAATCCTATCATAAGGCTCTACATCAAAGAATGATACGCTTAAACGTAACAAGCCGTATAGATCCTAAGGACACTATAACCAGATGATCTGATACCACCAGTGACACCCCGCCCAATTAAATATAGGGTGATGAGTCCTCTACCAATCCAAAACAGGATATTCAGTTGGTTCATTCTTAGCATCACTGTCGAAATTTTTTTAACATATTAATCACCTAATATAAAATTAAGCTAGGTGTCAAAACATTTCCAATTTAGTAAAACCAAGTAATTCCATTTCTTTCCTTCTTAGAATATAAACCATTTAACTCCATATCAATCCAAGAATGAATTATAGACCATCAACATACACAAGAATATAATAAGTACTGTACAAGAATCAAATACTGAGCTAAATAAGACTGGATCAAACTCCCAGTTCAAAACCCAAACCATAAACTAAACTGAATAAAATATCTCCGATGAAGAACTAGAAGTGGGCGGCATATTCCCTCATAAAGAAGTCTAGATGAAACTGAATGGAAAGGATAGATGCGTCTACTGCAAGGACCTACAGCTTCCACAACGGCTGCAGCACGTCAAGCAATCCAAATCTCTAAATCTGATACTCCCGTGGCTGAGCACCTGATATAATACATATATATAGCAAAAGAGAGAAGAGATACAAGAAACGGGTCAGAGCCCGATGTGTAAAAATAATTTAGCAAGTATTTAAAATTGGTTCTTAAAACAAGTCTTATACGCATGTTAGTTATCAAACTCTCACATGAGTTTCTCACCTCTCGTCTGTTGTGCACGCCTAACGTACATCTAATATACCCTAGTTATACCTCCCAGTCTAACTAGTCAGAAACCATACTAATACTAACTATGCTCACTAGTAGTATTCCCGTATCGCCCATACAATACGCTATTTAGATAGTTTATATAACATACTAAATTTCATTATTTACCGTTTGAATGGTTAATATTTTATTCACTAAGATCATTTTACTTCTCATTTCCAATTTATCTACTAGTTTCACAAAGTAGAAAGTTACTTAAGTACACTTATACATATATATAGTCTCATCATCCCTATATATATACACTAATCATGCACCCGTAGGTTAAGACCACTCGGTGCAACGTAATGATTAATGTTATTATTACCAATTCTACTAATTTCACACAGTAGAAATATTCACAAGTCCATATATATGTGTGTATATATATATATATATATATAGTACCATCATCCCTATACATATATATATGTACTAATCCTGCACCCCCGACTAAGCCCCATTAGTGTACATATCCATAAAATCATGCATCCCCGAGTTAGCACCCATTAATGCACCTATCAATAATAATTCAGCACCCCGGAGTTATCACCCATTAGTGCGCCTAACAATAGAATATTGCATCCTCGGGTTAGCACCCATTAATGCACCTATCAAAATAATTCAGCACCCCCGGGTTATCACCCATTAGTGCGCCAAACAATAATCATCTTTGTACCCCCGGGTTATC
Organism: Sambucus nigra; assembly: GCA_949130495.1. Lineage (NCBI taxonomy): Eukaryota > Viridiplantae > Streptophyta > Magnoliopsida > Dipsacales > Adoxaceae > Sambucus > Sambucus nigra. The sequence goes on along the minus strand of OX422208.1, from coordinate 678,796,413 downwards.
ACCCATTAGTACACTTAATAATAGAGTTTATGCACCCCCGAGATATCACTCATTAGTTCTCTTAACTATAAGGTTCTTGCACCCCCGGGTTATCACCCATTACTGCTCTTAACAATAATATCACATAATAGGCATACACACATCCTATTATAATTTATAGGTATTTCTCCAACCTACATATATACTCTTCATACGTATTTTAATCTCATTACTACGTATAGTATATATAATTAGATTGCTATCTCTCTTAAATTCTCCAAGGTACATTCTCTCTATACCAAAATAATTAAAGTATTAATTCTCACATACTTTCCCTAAAAAAAAATTCTATTTGAATTTACTATTTGGGAGTTTCTCTCACTCCAATAAACCGGCAAACTCAAAACTAGACTTTGAGAAAATCCCCAAAAATTTCCTCTGTCGTTCGAACCAGAAGGGTTGTCATTTGAATGACTTCCACGTGTTGTTCGAGCGACTTCACGCGAGATGCCATCTCTCTCGAACGTCTTCGCGCGAGATCGCGCGAGATGTCACTGTTCGTCATCTTTCCCAGAATTATGCGTTTTTCCACCATTTATGAACCTGTAAACCTCTAAGATTCAACACCCAACGTCTCATCATCAATACCCATCAACCCTAACAGGTTATAAATCATTTCTACCATCCTAGGATCATTAATTTGTCATTAATCATCATAATTACATAAAACCCCCAAATTAATTCACATGAGCGCTAGTTCCCAAATTTTCCATTAAAGAACCTAATCAACCCAGATTCGTTTATCGATATATACTAAAATTTCATGATTAATCCTCTACATACATGAAGGAATTCCAACCACTAATTAAACTAATCCTTAATCATAATTTAAATCTCCAATTTTCCCCCAATTAACATATAAATCATGATTAATTCCACCTATACTAGCATGAGCATGATTATTGCTAAAAGAGAGAAAGTAATAAACACTTTCCTCGAATATGATGGTCTGATCCGTTGGTGATGTTGGTACATACGCGTTCCTCTCTTCTTGATCTATGCGTTGGTGGTCACAGTTATGCAAGGTGATGCCAAATGAGTCTTCTCTCTTGGAAATTGGTTCTCCCTCACACCCTCCATGGCCGTTCTTGTTTTGTGTAACTAAACCCTAATGGAAACTCCCGTAGATGATATAATTATTCTCTAATTTTCGTCCATTTAATTATCCCAAAAATCCAAATTACAAAACTACCCCTACGGGGTGCCGGTTTGGCCTAAAATCTTCCGGAGTCCAAATAAAATACTTGGGTTTACTATTTTGACTATTTCGACCCTCCCGGACTCAATGGGGCACTCGAAATGACCATACCAGTTAATAAAAATAAATTCTCTTTTTATTCCATTCAATTAGTCCCGACACGACTCACACGCGTGACAGGCTTAAATTATCAAACTGCCGTATTTCTCACTTTCGACAATTCATCAAATATCATAATTCCATATTACATATCACACAGTAATATTTAATAGTTCACAACAATGAGTATTAACCCTTGGCACGCTAGTTAATAATTATTTTAATCCGAATTAATAACAAATTAATTTCTCACATTTTAATTTAAGTAATCCAACAACAATAATTAATCGCATATTTATTCCCACAATAATAATTAATCACATAATTATTTAAATCGTCAAAAATACGGGGTGTTACAACTAAATCTTTAAAAACTAAGTGTTTAAAATTAAACTAATATGTACACATTTAAAATAACGTAAGTGTTTTAAAACAACTTTCTTAAGTTAAACTAACATTGACTTGAACTAATATAAATGTTAATAATAATTAAACTAACATACTATTAAAAATTAAACCAACATTTCATAACTGTTAAAGTAACATAACATTTCATAAACATCTAACTACCTCTTAACATAACTGTTAAACTAACATAATATTTCTTAAAAAAATATACATTGAATTGAAAATGGAAGTTACCTATTTTGTTTCAATTCAGATTCAATGGAGGAGGGAAGGAGGGGGCGGATGGTTGTGGATAGAAAGAGGGGGCGATGCTGGCGGAGTGGCATGTGGGTGGTGGTGAACATATGGCGGTGGAGGGGGCAGGATGGAAGTGGTCCAGCATGAAATATCCTAAAGAAATCAGCCACGGGATGGTGGACAACCTAACATAGAAAAGTAGAATGTCAAAACTAACACAGAAGAAGAATTAATAAACAATGCATTCTTATTAAATGCCAACAAACTTTTAATCCTCAAATTTTTATACATAGAAAGTTCGAGAGAATTATTGTCAATATATAAAATTACATGAGGTTTTATTTAACTCTAAACAAACATCGATACCTTTGATTCTCCACGGTAGCTTTCGATGACCAGTAATGATCATAAAAACTGTACAAATAAACAAATAAAACAGTGCTTCAACTCTTGTGCTTTCTTGGAATTTTTAATTTGCAAGATATATTTTTCTCAATGGATCATTTGTTCTTATGATAGCTGAAATACAAAACATACAATTAAAAATTAAACCAACATTTCATAACGGTTAAACTAGCATAACATTTCATAAACACCTAACTATCTCTTAACATAACTGTTAAACTAACATTACATTTCTTAAAAAAAATATACATTGAATTGAAAATGGAAGTTGCCTGCTTTCTTTCAATACAAATTGATGTGCCACTACAAATGAACCAACAAAAACCAACCTGTGTTGATCATCTAGATTCTACAGTGAAAAAGGTTGTAGTTGGTAAATTTGGTACTCATTTTAATCTTAAAATTAGTTGTTGTCATTATGTGTAATCTCCAATACACCTAATACCAATCCCCAGACCTCTTAAGGAGATTCAACACCAACATCATCATATTCATAATAATAATCAACATAATCAGTATAATTCAAATCATCATCATAAACATAATCAGTATAATCCTAATTATCATAGCTTCACTTGAATTTTAGTAGAATAAATCATCGAATGAAGATGCTTAAGCTGACTTGATCGATTGACGATGTAGAGGAGAAAATGAACATCTCCCAAATTTAAACATGTTGCTAAAAGCTTGTACTCATGCCTCCTATTTGTTGTATCTTCTACAGTAGAGTAATGGCTGATGACCTGATTTAAGTAGTAAAAAATAAATCTCAATATTTTACCAAAACCCAAGAATTAGCATACAAAAAACAAAAATTTTAATACAAACCTTTGTTCACTTGAGGGATGAAATGGCCAGTAAGAACACAGTGCAGTTGATGAGTTCCAGTTTTTTGCACTATAGGAGTGAGAGATAAAATCTAAATAGCCACCCAAAAAACCTCAAAGTTATCAATTGATTCAAAAGTTAGTGGACCCTTATAAAAATGAGAAGAGAGGTAAAGGGGGAGAGAGGGGGTGGGGTAATACCATGACTAGTAAATAATCAGTAAAACAAAACATATTCTTGGCATTTTAAAATTACAAACTAAAGACACCAATATTCTCAAGCCTCGAAACTAAAAACATCTAATGCAATAATACATAGATTTTAAAACTAATGTGGACTGGAGGTTGTAACCAATTTTTCAAACCCCTATATTGCCTTTAATTATGAAACTAAAATGCTATGAGAACTAAAGAAATATTAAAAGTAAACATTCTTCCTGACAAATCCCTCCTTATACCTGAACCATCTGTTATCAGTGTTATACCTGAACTAAATTTATAGAGGTATTGGATCAAAGTTGTTATCTTCTTTCTTACTACCTCCTCAGATGTATACTTTAAGTGATAAATAATTAAAGTATGTATCATTTAATGTATAACACATAGAACAACAACAACATGTACGCAAGTTCAGCGGTATACTTTAAATAAATGAAATGTAGGATGAACAACAGTAACATGTATGCAAGTTATTTAAAGTAAAATGCACCCTCAACTGCCTCCTCGACTTTATAGTGGTATAAAAAATAGTGGGGCATATATTCTAATTCTATATAAGACAATGGTGGATAAATTGAGAATATATTAGCCATATGGTGTGATATGTAAGGATTAACTGACAAAACCGATACAGTAAGGGTTGTTTAGCAGGAGAACATAATAAATTTTATTTTTTGAAATTCATGGCACAAAATTTCCAACTTTTGGCAGCAAAAACTGGAACAAACTTTAGAAATCCTCAATAATGCTTGATTCAATTTAATATTCCAACATTGTGTCAGAAGATTAGATTCAAGGCCATAAAATTATAAACAAAAACTGAGCTAAAATAGAAAGGTTCAAAAAGTACTACACAAACCTTGACTCCTTAACCCAGAAGTAGAACCATACACATATGCATAAAAACAAACTATACACAGATAGAAAACATCCTCTGAATTAGTGAATGCCTCAACTTCTATTAGAACATATACTGTAACAAAGATGTGAACAAAGTCCCAAATGATCTAAAGTAGTTCAACACCATAATTCTGAATATTCTAAACAAAAAAACAATAAAACTAGAACAGCCCCATGAGGCGAATGAAAGCACAAATTCGATGCAATTTTAAAAACATACCATTGATAGCACGGTGTTGATGGTCTTTGCAACCATTTTCTGACCAAACTTCCTGTTAAATTCAAACCAAAAATAAAATTAATTGAGATAATTCTTTAGTCACAAACATAAATCATTTTAATTACTTTTCACAAATATGGAGTTGGTGTTTCCCACAAAAAATTCAAACCAAAATGTTAAATGGGTAAATATAATACATATGACGAACAAACGAACAATCGTAACAATGATTATCTTCAACACTCTAAATCAAAATGATAAATAGAGTCCAAAAATATAAAGGTCAAGATTCATGGACTTATGAACATTACACCAAAGTGTAGACTTATGAACATTACAAAGATGAAAACCATAATAGTACTAAATATATGGTATGTTTTTTGGAACCCCGAAGACATCAATAGAACTCTAGACATGAATATAGATATCCATGAATATATAACTTTTTTAATGTAGGAAAAAATCTACTATACCAACATAAGGTTCCATACAAATCTTCAAAACCACATAATCTTCAAAACCTAATATGATTGAATCAGAACTACTAAATCGATCCAGTCTCTGGCTTATTGAAATGTTAGTAAGAATCAAAAGGAAAAACAATATAATCAAAGCATAGAAATGTAAAATCAGAACAACCACGTATATTAGATTTGCGCATTTTGTAACTTTGGGTGTGTTACCAAGCCATATATTAGAAGTAAAATGATACCAGTGTATAAACTAACCTTGTAAATAGCAACTTAAAAATCTCCACCCAAACCATTTGAAACCTAAAAGTAGAAACCAAATCGTAATCCCTAGAATCGAATCCATAGAGCCCTAAAATTTAAACCATTAAAAACTTACCTAAGAGAAGAGGTGAATAGGAGAGACGAGATGTGGCGAGGAGAGAGGTACGACGACTGGGGCTGAGGCAGGGCGAGTAGTTTTGTGTGAGTAGGTTTTGAGGGAATGGGAGAAAGTGAGAAAGAGAAAGAGGGTGTGCGTGTGAAATGAGGGTTGGGGATAGAGAGAGTGAGTTTTGGTAATTGGTATTTGGCTGCAAGTGTGTAATTTCCTATTTTATCCATCTATTTGAATTTTGGGTAAGAAGAGGAAACAAAATGAAGGGTTAAAAAGAGGGGGAAACAAAATTTTTAAGGGGCAAAAATGGTAAGGGGAGTATTTTAATCTCAACCATTGGATCGTTGCCTTGTGGGATTAATCTGGACGCCTACTTATCTTATCATCTTATGGAATAGTAACCAAAAATCTACTCCTTATATATACATATATATTCTTGAGATATTTTCAGTTTAATTACTTGTGAAATCTATTTTTTTTAAGTGAACTTGTTTTCTTCAAAATGTTATCAAAACCTTGAACAAATCTTGCTCTAATTTGTTCTTATTATTTTTAGATTTCATATATCTAAAATATATATTTTATGATTTGAGCCATTATTTTTAGAAAACACTTTCACCCTAACTCACCACACATTTAGAAAGTTGTACTACACTCCAAGAAGGCTTCTCACCTATGTTCCAAGATTTGGAACCCATAGTTCTCTTCAAACTCAATCATCAGCACTTTCTATGGAGGATATGGTAGGAAATATTATCTAGTTGATTATAGCATCTTGAGGGTTGTAAGTATATTTCTATAAGTTACTCTTATATTTTACATGTGTCGTTCTCTTGGCCCGAGTTTTTTCTCATTGATGGCTTTCCTTGTACGCCTTAGTGTTGTGCTATGTTGTTTCTCTTTTCGCACATTGATTAAGTCACTTAAATCTCGAAGATAAATTTGGTGTAATCTAATTGGTAAACAAATTGCTACATAGACCTTACGAAATTTATTTGATATTCCAACTTAAATGTGTAAATAAAACATTGTCACCAGTTGACAAGAGATTTTAATTTGGTACCTTTCATCCGTATGGAACTCGAGCACACGGATACTCAATTTTTATCAGAGGTAAACCTCTTTTTATTAGTTTTATCACCTAAAGGTAGATCTAATGTGTGTGAAAGTGAACTTGAGCATATGTAATAGCATTCATAATTTAATTGATACATATAATTGTCAAGCTTTTATAGGACTTATTACTCCATCTCATTTTTAAAACGAGCTACGATCTTCTCTTTATGTGCTTGTTTTGAAAAATAATAGCTTATCTAAAACCGATGATAAACTTTCTTTGAAAGTGAGACATTTGGAAAAAGAAAGATCCATCAAAGAAAATGAATAGCGTGAATCTTTGAGGTTATCATTTGATAGGAATATTTTCCTTCATGAAATTAAAGCCCTTGAAAATGAGAAAACAAAACTCTTACATCATATTCTTTTTGTAAATAAAGAAAATGTCTTCTTTGAAGCCTAGGAAGCTCATGATCATTCCCCCTTTTCTAATATTAAATCCATTGATGTTGACTTTAATGACCTCCAAGATTTTCTTAATAAGTTAAAAGACCAAAAGGAGGCCTCTAAAGAAGAGGATGGATGTTTGTCCAACTTAACAAGATAATGATTATTAAATCATCTCATTGAAAAATTTCAAAAAATAATATCAAACTTGTGACGAATCCAATATCAATCCTTTTTAAAGTATTGAATAACTTCAAAATGTCATGTATTCCAGAAAACTAGAAACTCCTAGAGCAGAGATGATCTTGGTCACACCTTCGCCATCAAATGAGGCAATACTCGTTGAAAGTGTTCTCAAAATCCCTAAAAAAAAGGGAATCAAGTTATCAATAATTTGAATGGGAAAAATATTGTCTCTCCCACATGAATCAAGTTATCAATAATTTTACTATTTCCTTAAATCAACTTTGCATTTTCTTAAAGTTCGGAAGAATTATAGATTTTTTTAGGAATAATACCTTGGGAAAGGAACATGAACATCCTTGGAATTTTCATAGAAAAATGGGCAAAAGAATTAAAAATCCTCCCAAGATCTAACATACTCCATATCCACCTCATGCTAAACGAATATGGATTAGGAAGGATCATTTAAAATTTATAGATTTGGAAACTAGACCGGATCACGCGTTGACCCCTTCGACTTGTATTTGTTAGGAGATTTCAATATAAGATTAGGACTCGTTAGAATTATTATCTTGTTCCTCATCTCATTCTGATTTATTTATTTCTTATTTTCATAATTTGTATCTAGATACGTTTTATGATTGTGTTCTTATAGATCCCCTTAATAAAGTGCTAAAATTAATCTATTTAACTTGTTTGCACATGATGTTTGTATGTTGGTTTTGTTTATAACTATGAACTCTACATTTAAAAGTAAAAAGATGTGAGAATATATGATTTTTAGCTAATTTATCTTGAGTAAATGGCATAGCTTGTCTCACTCACAGTGTACTATATTTTGAGCATTATCTTATGAACTACGGGACAAAAAAAATCATGTAATGATTTTTGGAATTTTGAAAATGAATGTGAATTGAAAAGGGGTGTCATTTTTGCCTTTTTATATGTGACATTTGTATCCTTATCATTGGAGTTAAAAATTATATATATTTCAAAATTATGAGAGATATTACGGTGAGGACTATAACTTTTACTGGGCAATACTTGCTTTGAAAAATGGATATAATATTTCATCATAATAATTAATGCATGAAAGCCACCACATGTAAAAAAATTAAAAGTCATGTTTTAAAGATTTATATCCATTCAAAAAATTGATCATCTTCAAGGATGTGAAACAAGGTTTAAACCAAGAATCGCTTAATACGGAAAGAGTAAAGTATTAGTTGAAGATTTTACTTTTCAAGGAAAATAATACTTTTTCAATAAAAATCATTTGAAGTTGAAATTCCACAATAAAAATTCTCTTTTTATATTTATTTTGAATTCATCGGACACATAATCATATTTTTACACTCCTTCTCTCACACGAGTCATCTCGTATGTCCTCTTTGAGATCACCTTGAGAACATGATCTGAATCTTTCACTAGCTTTTATTCTTCATATAGTGTACTTAGAATAACCATTTAAGCCTTGACTTGACAATTCATAACGCAAATATATGGATTTTTTTCTTAGTCATTTTAGAATTGTATTATTTGAGATTCATCAGTAGGTACTATTTATGAGTTTTTCCTTGCATGAAACACTCAATTTGAACCTTTAGGATTTTTCCTTGTTATTCGCTCAATCAGTGAAGGGTTCTTATAGGAGCGATTAATGCGATCTTTTTAGCAAAGTGTGTGTCCTACGACACATCTTTCTACAACAATAGATCATGGTTAAAAGTAACCAACCTTTCTTTTTTTCTTATCACTTTCCTAAAACCCTATCTCTCCCTATGAAAATACAACTAACCCAACTGCATTTTTGGATAGTTTCAAAGATTTTTTATCATTACTTAATTAATTCTTCTTATACAAATCTCTCAATAAGAGTATCCTACTCTTAATCTTCTAGATCTATAACCTCTTCAAGTCCTCGTTACATATTTTGTCTGTTTAATAATGTTTTGACCTTTTTGTCTCATTTAAGTTATTATTTGACTGTAAAAGATATATGTGTATGTATAATATGTGTATACGAGTTGGATTCATGAAGTTGACTTGTATTTTATATACTTTAGGTGTTGAGTTTAGGATACAATTAGTTACTTCATAAACTAGAGTGAAATCTTCTTATCTCCTTTAGGTTTACTTGTTTCTACCCCTACTTGCATAAGATTTCTTCCTTTTTTTTTTATTTTCTTTAGGCAAATTCATTTAGGAATTATGGAAGACTTCACATGGGTGCCAGTTCTTCGACCCAAAGAAACTTATTTCTTCTATCCCTTCCCATATTTTATGCCCTAAATGACTGAGATATCTTTGATAACTTCCCTCTCCGCGCTATCCATTATGAATGAACAATCAACTTCTCATAGAGGAAATCTTACAACATGTACTATAAATTTTGAAGAGAGAGGTTGGATGAACATTATCGATTAAGGAGTGGACAAGGAGAAATATTTTTCGAACCTTATGAGGGATATCTAAACAATATCACGTTAGGCATGGGCTATTTTACCACCAATGTTCATAAGACTTCTCTTACTGTATCTCCCGGTTTTCTTAGAGAAACCTACGAAAATTCAAAGTACATAGCCCCGAATATACGTATAATGCAACTATTACTCCTAGTATCATTGGGATTGTAATCGAGCTTACCGATGGAGAACTCATTGAAGTGCCTCAAACTACTTTACCTCAAGGCTATCTCAGTGATTATTATTATTATTATTATTTATTCGCATCCTATCTTCTGCAAACATTTTTTGTAACTCACATCATGATTCCATTATATATTTCCACATGTGTTTTTATATGCTAATGGAATAGGAGATACTATTGATCTTGGGGAAGTTATGTACAATATAATTAAGGAGAATATCACAGCCAAAGAAGAGGTAATCGACGCGCTCTTTAGTTCGAACGACTCCTTTAGCATTTGCTACTTTATATAAATGTTCCTCAAGCGAGAAGAAATATGAAGATGTTAAAATGATCACATAGAAAACATTTTAAGAGGATGAGAAAACATATTCCAAGAAATGGATGAAGGACTCAGATTTTAGTGATGACTTTTGATGGTCGGTAGTAATACAAGGATTGATAATATATTTGATGCAACTTTTGGGTTATTTTAACATGTGTACTTTAAAAGTTGGATTAAAATTTTGGTGCAGCTATTTTTTATCATCTTTTGGAGATCTCCTAACATTTTTATGTCATTGTACACAAACTATGAGTTTCCGTCTATATCAGTTATTTATCATGATTATCTCCTCTTGAAACTTATCTAATTATATGATTTTCTACCTTTATTTGGCACACCATGTATTGTGGATGTGTTATTCACTCACTCACTTTTTTGCCTACTAACCCATGATATATACGTGTTCTCTTTTACACAAGCTTCACTATTTCCACTTTCAGTGCAGTTTAACTTGTATTTTTTTTTTAATGATCTAACTAGATTATGTTTTGTTTATATATGTGAAATATGGACTAAATTCCTTGAATTGAATATTCTACTATTTATTTAATATTGATTGAAATAACTCTGTTTGTTATCATTCTTAACACACTTATTTAATTTAATGGTTCTTTACGTTTGTCAATTGCATGACAAAAATAGGTAAAAGGATTAGATTAAGGAAGGGTTCTAATTACGAACATGTCATGATTTGTTTCATTAAAAACTAAATGAACAAGGTGTATATATCCAAGAAATGTAGTACATATCTCAATAGGAACGATGACATTATGATATTCTCATTTCAAGAACTTGATTATACACCTTGAATGATGAATCACTTTCATATCTTATTCATCACATATTTTTTGCTAAACTCTCCATTATATATAATCCTTGAATGATTGAATTATAGATTAACAAATAGAAGACTTTCTAGGTATTTTCGATAGAAGATAATTACTTGTATATGGATGTCTTTGACTTTGGTCAGGCTTGTGTCTATATGTCATTAGTTGATGACTTCTATATAATATTTGTAATCTTTATTTTTGTTTACTTTATCATAAAATAGAAAAAATGGGAGATTTTAATAGTATGCATTTTACTCACAAACCTCAATAGAACTACACTGTCATATTCCCTTCACCAAATATACTTCAAATCTTTTCCTTGAGAATGTTTTGACAAATAATCATGCAAATCATTCAATGGACATCCTCCATTCATGCGTCTCCTTTTTATACAACTATTAGGAAGGTAAATGAACATGTAGACGCATATACCGTATACTGACACATGTTCTTAATATTAGATAATAATTTTTTATGTGTGTGTGTTTGTGTTGATATGGATCTTTGGACTTATTTATGAAATGAAATCAAATTTATTTGAAAATCTACAAATTAAATTTCATATAAAATGTTGAGTTCTGTCATAAGAGACCATCAATACAGCGAAGATTTATCTCGTTGTAGTGATAGTGTCTCACTGGATTGGGATCGCATTCTACCAAACGGATCGAAACAACTACTAATTAGAGTTTCGGTTCGAAAACATTTAATCAATCATTTTCAATTAAGCATAAACATCACGCAATAAGGAATTTAACCCAAAGTTGCGAGATTAAACATTTAACGGAAAATGGTCACGCGCAGATTAAATTCGGATTATCGCTATAAACACTAACGTTGCGTGACAAAGAAAGTTAAACGCATAATAATCCGGCTTTAATATGCGAGGTTTCAATTAAAAGCGATTTTACACGAAACCTAGTTTTCGGAGCTCGGGGCCCGAAAATGGCGGAAATGAAATCCCGACCCTATTTATCTAAGGGCAATACATAAATGAAACTAATTAACAAAGCAATAAACTAATTAAGCAGGAAATAAATTAAGTAAACTAATTAACAAAGCATGAAAATTATCTAGAAAGGAAGCTATATTAATGGAGAGAGAAGATGAAAGTACCAATTACAAACTCTAAAGGGTGTCAAACCAAGAGAGGAGGAAGAAGAGCTCTCAAATCCCCAAACCCTAAACTAAACTAACCTAAAAACGTGTATGGACTGATATATTGTTTTATTACAACAAAATTGGCTTATATAGTAAGTTGGAATAAAAATAAAGACGAAAGAAAAGAAGGCAAAATATCTGCAGAAAACAGAGCATCGATCGATCGACCCCTTTGGTCGATCGATCGACCTAGGCAAAAATTCGGCAATCAAGAATGGTCGATCGATCGACCAAATGGGTCGATCGATCGATCAAGCAGGGCAGATTGCAGCACCTCACTGCATTCATCCTCTTCCTCTTCTCTTCTCCTCTTTTGCTTTCCTTGTTTTTCCTCCGCTGAAATCGCCGTAACTTCTTCGTTATAAATCGGAATCGCGCACCGTTCACGGCCACGCGAAGCTAGCGAGGAGGGCTACAACTTTCGTGAGATGTCAGGCCAGGTACCCAAGCTGTGAAAAGACTAAAATGCCCTTGAACGTGCGGTTGCATACCGAACTTCGCCGGAATGCATCCGAACTTCATACTAAGCATCCAAATACCTACAAAAGCTCAATTAACCCCTGCAAAACATGTTAACATAGAAATCAGAGGTTGTCTGGTTAATGAGCATAAATATAGGGATTAAGATACCCGAGGGGGCTAATAATGAGTAGGTTAATGGGTGAAATACGCAATATTTGCATCGTATCAATCGATTATGATGGTGTAAACGGGCGGCCGAAGAAGCTTACAATGAGGCTGACCCGATATATGAGTGATTTTTGGTGGATCAATGGTGGTAATGTATGGTGATAGACAACTCCAACATACAGGAGTTCGTGGAGGATGTCGTCGAGGAACCAGAATACATAGTGGATCAACCAAAATCGCAGGCGCAGGAAATGGAACAGTTGAACCTGGCAAAAGAAGAGGAGGACTCAACGCCCATTTTCATCACAAAAGATCTCAGCAAGTAGAAATGAGAGGCCTTGGTTATGTTGATTCGAGAGTTCATAGACATTTTTGCGTGGAAATACATAGAGATAGAAGGGTTGGATGAGGGAGTCAACTGTCACAAATTGAACGTAAAGCCTTAAGACATTTCGATGAAACAAGCAACAAGAACGTACAAGCCTGAGATAGACTTAAAGATAAAGGAAGAGGTCCAACGCTTATTGGAAGCAGGGTTCATCAAACCGATACAACACCCGCTTTGGATGTCTAGCATTGTCCTGGTGGGAAAGAAAGACAAAAACCAAATAAGGATATACGTGGACTTCAGAGATTTGAATAGATCTTGCCCCAAGGATGAGTTCCCTCTGCCCTCCATTGATAGCTTGATAGATGCAACGGCTGGCCATGAGATTAATAGCTTCATTGATGGATATGTAGGGTATAACCAGATCAAGATGGACCCCATGGATGCAGAAAAAATATCATTTAGATCCCCGTTGGGTAACTTCATGTACAAAGTGATGCCGTTTTGACTCAAGAATGATGGGTAGACTTACTAAAGAATAATAATGCCCATTTTACATGACTAATTTCATAAATTCTTGGAATTTTATATGGATGATTTTGTCATCAAATCAAGGAAGGAGGAGTCCCAACTAGGCAATTTGAGGAAGTTGTTCGCCCGATGTAGGAAGTATAAATTGATAATGAACCCACTGAAGTGCATTTTTGGGGTAACAAGTGGGAAATTTCTGGGCTTCGTGGTTGATCGGCAACGGGTGCAGATGGACCAGGACAAGCAGTGTGCGATCTTAGAGACGCCAAGTCTAAGAACGACGAAGGAGCTAAAGAGTTTCCTCGGTAAAGTATCCTATCTTAGGATATTTGTGCCTGGGTTAGCCGAGATGACACATCCGTTGATACAGATGTGGTGAGGGAACACGAAATTCAAGTGGGAAGATATTCACCAGGAGTCTCTCGCTGGACTGAAGAAGCTGCTCGTTTCACTACATATCAAGGTTCCCCCACAAGCAGGAATACTGTTGTAGCTATACCTCACATCCACCATGAGGTTTGTGGGAGCTTTATTGGCGCAAGAGATTGAGGGGGAAGAACGGTCGGTCTACTACCTCACCAGGATCATCCATAGGCCAGAAGTCAGATACAATAGCTTGGAAAGGCATTGTTTAGCCTTAGTTTTTATAGCACAAAAACTTAGACATTATATGATGCCTTTTACAATTCATATTGTAATTAGATGTGATCCTATTAAGTATTTGTTAGAAAGAATCGTATTAATGGGGAGGGCATCTAGGCGGTTCCTTATCCTCTTCGAATATGACTTGAAGTGTGTGGTTCCTCGCACGATCAAAAGCAAAGCTTACGCCGATCTGTTGACAATCTTCCCCTCAGGAATGTTTGAGCCACCCAAAGAAAGTATTCCAGGAGATGATTTTTAGGCCAATCACCTAGACACAACGAATGAGGAATGGACAATGCAGTTCGATGGATCTTCGATGGAAAAGAAAGGAGGAGCAGGGGTTATTCTTTTAAAAGGAATAGAGGAGATTTTTCTTTCCTACAAATTAGATTTCCCTTGTTCTAATAATAATGCGGAATACGAAGCATTGGTGCTAGGGTTGCTAGAGGTTCTTCGAAGGGGGATTCATTCACTTTCCATCAAAAGTGATTCAAATTTAGTGGTTCAGCAAGTGAATGGAGAGTACGCATTGAAACACATGAGCCTGGCACCATACAAAACAATCATTCAGAGGCTCCTCTGCCAGTTCCATCGGACCAAGATCAAGAGGCAGCCCAGAATGATGAATCATCACCCAGATGCCTATGCCCCCATTTCCCAGAAGATGGTCATGAGAAATGATTCAATTACCATCGTGATCTAATAAAGAACATATCCTTCAATAGTATAGTCAATTATACCGATGAAGGATGACGCAGATTGGAGGGGGGGAGATTAGAGGGCAATTGGAATCTGGGGAAAGAGCGACGGGGCTAAAGGAATTAGCCCAATACTTCACGAACCAGGGAAACCTTTACTTCAGGAACGCGGAAGGATGGTTGTCGAGGTGCATCACTCTAGAAGAAGCAGAGCGGAGATTGACGAAAACACATGAACATCAGTACCAAATAATTAAGATACCCCTCTACTGAAGAATGCAAAGAGAGGGGTATTTTTGGACCAGAATGAAACAGGGTGCGACGAAGCTATAACGGAAATGCAAAAAATGCAAGTTATTCTTCAAAGTAGCTGAATGTCATTTCGTGGAAGCACAACCTGATTGGACACAAACCTATATTGATTTCATTAGAGATGGAGTTACCCCAGCATAGAAAATTAACGTGATGGGACTCAAGCGAAGGGCTCGAAGATTCTATATTCAGGAGGGGTAGCTTTATCTAAGGGGATACTTCAATACGTCATTATGTTTCATCACAAAGGAATAAGTAACCGAGGTCCTCAAGCAGACGCACGATCCATCTCACATAGGAGGAGCCAAGTTATATGACCAATTGATGACGTTGGGGTATTATTAGCCAATAATGGAGAAAGACTCTGCGCAGTTCATTCGAAAATGCAAAGCTTGTCAACTTCATGGAAATATGATCCATTCCCCATTGATAGACCTACACTCCCTAGAAACACCTTATCCTTTTCACACTTGGGAATTCAACCTGCTAGGGGCAATACACCCTTCTTCGAGGGGGAAGATATGGATACTAGTAGCAACGGAGTGCTTCACAAAATAGACTGAAGTGATACCACTAAGAAGGGCAACAACGGGGGTAGTGAGAAAATTCATCAGAGAATATATCATTTGCTATTTTGGAATCCCAAAGGTCATCCTTTCAGATAATTGAACCCATTTCATCAATTCAGAAGTAACGATTATCACAGACAAATACTCCATTGTCCATCATACTTCGATGGTGGCATATCCAAAGGGAAACGGTCATGCCGAAGCAACTAACAAAAATTTGGTTAATATCTTGGCTAAAATAATGGAGGATTTCCCAGGAGCATGGGATGATAAGATACCAGCTATATTGTGGGCCTATTGAACAACTAAGAGAAATCCCCCAAGGTATAATCCATTCTCCCTTATCTATGGGGCCGAGGCGATCCTCCCAGTGCAGTTAGAAGTTCCCTCTACTCGATATGCTTTGCAAAGTATCATGCTCCCTCAGAATAGACATGTGTAATTGGAAGCGTTGGATGAACACAAAGATAATGCGATGCAACACTTTCAAATGTATACGAAACATATCTACAGGTCATATGATAACTTGGTGAGACCAGGGAAGTTCGTGAAAGGAGACCTTGTGTTGAAAGCATCAGTGAAGTACATCATGGGATTGCCCCTACCCGAGTTTGCAGGAAATTAGGAGGGACGTTTTATTGTAAAAGAAGCTCACGATTCAGGTTATTGCTTAATTTATAGGATGGAAGAAGATAAACCTTTCAAGATTAACAATAAATGGTTAAAAGTCTATCATGTGTAAGCAATTATGTTTGGGCCATCGATGTATCTTATTGTTATGAATATATAAGTTCTTTCTATGACAAATATGCAAGTTCTTTTTATTATAATCCAAGTGAAGATGAAAGAATTATATAACTTCATAATGTATGAAAGCAATTGTAACACAAAAAATTGACATGGAAAACATATATCTTTCTTCATTCATAAACTTTGGGGAATTAGAAAATTAGGAGCTATTGCCCAAGAATTACATAAGGAGAGAAAAAAGAAAAACATATATAAAATCTCATTGGCCTAGGAGGAACCACAGATCCGCGGAGGAGAAAAAATCTCCACAAAGGCCCAAAGAAGCTTCTAAGCAAGACCGTTAGGCATTAATAGAAACCTCCAACCTCGTCTGGGCTTGAGTGAGCTCGATAAGGAGTTTCTCTCATGTTAGTTTTCCCATACACAGAGCTTCTTCGATGTCCTCCAGATCCTGGTTAATAGCTCTAAGAAAAGGTTCTAGATCGGGCAACTTAGCTTCCTCAGCTCGCTGATCCTCCTGATGTTTCCACCGGATTTCCCTCTGGCTATCCAGTCGTTGGGTCTTCAAGGTCTTCAAATGCGTGATGAGCCAGCCAAAACGGAAATCGTCGCAACCCAACTCCCTCAGATAACCCAAAAATTAAATAAAGAGGGGTCTGGTAACATTTGAGGTTGGGGTATTGGCAATTTCAGCAACGACGGTAGCCATGCCCTGAAGCCTCTAACTCATAACAGAGATGTTTGAACACAGGCAATCCACCGTGAACGTTTCAGGATGATGATTTACAAGCTGCTTAATTACCAAATGATAGTTGGCGGGCATTTAAGGAGAACGTTGAAGAACCATCAGGCAGAAGGCGTGAGGAGCCTGGTCGGGTAGAGGAAGCTCATAGCCAGATTCGCTCTCAGCGGTACACCGATCGTGGAACCTTGATCATTATGGCTAGAATCTTTTAAAACGATAGGTTCCCGATGGGGCGAGACAATGAGCAAAGGAACTAGTGGAGAATCCTCCCGAGCAACCTGAAAATAGTTAGAGGAAATAAGGAGTTTATGAAAAACCTTAACAAGTGTTCTCGTTGATAAGTCACCAATATAGGTAGATTTTGTGAAAAATCTTAACAAGTGTTTTCGTTGTTAAGCCACCGATATAGGTGGAGTTTATGAAAAATCTTAACAAGTGTTTTCGTTGTTAAGTCACCGATATATGTGGAGTTTATGAAAATTCTTAACAAGTGTTTTCGTTGTTAAGCCACCGATATAGGTGGAGTTCATGAAAAATCTTAAGAAGTGTTTTCGTTGTTAAGTCACCGATATAAGTGGAGTTTATGAAAAATCTTAACAAGTGTTTTCGTTGTTAATCCACCGATATAGGTGGAGTTTATGAAAAATCTTAACAAGTGTTTTCGTTGTTAAGTCACCGATATAGGTGGAGTTTATGAAATATCTTAACAAGTGTTTTCCTTGTTAAGTCACCGATATAGGTGGAGTTTATGAAAAATCTTAACAAGTCTTTTCGTTGTTAAGTCACCGATATAGGTGGAGTTTATGAAAAATCTTAACAAGCATTTTCGTTGTTAAATCACCGTTATAGGTGGAGTTTATGAAAAATATTAGCAAGCATTTTCGTTGTTAAGTCACCGCTATAGGTGGAGTTTATGGAAAAAAACCTTAACAAGTGTTTTCATTGTTAAGTCACAAACATAGGTGAAGTTTGAGAAACTGAGAAATGAAGAGAAATTAGCGAAGTACCTCAACAGTAATAAGAGCAAGAATGGGAGTCACCACGGGGGCCATAATGGTAGAAACCATTGGGGGCGGGCTCATTGCGTCATCAAACTTCCCTCGAGAATAAAAGGTACTAAGGCCAACACGGGCGTGTTATCAGAAGAAGACGTTGAACCTTCAAGAAATGCCCCAATTCCGATGGATACAAAAGAACTAACACAAGGAGCAGTAGCATCAGCCTTGGACTGGGAAAGGAAAAGGCCACTAAGAGCAAAGGGTGGGGTATGGCTTGGCGACAGCTACAAATACAAAACCAAGTATTAAACACAAGGAGTAAATACAAAAAAAATAAAGGGGCATAAATACATCTAACGTACCCCCGTTATGGCACCAAAAAGGGGAACTACAGTCAGGGGTCTCGTCAATGCAGTGGGAAGGAGAATGTTAGCTATCAGAGATGCCACTTCCACCTAAAACATCCCATCATAGCAGAATGACAAACAAAGCAATGGGACAAGGAAAAGACGTGAGACTTGATAAGAAATTTACCTCAGGGGCACTCTCCTCGACCGCAATGATGGGCAAAGGGATCTCTTGATTGGATAGTAATTCAAAAGAGGCGGGAGTAGTTGCCTCTAGTTGGCTAGACATTTCAACAGATCCAACGATAGCAGCCCATGTAGAAGCTTCTTTGGCCCGTTGGGAGGAAAAATGACGATAGTAGGTGAGACCTATCATGGTGGAACGGGGAGGAGTAGTATCGGCTTGAGAGACACTGAAATGCCCTCCCCCCCCCCCTTCCCAAAACAGCTCATGGGGGAAACAGGGGGACTGGGCCTTTCTTCAACTCCCTGCACCAAGGTTATCAAAGAAATAAGAAAATGCATCTTGCCTTAAGAAAAGGAGAACAAGAATAAAAATGCACACATACCTGAGATCCGGAGGGAGAATGAGAAGGTATACCCACTAGTGAAGGCAGCAACAGAGGGAGCTGAGGATGGAGGTATCTCGGCTGACCGTTTCTTCTGGGACTTAGTGCCCAGAGTTTTCTTCCCTACGCCCGTTGCATCAGCACCTTTAGGTACCCTCGACCTTTTTCTCCTCTTTGTCGTTGGCTCAGTTGGATCAACCACGATCATGAGAAAAGAATATGAGGGAGGAACGACGATAGCGCGCCATTGAAACTCAACATTTCTTCTTTTGACCTCAGCTTGAACCTGCCTCCTCAGCTCTTCAGCTACCTCTGCGGACATAAGAGGGGGAATTGAGGCAATATGGAATGACTCCAAAGGAGTTTTTGCTGAGCTTTGGAATTAGATTTCGAGTAAACCCCACTTTTAGACTTCTTGGTCTTTTTATCAGGTGGCTGAGAAGGCCCTTCCCCTGTTGCAGCTTCGGTCGAAGGTGTAGGTTGTTTGGGGGTTGCAGCAGCCTTGGGCTTGGGCGTGGAAATGGGGATCATGGGGCAATGTGGAGGAAGTTCGGTAGGAGGTACTTTGGGGGTCTATCTTAGAGGGAACCTAATCCCAAGAACAAAATTAACCTTTAACCCCAACTCCAAGGAAGAAAATAAAAGAATTGGGGGATACACGGGATCCCCCTCGATGAACTCAGAATTTTGGGCCAGCTGCCTCGACCAGTACTTTGTTGAAAATAAAGGGGTCACGTCCCCTTACCTGGTGATGCTGGGAATGGTGACTCGCCCAACCATTTTAGAACTCACTACCCATGTTGCAGTTGAGGAGAACAGGGAACATGCCTTTCCAAAAGAGACCTTGGGGTTTGATGATTGAAAAACTGGGCGAGGAGCCCCTTGGTCGAAGCCAAACTGACAGCTGCATCGATTGGGATTGTAGTGCTCGCTGGTGTATTCCCACTCGGTGTAAGAGGGAAGGTAGCTTGGTGAAAACAGAAGGACCAAAGCCAGTGAAGGGTTTTTAATAATGAGGTCCAGAGTATCTACTTGGACCACTCTTGCTTCATGGTTAAAAAAATGACAAGTGTAGAGAAAGATATCCTCTTCATAGGGCCTCATCAAAAAATTTAAAAAATCATCGATGATGGATCCAAAAGAAGAAAAGTTGAAGAAGGTCGAAGAAGATCTCAAGATTCTAGCTAAGAAGTTTAACCAAGTCCGAATGTCTGAGAATTACATAGACTACACCCACATGTCTCCTTATCCTAAAGCAAGGTTACCCGAGAAGTTCAAGATGTCAAATATCAAGAAATTCGGAGGAAGTGGAACCCCAATTATTTATCTTCCTAGTTCTCACCGTTCTATGACTCTCCTAGGGGCTTCTGAAGAAGTGATGGATCAATTATTTCAGCGAACTTTGAAGTAATGCGTTCTTCGATGGTTTTTGTCTCTCGAGGAGTCCAGAATCCGTAGCTGGGAAAATGTAGCCCAAGAATTCATGTCGCATTACAAATACAGCGAAGTGTTTGAGGTCACCCGCCATAATTTTAAGCTGCTAAAATATAAATCCAAGGAATCAGTCCGTAACTTCATAGCTCGATGGAGGGAAAAAGAAGCCACCATAAACGATCGACCATCCGAAGAAGAACAAGTAAACATAGTGAAGAAGAACTTCTTACCCCATGTTCGAGTAACAATGGGAGGAGAATACTATCCCAAATTCTGAGCTCTAAGCGAAGAAGGAGTAGAAATCGAGGAACGTCTTGCTAAAATAGAAGTTGAACCAAACAAAGTGCCCTAGCAGTTCACTCCCAGAAAATATGATAAACCTGTCAACGCTGCAGTCTCAACAATCAACAACATATCCCAACCAACCACCTCGTGGGCACTAAAAAACTGCCATATCACAGTCCAAAAGGAATACACCGATATTCATACTACCCTCTCCAAAGTTTATTAAACCCTATTAAGCCTAAGCCTTATCAGACCCTTAGACCCCCATCCATTGCCCAATCCACTCCCAAAAAACTTCAAGGCATAGGTCCATTGCGCCTTTCACCAAACTTTTGGCCATACAACTGACCAATGCTTCCACCTTCGAAACATAATCCAAGGTCTGATTGACCGGGTGCCATTACCCCACCACCAATCCTAAGTGAAACACTACTCACAATCCACTCCCAAATCATGCCAATGCCATCTTAGAGAATCCAGAATTTGATCCCTCAACTCAAATCACACTCTTATACTCTCCCAAAACTCTCCAAACTTGACCATATTTCCTCCTACACCCTGCTAGCCTCGCTGATCTGACCCCGTCACTCCTTACCAGAGCATGCATTGATGTCCGTACCTGTTATAAAAATGGAAGTATGGAATTATCAGAAGTATTAAACCAACTCCCAGAGTTCGGGCTAAAACTTACCTCAGAGATGATAATTGATTGCCAGAGGTTCCGTACGCTGTTCTTGGAAGAATGAGAAAGGGCCCGAAAGTCAGACAGTTGGGTGGTACCAATCGATGAAGTCAGCCTAGATGACGTTGTACAGATCATGACATAATTATTCATGCAAACTAATAATATTTGCTATATGACTGAGTTATTTGATCCTCTGAAGCCACAAGGGCGACTGGTCCTTTCACCCTTACATCTCCCCACAGAATGAGAAAACATGTACGAAGAAGCCAATGAAGTCATGGAATGCATTGAATTTACATGGAAAGACCAAATTGTTTCCACCGGATGTGGGGAAGGATTCGAAGATTCAAATAGAGAGAAAGCTTCAGATAAAACTGGCTCGGTGGCCGAAATATGTGGGATGATATCATTTGAAGAACTCCTCGGAGTAATAAATAAGGTGGCAGAACAACCCGAGATTGATGAGGAAACAGGGTTCATGTTCTTCCCTTATTTAGTAAATCACATAACCAGGTCAGGAAGGCATTTCCAGATCCTAAGCCTACTACCAGCCAATGACAAAGGGAAGGGTGTTGATAACCTTCTTATGCCACGGAAGACCCTCGAGGAGAGCAAGATCCTTGATCAACTGAAGAAAACTTAAGCTAGTTCAATCTATGGGATCTTTTCATGTCTTCCCAATTGCACAGAAATGCTTTGATCAAATTACTCAAAGGACCCACAGTTCCTCCTTGTACCACACCAGAAGAAGCAATAAATTTAGTCGGATCCTTGACCTCTACCCGAATACTATCCTTTTTCGAAGAAAAAATCCCCAGAATTGGGTCAAACCACAATCATGCACTCAACATCTCCGTCGAAGTTATGGGGAAGATCATACCACTATTTCTTATCGATAATGGATCCTCCTTGAATATATGCCAATTAAGACCCTTCAAATGCTTTGGACTAAAGGAAAGTGACCTCGCTCTAACCTCTGCTGTTATACGTGCCTACGATAATACCCATCGAAAAGTGATGGGATCCATAAAACTTGTAATAGGAGATGGCCCTATAAACCCTGTCATTGAATTCCAAGTTATTGACATCCTAGCTTATTTCAACCTGTTGCTTGGACGACCTTGGCTCCACAATATCAATGGTGTATCTTCCTCTCTCCATCAGAAATTGAAGTTCTTCACCGATGGATGAGTCATCACCATTTTGGGCGACGACGATAATACCGAGGGTGCAAGTACCAGCAATCCAATCCTTGAGATACAGAACGGGTCAAATGATATGCTCCTATGAGGATTTCGAGCCACATCTACTCTTGGCAGGGAACAATTTCAAATGTCTAGAATACGACCCTCACGGCAACGTCAATGTGATTCAAATGTTAAAAAACATGCACTTCATGCCCGGACTACTTGACCCCATCATGGTGAAAAAGGCTTTCCCACCTTGTGGTTTGGGGTATCAACCATACAAACAAGAAGATGAAGCCTAGAATGGAGATATTTTTCCAAGACCGCTACCTATGGGCCGTAAGTTACCAACACCAAGGGAAGTGACTTCGAGGATTCTTTTAACTTACAGACACTGGGCTGACACTCTGCATGGTTTATTCAAACACTACATCACTCGATCCATCCCACCTGATTAAAGCAACTGATACACCTCTCCTCAACTGGCATGCTGCGTCGGTTCTACATTTGAAATCCCACCTACCCCAATGTTTACCCCATATTTTCTTCTAATGTCCATCTTTGTGTGAATGTAATCGATACCTCCTTTGATGAGGTTCTTAATGTTGTTTTTTCTATCAATGAAATAAATAAAGATTTTGACTATCTTGTTTTGCCTTACATTAATTATTTAGATTTTAATCAAACCTTTGATTGTAAATGAACAATTCTTACCTGATCTAAATAAGGTTATTAACAAACAACATAATCGGGTTCAGGTTAATGAAGAAGAAAATGTTATTGTTAACTTCGATTCTAGTAGCCAACTGCGTGAGATTAGGATAGGGGCTACCCTTGACGAGAATAAGCGCGCACAACTCGAAGAATTACAGAAGGAATTCGTGGATGTCTTCGCATGGTCCTATGACGATATGCCCGATATTGATCCTGAAATAGCTCAACATGAGATCCTTACTCTTCCAGATCACATGTCAGTAAAACAAAAGTTAAGAAAGCTCCGCACCGAATGGTCGCTGAAAGTCAAAGAAGAAGTGGTCAAACAACTGAATGTGGGCTTCATTCCTGTGATCGAATATCCCACATGGCTAGCCAACATAGTTCATGTGCTAAAATCAGGAGGAAAAGTTCGGATGTGCATAGACTACCGAGACTTGAATGAAGCCTCTTCGAAGGATGATTACCCGTACCCAATATTAACATGATCGTGGACAACACAGCCAATCATGCTCTTAAGTCATTCATCGACGGGTTTTTCGAATACATCCAAATCAAAATGCACCCAGATCACCAAGAAAAGACTGCGTTCATCATCCCATGGGGAACCTTTTGCTACACTGTTATGCCATTTGGTCTCAAGAATGTTGGGGCTACCTATCAGAGGGTTGCCACAACCATCTTGCACGATATCATTCACAAAGAAGTCGAGGTATATGTGGATGATATGATTATCAAATACAAAACTAGAGACGGTCATGTTCCCACTCTTCGAAAGTTCTTCGAACAACTGCGACGGTATCAGATGAGACTCAATCCACAAAAATGTGTCTTCAGCGTTAGCAAGGGGAAACTCTTGGGGTTCATGGTCAGTGAGAAAGGGGATAGAATCAAATCCTACTAAGTTAAAAGCCATACTTGAGATTCCACCTCCCCGAACGGAGAAAGAAGTTCGTAGCTTGCTTGGGAAATTGTAATACATCAGCCGGTTCATCAGTCACCTAACCTCCATCTGCGAACCTATTTTCAAACTCCTCCAAAAGGATTCAACTAAGGTTTGGAACAAGGCCTCCTAAGAAGCCTTGGACCGAATAAAATAATATTTGACCCAAGCTCCAATACTCATGCCACCATAGCCTAGTCACCCCTTACTCCTATACCTGACCATAATTGACACTGCAACTGTGGATTTACTAGACCAATACCTTGAAGAATCCTGCAAAGAAAGAGCCATCTATTATGCCAGTTAAAAATCAATCGTATACAAAGTCAACTACACTTCTTTTGAAAAGGCATGTGTCACGCTTGTTTGGGTCACCCAAAAGTTACAACACTACATGCTCGCCTTATATCCCGAATGGACCCCATTAAGTACCTTCTTGAGAAACCCACCTTATCCAGTCGAATGTCCCGATGGTTGATGCTCCTAGACGAGTTTGATATCGTGTACATCACATACAAAGCCATGAAAGGAAGAGCCATATCTAACTACCTCATTGACGACCCCATGAAAGAAGCTGATGTATGGATCTCTGAATTCCCAGATGAAAACCTCCTTTGCAATGCTCAAGATGATCTTCGATGGCAGATGTTCTTCAATGGCGCTGCTAATAAAAAGCGATATGCATTGAGATACTTCTGATTTCCCCAGATGACTCCCACACTCCCATCGCTATCAAGTAGGATTTCCCTTGGACCAACAACATGATTGATTATGAGGCGTGTACGGTAAGCCTCAAAGTTTGTCTCAAGAAAGGTATTCAATGCATAGATGTCTATGGGAATTCTACCCTCATCATCGATCAAGTGCTTAGAAAATGGAAGGTCAAGGACGAGAAACTCCAACCCTTCCATGCCCACTTAGAAGAACTAGTGTCCCAAATACAAGATATCACTTTCCACTACCTACCTCGAACAAAGAATAACTTAGTCGATGTCGTTGCTACCTTAGCCTCCATGGTCGACATATCTGAAGGAATAACAATGGCCCCCTTCCGAGTTCAAAAGAAATATAAACCAACCCACTGCTACCATATTTAGCTCATAACCAAAGAAGATCCCGAGATAGACAATTGATGGTACTATGATATTTGGCACCTCCTTAAACATGGTAGGTATCCCGAGGGTTCCAAGAAGAAAGACCGAGTAGCCCTTCTAAGACTGACCGCCCAATACATCATCTGTCATAAAGCACTAATCAAAAGAAACTTCGGATGACATTGAAGTGATAATGCAGAAGATCCACAGCGGGGAATGCGGACCCCACATGAATGGTCACATGCTTTCCAAGAAGATTATCCAACAAGGCTACTACTGGACCACCATGGTCTAGGATTGCACCACTTATGTCCAGAGATGCCTCAAGTGCCAATAGTTTTCAACCTTTCAACACATGCCTTCGCGAGAATTATACAACATGACTTCTCCCTGGCTGTTCTCCACCTAGGGCATTGATATTACAGGGAAGGTTACACCCAAGGCTTCCAACCGTCGTGAATTCATCCTAGTTTCCATTGATTACTTCACTAATTGGGTCAAAAATGAGTCATACACAACTCTGAACGCCAAGAAAATATCCAAATTCATTCGGAAGAACATCATCTGTCGATATGAGGCTCGACATGAATTACTGTCAGATAACGGGTTGCAATTTGAGGAAGAAGTCACAAAAGTGTTCAATGAGTATGGGATTTAAAGACACAAATCTTCTCCCTACCGACCTCAAACCAATGGTGCAGTCTAATTCGCCAACAAAAAACTCAAAGCCATCATAAGTAAGATGACCGAAAGCTATCGAGATTGGGCCGACTGAATCATGTACGCCCTTTGAGGCTATCGAACCTCAATCCGAACCTCTATCGGAGATACCCCTTACTCTCTGGTCTACGACATGGAAGCACTCCTACCTATTGAGCTAGAAATCCCTTCGTTTTGCATCATGCTCGAAATCCAAGTCAGCGAGGAGGACTGGCATCAATTCCATATCGATGAGATGTCACTCTTAGACGAAAGGAGACTGAAAGTGTTGTATCACATACAAGGGTACCATCATCGAATAGTGCATTCATTCAATAAAAGAGTCAAGGACCACAGTGTCCGAGAAGGGGACCTAGTCCTTAAGGAAATCATAACCCATATGGGACCCTAAAGGGAAGTTCAACCCCAATTAGAGTGGCCCCTGCATTGTAAAGAAGATCTTATCTAGTGGTATCGATATGCTCACCTACCTTGACGGAGAAGAGATGGATTGTCCAGTTAACCTGGACGGTCTCAAGAAATTCTACCCCTAGTCCGAAATCTCGGTGCGCTACTACTCTTCTCATGTCCCTTCTATAAAAAAAAATCTTCATTTCCCTATACCCAGAATTACGTGGGTCTGATCCTCTATAAAAACCATTTGCTTTCGGAAAGATTAAAACTTTTCAACCCCCACCCCCAGAGGTACATAGGTAGCTTATACATCGTACATGAGCACGACCCTTTCTTTTTCACAAAAAAACTATTCTTTTCTTATCTTCGAGAACAACTCTTCATTCTAACATATAATTGAACAAAAGGATTATGCATGCCTTAGCGATCAGTATAGGTAATTCAAAATACCAAATTCATAAAAGGCACAAGTGTATGAACAAAAAAATGTTTATTTCACTAATAAGAAATTACAGTGCAAATACATAAGAAAAGGGACGGATAACTCCCCTACCTTTCTAAAAAGACAAATAAACTCCCAAATTCATTCCCCGTTACAAAAAAACTCCCCATGTGTCCTACTTACAGCTACCAGAGGAGACCTCTCCATCATCATCTAAATATTGGGGTCCCCAAGCTTCCCCTGCCTGAATAGAGTGCCAAAAACGCTCCATAGACTAATAAGCTCGAACCAACCTCAGAAAAACCACAACACCTCCCTTTATGGTATCGGATAAGACAAAACACCTTTGTCGAGTCTCCTTTACCAACATCTTGCTAACTACTCTGCTCCATAAACATTTCATATAATCCTCGGGGATGTGCCAGACTCTCCCAACAGATTGAGAACGGTGGGTCGATGGATGCCAACTCTCCCACAAAGAGCCAAGCCACATGCGCATATGCTCTGATAGATCTTCTATCAGAAATAAATCTAGTGTCAGAGGTGGAACGACCATTTCCCTGCCAAATTGGTGTAGAAAATGTGAAGGGAAATAAAAGGAGGTCTGTCTGAGACGAACCAACCGAACGTATGGGTATTCCCCCAATTCCAGAATAGGCAATAGTTATCCCCACCAAGGCACTTACTAGTGCAGACTTAGAGCCCCATGCTCCACAAACTAGTTCTCCCATCTCTCTATATCCAGGTCAACACTGATGAAATGACGCAAAACAAAGTTAGGCACAACCAACAAAGGATATTCTGGAGGAGTCACCAAGTGGAATCTGTTAAAGGAACACATGAACAGCAACACATGGCTACCCCTCAAAAAATCAGAATGACCTTCTCACTAGGCATCCATGCCATTGAAAGAGTTCGCCAGTATCACCGCCACAGGATTGAGACATTATGACATCCATGAAGTAATGGATGCAAGTTATGGGGCCACCAGCAGTTCCCCAGTCAATAGCAAGAATTTCGAAACCAAGCCCAAAACAATAGATCTAGCATATCCAGCATCACCAACCTCCCGCGAATTCATAGACCACAACACCACTGGAAGGGAAATAATTCTTCTAATAATCAAAGGTCTACTCGTCAAGGGCGAGATGTGGAGAAGTCCAGCTAATAACTCCCGAGGAGACCGAGAGAACTCAGGCATAGCAGCCGCCACACTAGGGTTTACCCCTAACATGGCAGAAAACTCCACATAATTCAGACAGACTTCTTCCAAGACAAAGAGTAATACATGGTCTTCGGGGTACCAAAATTGTATTTTCGCCATCGGCCTGTTCCACTCTATGGGCCGATTGCGCCATAAAGAGACTCGACGCATGTTGAAAGCACTGTAGTCAACGTTGTAGGAGCACATCGCCTCCAAAGTCTTGAGGTAGTTGGAAAACTCAACACTACCAGGGATAGCCATCTCACATAATAAGAAGGTAATAATGTGAAGGTATGATGAAAAATACTCCACCCCTTTCCCCTTTTTTATACTTGAAAACCCTCATAAAAGACAAAACCCTTACAGAAATAGGAGGGAATCCTGCCCCACAAGGTACCAAAATCTGAAGATAGTATCAATCAAAGCCATGATTGATTAGACTGGACCGACCTGTCGATAGGCAGGACAAGGGGCTTGTCGATCGACAACCCCCTATTTTTTGAAACTTACCTTTTTCCACTTTTTCAAAAAAAAACTCAATAAAAATAAATTGATATTCTCAATAGAATTTCAAAATTCCCTTCCATCTTTATATAATTTCTCATAAATAAACCTTTCCTTCAATTCCAAAAACATTTCTTTTTATGGTATCAACAGCAAAGTAAAAAGCCCATATGCATTCATTCATTACTAACAGAAGATAATAAAAAACTCTATTGCATTGCATAGATATTTTTCTGTGTTACATCAATTTTGCAGGAAATAAAGAAAAATAGAAAAACAACGAGACTCAGCCCGAACCCACATTCTCTCTCTCTCTCTCTCTCTCTCTCTCTCTCTCTCTCTCTCTCTCTCTCACCTACCCTTCCGCTCTCTCTCTAATAGCTTCCATACCTACGACGCACTCTCTTTCCTCTGCGGTGAGATGATGCAACACCGCTACCTAAACCAGACTCCTCCTCGGATGAGGCAGACAACACTAAGCTAGAAGGAATAGGAACCGCTTACCGAATATGGGCATTCATCAAAGATATACAATCCCTAATGTCCCTCAGCCGAGTGGTGGACACCCAAACTTGTTGCAAGAAAAGGCAGAATCAGTATCAAACAAATAAGACCAAAAGAAACCAAAAGAAACCAAAAGAAGAACAGAAAGGTATACCACAGGATGAAGGACCTCCTCTGTTAAGTTGAACTCCTCCAGGTCCATCGCATGAGGATGATGCAACATAGGCACCATCCCTCCATCAGCCCACCGAATGTTTTAGGAAGGGGTATGTAACCGCACAAAGGGAACCTCCGAAGTTGTCGTCGCCGCAGATGTCGACGGACTACCACCATTGTGGGAGGATCCCACTAGCCGAATCGAACCCGCATAAGGGAAAGGAATAACATCATATATGATAGGCACCATTAGCCAACTCGTCATGAAGTCCATATAATCATACGGCACAGTCGTGTCGGTGTACAACAAATAGGACTCGCCAATCGTCGTTGTAATCCTTGCATCCTCTGGAAATATACATTATTGCCTCATAGACATATAGGGCCTCACAGGTTTCACCACCACCTCCTCCTCAACAATCTATCAAACCACCCTCTCCCCGAGATACCAGGAGTGCCCAAACTCAGGCGCCAGCAAATGCCTCATCGGCGCTTTCACCCCAGTCGACCCCGTGTCCTGAACAACCGCCCCCGAAGGGTAAAAGGTCACCTGGAAAATACCCAGCAGATATAAGTTAATATGGAATCTGGGAACACAAAGACCTAGACTGAAGAAGGAAAAGGTCTTATCCTATCACTGGTCAGGCCTTTCAAGACCTGCCACACCGATTTCAGAGAAAGAGACTTCCTAAACATCCGATTGACCTTCAGCCACCGATACAATTGACAAAAGTCCCCAACCATCTCATCCTTCAAAGAAATCAGCTGGTTATTACACCCAATCACCTCATAGAACCATGCCTACCAAAGACAAGAATCCACGATAGAAAAAAGAGATGCACAAGGAAAGGGCGAATGCATGAAAGGAAAATGCGCAAACTAAAGAATACCTCAAGAAGATACGTGGCTCCAGTAAAAGTCTGTCGATAGCATCGGCTAAATGCATCCAGAGAAAAATAAAGGATTGCCAAAGTCAGTCTCCCCCAATCATAGAGAAGGATGTTTGAAAACATTCTCAAGTATGGTAAAAACCACAGGTGGACAACGTCGCCGCTCGAAGCCACCATAAATCCCCCCAACACCAGGAAAATAAACATCCGAGCCATCTGCCTCACCTGCAGCCCGTCCTCCACATCAATCACCCTACTCAGCAAAACATCCCTCGCGAGAGACAAATGGATAAAGTACCCAGATACTATCCTCCCCACATCACCAAGCACCGCCTACACCGCCTCCGACCTCACCCGCAAAGAGTGATCCACCTCTATCTTCTCTCCATCATAATCCAACCACAGTAACTACTGCAGATCTATGGGAGCCACAGTCATCTACCCAAAGACTACAAAAAAACACTCATTTATGTCAGTTTAAAAATTAACATTATGTCAATTAAAGTTTAAATGACATAAATGTTTATATTTATGTCTATTTTAATTTAATGGTTAATTTTTATGTCAATTACAATAAACTTGTCGTAAAAAATTAATATTTATGTCAATTTTGTGTAGAACCGTGATATACCTATTTTAATTTTATCCCTCTCAAATCCAAAATTGAGAAAAATGAAAAAAAGAAGTGCGCTGATTCCTGCTAGGCTGAAAATTGGCAAAAAAGTCACATTGCAAAAGAAAAGGAAAGGGTCTTCTCATTTTGTTTCTCAACTCTCTTATTCTCTGACTCCCAGTCCCAGTCCCACTCTCCAACTCTCCTAATATGTCTCCCATATCTATTTATCTACCCCCACCCACACCACACTGATAATGCTATATCCCCCCCCCCCTGACGATGCTTCCACATCTCTTTGTGTTTCAATAAAGTCCTGACGGCGACAAAGGTTTAGGTTTTCAATCGAGATTTTTTTGGTCCAGTTTCCATAGAAGCCTACGTAGGTAATAAATCAGACTACATATAGTTTATTATACAATATTTCTAGGGTTTATATATGTGAATGTGTTGTGATTGTTATGTAATAGGTTAGGTTCTCTCTTTATTTGTTGAAGTTTTATAGTAACTAGGTTTTTTTTGCAAATCAGATTGTGCGATTTGTTTATGTCCGTTTGAGCCTGCATTTACACACAGGTTTTCTTCAATTTTGTTGTCAATAGTAATGAATACGACTTTATTTGTATGATTTTCTTAACGCTGGTGAATCTACCAACATATGTTTTATGTTTCTTGTATTGCTCTCAAAACATTCTTTCATCTTTAGGACTCTCATTGTCTTATATATAATAATTGTTAAGAAACTTTCTTGCTCTAATAGGTGTTGATGTTTTATAATTACTATGTTTTTTTTGCAAATCAAATTGTGCGATTTGTTTATTGAAACTTGAGCTTGCATTTACATTATTGGTTTTCTACGATTTTGTTGATATTAGTAATGAATATGGTTTGATTTGTGTGATTTTTGTTTTTGTTTATTTACATCTACAATTTCATATGGAGAGAAACACATATGCATATGTTTAGGGGTTCCCTATATTTGTTATAACTTTGTTCTTATTTGAAACAACAATGGAGACATTGGAGCTGGAGAAAAAAAGGTGTAAACCTTCACACTCAATATTTAATATGGGCCTTGATTATAATGGATTTTCACATAACACTCCAACTTTAAAGTTTTGGCCAAATAACTTTCTTTCAACTTGATAATATTTCCATCTTATTCTGACCTTATATATTGTTAGTCACTATTTATTTATCTGAGACCAAATTAATTATAAGTTATCTTGAAAGACTTCATTTCTTCACCCAGGCTTCAGATTCTCTGAAAGCTTGGTGTTGATTAGGACTTATTCTATTGCCTAATATATGTTGAGTTGAGAAATGAAATTTAATGCATATGATTAAAATACTATACTTGATTTTAAGAAGGAAAGCTTGTACTTAGTTTATGAATTTGGAGTTCCATATAGCAACAATTGCCATGAATTTAGGAATTCTATATTGAACCATCTTATTCTTTTTGTTTTTGTGATACTTGAGTTTTTGATGTTGAATATATCAGATCTAAAGATAATTTTTAGCTTAGTAAGTTCTATATTTCATGGGAATACAATTTTAGCTTTATAAATCTTTATTTTCTTTCATTTCTCCTAATTTTCTTTCAATGCTTATCTTTAGAGTACAAGATTTGAGAGCACTTTGCGGAGCTTGGCGATCACTATGAGGTGTACAACACAGTATGAATGAAGTATTTCATTATTATGATTGCATTCGTATTATTTTCATTCACTTCTCAATCTGCAAGAGAGGTGTGGTGTATGTATGGAAAATATTTGGGTTGACTGTTGAAGATCAGTGACGTTTATATGTTAATACCAATTACGGTCCGCGAAAAAGAAAAATTCAAGGAGATGGTGCTTCTATAGAATCTCCACTATTTAGTTTTGTTGAGCTGTAGAGACTCCGTTACATTTGTTTCTTATGTTTAATTTGTAATTTTGACTAAAAGGATTGAATAAAAATTCTTTTTTAAATGTTTATTTTATAATACGCAAATCCTCAAGGCCAAAATTATGGTATATTAATCATGATAATTCATACCATCAGATGCACTTTACAGATATTGTTCTTTACCAATTTTATAACTTTGACAAAGTAATGGCCTTGGATGTCTGCCCCTTAATGTGGTTCATAGTCTTATAACTTGAATTTTATTGTACTTGAAGTGTTATATATTTGCTTCATAGTAGTTATACCTATATTAATAAACGGTGATTCATAATTTATGTGTTATAAAGGTTTGTCATTTAAATTTCATTTGGGAGTGTGGCTTTTTATACTAATTGCGTTAGGATGCATGTATTCAAGATGAGTTTTGACTTTGATTCATTTGGGTGTGTGGCTTTTCATACTAATTGCGTGGGATTTAGTCTACATTCTTACATTATTAATAGTTTCATTCGTAAATGATTCTATGAATACTATTAAGTTAATTATGATTTGTGTTTAGAGCACCCCTGGATTGTGGGATTTAATCTATTTTTTTTTGTTATGTAAATCAATAGCTTTTTATATGGTATTACCTTGATTTTTGTTTTTTGTCAGATTTGCGGATATCATAGTGCATTCACTAGGCAGTAAACTAATTATGGATCTAAAGGTTCATCTTGGTAAGGGTTCCAGCGAGGTGTCAAAGGCAAAGCTGCAATACGGTTATGAAGGTGTGTAAATAGTGGGTTTCAATCTTTTGTTCCTGAACATATTTTATTTGTAGAAAAGATGCCTTCACATATGGTTTCAATTAGATATCACTTCAGTGTTTAATTTGATTCAGTTAAGTGTTTAATTGTTTTAATTATCGTGCAGTTCCCATTTGGTGCTAACCATTTCATGTGGTACTTATACATTTCAGGTTGCATTAACACATGAATTTATCAAATTAATGTACATATCATATTTTTCATTAAAAACTATGTAAGCTCTTCATTTTACGATATTTCACCACATTGTGCCTTTGTCATTCTCTATTATTGTACATGTAACTCGTTTTTTGGTGTTTATGCAGATGAAAATGGGGTATTTGATGGTGGTTATTTCGCTAGCTTACACAGGTAACTAAGGATTTACATTTGATGTTTTATATTTGACTGAAGTTATTTCATTCCATATAATTTACAAATTCATTGAACTCAAAATGAGTTGGAAGTTGATCAACATTGGGTGGTGATGCATTTAAAATTTGGGTTGTGATGCAGTTAAAAGTTGGTCAACATTGAGCAACTCCTGTTTTGTTAACCCCTATGTTTTACTACTCACATGAAAGCCTAAAGTTTTGATCTTCAAAAGCCGATTGATGATGTAACTAAATAACATGTAACATCCCAGTATCTCAGAAAATGAGTCGTGCAACCATATTTGTACATTTTGAATTACCAATTACCTAACCGTAGTTATTGTAAGTGCAATAGGGGTTGTGGGAGCAGTGTTTGGTGAGGTTGGGTTTATAAAAAGGGTGTGTGGGATTTTGAGTGGGTGAGGGGATGAGAGTAGGTGTGAGAGGAGTTGGTGGAAAAATCACACAGGGCAATAAGGTGGTGATAACAGGGTAGATAGAGGGCTGTGTGGATTATGAGGGTATGAGAGTTGGGTATGCGAGTTGTGTGGGTCCTGTGGGTTAAATAAGGTGATGGTTTTAGGCGGGTAGGGGATGCGTGGGTTTGTGAGTGCATAGAACATCACGAGGTGTGGGATTGTGAGGGGCGGTGAGGATTGGATAGAGGGTTGTGGTGGCATGGATTTGGGGATGCGTGGGTTTAGGACGCATACCATGTAGGACTTGGGTATGTGTGAACAGGGCGCAGGATGGGTGTGTGAGGTTATGGTCATGATGGTGTGTGTGGATGTTAAGGGCTTAGGAAGGGAAAGGGTGGAAAAGTTACTGAGTGTGGTGAGAATTGCGAACATGAGGTATATTTATCTTTCTCTTTTTCCTCATTTTTTACTTTGCTAGATTTTGAAATCAATTTTTGTTCTTTGCACGGGATTTTCTTTTTTATTTATCGAGTATATTAATCTATCTCTCTATCCCCTTCTAGAGTGATAATTTTTTACTTTTTCGGTACCCACTGAAGATGTTAGTATCCACTTCATGGAATCCAATCCGTTTGAGGTACATACACCATGGTTTTTTTATTTACATTTTGAATTGAAACAAACATGTTTTGATGAGCTTTTCTATTAAATTTTCTTTAGTTATACAAGTAATGACGAACAAGTTTTACATTTTACATTATGGTATTTCCGTTCCTTTACACTTTTCTATAATTTTTTATTATTAGAATGCGAGTAATGTGAAGCTAAGATGAAGAGAAAACTATGCTTGACTTCCTTTACTCTCTCACCCTTCTCTCATATTTCTCACTTATGGTTTCTGTTTTTGTTTTTTTTGCACATTATTTCAATAAAATGATTATTTCATCACCAGTTGGATGGATATTTAAGGTGACGAGGAGAGGTGGACATTTCAATCTTTATATATTTTATTTTTTTTAACTTAAAAAACATCATATTAATTGCTAACCATAATGTGTCCTATATAACATTATTTACATATTTTATTTCCACACATTATTTGTAGTAGTTTAACACATCAATACTTTAATGGCATCAAATTTCAACTAACAAGCTCTTCAACTTTTCTTTGGAATATTTCGAGTTAACCTATACTTTAAATAATTAAATATAAGGTATTACACTTCCTAAACTAAAGTGATTGATTCCCTCCAAGAAGTTCAATAATACAATAAATATGAACAAAGACATAAATTACCCTATCATCTACTCAATGTGAGAATATCCCTATTCTAGCTATTATGATTATGAGTAGAACGATTAGCATCTAGACAATCACCTGCCAGATTGATCATGTATAGCATCGTTTCTTCAACCTTCACACTGAGCTTCGATGTAGATTTCTTGACATGCTGATTAAGGACACCTTGTTTCAGAGGGTTCAATCCTTCACCAATCTAGAATCTCCTGGTCATACCAATAAACATTCTTACTCATTCTTCACACTAAAAATCAGTCAAGTCGGGTGATCATGAATATAATCGTTTCTTCAACTTTCACACTGAGCATCGATGTAGATTTATTGACCTACTAATTCAGGCCACCCTGTTTTAGAGGGTTCAATCTTTCACCAATCTAGAATCACCTGGTTAGACCAATCAACATTCATACTTATTCTTCCCAGTGAAAATCTGTCAAGTGAAGTCACGTGTAATAGTTCTATTCCTCCAACTAGGAATATAATATGTTGCTTATTCAATCTTCCACAAAATCTAAGGACTTATTCATTATGAATATGTTGCTTCTCAGAGACAAAACGAGGAGATAACATCTTTGTATATGCATGGTCGTGGTTAGTTTTTGGTTTAATTTGAATAAGAGAAACACAAGCTTTTTTCTAAGATAATAAAATTGAGAAGGTGGACATTTGGGAAAGCATAAATTTTACATCGACTTATTGAGCGTATTTGTCTCCACTTTTTTGGGGGTTACTTTATCCTTTTTTTCACTATGTATTGAATTGGAATGATTTCATATAGTCTTTTAGGGTTTTTGTGGCTACTCTTTTTTGCTCACGTGTATTCTCAATCTGGATAGTTTGTCCTCCAAGTGTAGCCACTTTTGGTTTTGATAAAAAGGTATAATATTCTTAAATCAATTGACAAAATGGAGAGAATAATAGAATCATAGTATTGCCAAATTTGATAATTTTCTCCCAATTAGAATGATTTTATTTTGACTGTCGTACGCTCATGTTGAAACTACTTCCACATGTTCAGAGATGACGTGGGTACAAGTCATAGTAATAGAGAGTTTCCATGTCTTGGTCATGGTCTTCCATTTTTGTCGCTTATTTTTTTTAACTCTATGACCCACTCAACTGGAATAAACCCTTAAATTGAATTATCTTATTTCACTATTGATTATTACTGTTGTATTGAGTATACTTCACTTGTAGGATAAGGTCATAAATATCTAATCATGGGTGATCGATTAATAAAGTCTTAACTGGATTGCTTTAATACGATCCATTAACTTAATAATTATCATATTGTGTCCCCAGATGTCCCTTTAGACAGAAAATGTACCGGGCTATTTGTCACACAGACGCTTGTATACTATATGGCTTCAGCAACATACGGTAAGAGTGCTTATTCCTTCGGTAGAATAATTATCGATTGGTTTGCCAAGGTTTATCTTAAAGATGACTAATAAAATGTAAGTGTTGTTTTTTAGACTATTATATTTTTCAGTCTACTTTTTTAATGATCCATGAACTTTTTGTTTTTGGGTTTGATCTAGGAATTAGGATGGTTTGGATGGGGATAATTGAATTTGGTCTAGCTTTGATAGAGATTGGGTGTTAGTGCTGAAGTTTTAAGTGGGTTACTGGAATAGATCTGACTTTCTTGGCGACCACCTCAAGTGACGATTCTTTTAATCTGGTTTTGTTAATGCCTTTAACCAGAGTGGTGGGGTTGTACATTTAAACCCTTTACTTGATTTCTTCAGTCAATCCACTAATAAAGGTGGAGATAAAGAATTCTTTATTGAGGCCTCTTTGCCTTGCACTCACCAGTGGTCTCATTTCCTAAAATTTATCATGACATTCCTCCACTATTTCGGATTGATACAACTTTCAAAATTCTCCAATGACATCTTCTTGACCTTGTTCCACAATCTGGGTGTGTATAGCTGCTGTAATTTATCTCCAATATACCCCATCCAAGTTTTCATTGTTTGACTAAAATCAGTGGTCTCCCTTACCATGCATCAAAGCATACATGACCTTATCTTCTTCAATCACTGGGTATATATTCTTCAAAGTTTGATGCATCTTTAAAAATCACTGGTAAATTATCTCATTGCATGTACATAAATCACCAATTAATATGATTGAGTATATAATACATTTATTAATAAAAAATGGTTGTCGCAGTTAGTCCAATTAAAATACCCAATTGTAAATGATGAAAAATCATTGCGGAGAGTTAATTACAATTCACTACAATTAAAACACCTTTTATAATCAAAACCACATGTATATAATTAATCGTCAATTTCGTTTTAGTTTCATGGTTGATACGAATATCAAAATGGCCTAATAATTATTAGCAGGAGGATGAGGAGACCCCTAACGACTGTCTGCATGGACTGGACAACATGAACACGATACTGAGAGGGGCAGATACTACAACTACTTATAATAACAACTTAGAGGCAGCCGTAATAGACTGTATTTATCTCTCATCCAGTTTTGCCTCTTTCTCATCTTCAAACCTTGGCGCTGAGATAAATTTATTTACATGCATTTATTCTTGTGTATATGTATATATACACATTTTTAATGGTATAATAACATTTATCTAAAGGTCTGAAAAAATATTTTTAATGATTATGACATTAAAATGCACTCAATAATAAAAAATAGATTATATTTATAATTAAAATTAATCTGATAAACATAGCCTTTATTTCAAGTAATTTCCTTGAGTCTTTATTGCAACTTTAGTATGGAGTTATGTGGTTATATGCATCTGATCAACTTTAAGAAATATTGAGATCTAGTCATGGGGATGTATTCCTTAAGATTGATCTCTACTCCGCTAGCTGGTCTGATTATTTGCTAGGAGGGGAAATATGACAGAGATCACGTTACTTTTGACAACTAGAAGGCATCCCCACCTCTGTGAAAGGGCGAACACAGTTGCCTAAGGTCGGATGTAGATATGATGTAGTAGAAGTAGATGGACAAGCTAGCGAAGTAGATGTACTAGCTATACAGGTCCCTTCTTTTAGGACTAAAAAGTTATTTGGAAAGATAAAATGCGGTTATCTAAGGTGCGATGGCTTGCTCATAAGCTTATACCAAGGCATGTTTCTCATAATTGGCTAAATATCAGACCTAGTGCGCAACGTTTCTTCATTAGATGTACCCTTAGAAATTATAGTTTTCCCTTCAATGAGAGTACTGGAGATAGCTGACTTGTGTTTTAACGCATCTTCGTGTAATGAGGGAGCCTTGAGGCTTGGACCAACACGCGATTCAACTTGGGATTTATTGGTTTTTTTCTTCTATCTAATGATATTAATAATAGGATATGTGGAGGATAAAGATTGAACACGAATAACTGGTGCATTAAAATGAACATTTGAATCGATGTATTTAACAGGTGTACCTCTGATTTCATAGGTAAATCCGTCCTCAATGACATTTTGTGCAGTTTTGATCCACCAAATCAGGGTAGTTACCATATTGAGGAGGAAAACTGATTCAATTCTCCCTTATGAATCACTGTATGTGTCAGTTTCTTTTGAATATATTGAACTTGTGATATTCATGAAAACTAAGGTGTTTGTCTCTCTCTCTCTCTCTCTCTCTCTCTCTCTCTCTATATATATATATATATATATATATATATATATATATATATATATATATATATATATAAGAACTTCACTGAGTTTGTTGTGCTATTTGTACTTTTTTGGTTTTCATGTTTTAGTACAGATGCACAAGAGTGGTTTATGATCTTATTGTTCAATAATATGATGTGCGACCTAGAATACGCCACATGAAAATACAGGAAGTTTATCTAACAAGGACGAGGGACCGTATCCTAAAGCATAAATCATTTTCAACTAATTGGTCACTACTTTTTTGACAAAAAAGTTGATTCGGTTTGCTTATATACTTTTTTTTGTTCTCTCAGCGTTTTCCTAAACGATGCTTCTTGTCGGTTGGACGATGCCATGCACCAAGGCAAGCCGTCCATGGTTAATGCATCCCGGGTATACTTGAGTGATAAAATATTTTGGGTTAATGTTTCTACATGATCATGTAAGACTTAAGAACTTTCTAATTTTTTTATGTAGCTTTATTACAGATTGAATGTCTTGTTGAAATTCATATTTCTTGGGACCTTTTTTGTTTCTCTCAACTCATATTGATGGTAATCCAATGATTTCTTTCACCTGATTGAGTTGTAAACTTGGTGTCAATGGGTTATTTCTCATCACGATGCAATAAATAAAGCCATCCTTTAGTTTGAACTACATTTCTTTTAAATGACAATTTAGTAGTATATACTATATACATTGTTTGGTGGAAAAATTCATTTCTCCCTTTATAGTTATGTACATCCATTCATAATGGTTTTAGTTAACTAGTGTTAATTTACTATTACACTATCCTCATTCAATGAACTTGGTTTTTGACGTAGATTGAAGGTCAATAAAAAGGTGACATTTCACCTCATGGTGGCGATAGTGCCAGAGGAAGAATGTTTAGGATCAGTTTTATTGATGTGCCAAAGGAAGAATGCTAAGGATCACTATTTTTGGATGTTATTATGTTGCTCACACTAGCTATATTTTTTTTTTATATATTATCACATAGATCACATACTAGAGAGTTTTTGGATATGATATAGATCAGACCACTATTTGTTTATTGTAAATATCTTGATGTATATTAATTTAGTGACACTTATGGCCTTGGTTATTCTCTATTTATAATAGGACAAAACTGACGATACAAGGATTGGTTTAACCTCAAATAATAGTTGTTTATGGATGAAGTAGGGATTTTTTTTTATATAAACATTTATGTTTGTTGTGAAAAAAACTCTCATAAAATTATTAAAACTGTGAGAAATGTGAATTTATTTATCACAGTTTTCATGAAACTATGATTAAAAACATGTTAAATGCTGTAGTTTTTATGTGTGTTTTTAAAAACTGATGTATATGAGGATATTATTTATCTCTATTTTACGAACATTTATGCGAGGGCTTTACATGTTAGTTTTGAAAATTTTAAAACTCACATAAATGGTTATTTTTGTCAATTTTTGACTGACATAAATGATTGTTTTTCTTCTAGTGAAAGAAAAAATTAAAGGTATGGGTAGTGTCCCACCACCTCTCCCCCAAAGCACATAAGACCTTCGTCGAATGAGGCGTCTCATCTAGTACAGATGCCAGCGTCCCAAGGTCTGCTGATCATACTACCCAATGCACCATAGGTGGAAGGTGCTCCCAGACATCCTTAAGCCCCTCCGTCCTGCGGGCATTCATAGCCGACAAAGAAACATCAGATTCTCAAATAAAAACCTTGTCAAAATCCAAAAAAAAGGGAAATCACTACAAGAGAATGCCAAAAGTCTTTATGTACTTACATAACCACTAGGGTTCACCACCCTGGAAGAGCGATGCGCGAAGGCTCCCGCAGTAAAGTCCGCTCATTCGCGACCGACTCAAATGCATCAAAATAATTCTCACTCACCAAAGTAAGAGGCGCCATGTCCTTCCACTCCACATTCGCCCAGTCATCAACAGCTAACCACTCCCTATGTGTTGCAATGCTCACAAAAATGACCATTTGTTAGGTTACGAAATGTTAAGACGATTCGCAGAAGAAAATCGCAGAGAGAGAGAGAAGGCAAGAAGCTATGAAAAATGAGGGGAACCCTCCCCCTTTTTATAGGAAGCCAAGGGTCATGCCGATCGGCACTATACCCCCACCTACCAATTGACACTGACCTTCCACCATCTCGAGGTAGTCCAAAAGTTCGTGCCACTCTTGAATCACACCCTCCACACCAAGCCGACCGACACCCCCCTTAAATTTTTGCACAAAAACTCCGAGAAAATACCTGAAAACCCTAAAAAATCCTCGAAAAATACCTAAAAATCCCAGGGAAGATGTAGAACATTTTCACTAAGAAAATTGATTTTTCTCACACACTCCCTTAAGATGAACCCATACTTCCCTAGTGGAACCCCTTAAAATACAAGTGTATCTCTCCCCGAAAACATCCCCAGAGGACTCCTAAAGTATCCTGAATTTCAGGTTATCTCATATTCCCTAGTGGAATCCAAAAAAAAACTTTACGATAAAAGTCTCAAATTTCCCCGAGCAAAAATGTCCAAACCCTGGATCACCTAATCACTTACCCAATGGAATTCAAAACATCAAATTAGCCATTCCCTGCAAAGTCTCCTGAAGACATGGAAGTTTTCCCGGAAAGCAGTTCCCCACCTCAAATAAAAATCACGAGGCAATTTCCCAGGTAGAGTTCCCCGAGAGCATCTCAATTTAAGCCCTCAAAATTGGCTTCGACCCACAGAATTGGTCATGTCAATACAAGCCCTCATAATTGGCTTCAACCCGTATAATTGGTCATCACAATTCAAGCCCTCAGAAATAGCCTCGACCCGCATAATTGGTCATCTCAACCTAAGTCCTCAGAATTGGCTTCGACCCGCAGAATTGGTCATCTCAACCTAAGCCCTCAGAATGGGCTTCCACCTGAAGAATTGATCATCACAATTCAAGACCTCAAAATTGGCTTCAACCCGCAGAATTAGTCATCACAAGTTAAGCCCTCAAAATCGGCTTCGACCCACAGAATTGGTCATCACAACCTAAATCCCTCAGAATTAGCCTCGACCCACAGAATTGGTCATGTCAACCTAAGCCCTCAGAATTGGCTTCGACCCGTAGAATTGGTCATCATAACCTAAGCCCTTAGAATCGTCTCCGACCCGTAGAATTGGTCATCACAAGCTAAGCCCTCAGAATCGGCTTCAACCCATAGAATTGGTCATCACAACCTAAACTCCTCAGAATTGGCCTCGACTCGCAGAATTGGTCATCTCAACCTAAGCCCTCAGAATTGGCTTCGACCTGCAGAATTGGTCATCATAACCTAAGTCCTGAGAATTGTCTTTGACCCACAAAATTGGTCATCACAACCTAAGCACTCAGAATTGCCTTTGACCCATAGAATCGGTCATCCCCAACATTGCTTTAGGTCCTCAAAATTGACCTCAATCTTTGGTCGTCGCTTCCTTTAGACCATACCCAGT
This sequence comes from Sambucus nigra, assembly GCA_949130495.1. Classification (NCBI taxonomy): domain Eukaryota; kingdom Viridiplantae; phylum Streptophyta; class Magnoliopsida; order Dipsacales; family Adoxaceae; genus Sambucus; species Sambucus nigra. Next base: position 678,753,585 of record OX422208.1, on the reverse strand, counting down.
ATGCCCCATAGGTCCTCAAAATCATCCTTGACCCTATGATTTGGTCATCCTCATTCCTTAAGTCCTCGGAATCGACCTCGACCCTCTAAATTGGTCATCCTTGTTTCCTTAGTTTCGCATCATTGACCTCTTTCAAAGGCATCATGTGGTGCTTATTTAACGATTATCGTTTGTTCCAAACTTACCTGTTGAGGGGCTCTGTAGACACCCCATTATAGCACCCCCTAATCTCTCCTTATGTCCCTAGCACCTCCCTGCATCACTACAAACCTAAGTCACACCTCGAGTACTGACCTAGAGGCCATCGGGCACTCCCAGGCTCTGTTTGACCAATAGTCAAACTATTCATCTCTATCGAGACTAAATGAATCCTCGAAGGGCACTGAAACCCCTTTCCAACGGTTCGCCCCGTGCACAATTCTGACTTACGGTTCAGACGAACGACCCGTTTTCCTTCAAAACTTGATTAGGAGCCCAATGGATGCTCTCGGGATCCGTTTGACCAAAGTAAACTATTTATCTTGACTACTAAATGAATCTTCAAAGTTCACTGAAACCCCTTTCCAACGGTCCACTCTAGGCCCAATTCTGACTTACGGTATGAACGAACGATCCATTTTTCTCTGAAAGGTCATTGAATGCTTCTAGGCCTCTATTAACCAAAGTTAACTCCCCAAACCTAGTCAAACTCTTTGGAATGTCGAAGCACATATCATAACCTTTATAATGGTCCACCCCATGCGCGATTCTGACTTACCAAACAGACGAATGATCTGTTTCCATCCGACAATCCCCTGTCTAAAGGACCGATGAGCACTTCCGAGCCAATTTTGACCCAAAGTCAACTCTCAGACCCGGGAGAAGTAAAAATATTTTCAAAGGTATCTAAATTACCTTTCTAGCGGTATGCCCCGTGCACAATTCGGATCAACAGATCAAATTTTATGTCCGTTTTTCGAAGGAACCTGAACGAGACTGCCAAACGGCAGGTTCAGAATCATGCCTATCGGCAGTCTGCCTAAAGACACCTGCCGATTGGCAGGACCAAACCTATGCTAATCATCAATACCCTGGGACTATAAAAAGGAGGGTCTGACCTCATTGGAAAAGGGGGACCCTGATCTGAGATCCATCACTCTCAGCGAGCTCAAAAAGCCTCTCTAGAAGTCAGCATGATTTCTATATCCAAATCCCTTTCCAACCCTCACTTTTCATCACCTTTTTAACCAAACTTAGTGAATTAACTACCCACCATCATCATCCAAGTGCAAGGGTCACTCTCCAACATTTAAGATCAAGCTCAAGATCTTCAAGAAGGTCCAACTTTCTTAACTCTCTCTTTAAATTCTCCTAAATCCGCATTAACTTGTTTTATTACATAGCATTTTTTCTCCCCATCTCAGATATCCTAATATACCTTTTTTATTTTAGTATTATTGCACATCTCTAATTTTTCATATAAAAAACCCCAAAAATAAGAAAAAGAGGGTTTGCTCATAAATTCCAAACGAGAATTCTCACACTTTTCTCATACTTTTCTCACACTAAAATACCTTTTCATACACACACATAAGAGAAGTCCCCTATTGGATTTATGGTATAAACCCCACCCCTAGTTTTGCATACGAAGTACGCGGACTTTGATGCCTCTATAGGCTACATAGGCTACTCGGGGTAAAACTCGAGACTCGAGTCCTATTTTTTTAATTTTTAATTTTGTATTTTTCTCATTCTTTAACTTAATTTTCTTAGATTTTACATATTTACATATACATATATTTGTTCTTAGTAGTGTATTATTCCATACGCGTTATCGTTCCATTATAATGATCAACGAAAAGATAATCGCGTAAATCCTATTTTCTAATATTACTTTTGGGAACATTCCTACGGATGACTCTCTCTATCTCTTCCATGATACAAGTCGATGATTCCTATCTCCATTACATATACACATGCACACATATCACGGAGAAATAGAGGAAAATAACAACAAATCCATGATAGATCGCAAGGGCGGAACGGGTGCCTAACACCTTCCCATTCTGTAACTTCGCCTCCGAACCTCCTCAAATCAATTTTGGTTTCGTATATATGATTATGTCTTTGATGTTGTCCTCCGGGATGGCTCCACCTTCTTTTGTCTGTTTTGAGTAAAATTGACTAGCGAATATGTCTCTCTACATTCTTCACCTCACACATCGCCGACAACAGCCGAAGAGCTCCCGAAAGGGATGCGCGGGACCGAGATCCTCTCATGAGACCCTCTCTCTCTCTTTCTCTCTCTGTGAGGATCAAGGATGGCCACAACATGCACACACTAAGAGTAAATATGAGTTATCACATAGTGATATCGATAGCATTGTGAAAAATACACAAAGTTTACTATTGAAAAGGTAGGAAAAACCTACTTGCTCATTATTCGGTCGACTTTATATCGCAATAGGATATTTGGAAGAGCTGGTTCTTGATTGTCTGTAAACATTGTTTGGGTATGTAAGTACTTGGGATTTGGTCAGTCAGTTATATACTAAAAGTATATATTTTAAAGTCCGAGGGTTTATTTATAAATATCTTGGGACATCAATATGTTGTTTTTAGGATCATTATTGAACTTTGATGTAAGAGACTTCTTCTCTTAAAATATTTTGAGGTATTCATAGACAAAATTTGGGGATCAATTCATAAGTTGAAAAAGTTTGGAGGTGACAATTTGTAAATTTAAAAAAATATTTTTAAGTTAAAACCATAGATTTTTATAACTTAAGTTAGGGATATCCAAACATGGACTTACCTTAGACCATTATGACATGAAAAATTTAATAAAAGGTTTGGGGAACGAAATAAAAATTCCTAATTAGCCAAGTACCCAAACGCTCATAGTCAAAGTTCCTGTTGAAAGTCTTCATCTTCAACCTCTCGACTTTGACTTCTAGGATTTCAAATTGTTTACCTTGATTTTCTCCTTCATTATTATACCATTTGAGATGATTTCCTAACCAACTTAGCATAATGTTTTACGAGGAATTGAAATATATAGGTTTTGTGGATTGAGATTCATTATCGCTCAATATTTAAAACTGTGTGTATTGTTAAAATTTTGACCTGGCATTCGTGGATTTCTATATTATGGAAAGGTTTCTTATGAACTTGGGTTGGTTTTTTCTATATATAGGAGTAGTTTGATTTTGGTTTCAAAGATTAATATGGATTATACATGGAGAATTTTGGATTTTCAAGTTTTGAGTTCAAAATACAACTTTGATCGATTTGATCTCTATGTACATCTTCATAGATTTTAATCATTACACTCGAGATCCTTAGATTATAATGAAGTTATATGTAGCTTCAAACCAAAATAAGTTTAGAGCACTATATCAAGATTCACCATTAAAGCCCAAGCTTTAATGGTGTTTCTCCATATTTCTTCTATCCGAAGCTATTCTACACGTAAAAGCTTGCGTATTATGATTGGTCTAACTATATTAACTGCACAGAAAGCTATTGGAATTGAAAGAATTGTAAATTAAGCATAAAATCATAATGTACCTAATTTGAAAGAATTTTTGAGTTTTTGAACTAGGTTGTAAGGTGCGTCTTTACTTCTGAATTCGTGGGGTATTCAGTCTACATCCTCTAGGGGTTTGATTGGTGCAGTGGGGTGTTAAATTTGAGCGAGTTTATGTAGAATTTTTATTGTAGGTAATTTTAGTTTACATGTTTATATGGTGTGTACATGTGAAATTTAACTTCTCTTTATGATATGGAGAAGTAGGTATATAGGTATTCAACTGAAATTAAAGAAATTTACAGGTTTATTCCTTCGTTGGTTTTATAACAACTTTTATAGAATTAAAAGTTTATTTTTGCAAAGTAGATGGGCATTTTGGTAATTTTAAAAAGTTTCAAGGATTAAAATGATAATTTTCTATTAATTAGGGTCTAAATGATTAATTTGATGTAAATTTGGGGTCTAGGGGTCAAAGATTCATCAAGTTATATTGCTTTGAAACTTCCAGGGGCTATTTTTAATTTATTAAAACTTTAAGGGGTCTAAGCTAATTAAGAAAAATAGTAGATTTGTAAGTGTATTTTCTTTCTTCTTGAAGACTTTTGATTTTCAACACATTATAAGGGTTTAAACAATAGCCATAAGTATTTAGGGTTAAAAATATTTCGGGTTCTTACAGTCTACCTACCTAAAATAAAAATTTGTCCTCAAATTTTACCTTGAAATAAGTTGGGGTATTGATCTTTCATTGCTTATTTTGGTTCCCATGTAGCTTCTTGTTGATTTTGGTGTTCCCAAAGTACTTTAACTGAGTGAATTTCCTTGTTTTTGAGATGCTTCACTTTAAAATCAAGAATTTGAATATGACAAACTTCAAATTTAATGGTTAGGTTCAACTGAAATGTTTTGCCATGTACCGGTATGGGATGGATCCAAAATTTATTGGCGTAATTGTAACATATAAAATACATTATGGATATTGGATAATTTTACAGGTAATTCTAATTGATAGGCTACGAAGATGATTCTTTTAGAAATTATGAAAGGTCCAATATATCTCGAGTCTAGTTTTCCTTTCTTCGCGAAGCATAAAATTCCTTTTTGGGGAGACACTTTCAGAAATACTTGATCATTCACTTTAAATTCTAAGGGTTTTTGATCTTGGTTTACATAACTTTTCTGTCGATCTTAGGCTATCTTAAATATCTCTCGAATCTATTGTATTACTTCAATGGTCTCTTAGATTATTATGGGACCAAATTGTTTACTATTTATAGATTCTATTCATCATACGGATGATCTACAGGGTCTTCCGTATAAAGCTTCAAATGGATCAATTTTAATAATGGCTTGGTGACTGTTGTTATATGAAAATTGGACAAGAGATAAATATGCATTCTAATTGTCAGGAATATCTAATGTACAAGCACGTAACATATCTTCTAAAGTTTGAATTGTACATTCTTATTGTCCATCCATTTATGGGTGGAATGTGGTACTTAAACGAACTCTAGTACCCATTGAAGTTTACAATGCTCACCAAAATTTTCCTATAAACAATAATCTCAATCGAGACAATGGATACAGGAATTTCATTTAATCGAATAATTTCTCGAATGTAGGGCTTACTAAGTTGTTGGAACGAATCAGTGGTCTTTAAGGGTAGAAAATTGGCAGATTTTGTAAGTCAATCTACTATTAACCAAATTGAATTATATCATTGGGATGTATGAGGTATTCCACTAACAGAATGCATGGTAATATGTAAGGGTTGAAAGAAGTCCATCGGGGTGTTGGTGTTCAATCAGTACTTGTTGATAAGTAAGACATTTATTTACAAAATTCTCGATATCATTTCTCATGTTTGTCCACAAATATTGCTCCTTCAAAGAATGGTACATTTTTGAACTTCTGGGGTGTATCATAAACTTATAGCGATGACCTTCTTGCAGTACTTCCTCTTGAAGAGATGCATCCTGTAACAACCTGCGTAATTTTGGGCTATTTTAATTAATTTTTTGAAAATGGAAGAAATTTTTTTTTTTTGATAAAATTATTTTTATTTCTCAAATATGTTGGTTATTATTTTTAAAGGCGAGAATTTCAAACGGTTTCAAAAACGGAGTTAAAATGGATTTTAAAATGATTTTTAAATGTTTTTAACTCTTGGAGTTGTTTTGACTTCCAACTCTTCATTTCTTTGCCTTATTTAAAGGAGTCTTTTGGATTCCAACTATTCATTTCTTTGCATTATAAAAGGAAGTCATGGTCAACCCTTTTAACCTACTTTTGGCACAAATTTTGGCAGAAAATATATTTTATATTCCTCTTTTTTTTATATACACGTTGGCCTTTGAGATTTGTGAGTTCCAACCTTAGATTAGAGGTGTTCTTGGGGATATTTTGTTGGAGGTTCTTGGAGGAGCTTTTGTAGATCTTTTGAGTTGATCTTGAGGACGTGATCGTTGGTTTCTCATCATGGTTTGAGGTATGGGGTTTTACACAATATGCTCCTTAAATCTCGCGAGTGTCATTCTCTTTGAATTCTTGTTTAATTGAACTCATATTTTAATTGATAAATTCATTGAAATCTGGAAAATAATTGTTGAAATTATTTTGATTCATGTGGTATCATTATATTGTTGATGAGCACGTTATCATGAGATTTTAATATGGCACAGATGTTGGGCACCCGCCAAAATTCCTGTTTCTCGGGTTATGGCTTGATAAAGCATATACTGATGTGGTGAGGCCTGGTGACCCGATTAAAGTGTTGTTGAGAAATTATATTGATAAATTCTTTGAGATTTTATTTTGATTTGAATATTCGTACTCGTGTTGTTACGTTTTATTCGTTGCTAATCCGTATTTGTTGAGCATAATTCTTGTTGTATTATGTACTTCCCCATATTTTCTTTTAGTGGCAGGTTAGCGCTGATTTTGGGGCACTATGGAGATTGATTTTAGCGAGGATTGTTTGCGACAAATTTGTATTATTTTGTTGTTTAGAGCATTGGAGATTTGTATTTTATTTTCGAGTTAGTTGTAATTTTAATTCGAGAGACTTGTTGTAATTGAAGAGATTGAGATTAGTGGATTTATATTATTGTGGGTTTACTTAGATGCTCTATACCTTGTCACTTGTGGATTTGGATTTATTTTATCTCATTAGCGCTTCGTTCGCTCTCCCCGGGCGGGCGGGGTGTTACACATCCTTAGGTATATACAATCTATTTCTAAATCGTAATCCTATTTCTTTATTGTATGGAAAATTCAGATTCTTGTTTGAAAAATGTTTTACAAAGGAATCTTGGGTTTGTTGAACTAAGATTTTATTTTTCAACTTAAGATAAGCGATAATATTAAAGAGTTTTGCACAAGAATTAAGTAGCCATAGATCATATTGCTCTATGGTAATGACAATATTATAGGAAATTAGGGTGTGGAGTTTTCTTATTGGATTTGGACTTAAATCATCAGCTACAACATTACCTTTCCCTAGATAGTAATTCTGTTTAAATTGGTAATATTTCGAAAATTCTATCCTGCATCGTTGTCTTAAATTTAAGTCCTTTTGGGTAAAGATGTACTTCAAACTTTTATAATTCGAAAATATTTGGAAATTCACACCATATAGGTAACAACACCAAATTTTTAATGCAAAAACTACAACCGTTAGTTTGAGATCATGAATAGGATAGTTATGTTCATGAGTCTTGAGTTTTCATGACGCATATTATATCACTTTCTCAGTTTACAATAATACACATCCTAGTCATTGTAATGAAGCATCAGTGTACACATCGTAACTTACATAACTAGAAGGAATAGTGAGGATATGAGCAGTAGTTAATTTGTCATTCAACACTAGGAATGATTGGTTACATTCTTCACTCCATAGAAATGGAACTTCCATCCTAGTTAATTTAAAAGGGGAAGAGAAATACGCAATGATCCTTCTATAAAATGACGACAATATCCAAAAAATCCTAAAACCTTTTTATTTCAGTAATATTGGTAGGACTTTTCCATTCTAAAAAAGTTGAAATTTTGGCTGGATCAATATGGATCCCATTTTTAGAAATCACATGTCCTAAAACTTTGATTTTTTTTCATTAAAAATAACATTTTCTCTTTTTAGCATATAACTCCGAGTTTCTAAGAGTACTTAAGACCTCTTTCAAATGTTGGGCATGTTTTATCGGATTCTGAGAATATACGAGAATATCGTTAATAAAAATGACAACGAACTAATCAACAAAATGTCTAAATTCTATGTATTAGATCTATAAAACTGTTGGTGCTTTAGTTAAACCAAATGACATTACTGTAAATTCAAAATGTCAGCAATGATTTGAAAAGAAGTATTTGGAATGCCTTCCTCTTTAATGCATAATTTAAGATAACTAAATCGTAAATTTATTTTTAAAAAGGCCCTTTCTCCTCGAAGTTCATCAAATAGATCTCCTATTTGGGGTAAAGAATACTTATTCTTAATAGATACTGAGTTCAGTTTATGATAATCTATACACAATCTAAAGCTTCCATCATGCTTCTTAACAAATAATATCGGAGCTCCCCAAGGTGATAAACATAGTCGAGTAAATCCTTTCTCTAAAAGATCATCTAATGGTTATGGAGTTCCCGATGTTTTAAAGGAGCCATTCGATATGGAGGTATCAAAATAGGAAGTGTATTGGGATAAAGACTCATACTAAACTCAATTTCTCTATAATGGGGTAATCCTGGTAAATTCTCAAGAAAAAAGGTCTTCAAATTGTTCCAGCAAATCTCGAATTAAAGAAGAAATTTACATTTGGAAATTCAAGGGTTCTGATAAACCTGATCCTTGAAACATAAAAGAACAATTATCTTCATTTCAAAAATAAATTTTCTTAACTTGACAATCGATATAAGTGTGATGCCTTGATAAAACATCCATTTCGATAATAATATCGAAAACACAAATAACTAAAATTATCAAGTTAATAAAGAGTGTTCCTAGGCTAAGTTGAATCATACAATTTCTATAACCTTGCCTTGGTGTATTGATTTCACCAATTGCTAACTCAATATTCAATGGTGTAGTTAAAGATATAGATAATAATTGTAATAATTTAGCTAGTCTAAGACTAATGAAATAATGAGTGGATCCTGTATCAAACAAAATACGTGCGGGAAAATGTTGGAAAATTATCATACCCTCTATCACATCATGTGTATTTCGTATAGCATAATTCCTCACACAACTCGGAATTGGCTTAATTCCTGCAATAGAGTTTGGCTTGGATTGATTTTGAGCATAAAAGAATTTTGGATTTTATGAGGGATTGTTTGGCTGACGATGGATTAAAAATGACTTTATCTTAAGACATTGGGGCCGAATATTTCGTACTTTATGACATTCGTGACAACGGATTGCTGAACGTGTTGTGTTATGATGAATCTGAGAATAATACTCAAGTTTTCATAAGGATGAGGTCTAGAATGAGACGGCGTTTTAATGATATGTCTATTCTAGATAGTTGGGGGTGAATATCGAAATATGGTAGAAGAGTTGCATTCCATAATGTCTATAACATTAATAAATTGAGAATACTCGTGGATTTGTAACAGAACAATTGAACTCTTAACTCTCGGATGTAATCTAGAGAACCCCAATTTTAAAATCTTATCCAAAAAGAATATTTTAATTTCCTTTTAAAGAGATGCGAAAGCGAGATGGTTCAATTAAACACACACAAACAACAAATTTTATTTTTTTGCAAATTAAAATTAAATCAAGTGAAATAAGATTAAACATACACGTATTTTTAATTTCACTTAAATCAACTTAATTTAACCTAAGTCCTAGAAATTTGCCAAAGTCATATTTTCAATATTGAAAATTAGGCCAAACCAATTTTAACAAATTAAAAGATGACTTGAATTAAATTAACTTATACCCAAATTTAAATTAACACCAATTTAATTAAGTAGTGATTTAAACCAACTTTTATCATTTTACCTAAACATGCATCTAAGGTGAAATTTGCAAATGATAAAATAAACAAATAAACCACTATGACGCGATGTACGAGGAAAAACCCACAAAGGCAAAAAACCTCGGATGACCCTAGCCTTATGTTCACTAAGTATGGTATTTTACAAGTACAAGCAAAAAGACATACAAAACTCGACTCAACTCCCTTCAAGCCCCGATGCTCCTTCTTGTACCGAACTTCGCTTAGTTGACAATCCCGGACTGCACCGAAACCTTGGAATCCACCAATGAGGCTCTAGGAAATAATCGGCAACCACATATGGTGCCTTTCACCATATGAGAATGCCGCAGCTAAAACATGAACTTCTTCTTTATAGGATGTAGAAGGAAACCCAAACAAACACTTCAAATGGTAGAGTAAAACCCGGTGCCTAACACTCCAAGAAATTATATATATTGAAACTTGGAATAAATAATATGGGTGTAACACAAGTGTTTAAAAGATTTATCTTATTTTAAAATCTTATCCAAAAAGAATATTTTAATTTCCTTTTGAAGAGATGCGGAAGCGGGATACTTGAATTAAACACACACAAATAACAAATTTTAATTTCTTTCAAATTAAAATTAAATCAAGTGAAATAAGATTAAACATACACATATTTTTAATTTCACTTAAATCAACTTAATTCAACCCAAGTCCTAGAAATTTGCTTAAGTCATATTTTTAATATTGCAAATTAGGCCAAATCAATTTTAACAAATTAAACGATGACTTTAATTAAATTAACTTATACCCAAATTTAAATTAGCACCAATTTAATTATGTAGTGATTTAAACAAAATTTTATCATTTTACCTAAGCATGCATCTAAGGTGAAATTTGCAAATGATAAAATAAACAAATAAACCACTACGTCGCGATGTACGAGGAAAAACCCACAATGGGGAAAAATCTCGGACGACCCTAGCCTTAAGTCCTCTAAGTATGGCATTTTACATGTACAAACAAAAAGACTTATAACACTCGACTCGACTCCCTTCAAGACCTGATTCTCTTTCTTGTACCGACCTCCACTTAGTTGACAATCCCGGACTCCATCGGAACCTCGGAATCCACCAATGAGGCTCTAGGAATTAACCATCAACCACATATGGTGCCTTTCACCATATGAGAACGCCGCAGCTAAAACACAAACTTCTTCTTTATGGGATGTAGAATGAAACCCAAACAAACTTATCAAATGGTAGAGTAAAACCCGGTGCCAAACACTCCAAGAAATGATATATATATTGAAGACAGTATGGGTCAAACATAAGTGTTTAAAAGTTTTTTCTTGGAGAAATAAACACTGAAAACATGAACTTTTTCTTGGAAAATTGAACTCACAAAACTCTCTCTAGGAGATGGAATAATATGAAAAAGTTAAACCCAAAATGTTGGTTCCCGCACTTCATAAGTCTATCAAAAGTTAGTGGGGAGAAGTAGTGGGATAGAGGTGAAAAACTGCCCAAAACCACCAATTTAATTTCCTGCCGAAAATCTCGTTCGAACGAGATTTTCATTCGAACGAAGTCTCGTTCGAATGCCCTTCTAACGAAGTTTCAGTGGCCTGATATGAAATCTCGTTGCCAAACTCATTCGAATGACATTCTCATTCGAACAAACCAACTCGTTTGAACGATAATATTGAACGAAGTTCCAGTGGCAACGCGTTGGCAAACCTCGTTCGAACGAAATTCTTATTTGAATGAAAAACTCGTTCGAACGACAATTTCGAATGAAAATCCAAAAAACTTAAAAATTAGATTTTAGCCGAGAAACATTATTTTAAAGTTTTAAAGAAACTTTCTGAAAATAAACAACAGTTTAAATAAAACTTACACCCAGTACTAATTGTTTGAAGCTCCTATATAAATATGTAATTCATTCATACCTTAGGAGTAAATAGAACAAATGTTGTTGACGTAGAAACGAGGCACAATAAACTTGGCACTTTGATGAAGCTTTAAACTTCTTCGCTACGTCTTTAACTTTCGTATGTCATAGGCTTGAAGGATGGTCAAGAACTCTATCCTATGACTCAAACGTTTTTATCCGTAATTGAGCCAAAACAACAAAGGACTCAATTGGAAATTTGTGTCCTTACAAATCTCCCATTTTGGCTATTCCGGGACAAAAACCAAACAAAAATCCTAAAGGGCCGTCAAGCTCTACTAAACTAAAAAATATCCCCCCAAAATAAAATTACAATAGCTTGACTCAAAACAACCTAAGGATCAATATCTTTGCCGAGAATGAAAGTTTCCATTTAAAAGAATTCCTGCACACTTAAGCAAACTATCAAAAGCATAGGGAATGTCAAGAATATTAAATGAAATTAAGATAAATACTCCCCCTAAATTAATTATCCTCTTTATCAAACAAATGACCTAGTTAGAAAGACGTCTCCACCTAAGATAAATATCACAAACTAAAAAGCGATTACAATAGGATTAGATACCATTTCTCCCCCTATCATTCTCCCCCCTTTTTGTTCAGGACTAGACAAAGGATAAAAGTAACTTAAACATGATGCTTAGAGTGAGAAGAACATGAAAGTATATAGACAACAAAAGCATATCTAATCCAACAATAATAATGGATACCAACTAAGATGCAAGAAAATGATACAAATATGATACATAAAGTATTAAGCATGTGATATCTACAAAGAATGCAACAAGATGGATATCAATCATGAAGTAGAAGCATAGATGGACTAGAAAGCAAGGCAAAGACAAATAGGATACCTCGTACATGAGAACATAATAAATTTCATTAATGCACACGCACATATACTAGGTATACATACTACACATGACACAAAATAAAATAATCTTTTCACACTCGTATGGAAAAAAATGTGACATATGGAAACAGAAGTGTTTGAGGTGTGAACTAGTAAGAAATAACTTTAGACTCAATTACTTAAAACATGTTCACGGAGTTCTCAATTGATTGCAAACTTCATGACGTTTGAATATAACCTAATGTGACAATATAAATTGAACTCAATGAACAAACATACATAATGCATACAAGCCTAGAGTTTTGATGATTCTACAAACCAATAGAGTCATGACATTGAAAGTACAACTAGGATAAATGGATATTGCGTAAGCCGTTGATATACCATCCAATCTCCCTCAATAAGCATATATATTTTTGAATGAGTATATCAATTAAACATAGGGCTTGGCAATTATTCTTTTTAATGCCATATTTTCTTTTAGGCCTTTGGACCACGTATTTCTTTTAGGTCCAATCCAAATGGTGGCTTACCTTTCGCAAAGGATAATACTTCCTTTCGGAGCCCTTCCCCGTACACATTCATATATATCATTTTTTTATATCTCACACAAATCCCACATGCAACGGATTTTGGCATGCACTAGTCCTACTGGGTCACAAATATGTAGATGACAAAATTAATAGGAGAACACCTCACAAAGCTCAAATATAACATGTGAAGTTAAAATTTCAAGAGAGCTCATGCATGTGTGAATTGAGGCATATAAAAATAGAATCCATTATATCAATACAAAATGCAACTACTCCATGTAAGCATGGTAAAAAACATAATAAGTATTGACAATCTAAACCAAAATTTCTAGCTACATGGGAGCGAAAAAGATGGGATTCAAACACAAGTGTATGCCACATAAAGTGTGTCAAACTAAAATACAAAAAAAAAAATCTTTTTGAGGTTTTGAAAATTTTTAACTAAAAATAAAAATATTTACTCAAAAGACACACAAAAATCATTTGAATTTTTCATTAAGCCTAAATTACCAAGAGATAAAGCCCAAATGATAAACAAAAATCTTTTTGTATTTTTCATTTAAAGCAAACTAAAATGAAAGAAGTATAATACAAAAGATAAACAAAAATCATTATTCTAGCATGTGATTACGCATGGAGCATAGACTAGAAAATGACTAAAATGAGCATACATTTAGCATGATAATATTGCATGTAGTACAAAAGTTAAAGAATGCAAATAAAACTAACACATTCAACCTTTAGATTTTTCAAGGGAGGAAGCATGTGAAAGTAAATGAGACTTGTAAAGCTACCAAGTCGGATCTTCTAACCCAAACTAATGATGAATGACGATCACGGGGTGTATAAATCTTGGCTACCTCGGTTTCCTTATGTTGGGATTTTCTAGGACCACGTTTAAGATCAAAACAAAATTTCATATGATGACCTTTTCGACCACAATGTGAGTGTGACACCCCGCCTAATAAAATACCGGGTGATCAGTCCTATACCAAATTAAAACAGGAATCCCAGTTGGATCATCCTTAGCATCACTGTCGAAAACTTTTTAAGACTTACTAACCACCTAGTATTCCAAAAACTGGTGCCAATTTTAACTTTTTAATTTAACAAAACAGTACATGCGGAATTACAATATAAACCATTCACACAACTGAATGAAAATAAACTGAATCATAATTACACAACATGCCGAAAAATCACCGACCACGAAAGAAATAATACAAATACAAAAAATTCAACACCTGAATAAATTACACCTGAAAACTGTACCGAGAAGTCTGGGCTACAAGCCCTAAATAAAACTGAGACTGATACAAGATTCCTACTCTAGGAATGAATAAATGATACGTCTAATCCAAACTCCTGCTAGCATCCACATATGCCGCAGCTCCGTGTCCCTGAAATAGAATATCAATCCTGGCGTCCCTGTGCTGGACACCTAAAAGGTTTTGAAAATAGTTTTATAGCAAGGGTTAGAACCCAAAACATTTTGAAAATATTTAGCAAGTGAATTAACTGCAGTAATTTAAAATGCATGAATGCGCTTCATATTTAAGTTAGTGTCTCACTCCCTTGTGGACATTCTCACCCTTCCACTATTGTGCACACCTACCGGTTACCTTAACCCCACCTAGTTGTACTACCCCGTCCAACTAGTCCTGGTATAACCTTCCCTTGCCATACTACTCTAACCCGAGTATAATGATTCTTGAATTATAAGTTATTTCACAATTAACTTAATTAATTCCTCTTAAATAGCAGCATATAACCGTGTTACAAGTTATATAAAGTAAATACATCGCACACTGTATTATTCCCACAAATGATTACCTTAATTAATTTCTCATTAATTAACTGCGTATAACTGTAACCCGAGTTATATAAAGTGAATACATCACACACTGTATTATCACCTACATATAATATTTACTACCATATTATACGTAGCTTTACTAACATCTACACATATATCATACGTGTATCCATCCTTCCGAGTTTACCCTCATCGGATGATTCCCTCTAAAATGCTACCTCACTAGGTGTGCTCACAAAACCTAGTTTCCCCGAGTTGGAATCGCTCACTAACTCGGCCCAATATATAAACGTAGTGGAGGCGGTCATATTCCTTCCCTGAAAGTGAGATAAATCTCTCACCCATATATACCGGACGCTATGACCTGGGGATATACTCGCCCTACTCCTCAAGCTAGAGGATTCACCCACATCGCGCAACCTCCCTTGATAGCATTAGAGTATATAAATTTAATAAATATCTAATCACTGATATTTAGTATCATGCACAATAAATACACGTATATATATACTATCTCGACACCGTATATATATAATATAAACCCCGGATTTACCGTGTACTCAAAATCCTGTACACTGCCTGCAATTTAATATCACACACAATATATACACACCTATATATATATATATATATATATATATATATATATATATATATATATATACACCGTATATATATAATATAAACCCCGGCTCTACCGTGTACTCCAAGTCCCGTACACTGCCTGAAATTTCCTGAGTCTGTGGCCCGACTCAATGTAGTTAATTTTCTCACTTAATAATTTATCGTCTTCCCGAGTCCATGGTCCGACTCTAATATATTTAACTCACTCTTTAATTTATATAATGCTTTCCCCGAGTCTATGGTCCGACTATAATTAAATTAATTGACACACTTATTAATTTAATACCTTCCCGAGTCTATCACCCGACCCTAATTAAATTAATTGACACACATATTAATTTAATGCCTCCCCGAGTCTATCGTCCGACTCGAATTTAATTAATTTACCCATTAATTAATCAACAAAAATCAGAGTCTGTGGTCCGACTCTAATATAATTAATTTACACATTAATTAATTAAATCCTACCCGAGTCCACAATCCGACTCTAATTAAATTAATTAATACACTTATTAATTTAATATTACCCGAGTCTACAATCCGACTCTAATTAAATTAATTCTCACACCCATTAATTTAATCTTACCCGAGTCTACCATCTGACTCTAGTTCAATCAATTTGCGCAATCATTTATTTCATAACTTGGTGTCACCCAACCATTATCCCCGGACTCACTTACTTGGCCAGTAACTTAATATTTCCCGAGTCTATGTTCCGACTCCAAATTAATTACTCTCTTTCAAAATAAATTTGATACTTTGGTGTCACATAACCAACATACCCGGACTCACTCACTCGGTCCATTTTTACATCTCATAATTTCTTTTCCACATTTTTCGCCCACAATGTGTCACACATTTATTTCCATAATTTCCCCAATTATATTTATCTATAATTGTTAGCACACCCGGACTCACCCACTTGGTCCATAATTAATTACTTCACCTAAATTTCTTTAATAATGTAGCGTCACCCAACTACAATTTTCGAATATCATTCTTCGGCCCAATATCAATAATTGAATTATTTCTCCAAATTCGTTCATCTCATGACATACCGTTCACACCCTCCTAAACCCAATTATATCACCCTATAATTGTTAAGGAAACATATGTCCCATATAAATTTATCACCAAATAAAAGTAAGGGAATTAAAACTTAAATTAAACCCTCATATAAACAAACTGGCCGAACTGCCAAATTCCTGGGACCCTCGATCGATCGAGCCCCTGGGTCGATCGATCGATCGAGCAGGTGGTTGTCTTCCTCGGCTTGCTGTTTCAGCCATGGCCGAATTTCCAAGGTTTTTCCTCTCCATTTTCCAACCTTAAAAATGATTTTTAACAAATCAATTACTCCCAAAACAAGTCTCAATCATCTATAACTGTTTTAGCATTCTTGATTCATACGATATCTCACTATATCTAAAGATGGGTTTTCCCATTAAAATCCATCAATCTTGTTCTACAACCAATTTCCAAATTCAGATTTTTCCCCAGTTTATATTCCGAATTCTTATTCCAATCAAATATCTATACTCAGATATGTTCAACACAACAATTTTTACTATCAATCTCATTCAATAGTTTCATGAACAAAAACCCCATTTTGTACCCATTTATCCCCAAAACGAATTTTGGTCTACACATCACTATGATATGAATTGATTATCACACTTTAAGAATCAAAACAGTTAACCACTTGCCTCAAAGTGTTTGTAGTGTTTGATCCGTTGTTCTGTCCCTCAATTTGGCTCCAAAAACCTCCAATTTGTTCTTGATTTGCTTTCCCCCAAATCCCCTCTCAAACCCTAGGTTTAGAGTTATGTTGGCTGCCATTCTTTAATATCCCAATTAGGTTAAAAACCCTCCATCCCATTTTTAGCCTAATGGGCTTAATTAAAGTGGCCCAACTCACCGCGTGTGGGCCCGGCTATGCCCAAAATTACCCCGAGACCCAATTACTACCTCCGGGTACTCTTTTCTGACTATTTCGACCCATTCGGACTCAATCGCGCACTCAGAATTGGCATCCGAATTAATTTATAAAAATTCTTATCTCACACCGAATTTAGTCTATACCGACTCCCGGCTGAGATAAATGCATACCCCGTCATTAATACCCGAAACGACGTAATTAAATTATTACTATTCACTTAGTAAATAAATTTCCCTAAACATTAACCATTCACTCCCCGATTAATATTTAAATATATATATTGCCATAATTAGTTCAATTAAAATTACAACACACCAGTAATTTAAAATTCCCGAATTAATTAACTATTAAATGCACAAAAATACGGGGTGTTACAGTGAGAACCTAAAGACTCGGCGAAAATACTTACCTAAGGAATGATCTCTAAAGGCTTTCCTAGGATATTCTCCTAAAATATTGGTTGGGCTTTATGAGTTGATTCATTACAAGTATCAAAGCCTAAACCACAAGTGTCATTTTTAATTTGGACCGTGCCTAGGAATTTATCTATTTTTTCGGACCTATACTCCAAATCAAATTTGACTTTACTAGTGTCTTTTAATTTATTTTTTAATTCTAAAATTCTAGACTCTAACAAAACATTTCTCTTTTCAAACTTAAGAAGCTCCTTTTTCATTGACTCCATTAAACCTCTAAGGTTATCTCTCTCTCCTTCTATATATTCAAGCTTCTCTCGAAGAGTCCTCTCACGTGTCCTAAGGTCTTCAACCAACACACTATCATCAACAACCTTGACGCGCTCTCTTAAA
This sequence comes from Sambucus nigra, assembly GCA_949130495.1. Taxonomy (NCBI): domain Eukaryota; kingdom Viridiplantae; phylum Streptophyta; class Magnoliopsida; order Dipsacales; family Adoxaceae; genus Sambucus; species Sambucus nigra. The sequence goes on along the minus strand of OX422208.1, from coordinate 678,735,578 downwards.
CTCTCTTCTAACTTCAAATTGGCTCTTTTTAGTTTCATAGATTCTTCATATAATTCTGGAAAAGCATTTTGAAGTTCACTCACATCAACCTCTTCTTCATTTTCACTCTCTCTTCCTTCTTCACTCTCACAACCATAAAAAATAAGGGAATCATAAACTTTGACCTCGAAAGTGTCATGTGTTAAAATTTCATCAATAGAGGAGTGTTCACTATCACTCACATGACTAGCCATAAAAACCACAAAGTTGGGCTCAGTGGGGGAATCGGGTCCCTCTTCCTTATCACTATTACTAAGGGTTGCATTATAAGAAATTGATTGCTTACCCTCTCTCCTTAGTTTAGTGGGGCACTCTTTTTCCCTATGGCCATACCCTCCACAACCAAAACACCTATTTGACTCGTCCCTATTTAAATTTTCTTTAGGAGTTTTAGGGATCTTTTAGACTTTGTCATGCTTAGAAGTTTCAAATTTCTTAAAATCATTTTTAAATTTATCTTTGTTAAATTTAAGAAATTTTCACAACTTCCTGGCAAATAAGGCCATATCTTCCGAATCATTCTCACTTTCACTCTCTACTACTTATTTTTACTCATTTTGGGCTTTCAAAGCAATGTCTTTCTCAATTTTCTTTTCGGTTTTGGAGGGAAACATGTCTAGTTCATAGGTTTGTAAATCACCTACGAGCTCTTCTAATTTCGTAGAGGCTAAAGTGGGTAAAGAATTTAAAATGGTCACTTTTGGAATAAATCTATCGGGTAGGGATCTTAAAATTTTCTTTACTACTCCGTTGTCGGGTATTTTCTCTCCTAAATTAAAAGATGAATTAACAATATCGGAAAGTCTAGGATAAAATCCATTAAAAGTTTCTTTTTCGTTCATTTTGATGGTTTCAAATTGAGTTGTTAGGTATTGGAGTTTCGAGGCTTTTATGACACTAGTTCCTTCATGAGTGAGTGGTAAAACATCCCAAGCTTGTTTAGTGGTTTCACACGTCATAATGCATCGGAATTCATCCGATGTGACCGCGCTAAACAAGGCATTTAAACCTCGGGAATTAAAATTAGCAAGTTTAAATTCATTCTCACTCCATCTATCGACGGGTTTGGGAACACGCTCATTATCTACTAAATGTGTAGGTGGAGACCACCCGTAAACAACAGATAACCAAACTCTCTCATCGATAGATTTTAGTGATGATTTCATGAGGTCTTTCCAATACACATAGAACCATCGAAAATAAGAAATTTTGAAAACAAGGAAAATTCCATTTTTAGCAAAAATATTTAAAAGATCTTAAATGCAATAATTTAGCGATCCCGCTCTGATACCAATTTGGAGTGTAATTCACCATTGGATATGACATCAGGATACATTGGTGGAGTTGGCGTCTTGTCTAGAAGTGAAAGATTTATAGCCTCTTCGAGTATTACTGGATCATTTGCATAATCATCCACTTTTTGCATCATTTGCATTTCACCTAGAACTCAGTTGGTCAGTACCACTCTTAATATCACTACTCGATCCTACCGATCCTTATTTAACTGCACGAATCATTTCTCCTAACTTTTCTAATGCATCTCCCCTGACTCGATTTTCCTAATGATTATATGGTTCAATGTCTATATTGAATAGGAAAGTGTCCCATGGATTCATGATACAAAATGGATTTACCATATAATAATTGTAATAAATGAAGTTATGAAAAATAACATAACTAATATCCTATTTGTTTCCTGCATGGAATGTTAACCCGACGATATGTTTAGATTTTGAACATGCTCTGATACCAACCTATCACACCCTGCTTTTTGGTATGAATGAACAAGAAGTACGCATAAATCAATGAATTAAAGCGAAGGTGGAATAACATAACTTTATTCACCATTACGTAGGTTTACATAGGGTTGTACACCGCAGGGGTGAGTTACATTTTTTAGTACAAACTATAAAGTAAAAAATTAAAAAGCGCCACTTCTTGCTCCCATTTGACTTATTCTCTACCCACACAGTCACATACACAAATAGGTGACCGATTTCTGTCTCTAATAGGGAAGAGATATTATTCTCTTTCCCTGGTCGCATCTGGAGAAAAAAGTAATTGGCAAAAATATGCTAAGAAGGTTCTCTCTCTCTCTCTCTCTCTCTCTCTCTCTCTATATATATATATATATATATATACACATACTAGCAAAATGCCCGTGCCTGAAGGCACGGCGAAAATTTCAAAAGTACATAATCGCGAAACAACGAATATTTCGAAAGTACGTAATTGAAATACGACGAAAAAATTTCAAGGTACGTAATTGCAAAATGAAAAAAAAATTCGTTCCCCAACAAAATAAAGTATAATTTTAAAAAAATTAGCCGTAATTTCCTATGTTCATAGGACTATCCACCCCGCTTAACAAATAACACATAGTCCAACAATATTGAAATAATCTAAATTCATCAAACAGGTTCACATATAACATGAAATTTAAAAAAACAAAGTGTCAATTTTAAAAAAAAAAATTGAACATAACCTCCTTTATTTATTGAACTATCCACCCTTCTAAAGGGACAACAACCAATCAAACAATATACAAAGATCCAAATTCATCCAACAAATTCTTTAACGCAAATTACACAAACCTATATTGTAATTATACACAACTATGCATACTAAAAATGATGAAAGCATAGTTTGTTGTGTCATACTATTTGAAATACAATTACCAAAAAAGAAGTAACCCCCTTTTCGAAAAAAAACATGGAACAACGTGGCCATGCAGCACCCTCCATCTCGAACTCCTGCCACTTTTTTTATCAACCCACGACCTCAAACCTCTCTATCTCGAGTTGATCTACAAAGAAATATTTTGATTGATAATAATAAATAACTATAAATAAAAAAGTTAATGTGAGAAATATGTATCGGACTTATGTCTTACCACATTTGAATTTGTAATGCTTGCTCTGAAATAAATAAAGAGACCGGCCAACATAAATGTTAACGCAAAAATTCTCCATCTACGAGGACCAATCAGAAAAGGACACATGTCATCCTACGTGGCAATATTCAACATCCGAGGAGTGATAGTCGGCACCCGAGGAAAATTAGTCGGCACCCGAGGAGTATTAGTCGGCACTCGAGGAGAGTTGGTCGGCACCCGAGGAGAGTTAGTCGGCACCCGAGGAGAGTTGGTCGGCATACCAACCAGGAAGATCAAAGGATGACTACGCATTTAATGTGCATTAATGAAGATGGCAACGCATTTAATGAGCCTTAATGTACATTTATACTGTATTAATAGATGACAACACATAGCATACCAAGCAATTCAACAATTAGATTCATTGAATGTAGACATAAATGTCTACATACAATGAATCTCTTTATCTCCCATCACTATAAATACATGTATCCCCTTAGCCAAAAGGAAGATATCCAAGAGAACCTAGAAACCCCAAACACAAGATACACATCCTTTCTCTCTCTACACCCTATGGTGCTATTGTAAACCCCTGGAAATAAAATAGCAGTGGACGTAGGCTTTATTCATAGCCGAACCACTTTAAAAATCTTTGTCTCTTATGTGCTTGATTGGATTGATTTCATCTATTTATCTTTGATCATAAAAATGGGATTCGGTCCAGTTTTTTGCATCAACAGATTGGCGTCGTCTGTGGGAACGTGTTACAAGCATTGTTCTCCATCAAAATCTAAATTTTTATTTTCTCTACGTATAATCAATTCTACATACATCTATTGATTCAATCATGATTTTTATGTTTATATACATAAATTAATTGTCCAATTTTTGTTTGCAAAATATTGCATATCATGATTTTTAAATCATAACTGTTAGATTCATTCTTATTTAGAAATCTGAAAAATAGTGGATTTCATAAATCATAACTTTTTGCTTGATTCTCAAGTTTCAATTTTATATCATGGAATAAATATTTTAAATGATTACATATACCAATATATACGACCGTGGTAAGATTTGATAATTGTCATTATAAATTTTGTAAGATCTTTGATGTCTATTAAAATTCCCATTATATTTTTAATCAGAGAATGGGAAAAGGTTAAAGACAATAAAAAATTTTCTCATGGAAATCATGACCCATATCTACTTTCTCTCTCTTCAAGTTTGATTCTCTTTGTATTCATGTTTATGAACTTTATACTTAATTTGGTTCATCTTCCATCTATGTCAATAAAGTCTCATTGATTGATTTTTGATATAAATTTGGTAATAACTTCGATCATTCAGCATATTTTATCTCTCCAAATAGGGAATAGGAAGGGATCAATATAAAAAATAATTTTCTCTCACTACAAAAATCATGACCCACCTCTTGTAAAAGATGATCAGTAAAACCATCATGACCATATCAAGACTCTGGGCACAAATTTGATATGTTGGACCCTCGTTCATCACATCAGAGGGTTTCTTTGTCGAAATCACACGATCTAGTGGATTAGATAATTATTCATTTAATTAATATTCTTAATGCTTAAATTTTACATCGAATGTTATTTTTCTGATCTAAGGATTCGAGATATCCTGGTCATCCATCTATATTGTTGGTCGGCATCATCTTGGGCCATATTTTATTAAAGAGAAGCTTAACCAGACCATTTTTGTTTGTCGGAGATAAGATGTGAAGATCCATCAGCAACGTTGAAATAATTTTATCCAACTACGAGGTATCTTATTATTGGTCGGAGCCCCATATTGTAGCTCGGTGGAACCAATTGCAGGTCGACGATCATCTATTTCTTGATCGGCGACATCTCAGTCTTGTTCGGAGGGTTCAATTTACTGGTCGGAAACTATCCAACCATCCACTTTTTGGTCGGTGACATCTAATGTTGTTCGGTGCTGTCAATGCACCATTTTTGTTGATCGGCGAAATTGCTCAGCTGGTCAGGGACCATTTGCTTCTTGGTCGGCACCGTATATTCTATAACTTGAGATGTCCTTAAATGTTGGTCGGCAACATCCATGCCGTTTGTCGGCAGCAGTAGAATCTTAGGGTATTAAAAAATGCGAAGAACCCCAGATATTTCTTTAAACACGAGTCCAGCTTGGGGACAAACAGGGGGCTTAAGTCTTTTTTAACTTGTGATCACCCCAAAAATATTTTTAAAACCAAGTGATAAATAATTTTCAAACAGCAACTTATACCTGATTAGTTGTTGGAGATTAAATAACTTTACAAAAAACTCTATGTCTTATTTATGATGCATATTTGATAAACATTTGTCCATCTCACACACATTTGGCACAAAAATATTATATTTTGAAATTTTTATGCTGATACACATCACATATTGTTTGGCTGAATAATTATTCCCATGATAATAATAATTTTCTCTAGTCTCGACAGGTGCTCGGGCATCTTATTAAAATTTCATAAGGATGAGATTCAATCCCGATGAAAGCTCTCGTAAACCTCTGGAAAAGTAGTATTGCTCGACATCAGGCAATTGTGCCTCGACATATCAGCCAGCATATATTATTTCATTTTTTGAAATTAATATTTTTATTTCTCAAACATATACCTATCATAAATTTATTGAATGATTAAATTATTCTCACGACTAATCAATTCAGCCTACACAAATGGTAGAGCAAGATATTAATTTTTACAGGTACAAGATTCAACTCCGACGAATGCTCGGAAATAATCTTACTCTTCTGAAAAATATTATCATTGCTCGGCCGTATGAAATTTCACCTCAGCGAGGAACTATTGATTTTATTATTGCTATGATATCTGCTCCAGCACAAATGATTCTATATATCCATTGGGATTCATATTCTATATTCATCTCAACATGGAGCTCGACGAGATACTCATTATATATTCAGCTCCGAGGAAAAGCTACAACAGTTATTATATTTCACCCCCAACGGATAGTTGGTCGGGGCAATTCTTATTTATATTCAGGCCCAGATATCGGCTCAAGCACAAATTATTCTATATATCCCTTGGGATTCATATTCTATATTCATCTCAACATGGAACTCTGCGAGATACTTATTATCATATTCAGCTCCGAGGAGAACTATCACATTTATTATATGTCACCCCCAACGGATAGTTGGTCGGGGTAATTCTTATTTATATGCAGGCCCAGCAAAATTCTCGGCCATATTCTTATGTTCTGGAAAATATTATTCTTATTCGGCATTATCCAATTGTGCCTCGACAAGATACTTATTCAGCTTTGAGGAGAATTACCACATTCGTTGTATTTCACCCCCAACGGATAGTTGGTCGGATAATTCTTATTTATATTCATATGTGGTAATTCTTATGTTCTGCCATATTCTTATGTTCTGGAAGATCTTATTCTTGTTCGGCATTATATAATTCTACCTCGACAGATCAACGAGGCACTTTATTATTTTTAATTATTCTTTATATCTATTTGGATTCATATTCTATTCTTATTTCAGCAAGAAGGTCTCCAACATATATATTATCTTATTCCCAATAATATGTTGGTCAGCTCCAAGGATGTCTCCAGCATTTATTATATCTTATTCCCAACAATCTGTTGGTCAGCTCCAAGGATGTCTCCAGCATATATTATCTTATTCCCAACAATCTGTTGGTCAGCTCCAAGGATGTCTCCAGCATTTATTATATCTTATTCCCAACAATCCGTTGGTCAGCTCCGAGGAAGTCTCTATAATTTATTATCAAAAATGTATTCCTAAAAATGCCAACTTATGTTGGTTAGGAAGTAAATGTATTCCTACGGGAAGTAAAACTATGTATTCCTAAAAATGTCAACTTATGTTGGTTAGGAAGTAAATGTATTCCTACGGGAAGTAAAACTATGTATTCCTAAAAATGCCAACTTATGTTGGTTAGGAAGTAAATGTATTCCTACGAGAAATAAAACTATGTATTCCTAAAAATGCCAACTTATGTTGGTTAGGAAGTAAATGTATTCCTACGGGAAGTACAACTATATATTCCTAAAAATGCCAACTTATGTTGGTTAGGAAGTAAATCTATTCCCTAAAATGTCAACTCAGGTTGGTCGGAAATAAGAAGCTGTCAACTACAGTTGGTCGGAAATATTTTATGAGTATGTGAAAGCAATCAAGCAAAAAGCATTCAAAGTTCACATTCCACACTTTGGGGCTTCTATTACAGATATATTTGTTCATTTGGTGGCACATTCTTATAACATCATGTAGTCGAGCATCAAATTCAACTCCACAAACTCACACGGTTGGGGCCCCGACCAATCATCATTCAGGAGTTATTTTTCTTGCTCATGAATTATTTTTTATATTGAAGTTCAGGAGGCATATTCAGGAGTTATTATGCACATATTATTGAAGTTAAGGAGTCAGATTCAGCATCTACAGCACTGAGATCTTTACTACTACTGTCCCGACCAACATTGAAGAAGAAGTTGTATGAAAATGTTTCGAAGTCCACCACTAGCTTGGTACTAATCAGATTGAAGAGTTGGGTTCAAAAGCTAGTATGTTACTCGACAAAGTATTCAGAGGAGCATAAATCAGAAAAATCAAGCACGTGAAGTTAGTACTCAGTTGCTCGGCACATGAGGCAGTTGGTCGGCTAGCAAACCAATCAACATACTTGAAGATTATGACAAGCTACAAGCTGCATACTATGGCATGGTTGCATCCAAATTCCCAGGAGTGATACATAGCACACGGATTTCCTCAAAAGAAAGATTAGCAACCATCGATTAGCCTCCATCATATGTCATCCAGGAGATAATGCACTTTATGTTGAACAAATCAAGAAGGTAGATCAAGAATTTCACGAGCACCGAGCAACACTGCAGAATAAATACTCAATCCTTTCAAGTAAACCATCAAGCATGTAGCATTGGGGGCTTCTGTTAACGCAAAAATTATCCATCTACGAGGACCAATCAGAAAAGGACACATGTCATCCTACGTGGCAATATTCGACATCCGAGGAGTGATGGTCGGCACCCGAGGAAAATTAGATGGCACCCGAGGAGTATTAGTCGGCACTCGAGGAGAGTTGGTCGGCACCCGAGGAGAGTTAGTCGGCACCCGAGGAGAGTTGGTTGGCATACCAACCAGGAAGATCAAAGGATGACTAAGCATTTAATGTGCATTAATGAAGATGGCAACGCATTTAATGAGCCTTAATGTACATTTATACTGTATTGATAGATGACAACACATAGCATACCAAGCAATTCAACAATTAGATTCATTGAATGTAGACATAAATGTCTACATACAATGAATCTCTTTATCTCCCATCACTATAAATACATGTATCCCCTTAGCCAAAAGGAAGAGATCCAAGAGAACCTAGAAACCCCATACACAAGATACACATCCTTTCTTTCTCTACACCCTATGGTGCTATTGTAAACCCCTGGGAATAAAATAACAGTGGACGTAGGCTTTATTCATAGCCGAACCACTTTAAAAATCTTTGTCTCTTATGTGCTTGATTGGATTGCTTTCATCTATTTATCTTTGATCATAAAAATGGGATTCGGTCCAGTTTTTTGCATCAACAATAAATAATAAGAAAATGTGAGAACTAAACCATTAACTAATTATCCACTAAATGTCCATTTAACAAATTAGTACAAAGGCAATTGTATTAATCCAAGCCAATAACTAAATACACGCCAAATAAATTAAATTAGAACACAAAAATTCAAAAAAAATTGAACCTGAAAAATAACACAAACAACAAAATCCAAATCAATCTTATGCAAAATAAATAAATAAATAAAATAGTAGAGCCAAATCTAATTTTTTTAACAGATTTAACTTACAAATCTGAAAATAGAAAATAGTCGATCTAAAATACCAAATCTGGTGGAGCAGTAGCGGCGGATCGTCGTGGTCGTGGTAGAGCCGTCGGAGTCTCACATATTGATCAAAAAAATTTGAACCTGAAAAATAACAAAATCCAGATATTATTTATCAAAAATGAGAATAGAAAATAATAGAGATCCAGATCTAATTTTTTTAACAGATCTAAGTTGCAAACATTCAAAAAAAAAACTAAACTTGAAAAATAACAAAATCCAAATATTATTTATCAAAAAAAAAATTTGAACCCAAATCGAATTTTTTTTAACCCATTTAAGTTACAAAACTGAAAATAGAAAATAGTAGATCTAAAATACCAAATCTAAATTTCATATTACCCAAAAACATTAAATCTGCAAAAATTATCTGCAAGAACCGCATTCATACCAAAGTGAGGTTCAAAATTTTCAAAAAAAGAGAAAGCAACATGAATGACACATAAGCAATACTATTCCCAAAATGCAGAAATTTAATGCAACAGTGTTATTTTCTTGACTACAAACTAAGTAGATGGTGTAATTAAAAATACTACATAAACAATGATCGAATTTAGAAGTGCAAAAAAAAAACTTACCCAAAATCAAACCACGAATTGATTTCATATCACCCAAAAACATTAAATCTGCAAAAAAAACACTAACTGATTTCTTATTACCCAATAAACATTTAATTTGCAAAAAAAAATCATTAGATCTAAAAAAACATTAGATTCAAACCAGCGAATTGTTTTCGTATCACCCAAAACATTAAATCAACAAAAATTATCTGCAAGAACCGCATTCATACCCAAAGTGAGGTTCAAAATTTCCAAAAAATAGAGAAAGCAGCATGAATGGCACATAAGCAATACTATTCCCAAAATGTAGAAATTTAATGCAAGAGTGTTATTTTCTTGACTACAAACTAAGTAGATGGTGTAATTAAAAATACTACATAGACGATCAAATTTAGATGTGCAAAAAAAAAAAAACTTACCCAAAATCAAACCACGAATTGATTTCATATCACCCAAAAACATTAAATCTGCAAAAAAAAAATATTAGATCTAAAAAAAAATTAGCTCTGTAAAAAAAACAGTTATTTTCTTAACTACAAACTAAGTAGATGGTGTTATTAAAAATACTACATAGACAATGAACAAATTTAGATGTGGAAAAAAAAACTTACCCAAAATCAAACCACGAATTGATTTCATATCACCCAAAAACATTAAATCTGCAAAAAAAAATATAATTAGATCTGTAAAAAAACATTAGATTCAAACCAACGAATTGATTTCGTATCACCTAAAAACATCAGACCTGTAAAAAAAACATCAGATCTGTAAAAAAAAAGTCAAATCTGTAAAAAAAATAGATTCAAACAACAAATTGTGAGTGTGTGTGAGGCGGAGGGGGTAGGGAGGTGGAGGCAGAGGCGTTTGTGCCTGGGTGCATGTGAGGCAGAGGGGGAGGAAGGGCGTTTGGGACTGTGTGCTGTGAGGCGGAGAGGGCGGGAAGGTTGAGGTGGCGTGGAGGCGGAAAGGTTGAGGGGGCGTGGAGGCAAAAAGGCTGAGGGGGCGTGGAGGTGGAGGCGGAGGGGGCGTGGAGGCAGAGGTGTGTGTGCGTGTGTGCGTGTGCATGTGCGAGTTAGAGGTTGAGCGAGACTACCTGGAGGAGGAAGCACTGGAGGTGGAGGGCGGCGGTAGAGGGCTGCGGTTGAGGGCGGCGACGGGTTCTAGGGTTAGAGTGAAGGGATTTATGTTGAAGAGAGAGAGAAGAAATGTGTGTGAATGAGGGAGAAGGGATTTGGTTTGGGGGTAAAGAGGTTTTCTCCCCTATGTGCCACGTCATAATGGGTATAATCCTACGTGACACAATCTGAAACCCTTAGATCGTCTCCAAAAATTCGATCCCAACCGTAGATTTTTTGGAACAGTAAAGCACCCCCTCTCATATATATATATATATATATATATATACATATATACATACATACTAGTGAATACCTGTGCCTGAAGGCACGGTGAAAATTTTCAAAGTAAGTAATTGCGAAACGATAAAAAATTCGAAAGTACGTAAAATCAAAACTAATAGTCCATTAGGAATCTCATATAAACCACATCATCGATAAAACAATTGAATTCATAAGTTAGAGCGGGGTATAAACACGCACCAATAGCAAGGTCAAATCCAAGTCACTAAATTCATGAACCAAATTTAATGTAAAAACATGTATTCAAAACCTAAGTCATATCCTGCCTAATATTGAAAGAAAAATAGTAAGGTCAAAAAAATACTACTCAATCAAAAAATCAGCAATGCTAAATGCTAAACCAGTCAAGTCTTGATTCATAGATGGTTTTATAAGAGATAACTCATAACTTCAGTCGATCGTAGATGTACTGTGACTGTAGTCCCCTGTTCGGATGCTGTCGCAATGTAAATCCCATTTGAAGAAAGAAAGATTGTAGCCAATGGTGAGCGATGATGACCCCTGCTCCTATTCCACCCCTGAACGGTTGTACCCCTGCCCCTATTCCACCCCTAAGTTTATGTACCCCTGCCATTGTTCTACGCTTAAACTCTGTCAGATCTGGCCCACGTGAGCTGCTATCACCAATTGCTTTTCTCCTCCTTATCCAGACCTTTATTTCCACCAACTTTTTGGAGCTTATTAACACTGTCTCCGTATGAACTGGCGCTGCATAAATTTAATTCCAAATCATAAAATATGAACACCCAAAAAAAACCAATAGAGGTTATATAGTGGGTTAGTTTGAATGCTGATGAAAAAGAACCAATAGTACCTCCTAATTGAGACCAAAATTCATCAAATCTGCAAAACAAAACCAAATAAATCAGAACATAAACCAAAAAGTCCATCATGTTTACAATACATAGTTTTTTGCGAGACTCGAAAAGAATGGAAAGAGAGCTCAAACAATAGGACAAAGACACTTACATGGGATAACGATACTTACATGGGAACACCAAATAACAGGATCAAACTTAAGCTGAAGCACTGCTGGAGATCAAATATATACCTATAAAGCACGGGTGCGGAGTATTATTAACGATATTAGACTGAAATGCAATAATCGATACAAATTAGATGTGCATCCATCATTGCACTTTATATCATCGATAGACAAAAGTTCATATCAAGAATCTAAACACATGATTGTAGTGAACCGTAATATTGAAATCAAAAGAAGTACCTTTCAAGTGTTCTTGTAATTACAAAATTCGAACCAATTAAATAATCAGGAGTACCTTTGGGGACTTCCTGATGACAAAAAATATGTAACATTGTTACCAAAATGATATATTTTTAACCAAGTCAGATAAGATATAGTTCAACACCTTTTCTCCTTTGTGTGGAGGATCTTTCCTTTCACCAAAGTTCAGGAATCCACCTCGTCCACCACCACCTCTGCCCCTTCCACCAACTTGAAGATTGCCTTTATCATCCTACTTAAAGGTTGCACTTATTGGATACTTTTTCACCTAATTGGATCAGGCCCCATTTTTTGAATTGCTACCTCTGCTTCTTCATTTCTCTTTGTATCCATTATTCATACTTTTGATGTATATTACCTCTTCTCGCACCTAAAACATAACATTGGGTGAGCAAAAGTATCATCATAACTTGTTATATTATCATGCCTACAACAAATTATCATGAAAAATGAACCATTATAACACGACAAATTTAACTAAGGAAATTCATTACACAATAATAGTTAATACAATTGGATGGTGACATTAGAAAATGCATATCCGGGTTTAAAAACTCGAGAACTTATGATTTAAAAGACATTTTCAACCCCGAAAATAGCACCCAAAATAGCTCAAAACATCTCAGCTAGGCACGGACGATATGAATCCAATGGTGCTAGAATCGCCTCATTTCGATTTACGGTTAAAAAGTTATGGCCTTTCTCCCAACAGTGCAAAAAAAAACATAAAATTAAAACTTTGCAGTAGCGCATCCAATTACCCATCAATTTTACATATATATTTTGCATATATATTAAATGAAAAGAAAAAACGGTTCACCTCCAAATCTCTCCCACGATACCAAGATTGTCACGCATCTATTTACCTCCTTTATGTCTATTTTGTGGCCATCAATTATCGTTCTGTGACAACCCGCTATCCGAAATAAAGGGTGGCCAGCCCGATATCCCGATGAAACAGGAATCATGGATAGATATCATTCTCAGCATCACAATAATCATCCAGAGTACCAGGAATAACAACACAATATTCCAGAAAACGGGTTATCAAAAAATTTTAGTTTTATAATTAAAGAAAACACTTTCAACAACCCATAATAGAAAAAGAGGGTGGAAACTCCCACAAACATATATAATATAATCCAGTAGATAAGAAAGGACCGAATAAAGCATCGGTCGATACAATCCATACAATATACAGTAAGTTCATGTGTTACATAATACATCATTTATACAATTACAACCACTTGGGCCACACGCCCGAATAAAGACTGATCTTAGCTAGAAAACAATAATAGAGGCGTCTACACAAAATATTCCGTGATACCCGCAAAATGTCACGGCTCGTCAAAAACTCAGAGAAAAGAAAGTCATTAAGGGCGACCTTGCGGCGGAACGCCTGAACGAATATAGAAGATACATACACAACAAGAAAACGAAGAACCGGTCAGAGGCCGGTTTTATATGATCACTAGATAAATGACAGGTATGACAATAATGGACAGGTAAGCATGGATGATATTCTAGCATGGTAACATCATATAAAGAACTAAGACAGTTAAATGATTATTAAAATGAAATTCAATTATACAAAGAAATAAAAGTGTTTATGAGCCTTTTTCATCTTTCCTCATTTTCATTTCCGTCTTCTTTCCATTCCTTATCAGGAATGCAATTATTACTATGTGCACTTTATGGCACTTATCTCAATAGTATGCTCTTTGTGGCATATACTTTGCTCTATATGGCATTAATGTTCCATCGAGTCCAACTCGATACTAGAATAGTCATAAATACGTATAACGATTCTAAGACTGCCCGTCCGGGTTTCCCCACTGTGCGCGCCCCTAAATAACCATCATCTTCCAGGGCCTAACCTAAGACAACCTGGGATCCTATCGCAACGTCGGGAAGCGGCCATATGCCTACGGGTAGTCAAGACCACACCCAGAATCTCCTACCCATCGCAGAAAAATATAAAACAAGCGCTCATATGGCCTAGGACTATATCCACCCTGCATTCATTAGTCAGGGGGCTTCACCTCACGCACGAACTTCCCTTAAGATGGTATTTAGAGAGGTGTGTAACATCCATTTTATTAATTTCCATTTCATGATTCAGTAAATTATGTTTTACTTTATCCATTTTACATTTTATTAAATGCATTAGGGTATACTTCACATCATCATAATAACCTCGAAGAATATTTAAACTCCCAAGTTATCTCTCCCAAATGTCCTTGTTTGGACTTTATAATAACCCATCAAATGAGATCTAGTTCGCATTTACTCCTAAAGTCTCCAAATTCGACTTTAAGATTTCCTAGACTCTTATAAAACTACCTGACAGAAGAAATGCCTAAACATTTTTTTAAATCTCCCCCCCCCCTTTGACTGGAACCCTAGATGAACCCCTTCGAGTCTAGGGAGCCGACCCAACTCAACTAATACTCTAAGGCCCTATTTTTTCTTCATTTAAGAAGGTCCCTATGTTCGTATGAAAAGAAGAAGTTTAAGACAGAAAATAAAATACTTGGGAGGAAAATAGGGGACCGGTCGACCGCGTCTCCAGATTTGGCCTAAGAAGAAAAGCAGAAAGTTCATCTCGGCAGGACCGATCGATCGGTCAGGGGACCGCGGTCGACCGCGCCATAGTTTTAGGCCTTTGAAAGAAATGCAGTGAACCTTCTCCCGTAGACCCGGTCGACCGGTCTGCGAACCGCGGTCGACCGGTCTAAGAAGACCTAGACCACGACTTCCAATTTTCAAGCAACCCCAAAGCTAACTCATTTATTCTCACCCACGCAACATACATGCTACTACCACTACCATCAACATCAACAATCATTCAACTATCCTTTAATGATTCAAAACCCACCAACATCCAAACCCTAAACTAGTAAACCATAATCAAATACATCATTCTCACACAAATCATTTATCTTAAACCATAAATAGCAAGTAGTAAACTTGCCTCAATGTAGAAAATGCAGATTTTCTTGGTATGGGATCAAGAATCCTTCTTAGATCTTCAATATCCCTTCTTCTCTCTACTCTTTCTCTTTCTCTCTTTAGTTCTCTAGGTTTAAAAAATACAATTAGGTGAATAGTGATTTACTCAAGACATAAATCGTGCCTTTTGCCAAAATCCCATCTTAATTAATCGATATTGCAATAAAATAATACGTAATTACATATTTAACGCATAATCAGTCAAAAATGCCCAAAATCTCAAAACACATAATGGCACAATATCTGACTATCTCGCACGTTCCGGAATCAACTGCGGCCTCCAAATTACCACTTGGACATTTTATAATTCCATTTAAATTTCGGTCTCATTATTAAGCCAAATATCATTTTAATTCATATGATATTAATAAGCATAACATAGCAATATTCACCCATAGTTATGGTATATATGCAAACTCATAGTGAATATTAACTTTTCTTCATTATATTAGCACTCAATTCATAATCCAAAACTTATATCTAATTACTATACCTAGTAATTAATAAAAAAATACGTTCTCATAAACGAGGGTTATTACATACTCACCCCCTTATGAGGGAATTTTGTCCCCAAAATTCAGGCGTACCTTATAAGAAAACATGTGGATATTTCTCCCGCATCTCGTCCTCACGTTCCCACGTTGATTCTTTCACATTGTGATAACTCCATTGAACTCTCACTAAGGGCACCACCCGATACCTAACTTGTGCACCCCATACTCAAGAATAGCAACCGGTTGTTCTTCATACGAAACATCGGGTTGCAAGTCGATATCTTCAAAAGGGATGTGCCAAAGGGCACTCTCACATCTTCTATACTTCTTCAAAGAGGAGACATGGAATACATCATGGATTTGTTGTAAAGGCTCCGGTAAAGCAAGTTGATACGCCACGGGACCAACTTTTGCAATAACTGGGAAAGGTCCAACAAAACGCAGTGCAAGCTTTCCTTTCTTCCCGAAACGTTGAATGCCCTTCATTGGAGACACTCGCACCAATACTTGGTCTCCAACCTCTAACTCCATGTGTCTCCTACCCGCATCGGCGTAGCTCTTTTGACGATCTTGGGCTATCCGAATGCGATTTCGAATAAGTTCAATCTTTGAAGAAGTGTCTTGGATCATTTCAGGTCCAAGAAATTTGTTATCACCCACTTCCAACCAACAAGCGGGCGATCTACATGGTCGGCCATACAAAGCTTCATAAGGTGCCATTCCAATAGTAAATTGGTATGAGTTGTTATAAGCAAACTCAACCAATGGGAGGTATTGTTCCCAACCTCCCTTAAAATCAAGCATGCACATACGAAGCATATCCTCCAACATTTGGTTTACCCTTTCAGTTTGACCATCTATTTGAGGATGATAGGAAGAGCTTAACTTCAACTCGGTCCTCATGGCCTCTTGAAAACTGCGCCAAAAGTGGGACACAAATATTTTATCTCGATCAGAAACAATATTTAAAGGCACCCCATGAAGTCTAACGATCTCCTCGATGAACAATTGGGCGTAGCGAGCGGTGTCATAATCCATATGTACAGGCAAGAAGTGTGCCGACTTAGTTAAACAGTCGACAATCACCCAGATCGAATCATGACCTCTCTGTGATCTAGGTAAGCCCGTAATGAAGTCCATCGAAATGCTTTCCCATTTCCATACTGGAATCTCCAGCGGTTGTAACAAACATGTCGATCGTTGGTGGTCAATCTTAACCAACTGACAAGTAGTGCATTAGGATACAAACTCCGAGACATCCATCTTCATACCAGCCCACCAACACTGGCGGCACATATCTTGGTACATCTTGTCCCCACCTGGATGTACCGTAAACTTTGACCCGTGAGATTCCGCCATCACCGCTCGTCTCAAGTCCCCATCTTCGGGAACAATAAGTCTTCCATGGAAGCGTAGTCCACCCTCAGAACCAATCGAGTACGACTCCGCTCCCTCGGAAAACAGTCGGTGTATATGGTCTTGACAACCTTTATCTCTTCCCTGGGCTTCCACAATTCTCCCAATAATCGTAGGAGTAACGGTCATCACGAAAATGAATGCTCTTACCCCTTTATCCTCCTGACTGAGCTCTCTCCACTTAGCTTTCCACACACTAGCTAAGTCTCCCTCGGGCCTCCTACTCAAGGCATCCGCTACTACGTTTGCCTTTCCAGGATTATAATGGATATCAAATTGGTCATCCTTCACAAACTCCAACCAACGACGCTGACTCATATTCAAGTCCTTTTGGGAAAATAAATATTGCAGCGATTTATGGTTGGTGAAAAGACTAAACTTTTCCCCCAAGAGATAATGCCTCCATATCTTCAAGGCAAAGACAATTGCAGTAAACTCTAAGTCATGCACCGAATAGTTCCTTTCGTGAGGCTCCAACTTACGAGAAGCGTAAACAATAGCTTGTCTTTCTTGCTGAAGAACACCTCCTAACCCTGGAAGAGATGCATCGGTGAAGACTAGGTATTCCAATCCCGGTTTTGGCAATGCAAGGACTGGAGCTGAAATTAATCTATCTTTGAGCTCATCAAATGCAGCTTGACATGAACTGTCCCAAACAAATCTCACTCCCTTTCGGGTTAAATTCGTCAACGGGCTAGCGATTTTTGAAAAACCCTTAATAAATCGACGGTAATAACCCGCCAAGCCCAGAAAACTATGAACCTCAGTAGGTGTCGTGGGCTGACCCCACTCTCTCACCGCAATCACCTTGCCAGGATCCACAGATACACCCTGGGATGACACCACATGACCCAGAAATTGAACTTCCTTCAACCAAAAGCCACATTTCTCAAACTTTGCATACAATTTGTGATCCATTAATCTCTGCAGGACCAACCGTAAATGAGTAGCATGATCAGACACTGTCTGAGAATAGACTAGGATTCCATCGATGAATACAATTACAAACTGGTCAAGGAAATCCCAAAACACCCTGTTCATAAGATCCATAAATACAGCAGGAGCATTGGTTAGACCAAAGGGCATAACCAAGAATTCATAGGATCCGTAACGGGTCAGAAATGCAGTCTTGGATACATCTTGCGCCCGTATCCTCAATTGATGATACCCCGTCCTTAAATCGATTTTGGAGAAGTATGATGCTCACCTAAGTTGATCAAACAAATCATCGATGCGAGGTAAAGGGTATTTATTCCGGATGGTGACTTTATTCAACTCCCTATAGTCCACGCATAACCGGAGAGAACCGTCTCTTTTCTTCACAAATAATACCGGAGCACCCCATGGCGATGTACTACGCCTAATAAATCCCTGCACCAATAGCTGCTGAATCTGATCTCTCAACTCCCTCATCTCCATAGGAGCCATTCAATACGGAGCTTTAGCAATCGGTCGAGTTCTCGGCATTAAATCAATCACAAACTCTATCTCCCGACTTGGAGGTAATCCCGGTATCTCCCGAAAAACATCCTCAAAGTATTTAACAATAGGAAGAAAATTTAGGGGAACCACAACATCCCTAGATGCATCTTCCGCAATACAATAAAAATAAGCATTAGTACTCCCTTCCATACAAGGCATAACAACCAGGAACATTTCTTGTCCCGAAACTGCAAAAACTATGCTTTTCCCATAACAATTTACTATCGCGCGGTAATTCACTAGCCAATCCATACCCAATATTACATCATACCCGACCATATCAAGGACGAGCAATTCGGCCTCAAAACACAAGTTACCAAGATTAATCCCTACATTTTTACAAACAAAGAAAATCAATGATCCATCACCCATAGAGGATTCAACGCTAGTGAAGGTACTTTCAGCAGATTTTATCAAACCTGTGGTCTGAGCAAAACTCCTAGAAATAAAGGAGTGTGTAGCACCCGTATCAAATAGTACTCGACCCATGTGCCCATGAATGAAAAACTTACCCTCGATCGCTGGCGGTGCCGGAGGAGCTGGAGGAAGCATAGCCTCCTGAATATGGTAAACCCGTCCA
The DNA here is from genome assembly GCA_949130495.1 of Sambucus nigra. Lineage (NCBI taxonomy): Eukaryota > Viridiplantae > Streptophyta > Magnoliopsida > Dipsacales > Adoxaceae > Sambucus > Sambucus nigra. Next base: position 678,716,514 of record OX422208.1, on the reverse strand, counting down.
TACTGCAGTTGCCCCTGCTAAGGAAGAGCAATCGGATTAGGCGCCTGGGGCGGAAACTGTACATACGGCTGTTGTGGAGCCTTAGGAAGATGCCCTCCAACCAACTGAGGACACGCCCTTTTATAATGGCCCAACTCCCCACACTGAAAACATTTATTAGCCGCATTCTCCTGATTCCTACCTTGATTGTTTTGAAATTGTCCCGCACCCTGGCCCTGCTGGCCCCTACCTCCATTTCCACCTCTACCTCCCTGTTGTTGTTGTCCGCCTTGACCCGACCTGTTATTATTATTATTGCCACCAGCATTAAACCCACCAAAACATTGACGCTTGGACAAATCCCCTTGCTGAGGATCCCTCTCCTTCTGCTTGTTCCCCGAGGATTGGGACGAAGAAGATGTTCCCCCTTCGATCCCATTTCCTCCTGATTTCACCACTTACCCCATTGCTGCAGCCTTCTTATTGTTTTGCACAAATAATCTATGCTCTTGACAGTGAAGTAAAGCAGCATTCATCATGTCCCCAAAGGTTACCAAAGATAGATTTCCAAGCAAATGTTGTTTTATTCGCCAGTGCAAACCTCCTACAAATCTGGAGATCCTCTTCGCTTCCGGAGTCACTTCATCCGGTATAAAGCTTGCTAACCGGGTAAACTCCTCTTCGTATTCGGAAACCGATCTCTCCCCTTGTACTAAATCTTGAAGCTTCCTCTGCATCTCCCTTTGAACTGCGGGAGGGAAATACTTTCTGTCAAACAAAGCCCAAAAATTGGTGATTGACATTGTATCCCTTTGTTCGGGTGTCGTTATTGACTCCCACCAGTGTAAGGCCGATCCGACAAGCTTAAAGGTAACGAGGATTTGATTTTTCTCCTCACTACATTCCACCATCCTAAGATGGCGCTGCATTTCCTTCTTCCACTGGTTTGCCTTTATAACGTCCGAACCTCCCTCAAAGTCTGGGGGATGACCCTTTAGGAAAGACTCTCTTACCCGTTCCCACTGAGAAGGTCCCGTAGGAACTGGTGCTTCTTGTCCCCTCGCTTGAGGTTGTGGCATTTGTTGTGCCACTGCAGTCATAGCTGCATTAACAGCTTGGGCCATGATATTTGCCACATCAGCGGCACTGATATTCCCCGGTGGCGGTGGTGGAGGACCAACCTCATCCTCGACAACCCTATTGCATCTAGCGGGACGTCCTCTCTTTGGAGACATCTGAGATAGAGAAGAGATAGAGTTAGAATATTATATAAAACAATCTATTTAGCAGAAGATCGCATACATAAACAACAAGACAATCCTAACATTAAGCTCTATATCAAAGAACGCTACGGTAGAACGTGACAAGTCCGCATAGATCCTAAAGACTCTAGAACCTGATGCTCTGATACCATCTGTGACAACTCGCTATCCGAAATAAAGGGTGGCCAGCCCGATATCCCGATGAAACAGGAATCATGGATAGATATCATTCTCAGCATCACAATAATCATCCAGAGTACCAGGAATAACAACACAATATTCCAGAAAACGGGTTATCAAAAAATTTTAGTTTTATAATTAAAGAAAACACTTTCAACAACCCATAATAGAAAAAGAGGGTGGAAACTCCCACAAACATATATAATATAATCCAGTAGATAAGAAAGGACCGAATAAAGCATCGGTCGATACAATCCATACAATATACAGTAAGTTCATGTGTTACATAATACATCATTTATACAATTACAACCACTTGGGCCACACGCCCGAATAAAGACTGATCTTAGCTAGAAAACAATAATAGAGGCGTCTACACAAAATATCCCGTGATACCCGCAAAATGTCACGGCTCGTCAAAAACTCAGAGAAAAGAAAGTCATTACGGGCGACCTTGCGGTGGAACACCTGAACGAATATAGAAGATACATACACAACAAGAAAACGAAGAACCGGTCAGAGGCCGGTTTTATATGATCACTAGATAAATGACAGGTATGACAATAATGGACAGGTAAGCATGGATGATATTCTAGCATGGTAACATCATATAAAGAACTAAGACAGTTAAATGAATATTAAAATGAAATTCAATTATACAAAGAAATAAAAGTGTTTATGAGCCTTTTTCATCTTTCCTCATTTTCATTTCCGTCTTCTTTCCATTTCTTATCAGGAATGCAATTATTACTATGTGCACTTTATGGCACTTATCTCAATAGTATGCTCTTTGTGGCATATACTTTGCTCTATATGGCATTAATGTTCCATCGAGTCCAACTCGATACTAGAATAGTCATAAATACGTATAACGATTCTAAGACCGCCCGTCCGGGTTTCCCCATTGTGCGCACCCCTAAATAACCATCATCTTCCAGGGCCTAACCTAAGACAACCTGGGATCCTATCGCAACGTCGGGAAGCGTCCATATGCCTGCGGGGTAGTCAAGAACACACCCAGAATCTCCTACCCATCGCAGAAAAATATAAAACAAGCGCTCATATGGCCTAGGACTATATCCACCCTGAATTCATTAGCCAGGGGCTTCACCTCACGCACGGACTTCCCTTAAGATGGTATTTAGAGAGGTGTGTAACATCCATTTTATTAATTTCCATTTCATAATTCAGTAAATTATGTTTTACTTTATCCATTTTACATTTTATTAAATGCATTAGGGTATACTTCACATCATCATAATAACCTCGAAGAATATTTAAACTCCCAAGTTATCTCTCCCAAATGTCCTTGTTTGGACTTTATAATAACCCATCAAATGAGATCTAGTTCGCATTTACTCCTAAAGTCTCCAAATTCGACTTTAAGATTTCCTAGACTCTTATAAAACTACCTGACAGAAGAAATGCCTAAACATTTCTTTAAATCTCCCCCCCCCCCCTTTGACAGGAACCCTAGATGAACCCCTTCGAGTCTAGGGAGCCAACCCAACTCAACTAATACTCTAAGGCCCTATTTTTTCTTCATTTAAGAAGGTCCCTATGTTCGTATGAAAAGAAGAAGTTAAAGACTGAAAATAAAATACTTGGGAGGAAAACAGGGGACCGGTCGACCGCGTCTCCAGATTTGGCCTAAGAAGAAAAGCAGAAAGTTCATCTCGGCAGGACCGGTCGACCGGTCAGGGGACCGCGGTCGACCGCGCCATAGTTTTAGGCCTTTGAAAGAAATGCAGTGAACCCTCTCCCGTAGACACGGTCGATCGGTCTGCGAACCGCGGTCGACCGGTCTAAGCAGACCTAGACCACGACTTCCAATTTTCAAGCAACCCCAAAGCTAACTCATTTATTCTCACCCACACAACATAAATGCTACTACCACTACCATCAACATCAACAATCATTTAACTATCCTTTAATGATTCAAAACCCACCAACATCCAAACCCTAAACTAGTAAACCATACATCATTATCACACAAATCATTTATCTTAAACCATAAATAGCAATTAGTAAACTTGCCTCAATGTAGAAAATGCAGATTTTCTTGGTGTGGGATCAAGAATCCTTCTTAGATCTTCAATATCCCTTCTTCTCTCTACTCTTTCTCTTTCTCTCTTTAGTTCTCTAGGTTTAGAAAATACAATTAGGTGAATAGTGATTTACTCAAGACATAAATCGTGCCTTTTGCCAAAATCCCATCTTAATTAATCGATATTGCGATAAAATAATACGCAATTACATATTTAACGCATAATCAGTCAAAAATGCCCAAAATCTCAAAAAACATAATGGCACAATATCTGACTATCTCGCACGTTCCGGAATCAACTGCGGCCTCCAAATTACCACTTGGACATTTTATAATTCCATTTAAGTTCCGGCCTCATTATTAAGCCAAATATCATTTTAATTCATATGATATTAATAAGCATAACATAGCAATATTCACCCATAGTTATGGTATATATGCAAACTCATAGTGAATATTAACTTTTCTTCATTAAATTAGCACTCAATTCATAATCCAAAACTTATATCTAATTACTATACCTAGTAATTAATACAAAATACGTTCTCATAAGCGAGGGTTATTACAGTTGAGTTGCGCAATTTCCACAATAGACAATCAATAACAATGGGGGTGAAATGAGTGGCACATAAAAAGTAGTATATTACATTATCTTCAAGCATATTACACTAAATTCTAAACAGTATATTACATAATCAGTAGTACATTACATATAAATAGTAGTTTATTACACTAAATTCTAAGGCCACCCACGCATATCAAAATTCTAAGAAAATCTTTCTTTTACTTGTAGAACAATAAAATAAACAAAGTGCAACCCAATTTCAACAATCAAAATCAAACATGTACACTACACACATGTGAAGATAAAGGGAGAGTCGATAAAGAATAGATTACCTGGAGGATATCCAATCTTTAACAACATCCCATCCTAGGTTATAAAATATACATTGAGGAACATAGGTTAACTGCAAATTGGTCAGTGTTCATAAATTACTGAAAATTGCTGAACACTGACATTAGTCTCAACAATATTAACCACATTACTGATGGTTTCTATTGCAGTAGATGGGATGACTATGCAACCACCTTATTTAGATGATCATTTCTAGAATTCTCAACAATATGAATTATTTCACAGGGGTAGTAGCATCCTCTATAGTGTGAATTATTCCAATTTATTTCATGTATGCTATAAAATCAGTGCATATAGTATCGCGAGTATAACTTGTATGTATAAAGGTCAGTAACACACAAATATATCAGCTATTTGTTCCTGCATATGCATACTGTGATTGGCCAAAAGGCTTGTGAGCGGCCATCGGGTTCCAGCGAAATCACTACTGCATATGCATACTGTATGTTGTTGTATGCATCTATGCAACATATATGCATACAGGCATACAGCTGATGCATACCGTGACTTGAGACCCGAGAGGTATTTTGACATGGGTTGTGGGTTATGCAACATTCTTACATACAATTGCTATATGCAAGAATAATCAAAAGTATTCTTGGTACAACATGCTTGAACCGATTGACTTTGGCATGATTGAGCAACAATCACACCAACTGGTTCTCCCGACTATGCGAGACTCGAGAGAGGAATTTTGATAACATCCTACAAAAAGGAGAAATAGAAACGTGAATTGAGGCCAAATAAATGGAAAAAACTTCAAAACCATGTATGTGTATAAATAATCAACAATTAGAAATTAGAAATTGTACCTGATTAGAACTTCTTTTAATGTTATTAACACCACCCCTGTTATAACTTAGAAATTGTACCTGATTAGAAATAATCAACACCACCCCTGTTATAACTTCTTTTACTGTTTTTCATGCAATTTCTATTTAACTAACAAATGGGGGGGGGGACTAAAAGGTGGTATTTAATCAAGATTAATATATACAGGTTGAGGATTCATTGTCTTTGAATGCAAAAGCAATTGAATAAAAAATATTATTGCTAAATCCATGTGACTAAAAAGTTCTTTGATCCGATATTATATGTAGAATATTTATTCCCTTCCTCCCCAACTCCATCTATGTAGGAAGTGACATCTTCCAGTGGATCAACATACAAAGATAATACATATTCATTCACAACACAATAATCTTATCAAAATAAATCAAATATCTACATTAAGGAATAACTCAGCTGACTTCCACTATCTCAAAATTTGATCAAGACTGAAAACCAATTGTGCCAAATAAGAATAATGTAACACCCCATCTGCCCGGGGAGAGCGGAGCGGAGCGCCACTATCGATAAAACTAACCAAATCCACAAATTACAAGGTATTGAGCATCTAAAAAATCCCACAATATAAACGAAACCACAAATCTCAATTCTTCAAATTCAATATAACAAAGTCTCTCGAAATAATATAAATCACGAATGCTCTATACAACACAATAAATAATACAAATATTCCAAAAAATATTCTTCCCAAAACAATCCACGCTAAAATCATCACAATTGGTCCATAGCGCTCAAATCCACGCTAACCTGCCAACTAAAAGAAAATATGGGGAAGTACACAATACGACGAGAAAGATGCTCAACAAATATATTAACGGTGAATAAAACGTAACAACACGAGTACAAATATTCAAATAAAATGAAAATCTCAAAGCATTTATCAATAAATCTCTCAAAAACACATTAACCGGGTCAACAGGCCTCACCCCATTCGCATATGCTTTATCAAGTCATAGCCCCGGGAAGCAGGAATTTTGGCGGGTGCCCAACATTCGTGCCATATTAAAATCTCATGACAACGTTCTCAACAACAATATAATGATGCCACATGAATCAAAATAATTCAACACTTATTTCTCCATATTTCAAAGAATTTAACAATTCAAATATGAGTTCAATTAAACATGAAATCAGCGGAATAACTCTCAAGAGATTTAAAGATCATATTGTGTAAAACCACATACCTTAAAATCATTGCATGAATCGTCACATAAATTCAACCTCAAAATCTTATCTCACCATCACGTTCCTCTCATGAAAATAATCAAATGATGTTCTAGCCCCAACACGAGATAACCCCAAATAGTCCTATTTTGAAAACCCAGAAAAATAAGATCCAAAAATTATTCGAATCGCCAATCCGACTTCATATTTGGATTCTACATGAAAAATTGAGTCACGTATGTGTTTTGGATTTTTCTCAAATCTCATTCGAATGCACTCAAAAATAAGATCTAAACATTCCAAATTGGCTCTTCTCATTCCACCCGTTTTTGCCTCTTTGAAATTCGTTTTTGGCCTCTCTTTTTCATCTCCCTTTCCTTATAATCACCCATAATATTCCTTATATAACCCCTCTCTCAAACCCTAGCTTGGAGACTAAGCTAACGCATATTACTATATTTATCAACTTTACATATTTGAACCATTATAAAACGCCCAAAAACCATTTAAATTTAAATTTAAATATTCGATTCATTTCAAATAAAAATAAATATAATATCAATATCCCAATTAATAAAATAGAAATATTATTAAAATCTTATACAATATTCATAAATAAAGCCCTCAAAATTACAGGGGATTACAAATAATTGAAGAAAAAAATAAAAACAATTGAACAATATAAAGAGTAAAGAGTAATATAAAGAGGTATCATAATAGAAAACATGCTTAGAAAGGACAAAAATATATTTGGGGGACAAAAATATAATTTCCCTCAATATAAAACAGACGCAAAACATAATCTTTGTTGGTTTAAATGTGTTATTTTCTAATTAAAGGGATGAAAGTATTAGCCTTTTAAAACTATTGGAACAATGTTAATTCTTTCTTTTAGTAATATATACAAAAATATAAATTAAAAGTCTACATATCCCCCAACATGTCTATCCCCCATTTTTTTTTAAATAGACAGGGTCGCAATATGTTGCAGCAATAATGCTTCATTGTTAGGGTCTATGGTCGACTCTGCTAGGAGTTGTAAAGGTCCTTCCAAAAATAGGCGTTGGGGATGTAGTATCAATTGGAGATGAAATATGTTTGCAAAATTTGGAGATAAAGATATGATTATTAATTAGACATGCAGTATATTTGCTAAATTTGGTATATATGGACAGAGGAATGCCAGGAGAATCCAACCCATTTCAAGATAGAGTTGCTTTTTTAACCTCCTTATGGTCTTTCCAACGGGATATGTCAAATGGTCGTCCCAGTTCGATGATCAGAGGGAAATATGAATTAACTTAGCTAGTACTCGCCTATTCCAATGGCATAATTGAGAATTTTCAACCTAACTAATAATCCAATTACTAAAGAGTGCTTGTCTCAAACTCAAGAGTGATTATCTCATCCACCAACTGATTAAGTTTCAACTCAATTGTCAAATTTGGACATACCAAGGATAGAAAGGAAATGAAATAGGGTGTGATTAGTTTAGTGCTTGAAACAAAACAAAAGAAATGACAGTGAATACAAATACTAACAAAAAATGGTTTAATGTACACAATACTTTGAAAATATGGAGACTTAAAGAACCTTGAAACAAAAATAAACTCAAAAAGGCATAAAAGTTGAAAAAAATTCAGAATAAATATAGTACCTGACACAGATTCAATCTCAACCAAGCTACCGTGTACATGAAAACTGAATTAGAAACTGAACACAAAGATCACTACATCAAATTACAAACACAATTAAAAATGATTAGATGTAATTAGAAAGGACTATGTGCTGAGGCTCGTAAATTGGAGTCTTGTAAACTTATGTGCATTACCTTGCAAACATGTCTTTTAACTTGCTCAGAAACTAAAAAATAAAGACAACTATAAAATCCACTCTTTTGCATGGAAATTTCAATCTTCAAACAGATAAATATCAATCTAAAATTAAAAATAAAAACATACTATAAAAAAATATACTAACTTAAATTTCCAACTACTAACATAAAAAACAAATGTAAGAAAATCATTCATACATCAAACCTATCAGATGTGTGCTGTAAAATCAGTATACAGACATGCCTTGTCTAGGCCTTTAATTAGTGGAGATTCATAAGGCGCACCCACGTACCCCAAAAAAAAATCATGTCCTTAAAAAAAAGAAAAAAAAAACTAAAACTCTTTAGAATTTAGTAAACCTAAATCAAAAACCTCTTCCATTAAAGATAAACAACACCACAATTAAATTAAACATGGGAATAGAATTATTCAATGCAAAAAAAAAAATATGAAGTTCAAACTTAAATTACCTTATCAGTCTCTTAAACACCATCATTCCAAAACTTTTGATTCAACCCTGGAACAAAAATGAAAACAGATATTTAGAGAAAGATTATAGAGAATATAGAGAAGTTTATGGGGGTTTTAAATTTCAAAAATTGAAGAGGGACTGAGAAGTTTGTTGTGTAGGCTTTCGGGTGTCAAAAGTTGGGCTCCATAATGTCATAACTCCTTGTAAGATCTCCATACTTTTAACGTTGTTTGGAAAAAAACATATGGTAAACTGTTGTAAGGACATTTTTCTCATGTCCAACATGCTACATTTATGTATGTTGTAGGCCGCTACATTTGGGACGTCACCTCATGATCTCACAAGACGACATCTATCTGAATTTCGGGAATCAAGCATTTAACATCTCCATCATGTGTCCCACATATGCCTCAACGACTTCATATTCCATGATTTTAGGGATTTTATGAAAGTGGTACGCAAGAGAAGTCAAAACAGTGAAAGAAGGCAAGATATGAAAGTTCAAGGGTATTTTCGTAATTTTACAACCATAGTCCAGAGGTTCAGTCAACTAGAAAGTTGAAGAGCTCGATGCTACGAAGATACTGGAAGAAACGGCACCCCAATCTGAGCTACGGTGAAGAAGTCGTGACCTTTTGAAGATGGAGAAAATTCCTTAGAAGAATGCTATTTTTTTCCAACCCCAAACCAGTGAGGTACCGCAAACCCATGGTGAACCGGTTCGGGGTACACCCAAACCGGTTCGGGGTACCTGTACACTGGCAGAGTTCTAAAATTTTAACTCTCTTTGGTTTCCTTATAAAAGCCAGCCTCGGGGGAGTTATTTTTCAAGACGTGAAAAGACGTTTTTGAGAGTTCTATTAGCTCAAGTCTTCATATTTTTAAGTCCCAAAACTCATGTTTTGATTCACACAAAATTATCATATACTTTTGTGAATCTTTTGGAACCCAAAAACACTTTATTCCTGTTCATCTTTCGTGGAGTGCGTCTCTACAACATATGGTTGCGTGTTATTAAGGATCTTGATGCGTGAAGATTCTCTGCTGAAGATTGGGCTACGAGTCCTTGGAGGCTGCTGCATGTATTCTCTTGCTGAGTTCAAGACTGCGTGTCTTTATGGGTTGGTTGCGCATTGATCCATTGCAGATTTCTCTATGTAATTGTAAGTTGCGATTTAAAAATTCATATTGAAATAAAAGGTTTTGCCCTGCGGGGATTTTTCCTGAAATTTGTGTCGCATGCTTTACTTATTTATGGGTTGAGACATTCACACACATAGATGCATGTTTAGGGGATAATTTATTTGATTTAAAAATAGACCTTAATTAAATCAGGTTTAATTGGAATCCTGCGAATTAATTTAATCAATTATCACACACCGAACCTATTCGGTTTCTCAAACTGGTATCAAAGCCGGTTGCGCTAATTTATTGCGTATTCCTATTTTTCGCAAAACCGTGTGATATTGATTTTTTTTAAATCAAGTTTGTGAAAAATCACAATTTTTCCAATGGAACGTTCATTTAATAAGGTGCCTATTTTTTATGGAAATAATAATGCCTATTGGAAAGATTCCATGAAATCTAGTTTAAAAGCTATTGACGAGCGTGTTTGGTTGCTTTGTGAAAATGGATGGACTCCTCCCATAGTCACTATTATTAACATCGCCACTTTAAAACCCATGTCAGCCCGGACTGAAGATGATTATAAATTGTCTAATTTTAAATCCCGTGGTCTGAGTGCTATTTCTGGAGCTGTCACTCCTGATGAGTTTCGCTGAATTATGACGTGCACCGGGTCTAAAAAGTCTTAGAATGTTTATGGCTAGTGTTTCCGTGGTTCCCAAAGTCCCCACACGTCGTTTCACATCTGTTTGGGTTAGGAAATCTCTTTTAGAGGCACTAAATTTTAGGCAAGTTGATTCCCATTTTCTTGCACATGATTCTTCCCTTGTCATATCATATAGATGATTGTGTTTGCATGTTTTCCATACGCTAGGCTTTGTTTCATGATATTTATGTTTGCTAGCATTGTGACATGCACTTTTTGTAATAATTTTTGTTTTTGATAAAATTTTTGAAAAATACAAAAAGATTTTTGTGTTTTGTTTGCACCATTTATGGATGAACACTTAGGATGACCGAGTCATAACATCATTCCATTATTTTCATGTGACTATTTGATAGTGTTTTGAGATAATATGTCAATTCATCCTTGTGCTTTATAATGTTTGGAGTCATTAAGATGTAATTAAGTGCTACTTCCTACATGTTTGACTCATGTTTCCTTTATTGTACACATGCATGGATCTGTTTGATTATTATGCTTGTCTTATCACATGTTGGTTGGGTATTTTTACTTCAATCGTGTCCTTAAAACGAACCAAGCGCGATAAAACTTGATAAGAAAGTTGTGCATGTAAGAGTCATTTTGTGAGTTTGTGTATTTGAAAACGGGGAAGGGCTGTGAAAGGTTCTTTTTGCCTTTGCAAATACTAAGCCACAGTTAAATTGGACCTAAAAATTGGAGGAATTTATTAACAGTGGTCCAAAGAGGTTTAAAAGAGCCCGAAAAATTTAAAGGCAATAAAAAGAAATTCATGCCAAAAATGGGCCAATTAGGTTTTTGCACCAATTCTCTAATGTTTGAGAATTTAGATTACCTCTAAAAGAAAATTTATATGAGGGAGTTTGGTTGGAAATTTTATAACGGGTTTGCACATCCTTGAAAATATTGAAAAAGCGCTACATAGTTTAGGACGTTATTGGTGTGAAATCATTTGACTTTGATTTGTTGATTTGCATAAGACGATGTCATCTAAATTCAACAAAATGTTTTTATACCTAAGGATACTTTTGATGTTGATTCGTTAGGAGTACACATATGCATCGTGCACATATGATTGATTGAGTTGATTTACCTATCGAATGTGTTCACACCCATTCATTTCGTTTCCATGACTTGGTTGTTTGAGGTTAATGTCATGGTGTGATTTTTGTATCATATTTTTCAACTTCGTATCTTATTTTTGTAAGAAAAAATTAAAAAATTGAAAAATAGTTTGTGAAGATTTTTTTTGTGTATCTCTTTGCAAGAGCGCGTTTGCAATCTGTTTGATCCCTTGTTTTGAATACGGTGACACACCGACTTTGCTTGTTTGATTTATTCTTCTCATTTGTCTATTTGGGGACATTATAAAAAGGGGGAGAAAGAATTATCATTTTATGGGGGAGTTTAAATTTTGGGGGAGTTTTTGAGATTTGACTTACGCTTTTCTCATACATTGGTATCTATATTTATCTCATTTCAAACTCGATACGTCACTTGGTATTTTTCTTTCTCTCATGTGTGTAGGTACTACATTGATGATCATTGGATTGCACACCCAGATGAGAAAAGATTTGAGACTTTGAAGATCTGAAGACCAAACGATGAAGACTTATTCATTTGTATCTTTCCAGTTTTGGGTTCATGGAAGGGTAGATTTGTATAGGCAATTTTTTATTTGATAATTCGGATTTTTTATGTATGTACCGGCATAGACATAGGTAGAGATTTGTAAGGAAATTTTTTTCATGTTCAACAAGTTACATTTATGTATGTCGTACGCTGCTACATTTGGCACGTCACCTCACGATCTCACATGATGGCCTCTATCCAAATTCCAGGAATCAAGCATTCAACATCTCCATCATGTGTCCCACATCTGCCTCAACGACTTCACATTCCATGATTTTAGGGGTTTTATGCAAGTGGTATGCAAGAGAAGTCAAAACAGTGAAAGAATGCAAGATATGAAAGTTAAAGGGAATTTTCATAATTTTACAGCCATAGTCTGGAGGTTCGTTCAACTGGAAAGTTGAAGAGCTCGACGCCACAAAGATACTGGAAGAAACGGCACCCCAATCCAAGCTATGGTGAAGAAGTTATGACCTTTTGAAAATGGAGAAAATTCCTTAGAAGAATGCTATTTTTTTTTCAACCCCAAACCAGTGAGGTACTGCAAACCCATGGTGAACCGGTTCGGCGGGAACCGGTTCGGGGTACAGCAGAACCGGTTTGGGGTACCTGTACGCTGGTAGAGTTATAAAATTTTAAAACTCTCTTTGGTTTCCTTATAAAAGCCAGCTTCGAGGGAGTTATTTTTCGAGACTTGGAAAGACATTTTTGAGAGTTCTATTAGCTCAAGTATTCATATTTTTGAGTACCAAAACTCATGTTTTGATTTAAACAAAATTATCATATACTTTTGTGAATATTTTGGAACCCGAGAACACTTTGTTTCTATTCATCTTTCGTGGAGTGCGTCTCTACAACATATGGCTGCGTGTCATTGAGGATCTTGCTGCGTGAAGATTCTTTGCTGAAGATTGGGCTGTGAGTCCTTGGAGGGTGCTGCGTGTATTGTCTTACTGAGTTCAATACTGCGTGTCTTTATGGGTTGGCTGCGCATTGATCTATTGCAGATTTCTCTATGTAATTGTAAGTTACGATGTATAAATTCATATTGAAATAAAAGGTTTTGCCCTGCGGGGATTTTTTCGAAAATTTGTGTCGCATGATTTACTTATTTATGGGTTGACACATGCACACACATAGATGCATGTTTAGGGGCTAATTTATTTGATTTAAAAGTATACCCTAATTAAATGTGGTTTAATTTGAATCTTGCGAATTAATTTAATCAATTATCACACACCAAACCTATTTGGTTTCTCAACTGTAAATCATCATCCTAATCTATACATGCAGACCAAATTTCAGACATCAAAAGACAAAATATTAAACCATTAGAGAGAGAGAGTGAGAGTTTCGTCATCGATAATGACATGAAAAGATTGTTAGAACTGCAAATAAGAAAAACAATAGAGTTGAGAGAAATTGGATCTATAAAAAACAACTGGATCTATAAAAAACAATTATAAGCTTAAGGAGTACCTCTTGATTTGTTTGAAACTCTCAAACAATTAGGGTCTTGGGATTTAAAATCCTAAAAACTCATTTAAACCTCTCCACTCGTGATCGGTGATGAACCGGGGATTCTAAAATCTAGTTCAGTAGAGATGGAGTTGAGATAATACATCGGCGGTTCATAATGAAAGAGAGAGAGGGAGAATTTACATTAGGTTTCTTTGATGGAGGAAGGGGCATCAGCCTCTATCTTGGTAAGAGTGTATCCTGTTCAAATTAAAGTAGAAAATGGTGTGGGCTTAGGCGGGATATCAAAACATTTTAGGCGGGATATGAAAAATTGAGTTGAAATCTCAACCCTTAATTTTTTCTTTGAAGATCTTAACTGTTAATGTGCTTTTACATTTTTTTGGATTAAAAAACAATGCCATCTTATTATATGGATATATATATATATATGTATGTATGTATGTATGTATCTATGTATAATAAAGTAGGAAACTTATGTATGTCTTAAGATTCAACTATGACATCACAAAATGAATTTTGTTTACATTTCCTATTTTGACCTTGAAATTCTAGGGTTCCCCCTCTTTTCTTTCTCCACACTTAATTCCCATTCTTTCACTTTAATTCAAACATAAGGGATTTTTGGGTAAATGACTTCCCTTTGTGATATCTCACCCGCCCTCTATCACAAAAATACACGCTCTCCTCCTCAAGCTCTCAAAATCGGAACCCACGCCAAAATCTTGAAACCCTCTCCTTCTCAAACTCAGAGCACCATTTTCTCTCACTTCTCCACTTTTAAGGTATTTACTCTCGCCACTCTCTCTCTCTCACCCCATCTTCTCCTCTCTATGAGTTAAATCAATTGTTTTGTTCAGGTTTTATTTTGAAGATCTAATGGTTTGTTTATGTCTTTGTGACACCCCTCCTAATTAAATACCGGGCGATCACTCCTTTATTAAATTAAAATCAAGGTGAACAGTTGGTTCATTCTTAGCATCACTGTCGTAAAAGTAACTTTTCCAATTTAAACACCCTAAATAATTAAGCTAAGTGTCAAAACCATTTTTAGACATTACTTTCCAAATTTTATTTTATAAACCATCATTTAAAACTTTACATAATTCACAATTTAAAGAATCACACAACAATTATCCTGTAACTTATCATCCCAAAGAATTAAACATTCAAAAAATAAATCCCAACATTAAAACTTAAAGGAAAACATCCTGACAGTAATAAAAATCCAAAGTGTAAATACTGGAAATAAATGAATTACAATATCCAATAAAACAATTGAATAATGGAAAAGGGCGACACATGCCCAACTGATAAAATAAATGCTATGAGTGGAATCAAGAAATGAGGTCGTCTAAGTAAGAGGCCTGCAACTCCCACCTAAGCTGCAGCGCGTTCCTTCCAAAGGATCCTATGCAAGACGCCCCTGTGGCTGGGCACCTGTAATATATACATATATATACAAGAGAGAAAAGAAAATGGAAACGGGTCAGAGCCTGATTGTAAAAACGATATAAAATTTGTTTAACAAGTATTTAAAATGTTTACTGGCTAATGCAACAACATATTAGTGCGACACTCCCTTGAGAAATTCTCACCTCTCTTCTAATGTGCACGCCTATTGTACTAACCTTCCCAACGGTTTAACTTATCTTATCTTATGTTGCTCGTAAGATTTTAATCTGACAAATTCAACTATTTAAGAGGTTCATTTCATTTAACAACATAGTTCTCATTTAACCTTATTTACTAATAAAGTCTCTCAGCAATATATTATACTTTTCAAACACTTATTCCCAAATTGAAATAATTATTCATATCTTACTTACCATAAACACACTAGGTAGTTCCCAAATTCCAGAATTTAATATATATATTAAATACTCATATAATACATATATTCTAACGGCACCCCACATAATAATTATGGTGCGGGCATACTCTGCTATCCAATCCCCATATCACTCGTACTAAGGGAAATACAAGTTTGGAATCACTCTCGAACTATACTAACACAAACATAAACAATATTGAGGTGAAGCATATATTCCAAGTCTCTAAGAGGTCATCACATGCCCTCACGTCTCTTAGGACCTTCTGAACTATCGATTCGATAACCTGTACCGACGGAGTTCTATCTTCTAGGGTACGAGTCAATATCCCCCATAAAGGTTCCATCGAGATAAGACAGTCCCAGCACGGTAACCTCAGGGATAGCAAGTAGCGTGGGCATAATTTTCACACGTATATAGTATATGCATAAACACAGTCATATAAATATACTACTATTACCATATCAAATTTAGGTACATCTCATAACCCATAATTATGACATTTCTCCTTATTATTCGTTATTTAGTTATCACGTATAACGGTTGCCTCTTATCTTAATTTGTTGGATTATTCCAACTTATCAAGTGACACTCGTGAATTTCTATACTCCCAAGTGTAATTTCAGTAGGTACTCATTTATTTTTCAATGTAACTATCTTACGCGCCTCTTTTTTTAATGCATATTTCCATCGTCCCTTTTATGTAAACATCCCCAAAAATGTAAATCTCGTCTTACATTAAAGATTTCATATTTTTAATAAGTCCTACTGGTCTTCTTTACCTCCCAAAATAGTTTAATAAGAATGTCCAAAGATTATTACACATTTAAATTGAATTCAACTATTTAGAAGGGGAAATATAAGTCTGCCAGGAGGGGTCGATCGATCGAGGGCAGGTGTTCGATCGATCGAACCATCGATCGATCGATCGATCAAGCAGGTATGGCTATTTATGCAGAAATCCAGTTACGGGTTCTATCATCCAACATCATCCAAATCCAGATTTTTCACTCCCAAACTCCCAGAAATTTATACCACAAATGTCCTAAACCCAAATAGATGATATTTAACGTAAAGCATGTGAGTTTCATCAAGATTCATGGATTAAAAGTGCCCAAATTCATACAATACTCATGAACCCTAAAAATTTCTTTAACTTAATTCAAATCATTCTTTCTCTAGAAATTCTACTTCTAATTCATCATAAATCCGTGGTTAAACCTCTACATATGAAGGGGATTTCCATATTATCATTTATATCACTAAAACATGAAATTTTCTAATCTCCAACATGGGTTTTCTTTCATAGAACTCATCCTAATAAACCCTAAACTAACATGAATGAAGCATTAACGAAATTAAGCAAGATAAATACTTGCCTGGGGATTTTTGGTCTCTGATTTTTGCTGAAATCAGTGTGGTTATGATCCTTGCAACGTGATCTATCGTTTGGCGGCTACGGCGGCGCAAACGGAGGAGTTTTTGGCCTAGAACTCCTTGGAAAGCTCTCTCTTTCCCTCTCGTATGGCCGTCACTTGTCTTTGGTTGTGTTAACCCTATAAGACAACCCTAGGCATCTGATATAACCCTTGTAAATTCGTGGGTCTAATTATCCAAAATTACAAAATGTCCAAAATGCCCTCCCGGGGTACTAATTAAGCCTAAAAATACCTCGAGACCCAAACTAAACCCCCGAGTACACTTTTCTGACTATCTCGACCCTTCCGGACACTTTGGCGCACTCAAAACGACCATACGAGCAAATTATAATTTATTCACTTTTATTAATCGATATTTAGTCCCGACACGACACAGGTGCGTCCTGACTTAAATTTCCAAAATTTGTCATTTTATGCGCTCGTGACATTTAATAGAACCAATATCATATATTACTTTGCTCATCAGTAATATTCAACAAGTTTCCCATACTTACATACTCACATCACGTCAGTAATTATTAGAAATAATTAATTTCTGAATTTATATTAAATTCATAACTCACATTAAATTTAATAAATCTCCAAATTTAGAAAGCATAAAAATACGGGGTATTACATACTTCCCCCCTAATAACGGAATTTCGTCCCGAAATTCAGAAAATAAGGCATACCTGGTAAGAATAAATCTGGGTATCTCTCGCACATATCTGCCTCGCGCTCCTAGGTGGATTCCTCCACATTATGATGTTCCCATTGGACCCGTACAAGCGGAACTACCTTCGACCTCAATCTCCTCTCGCTATGGTCTAGGATATCCACTGGTCTCTCCTTGTAAAAGTTGTCAGGCTGTAAGTATATTTCTTCTATCTCGATGTGGGTGTGGGCCATATCATCCCGAAGGTATCGTCTCAACGACGAGATGTGGAATACAACGTGGATGCGATGTAGACACTCTGGCAGTCCCAATCTGTATGCTACCGACCCAACCCTCTCGATAATGGGAAATGGCCCCACGTACCTCGGGGCCAATTTCCCTTTCTTCCCAAACATCATCACTCCTTTCATAGGAGATACACGTAGTAATACTTGGTCCCCCACATTAAACTCCCGGAAGAACCGTCTCGCATCGGCGTAGCTTTTCTGCCCATCATGGGCTACTCGAATGCGACTCCTGATAATCTCAATCCTCGCGGAGGTTTCCTGAATCACCTCTGGTCCGAGCAACTTGTTTTCCCCCACCTCTAGCCAACGACAAGGCCTGCCATACAAAGCCTCGAATGGAGCCATGCCAATCATGAACTGATAAGAGTTATTATAAGCGAACTCTACCAGTGGAAGATGTGGCTCCCAACCTCCTCCAAAGTCAGGGACACACATGCGTAGAATATCCTCCAACATCTGATTAGTACGCTTTGTTTGTCCATATGTCTGTGGGTGATAAGCTGAACTCAACCTCAAGTCTGTATCCATAGCCTCCTGAAAGCTCTCCCAGAAACGCGACACGAAAACCTTGTCTCTATCTGACACAGTATTCAGGGGCACCCCATGCAATCTGAAAATCTCAGCAATGAACAGCTGAGCATACTGACCCATGGTATAGTCTATTCACACTGGCAGAAAATGAGCCACCTTGGTCAAACGGTCCACAATCACCCAGATGGAATCATGGCCCTGCTGTGATGTAGGCAACCTTGTGATAAAATCCATGGAAATACTCTCCCACTTCCACGCGGGTATTTCCAATGGTTGAAGCAACCCTGACGGTTTCTGATGGTCCACCTTTACCAGCTGGCAGGTAGAACATTTGGACACGAACTCTACAATGTCCTTTTTTATTCCACTCCACAAGTATTGCCGCCTCATATCCTGGTACATCTTATCTCCTCCAGGATGTACCACAAATCGGGACCCGTGAGACCGGGTCATCACTGCATGACGTAAGTCTGCTCCTTCTGGTACCACCAATCTCCCATTAAACCTCAAACCCCCATCAGAACTAACAGAATAGGACTCGGTACCCTCAGCTAAAAGTCGTACAATCTGCTCTTGGCAAAATGGGTCTGCGGTCTGTGCCTGTATCACCCTCGTAACAATCTCGGGTGTCACTGTCATGACAGATATGAAGGAACGGGCTACTACGTTCTGGTGACCTAATTCTTTCCACTTTTCTTTCCAGACGTCCGTCTACTGATCTACGACTCAACGCATCAGCAACTACGTTGGCCTTCCCCGAATGGTACTGTATGTCACACTGATAGTCCTTCATAAACTCTAACCACCTGCGCTGACGCATATTCAGCTCTCGCCTAGTGAACAGGTACTGCAGTGACTTGTGGTCTGTGAACAAGAGAAATTTCTCTCCCAATAAATAGTTCCTCCAAATTCTCAATGCAAAAACGACCGCTGATAACTCTAGGTCGTGTGTGGGGTAATTCTTCTCGTGCGGCTTAAGCTTTCCGGAGGCAAAAGCTATAGCCTATTCCTCTTACTGAAGTACTCCCCCAAGTCCCCGTAAAGAAGGATTGGTGTAAACCAGGTACTCCACGCCCGGCTTAGGTAAAGCAAGGACTGGTGCTGAAGTAAGCTTGTCTTTTAGTTCATCGAAAGACAATTGGCTAGCATCATCCCAAACATATGGTACCCCCTTGGGAGTCAGGTTCGTCAATGGACCCACTATTTTGGAGAACCCCCTAATGAATCTCCTATAGTATCCGACTAATCCCAAGAAACTACGCACTTTCGTCGATGTCGTAGGCTGTCCCCACTCGCTCACCGCTGACACTTTACTCGGGTCAACTGCTATCCCCTATTCAGAAACAACATGCCCCAAGAACTGCACTTCCCATAACTAAAACCCTCACTTCTCGTACTTAGCATACAGTTGATGCTCTCGTAGAGTTTGAAGAACCTGCCTCAAGTGCTCGGCATGCTCCTCCTCAAAGTGTGAATATATCAAAATGTCATCTATGAAGACGATGACAAACTGATCCAAGAACTCTCTGATCACTCGGTTCATCAAGTCCATGAATACGGTTGGAGCATTTGTGAGGCCAAATTGCATCACTCTGAACTCATAGGACCCATATCTCGTCAAGAAAGCAGTCTTTGAAACATCCTGCTCCCTAATACGTAGATGATGGTACCCTGACCTCAGATCTATCTTCGAAAAGAAAGTTTCTCCCCTTAGCTGGTCGAACAGGTCATCGATTCGAGGCAACGAATACTTGTTCTGTATCGTGACCTTGTTCAGCTCCCGGTAGTCCACACATAGCCTCAGTGAACCATCTCTCTTTTTCACAAACAAAACTGGAGCGCCCCAAGGTGAGATTTTCCTGCGAATAAAGCCCTGACCTAACAGCTGCTCTATCTGATCTCGTAACTCTCGCATCTCCGGCGGAGCCATACGGTATGGAACGCGTGCTATAGGTCGAGTATTCGATAATAAATCTATGAGAAAGTCTATCTCTCGACTGGGGGGTATGCCTGGTATCACCTGAAATACATCGTAATACTCACGAACAACTGGGATCAAGTCTAAGGGAATCACAACCTCCTTAGAGGTATCCTCCTCTATGTAATACAAATGAGCGGTCGAGCCTCCATCCGGGCGAGGCATCGCCACTACAAACATCTCTTGCCTTGAAATGGCAAAGACAATACTCCCACCAAAATAATCTATCATGGATCTGTAAGCTACGAGCCAATCCATACCAATGATAACGTCGTGCTCATGCATATCTAAGACTAACATGTCTGCTGGTAATACCAAGCTACCAATCTCTACCCCCACTCCCCAGCATATAAAGAAAATTAGCGATCCATTTCCCAATGGTGAGTCTACACACGTCACAGTGCTCCCTGCTGTGGCTAATAACCCTAAGGCCTTCGCAAAATGGGTAGCTATAAAACAGTGCGTCGCCCCAGTATCAAATAAAACCTGACCCATAGTACCATGGATAGGAAACATACCCTCAATCGTGGGCGGTGCCTGTGGAGCTGCTGCCTAGTGGACATTATAGACACGTCCGTACTGTAACTACCCCTGATGCACTGGACCAGCTAGAATGGCTGGTAGGGCTGGTCCTGAGCTGGCGCTGGGAGGGCGGCTGGAAAAAGTGGCTTCTATGGCTCATTACGGGCACCCTGTTGCTGTGGGGCCCTATCAGCCTCTGGACAATCCTGCCGCTTATGGCCATGCTTGTCGCACACAAAACATCGGCCTCTGAAATTACCTCCCCTTTGACCCTGCTCACCACGGCCCTATTGGCTGTTACCGCCCCACTACTGGCCCGGTTGGCCCTGATGAAAACGCTGTTGGACCTGTTGTCCTTGCTGCTGACCCTACTGCTGGTGATGTTGGCCTTGCTGGACCTGCTGATTAGGCTGGCCCTGCTGACCCTGCCTAAATCTCCCGAATCCTTACCTCGAATCACCTGATCAGAACCGCTTAGCAGGGTCCCCCTGATGGGAACTCTGCTCATGCTGACGAGTCTGCCCCTGAGATGTCGGTGCTCCACTAGAGCCACTACCCCCTATCCTGCCCTGCTGGTCGGACTCTCCTGCCCATTTGCTTCCCTGCAGATGGAAGCGGTGATCTTGGCAGTGTAGTAAAGAAGCATTAAGTACATCTGTGAAGGTACTCAGAGACATATTCCCTATAAGGTGCTGAAGGATCCTCCAATCTAACCCGTCCACAAACAATAGTATCTTCTTACCCTCAGTGGGTGCCTCATCTGGCACTATAGTAAGAAGTCTTGTGAACTCCTCTTCATACTCAGCAATAGTGGAATTTTCCTGGTTTAAGTTCAGTAACTTTTACCTCATCTCAGTTTTCACGGCGGATGGAAAATACTTGCGGTCAAACCGCTCCCAGAATGACTGAATCGGAATAGTATTCCTCTCCTCCAAGGTGGTGGTGGACTCCCACCACTGTAAAGCGGCCCCCACTAGCTTAAATGAGGCCAACAACTGTTTATGCACATCCGTGAACTCATACATACGCAGATGCCTCTGGATATCTTTCTTCCATTGGCTGACGATGATGACATCTGAACTACCCGAGAACTCAGAGGGATACGCCTTCTAAAAGGCATTCCTAACCCGCTCCCATGCTGATGGAAGTTGTGCAGGTACTGGCGCCACTGCCTGAATCTGGGGTGGAGCCTGTTGTACTATCGCCAACGTGGGATTCACCGCCTGAGGAACAATAGCGGCTACCTCATTAGCATCCATCGTTCCCTGAGCCGGAGCTGCTAGCTGCTCGGCTTGGGCACGCCTATTCTTTTGGTGCACATCTCGGAGGCATCTGAAACGTGAAGAAATTTATTACTTTTACAGTTATTATTAATTCTCAAATAGCTGAAGATGTAATCATAAAAGCAAGAATACAATAATCCTAAAATAGGACTCCATAATAAAAACGTTATGCTGAAAGCGAAATAAGCCGTACAGATCCTAAGGACACTAGAACCTGATGCTCTGATACCACCTGTGACACGCCGCCTAATTAAATACCGAGCGATCACTCCTTTATTAAATTAAAATCAAGGTGAACAGTTGGTTCATTCTTAGCATCACTATCGTAAAAGTAACTTTTCTAATTTAAACACCCGAAATAATTAAGCTAAGTGTCAAAATAATTTTTAGACATTACTTTCCAAATTTTATTTTATAAACCATCATTTAAAATTTTACATAATTCACAATTTAAAGAATCACCCAACAATTATCCTGTAACTTATCATCCCAAAGAATTAAACATTCAACAAATAAATCCCAACATTAAAACTTAAAGGAAAACATCCTGACAGTAATAAAAATCCAAAGTGTAAATACTGGAAATAAATGAATTATAATATCTAATAAAACAACTGAATAATGGAAAAGGGCGACACATGCCCAACTGATAAAATAAATGCTAGGAGTGGAATCAAGAAATTAGGTCGTCTAAGCAAGAGGCCTGCAACTCCCACCTAAGCTGCAGCGCATTCCTTCCAAAGGATCCTATGCAAGATGCCCCTGTGGCTGGGAACCTGTAATATATACATATATATACAAGAGAGAAAAGAAAATGGAAACGGGTCAGAGCCAAATTTTAAAAACGATTTAAAATCTGTTTAGCAAGTATTTAAAATGTTTACTGGCCAATGCAACAACATATTAGTGCGACACTCCCTTGAGAAATTCTCACCTTTCTTCTAATGTGCACGCCTATCGTACTAAACTTCCCAACGGTTTAACTTATCTTATCTTATGTCGCTCATAAGATTTTAATCTGACAAATTCAACTGTTTAAGAGGTTCATTTCATTTAACAACATAGTTCTCATTTAGCCTTATTTACTAATAAAGTCTCTCAGCAATATATTATACTTTTCAAACACTTATTCCCAAATTGAAATAATTATTCATATCTTACTTACCATAAACGCAGTAGGTAGTTCCCAAAATCCATAATTTTATATATATATATATATATATATATATATATATATATATATATTAAATACTCATATAATATATATATTCTAACGGCACTCCACATAATAATTATGGTGCGGGCATACTCTGCTATCCAATCCCCGTATCACTCGTACTAAGGGAAATACAAATTCGGAATCACTCTCGAACTGTACTAACAGAAACACAAACAATATTGAGGCAAAGCATAGATTCCAAGTCTCTAAGAGGTCAGCACATGCCCTCACGTCTCTTAGGACCATCTGAACTATCGATTCGATAGCCTGTACCGAAGGATTTCTATCTTTTAGCGTACGAGTCAATAACCTTCATAAAGGTCCCATCGAGATAAGACTGTCCTAGCGCGGTAACCTCAGGGATAGCAAGTAGCGCGGACATGATTTTCACACGTATATAGTATATGCATAAACACAGTCATATAAATATACTACTATTACCATATCAAATTTAGATAGATCTCATAACCCATAATTATGACATTTGTCCTTATTATTCGTTATTTAGTTATCACGTATAACGGTGGCCTCTTATCTTAATTTGTGGGATTATTCCAACTTATCAAGTGACATTCGTGAATTTCTATACTCACAAGTGTAATTTCAGTAGGTACTCATTTATTTTCCAATGTAACTATCTTACGCGTCTCTTTCTTTAATACATAGTTCCATCGTCCCTTTTATGTAAACATCCCCGAAAATGTAAATCTCGTCTTACATTAAAGATTTCATATTTTTAATAAGTCCTACTGGTCTTCTTTAACTCCCAAAATATTTTAATAAGGACGTCCAAAGATTATTACATATTTAAATTGAATTCAACTATTTAGAATGGGAAATATAAGTCTGCCAGGAGGGGTCGATCGATCGAGGGCAGGTGTTCGATCGATCAAACCATCGATCGATCGATCGATCAAGCAGGTATGGCTAATTCTGCAGAAATCCAGTTACGGGTTCTATCATCCAACATCATCCAAATTCAGATTTTTCATTCCCAAACTCCCATAAATTTATACCACAAATGTCCTAAACCCAAATAAATGATATTTAACGTAAAGTATGTTAGTTTCATTAAGATTCATGGATTAAAAGTGCCCAAATTCATACAATACTCATGAACCCTAAAAATTTCTTTAACTTAATTCTAATCATTCTTTCTCCTGAAATTCTACTTCAAATTCATCATAAATCCTTAGTTAAACCTCTACATGTGAAGGGGATTTCCATATTATCATTTATATCACTAAAACATGAAATTTTCTAATCTGCAACATGGGTTTTCTTTCATAAAACCCATCCTAATCAACCCTAAACTAACATGAATGAAGCATTAACGAAATTAAACAAGATAAATACTTGCCCGGGGATTTTTGGTCTCTGATTTGTGCTGAAATTAGTGTGGTTATGATCCTTGCAACATGATCTATCGTTTGGCGGCGACGGCGGTGCAAACGGAGGAGTTTTCAGCCTAGAACTCCTTGGGAAGCTCTCTCTTTCCCTCTCTTATGGCCGTCACTTGTCTTTGGTTGTGTTAACCCTAGAAGACAACCCTAGGCATCTGATATAACCCTTGCAAATTCATGGGTTTAATTACCCAAAATTACAAAATGTCCAAAATGCCCTCCCGGGGTACTAATTAAGCCTAAAAATGCCCCGAGACCCAAAATAAACCCCCGAGTACACTTTTCTGACTATCTCGACCCTTCCGGACACTTTGGCACACTCAAAATGACCATACGAGTAACTTATAATTTATTCACTTTTATTAATCGATATTAATCCCGACACGACACAGGCGCATCCCGACTTAAATTTCCAAAATTTATCATTTTATGCACTCGTGACATTTAATAGAACCAATATCATATATTACTTTGCTCATCAGTAATATTCAACAAAAGTCCCGTACTTACTAACTCACATCACGTCAGTAATTATTAGAAATAATTAATTTCCGAATTTATATTAAATTAATAACTCACATTAAATTTAATAAATCCCCAAATTTAGAAAGCATAAAAATACGGGGTATTACATACTTCCCCCCTAATAACGAAATTTCGTCCCGAAATTCAGAAAATAAGGCATGCCTGGTAAGAATAAATCTGGGTATCTCTCGTGCATATCCGCCTCGCTCTCCCAAGTGGATTCCTCCACATTATGATGTTCCCACTGGACCCGTACAAGCGAAACTACCTTCGACCTCAATCTCCTCTCGCTATGGTTAGGATAGCCACTGGTCTCTCCTCGTAAGAGCTGTCAGGCTGTAAGTTTATTTCTTCTATCACGATGTGGGTGTGGGCCATATCATCCTGAAGGTATCATCTTAACGACGAGATGTGGAATACATCGTGGATGCGATGTAGACGCTCTGGCAGTCCTAATCTATATGCCACCGACCCAACCCTCTCGATAATGGGAAATGGTCCCATGTACCTCGGGGATAATTTCCCTTTCTTCCCGAACCTCATCACTCCTTTCATAGGAGATACACGTAGTAAGACTTGGTCCCCCACATTAAACTCCCGGAAGAACCGTTTCGCATCGGCATAGCTTTACTGCCTGTCATGGGCTACTCGAATGCGACTCCTGATATTCTCAATCCTCGCGAAGGTTTCCTGAATCACCTCTGGTCCGAGAAACTTGTTATCCCCCACCTCTAGCCAACACGTTGGGGAACGACAAGGCCTACCATACAAAGCCTCGAATGGAGCCATGCCAATCATGAACTGATTAGAGTTATTATAAACGAACTCTACCAGTGGAAGATGTGGCTCCCAACCTCCTCCAAAGTCAAAGACACACATGCGTAGCATATCCTCCAACATCTGATTAGTACGCTCTGTTTGTCCATATGTCTGTGGGTGATAAGCTGAACTCAACCTCAACTCTGTACCCATAGCCTCCGAAAGCTCTCCAAGAAACGCGACACAAAAATCTTGTCTCTATCTGACACAGTATTCAGGGGCACCCCATGCAATCTGAAAATCTCAGCAATGAACAGCTGAGCATACTGACCCATGGTATAGTCTATTCACACTGGCAGAAAATGAGCCACCTTGGTCAAACGGTCCACAATCACCCAGATGGAATCATGGCCCGGTTGTGATGTAGGCAACCCTGTGATAAAATCCATGGAAATACTCTCCCACTTCCACGCGGGTATTTCCAATGGTTGAAGCGACCCTAACGGTTTCTGATGGTCCACCTTTACCAGCTGGCGGGTAGGACATTTGGACACGAACTCCGCAATGTCCTTTTTTATTCCACTCCACCAGTATTACCGCCACATATCCTGGTACATCTTATCTCCTCCAAGATGTACCGCAAATTAGGACCCGTGAGACTGGCTCATTACTGCATGACGTAAGTCTGCTCCTTCTGGTACCACCAATCTCCCATTAAACCTCAAACCCCCATCACAACTAACAGAATAGGACTCGATACCCTCAGCTAAAATTCGTACAATCTGTTCCTGGCAGAATGGGTCTACGGTCTGTGCCTGTATCACCCTCGTAACAATCTCGGGTGTCACTTTCATGACAGATATGAAGGAACGAGCTACTGCGTCCTGGTGACCTAATTCTTTCAACTTTGCTTTCCAGACATCCATCTACTGGAATACGACTCAATGCATCAGCAACTACGTTGGCCTTCCCCGAATGGTACTGTATGTCGAACTGATAGTCCTTCACAAACTCTAACCACCTGCGCTGACACATTTTCAGCTCTCGCTGAGTGAACAGGTACTGCAGTGACTTGTGGTCTATGAACAAGCGAAATTTCTCTCCCAATAAATAGTGCCTCCAAATTCTCAATGCAAAAATGACCGCTGCCAACTCTAGGTCGTGTGTGGGGAAATTCTTCTCGTGTGGCTTAAGCTTGCGGGAGGCAAAAGCTATAGCCTTCTCCTCCTACTGAAGTACTCCCCCAAGTCTCCGTAAAGAATCATCGGTGTAAACCAGGTACTCCATGCCCAGCTTTGGTACAGCAAGGACCGGTGCTGAAGTAAGCTTGTCTTTCAGTTCATCGAAAGATAATTGGCAAGCAGCATCCCAAACATATGGTACCCCCTTGCGAGTTAGGTTCGTTAATGGACCCGCTATTTTGGAGAACCCCCTAATGAATCTCCTATAGTATCCGGCTAATCCCAAGAAACTACGCACTTCCGTCGGTGTTGTAGGCTGTCCCCACTCCCTCACCGCTGACACTTTACTCGGGTCAAATGCTATCCCCTATTCAGAAACAACATGCCCCAAGAACTGCACTTCCCGTAACCAAAACCTGCACTTCTTGTACTTAGCATATAACTGATGCTCTCGTAGAGTCTGAAGAACCTGCCTCAAGTGCTCGGCATGATCCTCCTCGGAGTGTGAATATATCAGAATGTCATCTATGAAGACAATGACAAACTGATCCAAGAACTCTCTGATCACTCGGTTCATCAAGTCCATGAATACGGTTGGAGAATTTGTGAGGCCAAATGGCATCACTCTGAACTCATAGGACCCATATCTCATCAAGAAAGCAGTCTTTGAAACATCCTGCTCCCTAATACGTAGATGATGGTACCCCGACCTCAGATTTATCTTTGAAAAGAAAGTTGCTCCCCTTAGCTGGTCGAACAGGTCATCGATTCGAGGCAACGGATAGTTGTTCCATATCGTGACCTTGTTCAGCTCCCGGTAGTCCACACATAGCCTCAGTGAACCATCTCTCTTTTTCACAAACAAATATGGAGGGCCCCAAAGTGAGGTGCTCCTGCGAATGAAACCCTGACCTAACAGCTGCTCTATCTGATCTCGTAACTCTCGCATCTCCGCCGGAGCCATACGGTATGGAGCGCGTGCTATAGGTCGAGTATCCGGTAATAAATCTATGACAAAGTCTATCTCTCGACTGGTAGGTAGGCCTGGTATCTCCTGAAATACATCGGAATACTCACGAACAACTGGGATCAAGTCTAAGGTAATTACAACCTCCTTAGAGGTATCCTCCTTTATGTAATACAAATGAGCGGTCGAGCCTCCCTCTGGGCGAGGCATCGCCACTACAAACATCTCTTGCCTCGGAATGACAAAGAATATACTCCCACCGAAACAATCTATCATGGATCTGTAAGCTGCGAGCCAATCCATACCAATCATAACATCGTGCTCATGCATATCTAAGACTAACATGTCTGCTGGTAATACCAAGCTACCAATCTCTACCCCCATTCCCCGGCATATAAAGAAAATTAGCGATCCATTTCCCGATGGTGAGTCTACACACGTCACAGTGCTCTCTATTGTGGCTAATAACCATATGGCCTTCGCAAAATGGGTAGCTATAAAATAGTGCGTCTCCCCAGTATCAAATAAAACCCGACCCATAGTACCATGGATAGGAAACATACCCTTAATCGCGGGCGGTGCCTGTGGAGCTGCTGCCTGGTGGATGTTATAGACACGCCCGTACTGTAACTACCCTGCTGCACTGGAGCGGATGGAATGGCTGGTAGGGCTAGTACCTGAGCTGGTGCTGGGAGGGCGGCTGGAAAAAGTGGCCTATGTGGCTCATTACGGGCACCATGTTGCTGTGGGGCCCTATCACCCTCTGGACAATCCTGGCGCTTATGGTCATGCTTGTCGCACACAAAACATTAGCCTCTGAAATTACCTCCCCTTTGCCCTGATGACCACGGCCCTGTTGGCCGTTACCACCCCACCACTGGCCCGGTTGGCCCTGATGAAAACGCTGTTGGCCCTGTTGGCCTTGCTGCTGACCCTGTTGCTGGCGATGTTGGCCCTGCTAATTAGGCTGGCCCTGCTGACCCTGCCTAAATCCCCCGAATCCCTACCTCGAATCACCTGATCAGAACCTCTTAGCAGGGTCCCCCTGATGGGAACTCTGCTCATGCTGACGAGTCTGCCCCTGAGATGTCGGTGCTCCACTAGAGCCACTACCCATATCCTGCCCTGCTGGCCGGACTCTCCTGCCCATTTTTTTCCCTGTGGATGGAAGCGGTGATCTTGGCAGTGTAGTAAAGAAGTATTAAGTACATCTGTGAAGCTACTCCGAGACAGATTCCCTATAAGGTGCTGACGGATCCTCCAAGCTAACCCGTCAACAAACAATAGTATCTTTTTACCCTCAGTGGGTGCCTCATCTGGCACTATAGTGAGAAGTCTCGTGAACTCCTCTTCATACTCAGCAATAGTGGAATTTTCCTGCTTTAAGTTCAGTAACTTTTACCTCATCTCAGTTTGCACGGTGGATGGAAAATACTTGCGGTCAAACCGCTCCCAGAATGACTGAATCGGAATAATATCCCTCTCCTCCAAGGTGGTGGTGGACTCCCACCACTGTAAAGCGGCCCCCACTAGCTTAAATGAGGCCAACAACTATTTTTGCACGTCCGTGCACTCATACATACGCAGATGCCTCTGGATATCTTTCTTCCATTGGCTAATGATGATGATATCTGAACTACCTGAGAACTCAGGGGGATGCGCCTTCTGAAAGGCATTCCTAACCCGCTCCCATGCTGATGGAAGATGTGCACGTATTGGCACCACTTCCTGAATCTGGAGTGGAGCTTGCTATACTACCGCCAATGCATCATTCACCGCCTGAGCAATAATAGCGGCTACCTCATTAGCATTCATCATTCCCTGAGCCGGAGCTGCTAGTTGCTCGGCTTGGGCACGCCTATTCTTTTGGTACACGTCTCGGAGGCATCTGAAACGTGAAGAAATTAATTAGTCTTATATTTATTATCAAATCTCAAATAGCTGAAGACGTAATCATAAAAGCAAGAATACAACAATCCTAAAACAGGACTCTATAACGAAAACGTTAAGCTGAAAGAAAAATAAGCCCTACAGATCCTAAGGACACTAGAACCTGATGCTCTGATACC
This sequence comes from Sambucus nigra, assembly GCA_949130495.1. Lineage (NCBI taxonomy): Eukaryota > Viridiplantae > Streptophyta > Magnoliopsida > Dipsacales > Adoxaceae > Sambucus > Sambucus nigra. The sequence continues at coordinate 678,686,221 of OX422208.1, read as the reverse complement.
ACCTGTGACACCCCAAAAATTAAATACCGGGCGATCACTCCTTTATAAAATTAAAATCAAGGTGAACAGTTGGTTCATTCTTAGCATCACTATCGTAAAAGTAACTTTTCCAATTTAAACACCCTAAATAATTAAGCTAAGTGTCAAAACCATTTTTAGACATTACTTTCCAAATTTTATTTTATAAACCATCAATTAAAACTTTACATAATTCACAATTTAAAGAATCGCATAACAATTATCCTGTAACTTATCATCCCAAAGAATTAAACATTCAACAAATAAATCCCAACATTAAAACTTAAAGGAAAACATCCTGACAGTAATAAAAATCCAAAGTGTAAATACTGGAAATAAATTAATTACAATATCCAATAAAACAACTGAATAATGGAAAAGGGTGACACATGCCCAGCTGATAAAACAAATGTTAGGAGTGGAATCAAGAAATGAGGTCGTCCAAGTAAGAGGCCTGCAACTCCCACCTAAGCTGCAGCCTGTTCCTTCCAAAGGATCCTATGCAAGATGCCCCTGTGGCTGGGAACCTGTAATATATACATATATATACAAGAGAGAAAAGAAAATGGAAACGGGTCAGAGCCAAATTTTAAAAACGATTTAAAATCTGTTTAGAAAGTATTTAAAATGTTTACTGGCCAATGCAACAACATATTAGTGCGACACTCCCTTGAGAAATTCTCACCTCTCTTCTAATGTGCACGCCTATCGTACTAAACTTCCCAACGGTTTAACTTATCTTATCTTATGTCGCTCATAAGATTTTAATCTGACAAATTCAACTGTTTAAGAGGTTCATTTCATTTAACAACATAGTTCTCATTTAGCCTTATTTACTAATAAAGTCTCTCAGCAATATATTAAACTTTTCAAACACTTATTCCCAAATTGAAATAATTATTCATATCTTACTTACCATAAACGCAGTAGGTAGTTCCCAAATTCCATAATTTAATATATATATATATATATATATATATATATATTAAATACTCATATAATATATATATTCCAACGGCACTCCACATAATAATTATGGTGTGGGCACACTCTACTATCCAATCCCCGTATCACTCGTACTAAGGGAAATACAAGTTCGGAATCACTCTCGAACTGTACTAACACAAACACAAACAATATTGAGGCGAAGCATAGATTCCAAGTCTATAAGAGGTCAGCATATGCCCTCACGTCTCTTAGGACCGTCTGAACTATCGATTCGATAGCATGTACCGAAGGATTTCTATCTTCTAGGGAACGAGTCAATATTCCCCATAAAGGTCCCATCGAGATAAGACTGTCCCAGAATGGTAACCTCAGGGATAGCAAGTAGCGCGGACATGATTTTCACACGTATATAGTATGTGCATAAACACAATCAGATAAATATACTACTATTACCATATCAAATTTAGGTACATCTCATAACCCATAAATATGACATTTGTCCTTATTATTCGTTATTTAGTTACCACGTATAACGATTGCCTCTTACCTTAATTTGTGGGATTATTCCAACTTATCAAGTGACATTCGTGAATTTCTATACTCCCAAGTGTAATTTCAGTAGGTACTCATTTATTTTCCAATGTAACTATCTTACGCGTCTCTTTCTTTAATACAAAGTTCCATCGTCCCTTTTATGTAAACATCCCCGAAAATGTAAATCTCGTCTTACATTAAATATTTCATATTTTTTATAAGTCCTACTAGTCTTCTTTACCTCCCAAAATATTTTAATAAGAATGTCCAAAGATTATTACACATTTAAATTGAATTCAACTATTTAGAAGGGGAAATATAAGTCTGCCAGGAGGGGTCGATCGATCGAGGGAAGGTGTTCGATCGATCGAACCATCGATCTATCGATCGATCAAGCAGGTATGGCTAATTCTGCAGAAATCCAGTTACGGGTTCTATCATCCAACATCATCCAAATCCTGATTTTTCACTCCCAAACTCCCAGAAATTTATACCACAAACGTCCTAAACCCAAATGGAATATATTTAACGTAAAGCGTGTGAGTTTCATCAAGATTTATGGATTTAAAGTGCCCAAATTCATACAATACTCATGAACCCTAAAAATTTCTTTAACTTAATTCAAATCATTTTTTCTCCAGAAATTATACTTCTAATTCATCATAAATCCTTGGTTAAAACTCTACATATGAAGGGGATTTCCATATTATCATTTATATCACTAAAACATGAAATTTTCTAATCTCTAACATGGGTTTTCTTTCATAGAACTCATCCTAATCAACCCTAAACTAACATGAATGAAGCATTAACGAAATTAAACAAGATAAATACTAGCCTGGGGATTTTTGGTCTCTGATTTGTGCTGAAATTAGTGTGGTTATGATCCTTGCGACATGATCAATCGTTTGGCGGCGACGGCGGTGCAAACAGAGGAGTTTTTGGTCTAGAACTCCTTAGGAAGCTCTCTCTTTCCCTCTCTTATGGCCATCACTTGTCTTTGGTTGTGTTAACCCTAGAAGACAACCCTAGGCATCTGATATAACCCTTGAAAATTCGTGGGTTTAATTACCCAAAATTACAAAATGTCCAAAATGCCCTCCTGGGGTACTAATTAAGCCTAAAAACCCCCCGAGACCCAAACTAAACCCCCGGGTACACTTTTCTGACTATCTCTACCCTTCCGGACACTTTGGAGCACTCAAAACATCCATACGAGCAACTTATAATTTATTCACTTTTATTAATTGATATTTAGTCCCGACACGACACAGGCGCGTCCCGACTTAAATTTCCAAAATTTATCATTTTAATCACTCGTGACATTTAATAGAACTAATATCATATATTACTTTGCTCATCAGTAATATTCAACAAGTTTCCCATACTTACTAACTCACATCACGTTAGTAATTATTAGAAAATAATTAATTTTCGGATTTATATTAAATTAATAACTCACATTAAATTTAATAAATCCCCAAATTTAGAAAGCATAAAAATACGGGGTATTACAGTCTTGTCTTTTGTTTTACGTTTTTTTGCAAATCAAAATCTAATTGGGTATGGCTTCTACTCTCTTTAGGTTCTTTTGGATATTTTAATGTTTTGTAAACCCTAATTTTTAGGGTTTTTCGGAATCATCTTTAATCTTTGGGCTTTAATAGATTCTTTTGGTGTGAAAATTCTTTTGGCTTTAATATATAATAGGTCTAAAGACTTGGAACATTTGTTTCAAAGTTTAGTTTTTTAGGATTTTTTAAACTTTATTGTGTTTGAAATTTGAATTGGAGATCTTCTTAAAATTTAGACTTTACCAAGAGGGTTGATGATGGAGGTTCAAACTGCAGTGCTCATGAGATCGGTTAAAGGTATTATGTTTTTTTCAATTTTTTTTTCTATTATTAATCAAGGCCTCTTAGATTAACATGATTGATAAATCCATCTGTCAGGGCTTATGTGATGTTTGCATTTGTCATATGAAGTTATTGTAGTAGGTGAGGTAATTGTAAAGGTTATTTGAATTTAGTTTTTTTCTTTGGGACTATGAGTTCAATTTTCTACTTATTTATAACTTTGTTTATTAATCTTTCTACTTATTTTGGGTTGTTTTCACGATTTTTCTATTTATGCTTTTAGTTCGTCAATCAATTTCTGTTTTTACCCTATTATATCTGAGCTTAGAGTTGTTATTTGAGGTTTTGGGCCAATGTTTACATTTGTTTGGTTAAACATTTTATCTAATGTATCTAAAATTTTCTCTTTTATGTTTTAGGTTAAGGAGAAACTTTCTAAGGTTTGTATGATTTTTTAATTTGATTTCATGTTTTTAGGTTTATATGGATCTTGATATTTAACTTCTAAATATGTATGTATGCTTTAATTAATGAATTTACATTGTTTGTTTGCTGAAAGCCATAAATTTAGAAATCTTGGTAAGTTTAAAAGTCTTGAATTGTTTTATTACTCTCTTGAGAACTACCATTCGGTTTTCATATAGAATTTAGTCTTCGATATGTTGTATACTTTGTGTTTGACAAGTTGTTGACGTGACACTTTATTCCCAATGAGGAAAAATCAATTTTCCCTTAAGAGACCTATTGCTTATTTCTCCTTCTTGATTTATGATATGTAGATATATCATGTGCGTTAAATGTATCTATGTATACATGTACATATGGTCAACTCTATTTATCCATGTATCCAACCAAGTTATATTTCAAGCTTCCCTTTCTTTTTTTTTTACTGATTATGGGTTTAACAAGTACTGGACGTTTATATCGGATGTTTAGTAAGTACTAGACCATTTGATGAATTACTAAGCTTTATTTGGGTACCTTTTATCTTTACAAACTTTAGTTTTAAGCCATTAAGTTTAGATTGATTCTATTTATGAGTTCTAGCGTACAATGCCCATTATGAATGATTACTTAACTGATTTAATTTTTTTATTTGGGTTTGGGCTTAAAGTTAAATTTAACTTTTACATTTATCATTTCTAATCTTAATCCCGATCAAAGAAGAAATCATCCTCCTAAAAGATGTTCATTCTTCTTTTATATAACTATATGCATATGTATGCTTCTATATGGGCGTGTATTAGGTTGATATTTTAGTGTATAATTTATTTACTTAAATTTTCTGATTTGGCGTTAACCATGACAATCACACTTCATCAGAGTCGAACTTAACATCTCCATCTCTAAACCGTCCACCATGGCAGTAGTCTAACCAACCACTATGAACTTGAGTTCTCTCTCGATGTTAGTTTAACTACGGCTGTAGAACTTCATCACCAGTTGATTCTAATCCAACAAAAGAGTCCTCAAAATTAGTATATTGTCCATTTGTGGTATGATCGATACAAAATTGACATCTTGGTTTTCATATGTGGTGCTTTGCTGATGAGTTTTGCTCTAATGCTTCGCAGAAACAACTTAAGTTATTCTTGGGTGTAAATGTATTTGTATCTAGAGGTTGTATATCATGTTGAGTTTTATTTTTTATTGGAGGCGCAATTGAATATGATTTAATATTTTTTATTGGAGGTGCAGTTGTATTATGTATTCTGTGTTGATGTTTTGAGTTTTGATTTGTGATTGTTATTTATCTGACATAAAGAAGTATTAAGGAGCGAGCTAGCAACTTCAAAATTGATTTGTTAATTACATGGTAGCCATCACATTCAGTTTTTCATGTTTGCATGGCATCCATCAAGTTCAGATTTTGTAATTATATTAGATGATTTTTATTATGCAATCTCTTATAGATATTAGATTGATTTTGTGTTGGTTTGAGTGTGTTAGTGTTTAGGATTGCAAGTTTTCGCGTGCAGCCATCGCGTTCAGGTTTGCAAGTTTGCGTACGAAGCCAATACCATTCTGAGTGTTTGTGTAGTCTCTCTCTCACTCTTTCACCTGTTTGAGTGTGTTTGTGTTCAATATTTTTATCTTTCTGAAAAGTTGGGTTTGTTTCTTAACTTTTCTCCACTTCTAGCTAAAGGAAGATACCTAAAAATATTATGTTTAAAAGGAGTGAAGTGGTACTCAAAGATTGGATTGAAGGATTTATCGGTTTACTTACACACACCAATTGATTATTATTAATCATTTACGTTTTGCACAAGTACTTTTACCATATTTTCTGGAAAACAATTCTTTCAAATGCGTATCAAGGTAAGTGTTAAGACTCGCAGTCCATCTGTTGGATCGATTAGATGGCCATCAATCCTCAATGCTCATTTTGAGGTGACTGGAGATTTTCCATTTAAGTTTTAGCCATATCGAAAATGATGATCTTGTTACAAAATGGTACATCCTATTTAATATTTTGACTCATTTTTTAATGAACTAATGTAGTTGTATGTTCATTTTTTAAAATAAACAGAGCCTTTTAACACCCCCTACGTAGTGATACATGCAATTTAATGAGGTATGGTATTTAGTATTGTTAGTGTTTACAATACTACTTCTCTTTGACATTGCCAACTTGAAGATAGTGTTACACGTTATTCAGTCTAAAACATGGGCACTTTCGATATGTAAAAATGGAATACTTTCGGTATGTGATTTATCACTATTAAAGTTGGATTTTTTTTAACTTTCTAATTATTCTATTGCAACAGTAATTTCCTTCGATTTCTGTCCGCTTTCTGGATGAAAGATGCAAACGTGAATGAGAATGAGCATATAAGGTGTAACTTGACCTTAGTCGGTTGACCGCATCTCTATATACAATAATCGACGAATTACTTGGTTAGGGCATCCACAATGAGATGATTAAAACCAAAAATTTAGGGGGGAGACCTTCATAGTGGGAAGCTTAATGGCGTATGTTTAAGAACTAATTGATAGTGTCCACTTAAACTTTACATAGATCGTTGAGAAAGTGAGACAATCCCTGCAAAATACTAGCAGATGGCAACGTGTGTCTGAGAAAGCGATACAACATGCATTGTGATTTAGTTGTCCTTATATCTTACTTATTTCATTTTTATTCCAACTTTGATTTATATACATACAAAATGATGTTTGTCATAATTTATGAAAGCCAACAACCATTTTTACACTTTAATGGTGTAGCTAAAACTATGTTTTTATTGTCGTCTGGCCATTTTTGCATTTAATGTTGTAGCTAAAACTATGTTTTTAATGTCACTCTTTGTTGGAAGAAAGGTTGAGACGAATGAGTAGACTTGAAACGGGACCATAAATTGATAAGGAGACCTCTACTGAATAGCAGTGGGACGGATATCACCAACTTTACTTACAGGGCAAGTTGCATCCACCTATAGTTAGAATGCCAACATAGCTTAAAACTAGGTATCTTTTGCGACCTCTATTCTAAATAAATAAAGTATTTCATCAAATTCGGACCCCAATTTTTCATGTGTGTAAATATCGAGGTATGAATTTCAATATCAGTCTTTATGTGCGTTGATGTTACAACTTGCAAGCAAGCTGATTGGAAAAGAAAAAGATATATTTTGGCATGATGCAATTGGGTGTTGTAAGCAACGATCACACTAAGAAATATGTTATAGCTTTGTCATCGGCATGACCATCCACAGGGATTATTTTTCTGCCATTTTCTCAATTCAAAATGCATAGTTTCAGCGTAAATCAAGTTCTCTTTCCTAGTAAGTTATCTGTCTCTATTGATCAATTCAATTCATTTTATTAAGGTTATATGTGAATTAGTTCTACTGGATTGATGTGGATTTCAGGTATTTTAATATGAGTGAATTAAGAGTGCATCATATTATATGGTAGCAAGTCTTTGAACTGTGAACTGGTAATAATCCATGTGAAGTTTATCATGCACGTAGAACAATATTTGGCAGCGTATGTAAGTAGCGGCAGCAGGTAGTTATCCACTTTTTTGTGGCTTTGATTTCTATATCATATATATTGGACATATTTCTTTACTAAGACTTTATCCAAACATGTCATTGCAGGGACTATCGGTGAGCAGGCCATGCATCTTGAGAATATTCAGTGTTTCTTTGCGCACTTTAGTCTATCCAAAATCATGGCACATGTATGAACATTGGGCCCAGATATTTTGACATGTAATAGGTTCATCAACGAATATCTCATACACACCCAGGTTCACAGAGAACCTCTTCTGCAATCATATCCATAGTTGGATTCGTAGAGAAACTCTGCTACAACAACTGGTAGTTTTCAATCCCCTCCACAATTACAATATGCAAAAGATTTTGTTAACTGCTTCAGAAGTTGTGATAAATTAATTAAAATGACTTAGTTTTCAATGTATTATAAATATAGTTCGAAAGACATAATGGTTCTAAATGTAAATGGCAATGGCAATTGATATCATCTTAAGTAATAAGTTTTTAATTTGCATGTCCATTACATATTTCTATTCTAATGTAAAATGCGAGTCCATTTGGATAGGGTTCATGATAAGATCTAGGACATTATTTTCGCTTATGTTTTGTTCTAACTTCTACTTGAGGTTATAGATCTGATATATTTTTAAGGTTCTTCTCCTATCTCTGATCAGGTTTTCGACGAGCTACACGTCCGGATGGTGATGGATTTTCTTAATATTTTGGTGGTGGTGAATCTGAGGTGAGATTTGTATTTTTTTAGATCAATTGTGCTTAAAAACACACACACATTCACAAAAAAAAATTCGAGAGGGACTCATTATCAAAGTAAGAAACGAACAGATCTAGATCCATCTTCAACATCTCCAACTCAGGTATCTCTCTCTGATTACATTTCAATTTCTAAAATTATGTTATCTTTCTGGCATTCAATAGTTTGCTGTCATTTACTTATATGGAACACATCTAGAGATTACTTTTTGTCTGAATCATGTTATTGCCATTTGAATTATTCTTTGCACTCAAATAGAAACTGCAACATGACTTGGTATGTTGATTTGAGAATGGTTTCTTTTGACTTGGTATCTTGATTTGACTTGGTTAATCGAAGATTATCGTAGTCCACACATAATAATTTCTAATTGGTTTTATTTTCTATCACATACACTAGGATGTTTTATTCATTGCAATATATATGTTTCATGATCAGTAATACTATATGTGAGTTAAACTTAAGTTGATGTTTTTTTGGGGACTGTTATTGCATATTGCAGGTGGCAGCGTAGTTATTTGGAACATCCTCTTCTCTATCTATCTCAAGTGGGGGTGGTGATGATGATCCCACCCACTCCCACTATGTAGATATTGCCCATCCCAATTTTGAGGGTGTTCAGTTTCTCAGAACTTAAGGAACTAAGAGATCCATGGGTTTATAACAGTCTTGCTTTGAAACCATCAACTTTAAAATAATACTTCAAATATATTTGATCAGAGGTCGACCATGTTGCGAAACTGAAGATGAATCCAAAGATATTTTTACTCCTCCAACCTACCAATTCAAGACTCTCCCTACAGGGGAGATGGTTGTGAAATATGTCGACCATTTTGCTCTAAAGAGAAAGCAAGACGAGTTGAAGAAAAGGCATATTAAGACTATTATTTCTTCAGACCCACAGAAGTACATGCCCCCTAAAGAAAGAACACCTATGATCCTATAGTCAACGACGGGGGTCGGCCTGAACATCACGGGAAGGACAAGAAAAACTTTCTAGGCCAACTCCACTAACACCACCAATCATGTTGGCTACACTAGGTACAATCTAGATTACAGGTATCTCAGGTCTCTAGATACGAACATCCTATGGTTATATTATTGCGGAGGGCTATCCAGGTAATAATAAGACTTCCTTTTAGGTTCACCATTAATTTGTAATTTTTCATTTCCTGACCTCAATTGTTTTTTAGCAAGTTATGTTAGCCACCATTTCGAAGAATAATACCTTTTTCACAGAGAAGCAAGTGAAGAACTTTAAAGAGGAGAATAATCAAAATGATGGGCTTCGGGTCAATGCAACTGGCCTGGAGAAAATGTTGAAATAGCTGAGTATAATAGCTATGTACTTTGATCCGAAGTCCAATAGAAGACTGTGTACTTTGTCACAATAGCTGAGTAAAATAGCTGAGTATAAGGATTCTCTACCAGATCATGCCTAAAGTGTAATAGCTGAGTACAACAGCAGAGTATAATAGGGGGAGATGTCATAATTTATTTGTGAGCTTGGTCTTCAAACTAAACTTGGTGTAGCCCTGAAGGAAGTGGCCCTTCCCATTATGTTTAATAAAATAAAAAACTCAGACTGGTCCACCTTGGGGTAAATGAATTTAAACAGTTTAGGGCCCCTAATCAAGTTGGAATAAGTATTAATGAGGAGGGGGACATAGTCGGATCTAGTTCTGTACAAAGAGTCCACAATCATAGTATCCTATAAATCCATCCCGCTAATGTTGTTACCTCTCTTCTACCTAAGGGGGTCCCTGCTGCCCTGATCTAAAAGTCCTCCACTGCCTCTGGCGGTGTTGGACCTGGTAACTGATCTTTGTTATGTTCTGACACATTAGTTGTGATATGGGAATATATGATATTGTATGCTAAAATTTTAGTTGTGATACGCTAAAACATTTTGAACCTGGTGTATGATATGATATGCTAAAAATTAGTTGTGATATGCTAAAACATTTTGGGCCTGGACCTGGTAACTGATCTTTGTTGGACCTGGTAGTTAATGTATGCTAAAACATTAGTTGTGATATGCTAAAACATTTTGTTATATTTGATTCTGGAATTTCCAAACTTGGTAACTGATCTTTGACAAAACGATAATATTTTTACATTCAAACTTCTTGCATCAAACACTAAATCAAAGAACTCTTTGTTGACGTTATGTTTCTGATTATTTGTTTATTTTTTGCAGTGTCCAGTTGTGGTAGAACTTACAATACTTCATGTTGTCTATCATCAAAAACTTCCTCGGACCTTTGGACTATGGAGCTGATGTTATACAAAACATTATTGCTTACTACATTAGATGTCATTTGATATATATTTTTTTTCATAGTTGTATAGTTATGATACTATTGTTGTTAGTATTTTTTATTTTGTTGACTTAAATTATGCATGACTTAATGATTTGGAAATTTTTATTACCAGATGTGTTTATATGTTTGACGCCTTAATGTCATTTATACAAGATTCAAGACGGACGTTGAAGTGTTTTTTTCTTTAAAAAGGGTCGACAGTTTATAAACAGAGGAAACTTTATCTAAATTTTCAAACTGTTATACAATTATTTGTGTTATATATAACCTCTTTAACTTAAACTATACATGATTCAATAATTAGGGAAATTTGTCATTTTGCGATTACGTATTTCCATTGACTAACTAAATTTTTTATTTTGTATCAGGTCGCATTTTGAAAATTACGGACATCATTACAGTGGAACACGTGGGACAACCTCAATTAATATATGTGATTTTTTTTTAAATAAGTTTGTTTCATTGAAATATTTGATTGATGAATTTGGACTTTTAAAATATTGTACGATTGGTTGTTACCCCTTAAGTAGGGTGTATAGTCCAATAGATAAATGAGACTCTGCCCATTTTTTTTTTTAATTTATACTTTGCTAATTTGAGACACAATGTGAATCCAATTGATGAATATTGTATATTTCATGTTATATGCGAGTCTATTTGATGAATTTAAACTATTCGAATGTTATTGGACTATTTGTTTTTTGTTAAGCAGGGTGGATATTCCTAAAAACAAAGGAGATTATGGCCAATTGTTTTAAAATTACATTTTGTTTTGTTGGGGAACAAAATTTGTGCTTTCTTGCAATTACATGTTTTATCATTTTGCGATTATCAGTGTGCCTTCAGGCATGGGCAAACCCTAGTGATTGATGGGATAGGGGTCTTTAAATAGTAACATGATACAACGGGTGAGACTTATGACATGGAAAATGAGAGAATGGTCATTTGAAACCCAAACCCTACCACCTTCTCTCATTATCCCTATCACTAATTTTGTTTTTTTCCCAAACCCTCTTGCCGACTTTGTGCTCCAATGCCGATGCCCTCCACCTCCAAGGTTTCCTCCATCAGGTAATGTCTCTCTGTCTCTCTTACACACTCACACACGCACACCTCCCTCCTTCATCTTCCTCTGCCTCTTCCTCTCACCTTCATGTACACATGCCAAAAAACCATAGATCTTAACACTTTGGGGGTTTTTAAATTTTCGATTGATTTTTTAGTTATAAACATAGTCGTTTGTGGGTTTTATACAAATTCCAGTTGAGGTGTAGTAAATACTTGAATTTTATCTCTGTTTTTGTTCATTCCAACTTGGGTTTTGAATCTATTATTTATTTTTTAATTGAGTTGGATACATCTAATTGTGTTTGTAGGTGGGATATATTTTATCGAGAAAAGTGTATTTTTTACCTGTTAACTCAGGCTTTCATTTATTCATTTGAGCGGTTTGAATTTTTCTTACTTAGGGTTTTGGGGATTAAATTGCAGTTGTACTATTATTTTGACAAAGTTTATTTTCTTAGGTATGTTTATTTTTAATATGGGTGTTTGTTTTATGCAAAATATATTGATTATGCTTTGAATTTATAATAACATAAACTACAATTCAGGGTGAAGTGTTTAGAGGAAATTTTTTTGGTGTTGACGCTTGCATAGCTGCAATCTTGATAAGACAAACACGCAAATTAAAGGTGTTCTTTTACTTAGGGTTTATTTTTTATAAATCTTCATTTGGTGTTGATGTTTGCATAGCTGCGAGTTCGAATTTGGATCTTCAATGAATTTAAGGTGTTCTTTTACTGATTTGAATATCATGTCTGGCAAAGATGATGAATATTCTAATGTGTATAATTTTTGAATTAGATTATAGTTTTAATACATGCTTAAAGTTTCATTTCAGGAATAACATAGTTGGATCCAAATTTTTGGTGTAGTTTGGGTGGTAGTCTAAAGACAGAATCAAGAAAATGCACTTTGTTTTCATTCTTCCCCCATCAATTATTTACTAGTAATGTAAATTTAGTTATTAAATTAGATCTTCAGTGTCTACAATTTGTTGGTAACTCATTTATTTACTAGTAATGTGAATTTGTTGGTAACTCATTAATTTGACAATCCCAAAAGGTAGATATTAACATTTTTTTCGACGCAGTCTTGGCCCTAGCTGACAACACTATCTTGAAGTAATGATGTCTTGGACTGTTTGAGATGATTCAACATCCTAACGCTGAGGTATTATCATTTATTTGATATTTTAATGGTTTGGCGCATACATCTAGAATTTACTGGTGCAAGATCAAGGTTGTTCTTCTCATACGGTTGCTACACGATTGGGGGTTTTAAAACCCTTAATATTTAGATGACTCATTCCTTTAACTAATTAAACTAATTAAACTTTCTGGAGTTGTAAAATTAGGGGTTTTGCATTCAACATCTTTTCGTCAGTTTAGTTTTTTCCAATTAATGTTTTTACTATTTTCTTCAATTTTTAGGTGTTACATTCTGTCCATTTTCTGTATGCATTACATCCATCCATTTTCTATTTTGATCCACAGCTTTGTATTCATAATATGATGTTGTTCCTATTTTTTAATGTTTTCATATATTTCCTATTTTAATCCACAAGTTCATGTATTTGCCCCGACAAATTATTGGAAAATATAAAATTTGAAAAACAACCCTAATGACTATGATATGTCGGCACATGGCTCATATTGTTGGAATTTCGTTCGACCACCCTTATCTTTAGAAATTGATGTTGCACGTGTGAGGGTGAGGGTGCGTGAATATCTCTTTGCACTTGAGGGTGAGTCGAAGGAAGCAAACGAGAAATAAATCCTAACTAATCCAGAAATTTAGGATGGACACAATTAGTCAAAGACATTTTTGGTTCAGCTCAGTTGAGTGGTACCTTAACGTGATTTGTGGGTTCTTCAATCTCAAGTTCTTCCTCTGAATATGATTGATCGAATTTGATACATGAATCTGCGTGCAGGACATCGTAGTTATGCCGCCAATAAATTTTCCCCGCTTCTATATCGGTTGGACCCTTGGGAGGATCTTCCACCTCAATTTCTTCACCATAATCCGAATCATCAACATTGGCATATGAATTTTTTATCACAATCGTACGCTTTCGTACACGCATAGCAAAGATCACAAGTTTATGTTGTTTGCGCTTCATCCTTATTAGTCTGTATGCATTATGTAATTTTTAATGGTTGTTATGTTGAATGTTTCTCATTAGTTACAGTTATGTTACTTTCTTTTTAGAATTATTGATGTTTTACACTATGATATTTTATTCTCAATTAAAATTCACTCCCATAATAGCTCCCATATAGATGTTACATAGCTCCTATATAGTTGTTACACAGCTTGCAAGTTTTTGTTGTTATTATTTCTTGTTTTAACAAGTAATATCCCTATAGTTTTGGTTGAACCAATAGTATAGCTATCTTATATAGTTTTTGTATTTTGGTTTGAAGCAGTACTATAGCTCCCATGTAGCTATTTTCATAACTAAGGCACTAAAATTGTTTTCATAATAGAATAAAGCATTCTATAATTGGTTGTTTTATATATTATTCCGATCGATATCGTGACACCTTAAGTACCCATCAAGAAGCCAAAAGTTCGTTGGATAGATGCAACTGATTTTGTAGTTCAAGTGTTGATTTTTTGGTCATTTTATTAACCTGTACAAACTAAATTTTCATTTTGAATTGAATTTTCTATCTGATATACCTGATGCTACCTTGGATTACTCTCAGATATATCAAATGACATTTGAACTAATGTGTCCTTGGATAACTGTTGGAGCATTTCATTAGTCAGCTGGAGCATTTTATTACTTGGATAACTAATGTGTACTTTGATAAGTACTTGGATAACTTATTCCTTTCTTATGATGTTCTCTCCAGTCCGCACTCAATTTGTAGGCCCATTGAGTTTGATTTCTAACATTTTGTGTGTGTAATTTCATATATAAGAAGATTTCATTGTTTGTTTCTAAATATATATTTATTTCCTTTATATTGAAGTCTTACAAAGTAGATTTCAGTAGGATGACCCGAAGTATTACTTGCAACTTCAAACATTTTAATGCCCCACGTCGAACCATCACATTACCACAAACAAAGGCACTGCCAAACACCCGGTATGGTTTCATCTCTCTGTTTCCCCCTTCATTCTCTATTTTTCCATAACTAGAAACATATTAGGGTGTTCCTAGATCATAATTGGACCGGTTAAGTTCTTTCTCCTCCTAAGACTAATACTTCTCTAACATTGAGTTACCAACATTCATAGACTCAAAAAATAATGTTTACTACATCTAATATGGCACATTTCTCATTCTCAGCCATTCATTTTGGGTATTTGGATTGCTAATACTTTGATACTCCGTAAGTTTATTTTTGTGATTTATGAAGTTGACCCATTCGTTAGTTGTTTTATCTGTTGAGAAGAATGAAGTAGTGGAAGTGAAACCAACAACAGTAAAACCAGGCACTGCCAAATGAAACCAAACGGACCAAGCGCTGCCAAATGAAAACGGACCGAGCACTTCCAAGTGAAACCAAACGGACCAAGAAAATACCTTATGTAGGAACCTAAATAGAGTGCACAGGTTCAAGATAAATGATATATGAAAATAATTAAAGTTCCATCTTCCTCTGCATCAGTACCATCCATTTCAGCTCTGTCAGGATTGAGAGACAAATGCAGTGGGTTATGGTTATACGCAGTTGGGAGGTGGCCCTTAGTGCTTCCCTTAGACCATGAGTCTTTGAAGTTGATTCTTCAAACTAATTTGATCTTCTTCTATTTCTAAGGTCTATATTATCATATATCCAAATGTGTGCACACCAGGCATTCGTTATGTGTTTATTGGAAAACCAATGAACCAACTGCCACACCTCGTGGGAATGTGTTCTGTTGTTCTCTCTAACATAAGTTTGATCAAAGTTTTCATTTGACTAGCATTCTCAAACATATTTATGATATTCTTTGAATTTTCATGAGAATTATTCTAATATTATAAGTGTTATTTATTTTTCGAGTAGCAATGCAGGTGTTACACATATTTTTATTGTAATAATGCAGGAACGATACCATCGACAATTATTCAATTATATGTTAGTGCTATATATGTTTGCTTGATTATTTTATTTATTAACATCTTTTTACTTTATTTTGTTAGGTTGGATCATATATAAAGGTGACTGCCGCAACTGCGTGTGGAACTTTAAGAATGAGATAAAACATGTGAAGGCGAAGGTAATAATTGTTATTTTTGAGTTTTGGTAACAATGTACTGCTCCAACCACACTGTATGATATTCCACTTTAGATAATTTAATTTATTATAACTTTTAATATGATTTCATTTGTTATTAACATCATTGATAAATAGTGTTTAGTTTGTTTTTTTACACAGATCCAATTATACAATCTTGGGCATTCAATATACACGGAGGAGAATGCAAATAATCAAGGCAAATATATGGTGGTGATGTTGGATGCAATGACACATTCGTGGCATATGATAAAGCATTTAATTTTTTAATAACTAAGTGTTATTTATCCTAGGTTTGCAATTCTGTTTTCATGATTATCAACATTTATTTTGAATATTTATTTTGTTTTATCCCGTGGACGACAAGTTCAAATTTATTTTGTCACTTTAGAACTTTTGACTGTTAAATGGGTTAGACTATTTGAATGTTGTTGGACTATTTGTTATTTTTTAACTAGGATGTATTGTCCTGTAAACAAAAGAGACTATGGGCATTTTTTTTTAAATTACACTTTGTTTTGTTGGGGAATTTTTTTTTCCATTTTTCAAGTACGTACTTTGAAAATTTTCTCCGTTTTGTGATTATGTACTTTTTTTAAAAAAATTTGTTGTGCCTTTAGGCACCGACATACTCTAGTGTATATATATGAGAGTTTGAGTATGTATATAATAAATGTTTAAAAATGCTCAAAATAATTAAGCTGATAATCCCCTACTTATCAGTTTTAGAAAATCATTAAAAGTTCTGGAACTAATAATCTCATGCTTACTAGTCCATCTTGAGAAAATGACGTTCATTATAGGATCATGTAAAAAAAGTCAATGATTTTTTTATCTAATAATCCCATACTTATCAATTCATTAAGGGATGTAAAAGTAATAAAGCCATCAGTAAAACCATAATAATCAATAATCAACCCAAAACTTCTGCGAAAAAGTAACCTCCTATGCACACAATTAAAGTGGCACCCATACGTATGTATCGATAATCAAGACTCTCAATCATTTGAGACCATATGCCAAGTAGAAAGTTTCGTGGGATAACACGTCATTTTACTTCCTTGTTAATGCTGATGCTTATAGTAAAATGGCATAAAAGTTCAAGGGTAACTGAATCAATATGAAACATGATACCCATTATTAGATAATAAGGGCTAAAATTGATCCTTAGTTAAATTTAAATCTTGGTGATAAATTCGAATATTGATGATGTTTTATAAAATATGTAGTATGGTAGTATAATAACATGCACAAACTAAGAGTAAATATGAGCTATCACATAGTGATATTAATATACACAAAAGTTTACTATTGAAAAGGTAGGAAAAACATACTTGCACGGTATTCGATTGGCTTTATATCACAATAGGATATTGGAAAGAGATCGTGCTTAGTTTTCTGTATACAATATTTGGGTACATGAGTATTTGGGATTTGGTCAGTCAGTTATATACTAAAACCGTATCTTTTACAGTTCTGGGGGTTTATTTATAAATATCTTGGGACTTGAAAATACTTTATTTAGGTTCACTATTGAACTTTGGTGTAAGAGACTTATTGCCTTAAAATATTTTGAAGTATTCATAGACAAAATTTTGCGATCAAATTCATAACTTGAAAAAGTTTGGAGGGGTCAATTTGTAAATATAAAAAAATATTCCTAGGTTAAAACCTTAATTTTATATAACTTAAGCTATGGATATACAAACATGCACTTACCATATACCATTTTGACCAGAAAATTTTAATTAAAATTTTGAAAAAAAACCCAGAAATTCCTGATTGGACACGTGCCCCCACGCGTGTGGTAAAAGTTCATGTTGAAAGTCTCCATCTTCAACCTATCGACTTTGACTTCTAGGGTTTCATATTTTTTACCTCGATTTTCTCCTTGATTGTTATACCATTTGAGATGATTTCTTAATCAAATTAGCCCAATGTTTAATGAGGAATCAAATGGATTGAAATTCTGTGTAGCTCAAGATTCAAAACTGTGCGTTTTGTTAAATTCTTGACCTGACATTCGTGGATATCTAGATTTCGGCAAGGTTTCTTAGGAACTTGGGTTGGTTTCCGCTATGTATACGAGTGGTTTGGTTTTGATTTCAAAGATTAAGATGGATTATACATTGAAAATTTTGGATTTCAGGTTTTGAGTTCAAAATACACCTTTGATCGGTTTGTGCTCTATATACATATTCATAGATTTTAACCATTACAATCGATATCCTTAGGTTATGATGAAGTTATATGTAGCTTCAAACCAAAGTTTAGAGCAGTGTATCAGGATTCACCATTAAAGCTCAAGCTTTAATAGTCTTTCTCCATATTTCTTCTATCCTAAGCTATTGTACACGTAACAACTGGCTGATATCTCATCATTTGATAACTTGCTTTATATGTGTCAGTCGTTGTCCCCAATCACCGAGTCTAAAAACCCCCTGAATGCCTGCAAAACTTGTTGAACAACTCGTATTGCGGTAAGTATGGGTACCAATAGAACTTTCAAGGTGAAACAAATAAAGTGAATACTTTTAATTTTAATTTTATTAAAATTTTATTTATAGTTTTTTTAATTTTTTTAAAACAACTTCAAAGAATAATGAATTAATTAATGATAAAATAAAATGTAAACTAAAAATAATACGTAATTAGGTGTGATAAGATAGAGAAGATTCGAAAGATGGAATTATACCGCGTGTTGAGTTATTTTTAATTTCTTAATTTATTTAGTTGAAATATTTCTAGATAATATTAAATTCACAAACTAACTCTTGTTATTATTACAAATTGAATAAATATTTCTTTCAAAAAACTAATTGAAAAATATCACATTATGAAAATCTAAGGTTTATACTATTTTCAAAGAAATTACCCGATATGATCAGTTTAATAAAAATTGAATGAATCCTCAAATTTCAGTACCGAATAAATATTTAATTTTAGGAAAAATCTATCTCTAGTTCGATTCTCAAAATCAAATATGAACTTTTAAAATCAATTTACTAACTCTCGTTACATAAATTAATTTGTGACAATTCTAAATTAATTAGCCTAGAAATATAGTGATTAAATAAATTATTTAATTAACTTAACATCATACGAATTTCATACCCCCCTTGCATAGGGTGTTTACCCTAACATTCTCATATTATAATATAATCAACAAATAAGAAAAAATCAAAAGATGACATCAACTTGAGAAAGAGAAGAATGAAATACAATATGCAAGTTTCCTTGTTGAATTGCATTTTTGAAACGCGTCTCAATTCTTCTAGAAATATTCACACTTGATCACAAAAATAAAAATTATAAATTAATCTAAACTAAACTATTTTTTTTATTTTTCTAACACTATTTTTTTATTCCTAAATTGTATAAAGTGACACTGACTTTCTCTCTTTTATTCCGTCTTTGTGTGTGAGAGTCTTCCCTAACTCACAAGGTTGTTTTTTTTTTTAATAAAACTAAACGGACCCAATACTTGTACCCAAAAACCATACCCATGGTATAAGACAAAATAAAAGGGCCTCACTTATATCTCCAAACAAATACAAAACATCAAAGGGTAAACTAAAAAAAAATAAAATTAACCCATACAAACCATGAAATATTATTTTTAGCAAAAAACATTAAATATTTTTATTTTTGAAAAATAAGCACTCAAGATGTTATTAATTAAAAAAAATACTGAATATCTCAGTATTTTTTTGGCACACAAACACTAGAAAATATTATTTTAAACAAAAAAAATACTGATTTTTTTTTTAATTTTGGAAAACAAACAGGAAAAATATTATTTTTAGCAAAAGAACACTTAATATTTTTCTTTTTGGTAAACAAACACTAAAGATATTGTTTTTGATAAAAAAAAAATACTAAATTTTGTTTTCGGAATACAAACATTGGAAAATATTATTTTTAGAATAAAAACAACTTCTTCACTATTTTAAAAAAATGTCTATAACTGTTTCAATAAAAATAAAAAATCTGTATTTTTAATAAAAATCTGTTTTTTTAAGACAAGATTATTCTAATAAGAAATTATGTTTTTAAAAAAATATTTTAAACGCATTTAGTCCCTTAAACACCCATTTACCTAATATTCTTTTATTTTTAAAGGTCCGCGCCAGCGGCACGGCTTATTTTTAAACTCATTTTTTTTTTCAATATTTTTATTTAACCCATACAAAGCGTGAAAATATTATTTTTCTCAAAAAAAATTAAATCTTTTTAATTTTGACAAATAAGCACTCAAAATGTTATTAATTGAGAAAAAAACACTGAGTTTTTTTTTTGGCACACAAACGCTAGAAAATATTAGTTTTAGCAAAGAAAATACTGAATCTTATTATTTTTGGCAAATAAACATGGAAAATATTATTTTTAGCAAAAAAACACTTAATATTTTTCTTTTTGACAAACAAACACTAAAGATATTGTTTTTGATAAAAAAAAATGCTTGGTTTTTTTAAAAATGATTTTTAACCCATTTCGTTTCTCAAACACCAATTTATCAATATTCTATTATTTTTAAAGGGTCGCGCCAGCGGCACGCGTTATTTTTAAACTCAATTCTTTTTTAAAAACTCTTTATTAAAAATTATTTTGGGTATATTTGGGAGGTTTTAACCTTTATTTAAAAAAAATGATTTTTTTAACTCTGAAAAAAAAACATTTTTAAAATTAAAACAAAAAATATGAGCCAAGTTAACAACAAAAAAAACAAACCCTTCAATCTTCAACTTTTTTTGTCCTATTCGGCGGGTATAGGAGTGAGTATAAGTGTGTGTACGTGTAGTGTTGCTCTTTTTTTTTTAGAGTGGTGCTATGGGTACCAAATAACTCCCCAAATCTCCCCCAAATAGCATTGATGAGTTGTGCCCTGACGGAACCCATACTATAAGGTATAACACTTAAAGCTATTTGGGGGATGATTTGGGGGAGTTATTTGGGAGACATAGCATTTTCCTTTTTTTTAATAGGGTTTTGTGGGATTGAATTTGACCAATAATGAATGCATGTGGGTTTATTTGAAATTGTGACAGATGGCTTGGGACGTCCTATTCTTTTGGGTTTTAACAGTCGGGTTTAGGATATGGCAATGGGTTATGGAGATGAGGAAATGGGTTTCTCGGGTAAAGGCTGGTAATGGGTAGACCGAAAATGGGCTTAGGAAGGTCCAAAGAGGGGTTTTGTAGATTGGGGCTTCGTAGTAGCCGAGTTTGAAGTGGGTATGGCAGCGAGAGAAGGAGGGTTGCCCGATTTAATTATCGACATTTAAATATGGTGACCGGGTTAGCATGGAGGTCTTCATAGGTTGAAGTCACCGACGGGTTATGTCATCAAGATGCTGGTGGTTTCGCCGAGTTGAAGGGATAAGGGGTCGAAGTTCTCGATTTTCGGGTTTTGCCGATGTTTTGAGTTGCTGCCGAGTTTCGAATTTAAGCTATAATAAAGGGACGGTTTTTCTTTTGGGTCAATAATCAGCTGGGTCGGGTCTTATGGGTATCGGGTTTGGCGAGTTGGTGTGTGGATATTTAGCTGTTGCCATGGTGGGTTTTTGACAGGTGAGTGGGAAGAGATTGTGGGGGTCAAAAATGTTATCGTGCCCGAATTTTTTATCGAACTTTGATAAACAAACTAACGTGGTGAATTTTTATTGGTTGATTTTTAGGGTCCACGATAGTGGAACCTAAAAGTCAACCAATAAAAGTCCGTCACGTCTATTTGTCCATCAAACTTCTATTAAATATTCAATCAGAATAGAACTAGTCAAGCGGGGGTAGGAGAGAGAAAAAGCAGGAATTTGAGTTGAATGTGTGAGTGTGTAGGTTAATACGTGGTAAATTTATCTAAACATTTACGACTCAATAAAAATGTAAAAACTCAAATAAATATATATAAAATATAAAAAGTCTCACAATAAAATATAAAATAAAAATAATAAAATAAAGAACACTAAAAGTATAAGAAAAGAAAATATTAGATATACACATACTTAGATATATATATATACAGTCACTGACATGAAAACACGCACGCAATAATATTTACATAAAATAAAAATAATAATAATAACATACTGAAAATAAAGACCCTAAAAATAATAAAATAATAAAAATGAAACAATCTGAATAAAATATATATCTATAATAAAAATAATTATACCACACACACACTAAACAATTATAGGACATGTTACGGATGGACAAGGCTTGGTTCGGGACATGTGTAAGCTATGGGACTAGGTTAATGATCATTTAACCGCATAATTCCCACATTTGATGTGCTTGAACACTTATTTATAGCAATTGCCTCGAATTAAGATTGTTTGATACTACAAATGCTTATTGACCTATAAAACAACCAAATACCAACATAAGTCCAATTTTATTAAAACGAGCGAATAAAATGCACATATTTGGTACATAAATTAAACACTTTTGGATATTTATCATACCCCCCCCAACAGAACATTGCTAGTCCTCGAGCAAAAATAGAGAGAAATAGAGATGAGTGTCCAAAAGTGTGTCACTTTCGCAGGCATTTGCGATTACACTTAACATGTGCAACAAGCCGTTAAAACTATAGGTTTCTCTACAGGACAAGTGATGTCTCGTGAGGGTTTTCATTGAATGTACCACAAAATTCAAAAATATTATTTAAATGCAGCCTCTTATTTGACAATGAAAAACTATACAACCTAACTAAAAAGACATCAAGGAATATAATGTCCATCTATCAAAGTATGGCATAAAACTACTTAATATCAAAAGCATAATCCTTCCTAAAATTTAGCGTGTGTAGTGTGAAACAATCTCAAGCATCATGAGTGAAATTCCTAGATCACCTTTCTAGTTACAACGCTTTGACTTCTAATTTCACTAGATATGTCTCTATGAAACGAATTCTTCGAGATTTGGATAAGTGTATCTCTCTGGTGTGTGAGGAGGTAAGTAAATGTAAACAAGTTCAAATGTCTCACAAACTTATAAGAAATGGCATATACATGAAAGAATTTGATCTCATGAACGAATGTTAATCACTATATTGATAATGTCGGGTTATTCACCATATAGACTTCTTGTTTGCCCGAGAACCTTACCAAGGGTGAAAATGTCGTTTATAAAATGGATGAGGGGGAAATGAAGATGATGAAATGATGGTAGGGTTTTGATAAGAGTGAACATAAGAAGAATATCTAATGTCTTCATTTTTTTTTAAAATTTATGATCGAATGATTTTTTCTTTTTTTCTTTCTTTTTCTCTGTTTTTTTTCTATTTTTTGTTTTTTTCTCTATCTTTTTTTTTCTTTTTTTTATTGCGATGCATTTTTCTTTTCATAACACAAATGAAGACAATTTACATTGACAATTTCAAATACTTTTTTCCTCAAAAATGATGGTAGTGATGGGAAAAGATATATCGATGGTATCTAAAGTATATAAGGACAAGGTAAATATGAAATGATAATACGTGAAGTGAATGATAATGTGATTTGAAAAAAATGGTGAATGTATGGTAAAAAATGGTTTAGTGCTCAGGACAAACTACAAGACACATGTTTCTTACAACTCGAAAGTGATGTCATTCTCAGTGGTTCTACCAAAATTGAAATATAATGAGACCATGTTACGATTAAGTGTAGTACCTAAAGAATGTTGAGTCAACTTGTGACTCAGAGATTACGTAAAAAACCTCAAGAGGGTGGATAGCTCAATTCTTACGGGTTTAAGTTGCCACTAGTGACCTTTTAAGTCTTTCTTGAGAATGTTGTTACTCTTCAACTTTTAATTGTTAAACGTGATAGTGCACATAATGCTAAGTTTAAGAATTCATCGTGCAAGTACGCTTTAAGAGGTATTATTTAATTTTACGGTAAAAAGCGTAATTTTAGGGTTGAACACGGGTACTCCGATATTTCTAAAAATGGGATGATAAACAATCATGTTATTACAAAAATTGTTGAAAAACACAAAAAGTTTAAAATGATTTATTTCTGAATTTTTTTCAAAAGAGGTACGATTTTCATAAATTTTTCACCCCCAAACAAATGAGAACATCGTCCTCAATGTTCAAAACTATATATTAAAATGGGAAACCAAAGGGGCTTGCTCGATGGTTACCATTGGACCTTTAGCTAGCAAGGGTCATACGTTTGAGTCTCCCCCCTCTATAGGCTTGAACTTGTGGAAAAAAAGTACAAATATACAAATATATATATATATATACTAGGGTATGCCCGTGCCTGAAGGCACGATGCAAATTTTCAAAAGTGTACGTCGTTGATAATATCATGCGTCGTATTTAATTCATAATAGATAAACAATTTTTTAAATAACTTACGACACAAATCTATTAGTTAAAAAAAGGTTTTTCTTTGCTCCCTCAGGTCTCATGAAGAAAACAAAATTGTTCTGTTTGGCCTTTTTTGTAAACATATGGTGATATATAAATAGGACCTATTGGAGAAAAAATATTGTGATAGGGCCTAATAGAAAATGTTCCCGTTAAAGAAGACTGATTTGTCAAACTCCCTTAAAAGTATTGGGCAAAGATTCCTCTGTTTTAGTCGTGTTATATGACATCGTGTGACATCGTGTTCATAAGTAGTGTTATGACATATTATCGTTTTAGTCATGTTTTCATGTATCATCATTTAAATTGGATGTCAAAATTGTTAACTGTGTAATTTTACATTCTAAATGGGTCGTGTTCGTGTAAAATAAAAATATCCCAAAATCATGTAATGGTGTATTTGTGTCCAAAAAATCATGTTGTATCTGTGTCCAAAAAATTCCAAGGTATTGAATCTTGTATAAATTAAGTTAATAAAATTTATTCACAAACACGACATTATTTTTTGGACACAAACCCAACGTATTAGATATCTCACCACTCACTTGGATATGTTATTCTCCAGTTTTGTGAGACAAAACAACACACATAGTGAATTTTCCATTAGTAGATTCATTTATTATTTATTAATGTTTGATGGATTTTAAGTCAAGTTAATATTAGTTATGTTATGTAATACAGTGTTCAGTGTGATTGACTTGTGAAACATGAATATTAGTTATCATAGAAATTTCATCCTCAATAAAACATTATAAAAAATGATAAAGTATATAATCAAAATACAAAATAGGACCAAAGATAGAACAACTTGATGCTCACTTTAGTGTGCTTATTCCAATTTTATGCTACCGTAAAACACTCGTCACTCTACTTCCTTACTTACAGTGGGAGCCAAATAAATACCAATTCTAAATAATCATAGTAAAAATAAATAAATAAATAAAACATTATGTTCTGTCACACAGATTTGGAACTACAAAATGAAAACTAATGAGGTTGAAGAAGCAATTCAAATTTGATGCATTAATAAATAAACAAAGGGTACAACTAATCACGCTCCAAAAAATCCTAAAAAAGTCCAAATACTTTTTGTACCACAAACTTGCGCTTTGCTCTAAAGATCAAACAAATAATTTTTTATTTGTTCATTTTTTTAGTAAAAAATAGTAATTTAAACTGTTTTTTAAAATATTTTTTTATTTTCTAAAATTAAAAAATAATTGTTTTTTATCAAAATTGTTATGATAGTTTTAAAAACCTTTTTTTATTTAAAAAGCTCTAATGATAGTTTTAAAAAAGTTTTTTTTTACCAAAATAAAATTAACACGACATGACATGACACACCTCAAAATCTTAAATTTACGTAAAATGAATATGACACATGAAAGTGACATAGCACGACACAAAATATCTTTTTTCACACAAAATCTTTTTTTTTTTTACGAAATGCAAACACGACCCACTTGTCGTGTTACATTTTAAGTGGGTTGTATTAGTATTTAATAAAAAAATGAGATTTTGTCTTGTATCATACTACTTTTGTAGATGGAAATAAGATTTTGAGACGTGTCGTGTTATTTATATTTTGGTTGGGTTCGTGTTTGGTTAAAAAAATAACATATATTGTGGCGTGACACATTGTGTTTTGTAAAAAAATAATATTTCATGTTATGCCGTGTCACGTTTATTCGGATCGTGCTCATGTTTGGTTTAAAAAAAATTGTTGTGTTGTGTTATGTAGAGTTGCTTTTATTTGAGTCGTGTTCGGTTATAAAAACCGTTTTCTATTTAAAAAACAATTTGTTATTTGTTAATTATTTTCCCAACTTTATGGAAAAAACAATTTTTTTGAAAAACAAAACAGTTTTTAAATGTATCTTAAAAAAACTTCTATAAAAGTCTCATAACAATTTTTTAAATAAAAAAAAGTTTTTAAAACTATCATAACAGTTTATTTTAACAGTTTCTATACAAAAATAGATATTTTTTAATTTTAAAAAATAAAAAAATGTTTCAAAAAGTAGTTTAAAATACTGTTTTTTATTGAAAAAAAAATTAACAAATAATTTTTTTTTTGTTTGATCTTTAGAGCAAAGGGCCAATTTGTCTTTTAAAAAGTAATTGGAGTGTTTTAAGAATTTTTGGAGTGTGATTAGCTATACCCATAAATAAAACGTTAGAGGCTACATGGTGAGCATATTTCCAATTTTCCATCCAAAGGTACAATGAAACACCACTATTAAAAGTGGAGCAGGTCGTACACTACGAAAACTACAACACGGTATTACCTAATAAAAAATTCTAGGGGGATGTATTGTCATCTTTCTTATGACTTCTATGGTCACTGTCACCTCTCTTGCAGAAAAAGCCGGACCATAGTCACCTCATGCTTTCTTCACCTAACCTCTCACCTAAAAACATAAAACAAAGTTAAAAGTGAAAAATATAATAAAGAAGCAAGTTATGTGGAAAAAAAATAAGCATAATATAAATAAATACAAATAAGCATAATATAAATAAATATAAGCATGATATGTGACTTGAGCAGGGAATGATAAACACATTAATTATATGATTTTAAGCTTTATTATTAGATAAATCACACCTCTAAAAGGATAAGAGTGGCAGGGGTTCACAACCAAGAGGATAAGAGTTCAAATCCTCCCAACTCCCATAACCTATAGTGTATTACTCCCTCTTTCAGAACATACGGTCCCATCCGTCCACCTCTCTCTCATACTCGTGCACATACCCAACTCTGCTATCTTCACCTTTTCTTCCTTTTTATTACTTTTTATTTTTATTATTTTGGTTTGTTTTATCTTTTACTGAGTATTTTAAAACCACAATAAATAGTTAAAAAAAAGACGAACAATGAACGCTAAATGATGAATGGGAAAATAAATTATCATTGTGCTTACGAAAAAATACCGGAGCAAAAGGAAACAAAAATAAACAACCAAATGAGTGAGAAAAAATCTCCACACTCTCTCTACCTCACTCTATCTACTATAACCCATTTCCGTCCTTCCCTTTCGTGAAAGACAAAAAAGATAAGTGAGCACGGAGAACCTGTCAAGAATACCTATGGTGTGTTGGTTGTGCACTTAAGTGATGTGTGTTGTGTGTGAATGTTTCCAGTAGTAAGGGAGTGTTGTTGTAGCATGTGTTATGCTATATGACATAGATGAAGAGTTCGTACTACATTCAAATATATAACCAATAACCACTGATGAAAACTACACACTTTGTATCAATCAATAACAAAAAATAAATCCATCTACAATATGGAAATAAGAAGCTTAAAATCATATATAAATCACTGCAATGGATAAACACGTTAGAGCAACTCTAATGGGTATACTAAATGGCAATGAATAATCTATTCATTTTATCAATTTACCCATTAAAGCAATGAAACTTCTAACAATGACTCATTCCCAAATTTCGTTAACAAAATAGACAAAATTATAAGAATTTATGTACCTGTTTATAAAAATATCCCTAACCTTACCTCGTCTCTCTTTCTTTCTTTCTCTCTCTAGTTTTAATCTCCTCCAACATATGATGACATTTATGTAACTCTTGCAGAAGAGGTTCAAAGTAAGTCATACAAAAATAAAAGAAAAACATGAAAACAAACCTATTACAGCTCAGATCCTCCGTCATAAGATGACAAAGATGCCACCATGGAACTTTACTTCAAGACAGTTTGTGAACTCAGATCTAAATGAAAAAAAATAACACCCAAATAAGTCAAGAGATCGATATAATTAATATATACTTTAAATTAGAATACTAAAAAAATACAAAATGAGAATTACGTGTTTCTGAACTGAGAGGGAAACAAACCCACAATATAATAGACCAACCTAGACACTTAAGGCATACCCGATAATAAAACAACTAAAAATGAGAAAAAAAACATATCCATAACTGCACAGCCATCTTCTCCACCTCATCACTCACCTCATCACTGGAGATCAGAACTGAACCAAAAGAAAAATGAGAAAAACCCATAAAAGAAAAATGAGATCAGATCTGAACCAAGAGAAAAACCCCATATCCATAACCAAAAGAAGCGAAGGAGAAAACGGTGATCCATTTTGGTCCTGAAAATACAAATACAAACAAAAAGGAGAACAAAAAGTGACGATGAAGAAAACATTGGTGAGATAATGGAAACCTTCGTGTGTGAGAGTGTTGAGAAGGAAACAAACATCCTTACATGCAGAAAGAAGATATTAGATAAATTAGTAGATGCGAACAAAAGGTTAGAAAGAAACAAACATCCTTACATATTTTGTCAAATGGAAAAGGGGGCAGAGGCGGACGGCATGAAATGGGATTGTGAGATTGCAGAGCTTCGTGGAGAGAGAAATAGAGAGAGAGACTTTGAATTAAAGTGACGATGTGAAATGGATTGGGCGGGGTGAACATTTGAGATAGTGTGTAGCAGACTAAAATATTTTAAAAGATTCCTTCGAATGTTGTGCACTCTTGTTCATCAAATCTATCTCAACCACCCATTCATGTCTAGGTAGCTTTAATCAAGTGTCCAAATCTTCAAAATGATAAAATACTATTGTAACCTTGTGTTTGAATTTTGATGAAAAGGGGGGGAAATTAAAGTGAGTTAAAAAAAGGAGAAATTAAAATTTTCAAGGGCAAAAAGGATAGTGCTAAAACAATTCTAATAGTGACATCATCTTTTAAGCTTATGACATATATAAGTTTTATACTTTATTATATAGATATATACTAAAACACGAAAGCACAATGTAGGAAAGAGAGTACCACAATCAACCGATAATGACAATGTATTGAATGATGGAGCAGAGATGGAACCTAAGGAACATATGCAACAGAAAAATAGGTACAAGTCTATAAAGCATGTGAAAAGCAATGGAGGAGGATAGAACACGACCCCCAAATAAGATAAGACCCATTTTCAGAAACTAGATATAATGGGTTACCTCTTGGTAGTACTAAGTTTAACGTCTTTAGCCAGACCGATCGGAACTCACCCAAAAAAAAGATATAATCTAGGATAGATTGGGGTGGAAGAAATGGCTTGGGTGATGAGACACCAATCACGGGTCATATTGGGCGTAAATGTGAGGGAAACAAGAGTCCTTTGAGCATGGTTCTCTAATTGGATATGGAGGCAAAATCATTTAGTAATAGTGATGGGGTTGACCTCAGAGAAAGAGCATGATCGTTATATAAATGGACGATGATAATGGTAGCGCAGTGACACATCAATGAGTTGGAGACAAATAAAAAATACCACTACAGGCAAGTGGCAGGCATGTAGGGACAATATTTGTGCCACGTATGGTGAGAGTAGCATGCATACTCTCATAGATGGTGGGTGCTAGAATAAACTCATAAAATGGTGTGTGGAGAACTAGGGTGGAGGTTGATTTCAGGTGAAGGCCTAAGTGAATAAATTAAAACATGGGAGGTATAATAAAAAGGTCCAAACCAGGTGGTGGGGTGGAAGGGACAATGGGTCGGTCGAGTGGGAAAAATGGTTGATCGGGTGGGAAGAAAGGTGGAGTGGGTGGAACAAAGGGTGGGATAATATGATCCAACTCAAGAGTAGGGGATACATACTCATCGAGAGGAGTAAAGGAATACTCACAGGGGAAATTGGTATCGAAATATGGAGTGTTCCACTTCTCCACAAAAATATCACCAATTAATGTGGTGGGTAAGTCAAATGAGGCACCAAGAATATAAATAGAGGAATAACTAGAAGTGTTGGGATCAAATGGAGCCATGCATAGTGGGCCATCATCCATATCAAGAGAGGTGAGAACCATCTTGGATGTAATCTCTGGACAATAGTAGGCTCTCGCAGTCAAAGCTAACCTATAATGAATGGGTTCCTTAGGAAAACATAGGGTTGGATCGATAGGTGTAAATTCGGGCATATTTAGGATCAATGGGTGGGTAAATAGGAACCTCAATGGTGGGGACCTTAAATGCGATAAGGTCGGGATCAGTCTCACAATCGATTGATAAGTCAACACAATTTTCAACTTCGGACCAAAACCACTAGGTGGTCTCAACTTCGAGATTCTCGAGAAGATAGGGTTGGTCACACGCAAAATCAGTGGAACAAGATGACTCATCGTCATTCCACGTTGGTGCAATAATGGGTTGACTTGGGGTGAAATATAACTCGTTCATACACTCAATTTCATTGAACCTTTTCTCAATCCGTTGAAGGTGTTCATTTTGATATTGAGAAGCTTGCTCTTTTTCTAGGATACACTTTTACAAGACGATTTCGAGAGAGGATGTGGATGGTGGTGATGGTGGTGTATTGATGGCGGGTGGAAGTGGTGGCTGAGGTGGACACAACTTTCTATTGACACTAAGAACCGAAGTATACTCATATGAAGTGTAAATAACGGGGTTAAGTTGTTCATACACGGGAGAAACGTCTCTGTGAGAGACAAAAAGTTGATCATCATAAAGAGCATAGTGAGGGTTGATAGGGATGAGGTTCACGAGGTTGCGATGACGATTGTTGGAAACTGTAAGGATCCACAACATGGGGTTTGGATTCATATTGCATGGAAGGGTGATCAAGCCTCAATGAATAGCGTGGGTGCACATACCCCTTGACATTAGATATGTCGTGAAAATTCACCGAGGGTGGTTTGGAAATATTTTCGTACAGATACACGTGGGCCATGGTTGGTTCGGATGGATAAGGAAGATATGGACATTCATGGGACAAGTGATCGATGTGCAAGTAGTGGGTGCACGATGAAGCATTATATGGGTTGATACTCATCACCAGAGGTGGTGGAATATGATATATGTGCGTGGACGATGCAAGAGGATCAAAAGTGGGTGTGAGAGAGGTAAAGCCACGAAGTAATTTTTGAAGGTTCGACTCTGGCTCAACGCCAAACATGCTTCGAGATAATGAGAAATGACCAAAGTATTCCCGTAAAGGATGTTCTTCGGCCATGATGAGAGGAATATTTTTGGACTTTTAAATATTTTTCAAAAGAAAAGGAAAATCTTTTCAGCATTTTGAATAAAGAAAGAAAATATTTTTTTGAGTTTTTTGAAAATATTTTTAAAAAGGAGGAAATTATTTTTGGGATTTTTCGAAATAGGGGATATAATGGACACTTGTCGATACTCAACAAGACGGAGAATAAAACCGACTACCAAAAGAGTTGAATTAGACACGTACGAGCAAAGGAAAAATCCTAACGAGCACGTAGCCAATTATTATCTTCAATAAAGTGATAGGGTAATCAAAATTTTAATTAATCCGCAGGCAAGAAAAACACGGAGCTGTATGCTGCCTTTGACTAAATTATGCTCCTACTTTATTCCCGAGAGAACAAGAGGCTTACTAGCTAAGGCTCACCACACTAGCTACTACAATGATCTACCATCCAGTACTATGCCGGGAAAGCACAAACCCGTTTTACTGGGCAACCTCACTTAAAACCCAGTTTCCCCAGACAATTGTCTTGAGAAATTCGATTGAAGATTGGCAGGGGTGGAAAGGACTTAATAAAGTATTCGTCGAGTGTTTCTTTCCAAAAGGTTCCTAATGAACACCGTTCCTACTTGGCTTTCTAGTTGAATGATTTTAATTTAAGTGATAGTACTAGTAACACGCATATGGGATAAAGTGATTAAGTGGGTGATGAAATCCCAACTCATTGTAATGACCGAGTTTAGGTCTTAGGTAGATTAATTGATCAAACAATTCAAATTAAGTGCGATGCGATAATTAAAAGCACATAGGAGAAAACAATCACACAAAAAATGAACTAACTGGCAATATATTCGCGAATTAGAAAGAAATTTACCTCCCACGGTTCTACACATGTGGGGTGAAGACATCGTTGAGTCGACAGGGGGGAAGTTCACCTAAGTTTATCCATCCCTGGGAGTCCTGCGAACCCAAAATAGAGAGGCTTCGAAATTCCACTCCAAGGGTGCTCTCTCTCTATTTTGTCCCATTTCCCTTTTTGCTTTTGTTTTTATGAATAATTATTCAAACAAATTGGTGTAAAAAATGTACCCAAATAAAAACAACGCCTAAAAAGTTCTAATACAAGCAGTTTAATGAGTAAATAAAAAAAAATAACAACTACACTACTGTAACACCCCGCTCGCCCGGGGAGAGCGAACGGAGTGCTAATGCGATAAAATGAATCCAAATCCACAAATCACAAGGTATAGAGCATCTAAATAAATCCCAAAATACAATATAAAATCCACTAATCTCAATTCTCTTCAAATACAACGACGTCTCTTGAATTAGAATTACAACTATCTAACTCGAATAAAATGCTCTATACATCAAAATAATACAAATCTTCCAAAAATATTCTTCCCAAAATAATCCACGCTAAAATAATCCCAATTGGTCCATAGCGTCCCAATCCAGGATAACCTGCCAACTAAAAGAAAATATGGGGAAGTACACAATACGACAAGAAAGATGCTCAAAAAAATATATTAACGATGAATAAAGCGTAACAACACGAGTACGAATATTCAAATCAAAATGCAAATCTCAATAGAATTTCATCATTATAATTTTTCAACAACACATCAATGGGTAACCAGGCCTCACCCCATTCGCATATGCTTTATCAAGCCATAGCCCGGGAATAGGTATTTTGGCGGGTACTCAACATCCGTGCCATATTAAAATCTCATGACAACGTGCTCAATAATAATATAATGATACCACATGAATCAAACTAATTTCAATAATTATTTTCCAGATTTCAATGAATTTATCAATTCAAATATGAGTTCAATTAACAAGAATTCAAAGAGAATGACACTCGCGAGATTTAAGGAGCATATTGTGTAAAACCCCATACCTCAAACCATGATGAGAAACTAACGATCACATCCTCAAGATCAACACAAAAGATCTACAAAAGCTTCTCCAAGAACCACCAACAAAATAGCCCCAAGAGCACCTCTAATCTAAGGTTGGAACTCACAAATCTCAAGGGCCAATGTGTACATAAAAAGAAGAGGAATATAAAATATATTTGCTGCCAAAATTTGTGCCAAAAGTGGGTTAAAAGGGTTGACCACGACTTCCTTTTATAATGTAATGAAATGAAGAGTTGGAATCTAAAAGACTCCTTTAAATAAGGCAAAGAAATGAAGAGTTGGAAGTCAAAACAACTCCAAGAGTTAAAAACATTTAAAAATCATTTTAAAATCCGTTATAACTCCGATTTCGAAACCGTTTGAAATTCTCGCCTTTAAAAATAATAACCAACATATTTGAGCAATAAAAATAATTTTATCAAAAACTTTATTTTCCTCCATTTTCCAGAAATTAATTAAAATAGCCCAAAATTACGCGGGTTGTTACACTTCCCCACTAACAATGGAATTTCTCCCTCGAAATTCGCCGAATGCCTAACTCTAAAAAATCAGGCTAACAATCTCCAAAAATAATTTTGTCACCAAAAATAAATTCCTCACATCTAATCAAGATGCCTATCACGAATATCACCTAAAATTTTCTATCTCCAAAAATTGCTAACCACGCAATGAACCCAAAACTCAAGCCCTGAGGGTTGCCGTATACCTAAGCTCTGATACCATTTGTAACACCCCGCCCGCCCGGGGAGAGCGAACGGAGCGCTAATGCGATAAAATAAATCCAAATCCACAAATCACAAGGTATAGAGCATCTAAATAAATCCCAAAATACAATATAAAATCCACTAATCTCAATTCTCTTCAAATACAACGACGTCTCTTGAATTAGAATTACAACTATCTAACTCGAATAAAATGCTCTATACATCAAAATAATACAAATCTTCCAAAAATATTCTTCCCAAAATAATCCACGCTAAAATAATCCCAATTGGTCCATAGCGTCCCAATCCAGGCTAACCGGCCAATTAAAAGAAAATATGGGGAAGTACACAATACGACAAGAAAGATGCTCAAAAAATATATTAACGATGAATAAAGCGTAACAACACGAGTACGAATATTCAAATCAAAATGCAAATCTCAATAGCATTTCATCATTAGAATTTTTCAACAACACATCAATGGGTAACCAGGTCTCACCCCATTCGCATATGCTTTATCAAGCCATAGCCCGAGAATAGGTATTTTGGCGGGTACTCAACATCCGTGCCATATTAAAATCTCATGACAACGTGCTCAATAACAATATAATGATACCACATGAATCAAACTAATTTCAATAATTATTTTCCAGATTTCAATGAATTTATCAATTCAAATATGAGTTCAATTAACAAGAATTCAAAGAGAATGACACTCGCGAGATTTAAGGAGCATATTGTGTAAAACCCCATACCTCAAACCATGATGAGAAACTAACGATCACATCCTCAAGATCAACACAAAAGATCTACAAAAGCTTCTCCAAGAACCTCCAACAAAATAGACCCAAGAGCACCTCTAATCTAAGGTTGGAACTCACAAATCTCAAGGGCCAATGTGTATATAAAAAGAAGAGGAATATAAAATATATTTGCTGCCAAAATTTGTGCCAAAAGTGGGTTAAAAGGGTTGCCCATGACTTCCTTTTATAATGTAATGAAATGAAGAGTTGGAATCTAAAAGAATCCTTTAAATAAGGCAAAGAAATGAAGAGTTGGAAGTCAAAACAACTCCAAGAGTTAAAAACATTTAAAAATCATTTTAAAATCCGTTATAACTCCGATTTCGAAACCATTTGAAATTCTCGCCTTTAAAAATAATAACCAACATATTTGAGCAATAAAAATAATTTTATCAAAAACTTTATTTTCCTTCATTTTCCAGAAATTAATTAAAATAGCCCAAAATTACGTGGGTTGTTACAACTACAAATGAATTAAAA
Organism: Sambucus nigra; assembly: GCA_949130495.1. Taxonomy (NCBI): domain Eukaryota; kingdom Viridiplantae; phylum Streptophyta; class Magnoliopsida; order Dipsacales; family Adoxaceae; genus Sambucus; species Sambucus nigra. The sequence continues at coordinate 678,651,218 of OX422208.1, read as the reverse complement.
GTCTTCAACTTTGCTTCAATCTTCAAGAAAGCGGCAAGGACTCCATTTGATATCTCTTCATTTGATAACTTGTTTTATATCTGTGAGTTATTGTCTCCAAACGCCGAGTCTAAAAATCCCCTGAATACCTACAAAACTTGTTAAAGAACTCATATTTATGTAAGTACGGGTATCAATCCAGCTTTCAAAGTGAAAGTAATAGCGTGAATACTTTTAAATCCATTTTTTTATTAAAACTTTTTCTATATTTTTTTTTTATTTTTTTGTAAAACAACTTCAAGGGAGAATGAATTAATTGATGATAAAATCAAATGTAAACTAAAAATAATACGTAACCAGCTGTGATAAATGTGAGAAGATTCAAGGGATGGAATTATACTACGTGTTCAGTTATTTTTAATTTTTAATATATTAAATTCAAATATTTTGAGATAATATTAAATTCAAATATTCTAAACTAAACTACTTTTTTTTTGTATTTTTCTAAGCCTATTTTTATTCCTAAACTCTACAAAGTGAGACTGACTTTCTATCTTTTATTCTGTCTCTGTGTGTGAGAGTCTTCCTTATGAGCTTCCCCCCTTTATTTTATAACCCACGAACTTTCTTTTTTGAGAAGAGATTTTTGTGGGATTGAATTTGACCAACAATAGAAGCACGTGCGTTTATTTGAAAGAGCTCTTCTATTCGAATCAAAATTTTGACTGAAATTTCGATTGAAATCACAAGTGACAACGTGCCATTGGAGGATTCCTTGGTCCCACTAGCGTGGAGCCGACAAACCAACCGCTAAAAACCCTCCACCTAATTCGGTCCCTTTACTTTTGGTAAAAAATTTGGTTCCAATAGCATTTTTATTATTTGAAATCGTGACAGTTGGCTTAGGAGTTCCTATTCTTTTAGGAATGACTTTGGAGGCAAAGTGGGTTTCGATAGCTGGATTTAGGATATGGCAGCAGGTTATGGAGCTGGGGAAATGGGGTTCTCCGGTAAAGACTGGAAATGGGTAGGCCAAAAATGGGTTTAGATAGGTTCGGAGTGGGGTTTTGCAGGTTGGGGCTTCGTGGTAGCTATTGATGTAAAAAACTAGACCAAGTCTAATTATTTAATCACATATAATATATGTAAATAAAATCGAGACAAAAAGGTTTTTAAAGTGGTTCGGCTACAAGGAAAAAGCCTACATCCACTGTATTTCTTATTGCCTTGTATTCTATTTTGCCTTTCATAGTTTTGAATGCATTGAACCTGCCCTTAATGAAGGGATTACAATGTATTTATAGTCTCATAAGGAAATAGATAGGTGGAATTTAAAAGGATAGAATGCCTTTATAAATTAGGCATTTACATCAGTACATGGTGTTCATAATGTACATGACTGTTGACACTTTGTTAACCCTGTTGGTCGATCTTCTTATTGCCTTCTAATGACTAGGATTCTTGCCATGTTGGATGACACGTGTTCGTTTCTAATTGGTATCAATAGAAGCCCCCAATTTTTTATCCTTGATGCTTGCTTGAAAGTATGGAGCATTTAGTCCTGATAGTAGCTCGAGCTACATTCTTGATACTTGGTTAGTTGTCCACTTCCCACCCTTGTAAAATTTTATTGGAATGCATGATAACGTGTATTATTGATGGCATTTTTGTAAATATTCCAAACTTTAGCGAACAATATTAGAGAAAATATGTCTTTTTCCACCTCACCGCCAAAATTTCAATTGTTGTTTCTCTTTAATCATTGTGCTCGTCAGTTTTCAAGGCAATCTATAAAAGGCAATACATTTCCAGTTGTCTTTTACCTCAAACCTTCTAAGTTTTAGCTTCAAATTCTTGAGCTTTTGTGTGATCGTTGTTCCCATCTTCTAGTTCTTGCTGAATCCTTAAGTTTTTGTAAGAATCATTTCTATTTCTTATTTTCTTCATATCAAATCATGGTTTACATTGTTGTCTCTCTAAATGAGTTTAGAAAGGAATGGAATATACCGGAATGGGTAGACTTAGAGTAACCTAATCCCCCGTAGATGTTTTCTCTCTATCTGAAGGTCATTGGATTCCTTATTCACTTTCCCCCAAATAATTTTTATTTAGTGTTTTGTCAATACTTTGATATTGTACCTACTAGAATAGCCCCCAACACCTGAAGAATAATTAATATTGTCCATAGGCTTAACTAAATCCATGGAACCCACATCGGTGTCCCTGAGATTATGTTCTGTTACAAATGGGTCACCAGTGACAATACATATTATTTGAAAACTAGGTCTGTTAATAATGCTCTAGTCATCAATTTTCCTGATTCCAATAGGGATTACTTTGATCATGGAGTTATTGCCAAAAATTAGCAATATGTACCTCTAGAAGGGGAAGATGCCCTTAATAGGTCATAACATAGGGTGTATTAAATATATTTTATATGCTTATGCTACTGAATTATTTGTTGAACTGTTAATTAACATTAGTTGTTACTTTACTTGCAGTTGATAGGAAGATAAAGTGTCCTAAGGAGGGTGATATTAAGCTTGATGAGCTTAAGTTTCTCTGGGGTCTTCATAGAAAAATTGGTGAATATTATACTTGATGAAATACAGGAGCTCTATCACCTCATTTGTTGCTCGACCTTCTACTATTGCTCCTACCATTGTGCTTGACTTGGACTAGGACCCAGAGCCCACTTCATCAGGCAGTGGTGAACTTGTTGTTGGCCCTTCTTCTTTCCTTGAGTCAGACGTCCCTCTCTTTATAGCCATGGTCAAACAAAAATTTCCCCACCTTCTTAGAGATGATACTACTACTGGCACTCATAGGCCTGTGGTTAGTTGGGCCAACAAGAAGGATGATGTTGGGAAGAAGCCCTTAGGAGATGATTCTCTTTTAAAAAGATTGAGGAAAGGTCCTGCTGCTAAGCAGGTTGAACAAACTATTGATGCCGACCAACAGAGCTTGATTTATGTTACTCCATCTATTATTGGCTCCTCTGCAGCCATAAGACCTAGCTTGGCTTTGAAAATTAATTAAGTCTGGTACTCTTCCACACCATAAGGGTGTTGTTTCTTCTATGTCCCGACTTAAAATTTCTGAAAGGGTTTCTCAAAGCCTTGCTATCGCGAGAATTCTTCTTTTGCTCTTTCGTAATTTGTACTTTATCATGGCTTCTTGTATTGATTTTTCCTTTCTTATTTACAGTTCCTGGTTGATATTAACTAGATATTAAAGAAGGACAATAATCTTAGTTCTTCTTTAACCGATGTTAAGGAGGCCTTTCCTGGTCTTAATAAGTCCTTATTTGATTCTCAGCAAGCATTAGAGAATGAAAAGAAAATTTGGGACAACAAAATAAAAGTTTCTAATGAAGCTAGGCAGAAGCCTAAAAAAGATGCTACTGAAGCTCGAAAGAAAATGGCCGAGATGGCTAGGGGCCTAACCATTTAGAAGGCTATAAGGAAGAACGATATGGAAAATTCCTTCAATAAAGGCTGGGATAAATCTATCACTGCTGCCTCTGCTCAGATTGAGTATGCGAAGAAGAAATTTTTCAAGGACGGTTAGTCAGTTTCACTAAAGGAGGTTGTGATAATAGAAGACTCTGAGCTCTTCTAAAGCCATGAACTTGACTCTTCCCCCAACATGGATAATGATGGTGAAGATGATTTTAGTTTTTGGGAGTCATCTCTGGTGGTTGAGTCTTCAACCCACTAACCTAAGAATGTTGTTGAGTCAGTTCTCCCATCCACCGATCAAGTCACTCCAGCCATCCCCTCAGCCAACCAAGATGGAGTTGAAACTGACAGAGAGAATATGTAGATTTACTCGGCCGTTGGCCTCTTTATTTTTTGCTTTTCTTTTGTTTCTTTTCTATTGTACTTGTAATTTCCCTTCATATCAATAAAATTTTCTTCATACCACTTGTCGTTTCTTGGTTGTTCATCATTTTTTGATTGCTATCATATATTCCTTTTCTTGGTGTTGATTGGGTATCTCTTTATTTTTCTAGTTCATTACCAAGATGGAACAAATCTCTTCTAATTATTTTAATCTACTCAACTATTGCAGCAGTTTGTTCAAGGCTAGTCATATAACTTTTTTCGAGGAAAAAATTTCCAACTTTCTCGGGGTAGATGCCACTGATTAAGCCAAAGATGCATATATTTATCTCAAGTTTCTTCTTGATCGGATTATAGCCGATAACGTGTATTACTTTGAAATGATTAAAAAACGTTAAGAATAGCATAATAAATCTCAGCCTCTTCTTCATGCTGATTATGAGGCCAAGTAAAAGGCCCTAAGTGGAGATCGAGGCCTTGAGGAGAAATTAGAGAAGAAGAATAATGCTTTTAGGAATAAGGAATTCATCCTCATGTTTGAGGTTGATGAAGCTAGATCCGTTGCCAAATTATTGGAAGAACAAAATAACTAGATAATAAGTGAACTAGACTCCTTGAAGTATCCTTCTACAACTTCTATTGTTGATGAGAGGTATCATTCTTGGAAACTGAGAATGCTAGGCTAACAAAGGAACTGGAATCCTTGAAGAAGTCCAAAATTGCTTCTACTTCCTGAACAAGATCTAAATCTAGCTGACCTACAATAGATGATGCTAGAACTCAATAAATAATTCCCAATTAGGCAGTACAGATAAAGGCCAAGAACGTAGCCATTACTGAGATGTCTCAAAAGATCCAAACTCAGGACGAACAACTTTCCACCCATTGTTCTCAATTACAAATTAAGGATGGAGTGTTGAATAAGCTGCAATACTATGTTGATAGATTAACCTTTCTATTTCATAAGTAACCCAGAGAAGTTTGGATGGAAGGGTAAAATGAAGCCCTTGGATGATTTGATGATCATTATAGTCAGGATCAGCATGAAGGCTATAAATGTGGCTGGACCAATTGCCTAAAAATTATGAAGGTTAAAGACGACAACAAACAATGGCACTTGGATGATCCTAGGTTCTTGGACTTTGACACGTGTCTCTTAAAGCTTAACATTAGCTGGATCCCTATAGAAACCATTCCCAAATGCTCAATCTCCAAATATTTAGGGGATTATGGCATGCACGATGAGCTAGAAATAGTTAGCCCCCCTCATGTTTTGAATACTCCGAGCAGCAGGAATAGGACAATGCTTCATGATTTTAACTTTATTAACTCTCCATATATATTAGATGATCCTCCACCAGGAATGGTACCAGTTCCGAGCTCCTCTAAATCTTAAAGTAAAGCATCTAGTAGAACAATCTTGAGAATAATTTGTTCTTGTTTTTCATTTGTACACAACATTTGCATGTAGTCATCATTAATACGAATGAAATGCAATTTATTAAATTATCTTATTAATTTTTGGATGCCTAAATGACTTTGTTATTTCATTAGTTCTACTCATACAATTAGGCATTTGCATAAATTTAGTAAGATTTACCAATGAAATTATCATAGGTTCTATTGATATACTTAGATTTCTAAGTTTAATACCAGTTACCATTAATGTGGCTATAGGTTAAACTAGTGCACCTAGATTAAAATCCAAGTTTAGTACTAGTCACCCATGGTATTCCCATAGGTTCTACTAATGCACCTAATTTTTTAGGTTTAGCATTAATTACCAGTGGTGACCAAGCATATGTGGAATATGTGTCTACATTCCTATTTAGGAATCTTCACAATGTTCTTCCTCCATTTTTCTCAGTTTGGATAAAACTTATTGATTTTTATGCAGAGTTTTATCCCTGATTTTTCTTGACCAAGTACTGAGGAGTTAATATCCTGTTTTGACTTGGTTTGTGTTTTGTCGATCAATTATTGAATCAAGTATTGAATTTTTGCTATCTTGCAGATCAAGTATTACCTTTTTCGACAAAGTCTGACCAATTACAGAATTATTTTCGACCATGTATTTGGGGTTGCATATCACAAATATTCCAAAAAAATGAAAAACTGGAAAAAACAACAACTTTTTATTGATACTAAAGAAAATTGATTACAAAAGATGTTGACTGATACATTATTGGTAGTACTTACTAAGATGCATAACATTCCAAGGATTTTTTATTTCTCCCCCCTAACAAAGTTTCAATTCGAAAAGTTCCTTGTCGAACAACTGCTAAAACACAATAAGGCCCATGCCAATTGTCTTCAAGCTTGTTGGACTTCTGAATCACCCTTTTAATTACGTAATTCCCCTCTTCTAAGTTAGTCAGCTTCACTCTCTTGTTATAAAAGTGTATAGTTTGTTTTTAATAGGCGACATTCCTCAAGGTTGTATCTTTTCACACCTCTTACAACATATCAGGGTCTAGACTTCGCATCAAATCACTGATGGGAGAATCAAAATTTAACGCTCTATGACTTGGCAAAACTATCTCAGCTGGTACTACTGCTCCACTCCCAAACTCTAGCATGTATGGTGTTTCTTCTGTTGTAGTCCTAGGAGTTATTTGGTATCCCATAATACTGAGTGAAATCTATTTATCCAGTTCCCCTTTGCATCATCAAGTCTCTTCTTCAACTCATTTGGTGAAGTAATCAACAACTACGATCGAGTACTTGAATCTTCCTCTGGTGATCGGTAATGTCCCGAACTAGTCTATTCCCCAAATAGCAAATGGCCAAGGTGAAGCAATCGTAGTCAAAGCAGTATATGGAGTTTTGCGAATGTCACTTTTGGCACTTGTCATACATCTTTTCAAAAGCTATACAATCTTACCTTATGGTTGGCCAATAGTATCCCTGTGTGTGCATTCATTGTAGTAACGATCTTCCTGCCACTTGAGCTCCACAAGATCCTTTATGAACTTCTGTTATCGGATCTTGAACCTCCATAGGGTGGACACAATGCTGCAAAGTAACTGTTAATCCTCTCCTGTATAGTAATAATTTATATAACACATACCTCATCACTTTATACTTAAGGTTTTTGACCTCAACTGGATTTGTTAGCAGAGTTCCTTCCTCAATATAAATTTTGATGTGATCCATCCAGGAAGGTCCCATATCTACTATAATGAAACTAACCATCAGGTCTTCATTAATGCTCCTATCTGATAGAATGTCAATTGGGATTGTTCTCCTACGTGCAATCCTAGTTGCTGATGCAAGCCGATCAAGTGCGTCTACGCAGTCATTACTTAGTCTTGGAATTCTGTTCATCCAAACAACTGGTAATTTTGCAATGATCTTCAGTGCTTTGGTGAGGTACCTTGTCATCAATTCTCCTTTGGCTCCATATAAACTTATGATTTGATTGACCACCAACTGAGAATCATTGTGTGCTACAACTTGCTCAATATTTAGTGTTTGAAACAAAATTAATCCCACAATTAATGCTTCATACTCCACTTCCGTATTTGAGAACTAGAACTAGAATCTAAGTGCATACTCAATATCAATCCCGTCAGGGGTATTGAGTATAATGCCTGCTCCACTTCCTGTAGCACACGAAGACCCATCCGCGTATAGATTCCATACTGTAATGTCATTACCAAAGCCTTGGTTTCACAATTTCCCATAGTGGAATACCTTCTTTCTTGCCTTATAATATCTTTGAGCCATCTCCTGCATCCTGGTTAATTATTCTGGTAGGTCGGTAATAACTTCTTCTGAGCTCTCCCCTGTTAGGGTCTACTCGGGTTATTGATCAGTGATAACTCTAGTTTTTGTTGGGGTTTTCTCTGCCTGAACTCTCTATAGCTCAGGGACCTCCGGATAAGTGAATTCTATAATGAAGTCTGCCATATATTGTCCTTTTAATGAGGACCTTGGCTCATACACAATGTTATACTCCTCGAGTTCTACTGCCCAATACATTAATCTCGTAGACTTCTCAAGTTTATGAATATCTTGCTGAAGAGGTATGCCAGTGTATACCACTATAGTATGCTCTAGGAAAGAAGGCTTCATACATCAGGAGGACTCTATAAGTGCCAAAGCAAGTTTCTCCAGTTGTGGATATCTGATTTTTTCTCCTCGAAAAGCTTTACTGGTGTAGTAGACTCGCTTCTGAACTCCATAATCTTCTTGTATCAAAGTAGAACTTCAAGCCGACTTGGAAATGGCTAATTATAAATATAATTTTTCTCTTAAAACTAGTCGAGAGAGAAATAGGGATGATCCTATATACTTTTTCAACTGCTGAAAAGATTTTTTTCATTCGCATTTCCATTCAAAGGTCTTCCTTGGCCCCTTACAAAATGGCAAACACAGGTCTATTGCTCGGGACACAAATCTGTTCAAAGCAGCTACTCGCCCAGTGAGCCTTTAAACATCCTTCTTTCAAACTGGAGACTACATCTCAATGAACGCCTTTATTTTATCAGGATTAGCCTCAATTCCTCTCTGATTCAGTAAGTACCTGAGGAACATCCCTTCATGCACACCGAACACACACTTGGTTGGATTCATTTTCATATGGTGCTTTTCCAATTGATCAAAGGTTTGGTTGAGGTCTGTAATATGATTTGAAGATTTTTTACTCTTTGTTAGCATATCATCCACACACACTTACATGTTATTGCCTATTTCATCTTCAAAGACCTTTTTTACAAACCTATGGTACGTGTCACCTACATTTTTCAAACCAAAGGGCATCATATTATAATAGTAAGTTCCTCAAGGAGTAATTAAAGAGGTACTTTTCCTATCTTCAGGCTTCATTTTAATCTGGTTGTAACCAAAATAGGAGCCCATAAAACTCAATATCTCGTGTCTCGATGTAGCATCCACAAGTTGGTCAATCTCGGGCAAAGAAAAATGAACCTTTGGACACGCTTTATTCAAATTAGTGAAGCCTAAACACATTCTACACTTATTATTTTTCTTCTTGACCATAACAACGTTGGCCAACCAATATGGATATTTCACATCTTCAATGAATGAAACTTTTTGAAGATTCTCTACCTCCTTATGAATAGCTTTATTATTATTGGGGCTAAACACCCTGCGCCTTTGTTTCACTAGCTTGACGCCCTTATTGATGTTGAGTTCATGGCAGAGGAAATTGGGATCAATCCCAGGAATATCCTCATGACTCTAGGCTAACACATGTTTTCTCTATTTTAGGAACGTCTATAGCTCTTGTTTAAGAATAGTGTCTAGCATTGAAACCACCTGTGTAGTTCGCTCTGGCTTGTCATCATCTAAGAGGATATTTTCTATTGCTTCCACTATTTGTCCTTTCACCATCTCTATCTCCTCCATTGGATATAAAGTTTCAACCTCAGATTGCTATTGGGTTCAGTAATGTCCACTCGATAAGTGGTACTCTTCTTCTTCTTCTTTATTTCCTCAAGATCTTCTTTCTCAGTAGAGGAGTAATAGCATTCCTGGTCTACTTTTTAATCACCCTTCACGACACCTACTCCAAAGATGGTCGGGAACTTTAAAAACTGATGGACTATTGAGGGAACTTCTTCAAACTTCTACAATCCCACTCTCCCCATGATGATGTTGTAGGTTGACTGTACGTTCTTATCCAGTGTAAAGAAACAAATTTTCTCGGTCTGACTTGCTGGCAGGGTGCCGAGAAACACCTCTAGCTTAATTGTGCCAAAAGGATAAACTTTTTTACCTGAAAAACTGATTAATGTCCTGTGGTAGGGAACTAGATGACTCAGCTTCAAATCTAAATAGTAAAAGCAGGAATAAAACATGATATCTTCCAAGATACTGTTGTCAAAATTAACACCCTGGAAACGATTGTATCCTAATATCTGAATTTGACCACTAAAGGGTCATTATAGGGGTACAGAATTCCTGAGAGATCATTTTTGGAAAACCCAATCACCAATTTTTCTTTATTCACCTTCCTCGACCTATCTTCCTCGGCTAAATTGATCCTCTAGATATAATAACAAGCTAAAGCCTCATTGAGGTAATCATTTCTCTTAAGTGTGATCTCCACCTCCCGCATCTCCACCTGGAATCATCTGACAATCAAAGAAACCAAAACTAACTGTAAATAACTCACGTTCTATTTTTTTTTTTTTGGGGGGGGGGGGGGGGGGATCAGGATCATCTGCATGAGTTATTTTATTTTTACCTTGGGCCTACATGGAGACTTTGACATTCGTCGAGCTCCTCTGTCATCCTTCTGATCAATAAACTTGTCCAGTTTTCCTTATCGGGTGAGGATTTTTATCTCATTTTGTAGATCAATACAACGATATGTATTATGCCCATGGTCCTTGTGAAATTCATAGCATTTGGATTTTTCCCTATCCCCAGCAGGTTCTCTTAGCTTCTCGGGCCAACGTACATCCTTGTTGTGTGATTATTGTTTTTCCTGCGCCTATAGTTAATAGAGTGTAATTATTGTATTTCCTGAGCCTGTCATCAATCTTCTTTTGCGTTGAATCCTTCTACTCATTGTGTTCCTTCTACTCCTTCTTTTCGGTTTTGCCCTCAGACTTTATGCACGAGCCTTGTTTTGCTGCCATGGCTTCCTTGGCATTTATTATCTTGGATACTTTGGCCATTAATTCAATCATAGTATTGGGAGGCTCTTTGGCAAGAGTGTAATAAATCTTATCGGGAAGTAGTCCACTCATGAGAGCTGTAATAGCTATTTTCTCCTAGTAATCAATCACCTTCATATTCTCATTATTAAAGAGAGTGATGTAATCCCTAGTGCTCTCTCATACCTGCTACCTTACACTTAGTAGGTGAGATACTCTTTTTATCGATTTGTATCCAAAGCAGAAGTTACTAATAAATAGTTCGGCAAGCTGGTTGAAATTAGAAATTGGTCCCCGAGGAAGGCTATTGTACCAAATCTGAGTAGGACCTATGATTTTACCTGAGAATTCCCTACATCTCATTTCGTTAAGAATATCATAAATACAAGCTGATGCTTAATACTGCTCTATATGAAGAACATGATTTGTTTTCCCATCATAATTAGGATTAAGCATAGGATCTTTGAGCAATGAAGGAGTAGGAAAATCCATAATAGCTTGTACAAAAGGAGATCTTTTCAAAAAGCTTTATTGCAAAGGGTTCTTCACCTTTACTATTTCTCCCAACCTATCTTATAATCATTAAATAGATCCCTTCCATGCATTATTACTAAAATCATATTTATGCATTGCAGCTTGACTATTATGACATACTATTTGTGCCGAGATATCCTCCTGTGAGGTCTTATCAACATGGATAGATTATCAGGCATCTGATCTGGATTGGTTTGATCCCTCACATTGATCGGCTAGTCGTCGAGTATTCCTCGACAATGCATTGGGAACATTTCTATTTCCTCTGTGTCTTAGACGGTCAAAGGGAGATGATATGCTCAAACTTTTTAAAGCACTTAATCCTTCAGGAGTAAAGGACTACTCATCATAAGGTTCTAAAGTACTAGGAGAAGAACTTTCTCCTAGGCGGTAGGACATATCTCTGGTAGTCCCTTATTGGTTGTGTCTGTAAGTTCTTGGAGGCGGTGTGGCATATTCGTATTCCTGTAACTAGACAAGGCAGGAGATCCAGGTTTTAGTGTTTGGGTCAATTGCCTAATAGTGTCTTGCACAGCCTCCTATCCTCTGGCAGGACTAGCTAAGATCCCAGTCAGATCATTATTTATTAGAGGAACAAATGGAATAGGCGAATTTCCATCAATAGTAGCTGAGTTTGAAGTGGGTATGGCAGTAGGAGAATGCGGGGCTGCCTGATTTAATTGCCTATAGTTAGATATGGTGATCGGGTTAGCATGGAGGTATTCATAGGTTAAAGTTTCCAGCGAGTTATGTCAGTGAGATGTTAATGGAGTCGCTGAGTTGACGGGATAAAGGGTCAAAGTTCTGGATTTTTGAGTTTTTTCAGTGTTTGGCGGTTGTTGTCGAGTTCTGAATTTAAGCTATAATAGCTGGTTAGTTTTTCTTTTGGGTCAATGGTCATCTGGGTCAAGGTCTATAGGTTCCGAGTTTAGCGAGTTTGTGTGTGGATATTTAGTTGTTGCCATAGGGACGTGCATCAAAACCATCAACCCGAAGAACCGAAGTAAACTGACCTCTATGGTTCGGGTTGGGTTATTTTTTTACTTATGGGTTGACTCTGGTTAAAAAAAAACCAATGCAGTCAGTTCGATTCTCGGGTTGGTATGTAAACCAAACCAAATTGAACCAAAAACTGACCTAGAATTGATAATTAGAACCGAAGTTAGAACCAAACATTTTAGTCCTTTAATTTTTTTTATTTGTAGCAAATAGCGAAGTAGGGTTTCTTTTTTACATTTCCAGTCATCATCTCTCTCTCACCTTAACATGTCTCGTGTAGCAAATAATGAAGTATGTTTATCTCTCTCGTGTAGAAGCTCTTGTGTTCTCTCTCTCACCTTAGCGAATGTATGAAATATTCTCTCTCTCGCCTTATCTGCTCACCCTCATCTTCTCTCTCACACATATGATTTCAAAGCCGTATTATATACTATGAACCACTATTTTATTTTTTAGAACTGATCACATATGGTTTTTCAGATTTGAGTTTGATGCCTAAAATTTTTGAATAGTGTATTCTTCTTCATCTACCATTATTTTGTGTGTAAATTTCTCTTCAATTTTTGCAAGAAATTAATAATATATTTAGCAAATTTTACTAAAAAATTAGACAACTTAGTTATAAATGTATATAAAACAAAGATATTAATTTGAAAGTTTTGAACTATTTGTTTATGCCAAAAAATTATGTGGTTTTGTTTGTTTGTGATAAAACAATTATGTTTGTTTCAGATAAAAAATTATGTGGTTCTGTTTGTTTGTGATAAAAAAATATGGTTGTTTATGATAAAACAATTATGTGGTTCTGTTTGTGATAAAAAAAAATATAAAAGAGATATATTAATCAAGTTCTATTTGTTTCTAATAAAAAAATATGTTGTTGAGATACTCTATTTAATTTAATGCATTTTATTCTATAATGTTGGGATGTCCGATTTAATCTCATGTATTTTAGTCTATTTAATTTTTCCCTTAAATCACAAATGAACTGGAATCGAAAAGTGATAAAACCAAATCGAGAACCATTGGTTAGGTTCAGTTCAGTTCGATTATGTTCGATTCCGTTCTATATGCATTCCGATCCGGTTCTGGTGCCAAAACCAGAGAACTGGACCATTTTGGTTCCGGTTCTGGTTTTGTTTCTATAGTGGAACCGAACCAAGCCAAACCATGCTCACTACTAGTTGCCATGGTAGGTTTTGGCAGGTAAGAGGGAAGATATTGTAGGGGTAGGAGATAGAGGAAGTGGGAGGTTGAGTTGGGTGTGTGAGTGTGTAGGTTAATAGGGGTGTGTGTGTGTGTTCTAATTTGGATTAAAATCAATTTATCTAAACATTTAAGACTCAATTAAAAATATAAAAACTCAAACAAACACATATAAAATATAAAATAAAATATAAAAAAAAGAACACTTAAAATATAAGAAAAGAAAATATTAGAAATACACATACCTACATATATACAGACACTAGCATGACGACACGCACGTTATAATATTTACATAAAATAAAAATAAAAATAATAAAATACTAAAAATAAAGACCTTAAAAAATAATAAAATAATAAAAATGACACAATCTAAATAAATACATATCTATAATAAAAACAATAATACCACACACAGACTAAGCAATTATAGGATAAGTTAGGGATAAACTAGGCTTTATTCGAGACATGTTTAGGCTACAAGATTGGGTTTAAGCTCATTTAACCGCATTATTCCCACATTTGATGTACTTGACAACTTATTTATAGAAGTTGCCTCGAGTTAAGCTTGTTTGACACTGCAAATGATTATTTACCTATAAAACAAACAAATACCAACATAAGTCCAAATTTATTAAAAACGAGCGACTAAAATGCACGTATTTAAGGCATAAATTACAAAAAATTGGGTGCTTAACACTTGCATATTAGGATTATTCTAATTATATTAAATACACAGAAAGCTATTGGAATTGAAAGAACTATAAATTAAGCATAAAATCGTAATGTACCTAATTTGAGGGAATTTTTGAGTTTTTGAACTGGGTTGTAAGGTGCGTCTTTACTTCTAAATTCGTAGGGTTACATCCTTAGGGGATTTGATTGGTGCACTTTGGTGGTGGATTTGAGCTAGTTTATGTAGAGTTTTCTGTGGGTAATTGTTGTTCACATGTTTACATGGTGTGTACATGTGAAATTTAACATATAGTGCTGATGTGGAGCACAAGGTGTATAGGGATTCAACTTAAATTAAAGAAATTTATAGTTTGGTCCTTGGTTGGTTTTATAATTACTTTCATAGACTTAAAAGTATACTTTTTTCAATGTATAGGGATATCTTGGTAATTTCAGAAAGTTCAAAGGGTTAAAATGGTGATTTTATATTAATTAGGGTCTAAAGGATTAATTTTATATAAATTTGGGGTCTAGGGGTCAAATATTCATTAAGTTATCTTTCTTTGAAATTTTCTGGGGCTATTTTGTAATTTACTAAAACTTCAAGGGGTATAAGTTAATCGTAAAAGTGTAGGTTTCTAAGTCTAGTTTCTATCTTCTTAGAATACTTTTCATTTTGAACACATTATAAGGGTTTAAACAATAGGCGTAGTTATTTAGGGTTAAAAATATTCCCGGTTCTTACAAATAGACAAAGGGAGAGATTGAGAGTGGATTTAATCAGATTTTTACTATAGCATTTGTTAACTCATCCTACATTTTCCTAGGGGCTGTGATCAAGCACTCCATGATCTCAAATTTGAGGCATTTCTAATTATTGGAGAATTTAGAGCGTGGCGCGTCTTCTAAGAAAGATAGCGGACTTGTTCACTCACAACATGGAGATCGCGATGTATTCTCATCGCCCATGGGGGAAATTTGAAAGGTTCATCATAGGTAAGTAATCTAAAGATATTGTATGAGACGTAACTTCTTGTCTTTTGTAAAATTGCTTTTTAGGTAGAAATAAAAAATGGAGTGCGTCGAGGTTTTTTACCCCTTGGTTGTGGTTTTTCTTTATAAACCTTGTCTTGTGGTTGATTATGTATGTTTTCTACTCATATGCACACATTTGAACATATATATCCCTTATATCTAATTTGAATCTAGTGAATTGGATTAAAATTTGCCTAGGTGTGTTAGATCTAGTTTTGGTCATCTAGATTCACCTAAGTTAATTAATCCATTGAGTAATAAATATGATAAAACTTGTGTTAAATAAATAGAATGTGCAAGTAAAATCATAAAATTCAAAAATTGGTCCTAAGATGCAATCAAAAATATTCACCCCCTATTTAGTTTTGGTATATTTGTTTTACTTACATACCTAACACACTTCTTCCGAGGGGTCTTGTTGTAATCTAGGGAGTAGAGTCTTCTTTATTACCTTCTTTACCCCGAAAGTTTATCTCACTATCATATCTTTATATGGTAGAGTATGGGTCCTCAAGATAGAGACCAGAGATGTCAACCTCCTGAAAAATCATCTGGACCTCAGCCTTGCACGCTCTTGACAAATACATTTGTAAGAAAAACTTCTAGTAGAATTAGAGTATAAGTGTGCATCAAATTGACTCTTCACGACAAATTTATTCCTCTCTTGGAGCTCAAAAAACTTAACTTTCGTAGCGTTAGATACAAATAGGCCTTTAACATCATTGAGGTAAAAAATCTTTCGCTTCAAGAGATTAATTTTCTCAACCGAGTGAAGATGATTGTTATTGGGCTCTCGAATCTTGAGAACTTATTCTTAGAGGGCCTCCACGACCACCACGTTCTTGTCAAGGCCTTTACATTAGCCTCTCTTCCTTTGCCAAGGAGACCCGGGAAATAGCAAGTAGAGAGACACTATCCGTAATGGTCTCCTCATTCATAATCCATGTCACTTAGGGGAGTTAATTTTTAGTCTCAAACTTGTTCCCTTATCCTCTAATGTAGATATCGTTAACCTTTAATCATATACAACCTAGTGCAACTCCATCTTACCTTGGTCCAATTGATTGGTTATTTCTCATGTCTTTTTCTAAGCCCTCTAACCCTCAATGGCATTGTCCACGAGGGCCTGCATCAATTAATGAGACTGCAAATACAAGGAAAACTTATGAGAATCAAGCATGTCAAAGGAAAAAAAATTACCTTAGAAAATAAATAGGTGTGAAGATACCTTGCCAGTAAGATTTTCCAGCACCTCAAAGTAAGCTAAGGTCCCCCAACCCCTTAGCATATCCAATACCTCAGTACTATTGGTTCTAGTCATTGATGTCAAAGACTTCATTACAGAAGTAAAAGGCATCCTCTCCTTTGGAGAATAGGGTTCGAAATTTTTATCTGTCTCAGACGACCTCAACCCCTTCAGTTGATCCACTAGGCTAGCCAGAGACCTTAGGATATCCAAACTTTATTTCCTCCTTCAATGGAGATACAATGACTTTATTCCCCTTTATTGGGTAACCATCATAATTTTCCTCAATAAAATTTATAACCAAGGGGTTAAAGTCTCTTGTAATAGAAGGGTATCTCTAGATTACCCCAGAGGTCCCGCCTATACCCGAAAATTCTTGCTACAAGGTCAAGACTTTTATAGTTGACTCCAATAAAGAACTTTCTTTTAGATTAGATCTCAGGTCAGTCTTTTATAATAACTTCACATGGGGTATTTAAATATCCACAATTGTACTGAATTTGATGCTCTTGTGTCCTTAAACCTCTTCCCCTTGTTCATTGTGGATGGAGTAGTGGTCTACTTCGAGTAGAGCTGAGCCATCTTCTATTGCTCATTGTCATTTATTGAAACCACAAGAGTTCAGAGTGAACTACCAAGGTTAGCACAAAATACGTATGGGAACGAGAAAAGGTCAAAAGACTTACTAGGAGAGAAATTAAAGTACATAATAACTACCCCATTAGGAATATGTAGAACTTCATCAATGCTATGTGTAAGCCTATTTTCTCCTTTGGCCTTGTCTACCTCACCGTCAAATGGCTCAATAATTTCAAACATTGTAGTATAGACAACCTTCTGATTTTTAAGAATGAAGGAAAATGGTTCAACCCCGATAAACTCCCCAAACTCTATCTTATTGACTTCAGGAACCACTCTAATCTACACAACCTTGGTTGGGGGTGAAAAAGGCTTCAAAGGGGAGGGAGGCCCATTTTAAAGCCTCCGTTAGTCTATATTATTCTTCCTTACTGAGGTTAATCGACACTGAAAAAAGGGAAATATTAGAAAAATTCCAATCAGATAAGTGACATCTTACCAACGGCTATAGGAGTGAACCTGATTATTGAGAAACCTATCTGTCAACTAGGTTAAGGGGTGACCAAGCCCCCTCTAGTGAAAAGAAATTTTCCTTCCACTACTTATGGGTGCTATATATGACCTTGGTAAAGATAACTCGAGCATTAGGAGAGAAGTATTTTATCCCTCTGTGATTGGGCTTGCTCTATTCTTGAACCATATAGAGGTTGCAAAAACTGAGCTGAGGTGACATCATATTTCCCCCACTAAACTTCGAAAATGCTAAGATCGTAGCCACTAACACTACACCAAAGCTGGCAAATGGTCACGGCCAAAATCCCTTACCAAGACTGTGTCGCGGACTTGGGTCGTGACCATTTCGGGTGCGACCAATTTTGTGGGTCGCGGCCCAAATCCGTGACCAATCGGGGGGCTCACGGCAGATGGTCACCGACTTGGGCCGTGAACCACATCGCGATGGGAAAAAATGGTCGGGCCCAAAGTCTGTGACCCCCAACCGTGACGAAAATGGTCGTGATAAAAAAAAATGGTCGCGGCCACAGTCCATGACCCCCAACCATGACAAAAAATTGGTCGAGGCCAAAGTTCGCGACCCACACCTTGAAGAAAAAAAAGAAAAAAATGGTCACGGACAAAGTCCGTGACCCATAATAAGACCATTGTTTTGTTGCGGTGTGGGTCACGGACTTTGGCCGCAGCCAATTTTTTTCCATTTTTTCGGTCGTGGTATGGGTCACGGACATTGGTCGCGGCCATTTTTCGTCATTGTTGGGGGTCATGAACTTTGGCCGCGGCCATTTTTATGCGCGACTAAAAAAATAAAAATGGTCATGGACAAAGTCCATGACCATAATTAACTATAATTAAAAAAATCTATTTTTGTTTCGGTCCAATCCTAAAATTGGGGGTCTTGTGACTGCGCAGCCGGTCGCTACGTGTAACGTTGGATGCGTACGAGGTGTTACAAATATTTAGTATTGGCAAAACAAAAAAAATCACAAATTACGAATCGAAAACGTTGTTAATAAACTAATATATATATACAAACTTAAAAATATTATAAGTCTTAATAATTCACAGACTAAAAAAAATAGGGTAGAGTTTTCATTGTTTTCTAGACAATTCAAACCCCATTAATACAGAACCTGCTTATTATAAAGCTCGCACGACCATAAAATTTAACAATAAGATTATGAAAGCCTGCACGACTGAAACACATAAAAAACATAAACCTGAATGTCCACAATAGTATATCAACAATCTTCATGTTTTAAACCATTGTCTCCTTCATTTGTTCCACGTACAAAAAAATAACGATACAGTGTTATCATGTAAAAAAATAAGATATTAAAAAAAATGATATCAGTAACCAATTTGTTTTACACAAATCTTATTCAAGCTGAAAAATTGCATCTACGAGTTATAATTATCATTATATTAGTTCCTATGAGTTACATTGGTCCCATACGAGGTCAGTTCCTAGAAATTTTCAAATTTTCACCGTACTCTCAAATAGGGAGCCCCCTGACCACGCGATCAATTCTTACGGGTTACATTGGTCCTATGCAAGGTGTCAGTACTTCTCACGGAGTTATTTAGGGGCTATTTTGGGATTTCCACCTCTAGCACCTTTTTTTAAGCCAAAGTCTGGAAAATTTTAAATTATCATCATATTATCAAATCGGGAGTCCCGTGACCACGTAGTCAGTTCCTAGAAGTTATATTGGTCCCGTGGGAGGTGTTGATGCCTCTCACGGGGCCGTTTGGGGGATATTTCATGATTTGCCCCTCTAGCGCCATGTTTTTAAGCCCAAGTCTACATATTTTCATATTATCATTGTATTATCAAATCGGGAGTCCCGTGACCACGTGGTTAGTTCCTACGAGTTACATTGGTCCCATGCGAGGTGTCAATGCCTCTCACGAGGCCATTTGGTGGTTGTTTCGAGATTTCCTCCTCTACCATCGTTTTTAAGCATAAGTCTAGAAATTTTCAAATTATCATCGTATTCTTAAACAGGGAGCCCCGTGGCCATGCTTTCAGTTCCTACGAGTTACATTGGACCCGTTCAAGGTGTCGGTGCCTCTCACGAGGCCGTTTGGGGGCTATTTCGGGATTTCCTCGTCTAACGCCATTTTTAAGCCTCAGTCTAGAAATTTTAAAATTATCATCGTATTCTCAAACTGGGAGCCCCGTGTCCACGCAATCAGTTCTTACATGTCACATTGGTTCCGTGTGAGGTATCGATGCCTTTCACGGGGCCGATTGGGGGCTATTTCGGGATTTCCCCCTCTAGCGTAATTTTTTAGGCCTAAGTTTAGAAAATTTCAAATTATCGTTGTATTATCAAACCGAGAGTCTCGTGGCTATGCTGTCATTTCCTACGAGTTACACTGGTCCGGTGTGAGGTGTCGGTGTCTCTCACGGGGCCTTTTGGGGGGTTGTTTCAGGATTTTCCCCTATAGCGCCATGTTTTTAAGCCTAAGTCATACCCTTTGGTGGATGCACAACAATAGACCAATTTCCATCATTTATGCAATTTGAGTAAAATACCATCTTTACGTTATAAAAGGCACAAATAAAAGGCTCGTCGACCATGCGATCTTTAGTTTTCATCTTTGATAAATCTACCATAATAAGTTTGGATTCAAGATCAACTTTGCAAGAATTCGTTGTATCCCCCACCTTTACCCAATCAAAATAGAATATAGTTTCTGTGATATCTAAGTAATCAAGTTCTAGGATTTGCTGAATTATCCCATAATAGGTTAGAACCGTATTCTTTGGATTTTTATCACTTTTGCTAGAGATATAGGTAGTCAAGGCAGATATTGATATTCCATTGTCTTGAGTCAAAATCTTTTCCTCATATGGATATTAAATGAAATCAAAACCGTTAGTGCATAATTTCTTAAACTCTTTCTCACGAAAACTAGGACCTTTTGCTAGGTGTGCAAGTCTAGGAGAGACTTCACCTCTTTTTAGAAGCTGCATTTATTAATGAATTTGTATTAGGTCATGTTTTTACCACACAAGAATAAATAATCGCACACATAAGATGTGAAAATTACCTCTTTTGACACCCATGCCCTTAAATCAGTTGTCATGTAATTTCTCCTTTGATTTTGGGAAATTTTGTTCTCGTACTTCCTATCGAAAAATTATAGAGTTTAGATCATAAACATAAAATACATATAATCGAAGAAGAAGAATTCAATAGATACTCACTCTCTCCAGACTTCCGACTTCATCTTGCAATTCATAGAGATAATGAGTTGCTTGCTCGTATTGTAGATTTGTGAGTTTCACCTATTTAGGGTTCCCAAATGACAATTCATCCTCAAACTCGCCAGGTTACTCTATCAATCATTCTCCACGAGGATTAAACCTCCTCACCTCTTGTTCGGGAATATGTTCCCTAGGGTATAGCAATGATTCCACCATCACATATTCTTCAGTAATTGAGCCTCCAATATACCGTGTATTCTTTACATAATCTTTTAAGGTTTTCATTAATCGCTCAAAAGTATATATCCAATGATACCTAACTGGACCACATGATAAAGCTTCATCGCATAAATGCACAAGTATGTGGATCCTGATGTCGAAGGATGACGGAGAAAAATATTTCTCTAATACACAAACTGCCTCGGCTAAAGTTAATTTTGTAGATTTAATGTGCCTTATGTTTACCACTTTTTCACAAAGTAGGGAAAAACACAAACTGATTTGCATAATTGCCCGACATATATCTTTGTGTTTAGAGATGCAATGCCGAACTAACAAAGGGATTAGTTGGATGATTATTTTCCAATCGTGAGACTTGCACTGTTTCAAGTCATTTTCTTAGTAGCTTACTACCCTACGTAAATTACTAGAATAGCCGGTTGGAATCTTGAAGTTGAACAACGTGTCTAAGAGGATCTTCTTCTCACTAATAGTCAAGGTGAAAGCAGTCAGGGGTAGAAATTCTTCCAGTTATAGGATCATTTTTTAACCACAGTTTTTTCTTTATTTTCATATCCCGTAAATCTCGGTGGGCAAGCTCTCCATCTCTGTAATGAAATCCACCCATACATGTTCCTATCAGATGTTCTGCAATATTCTTCTCTGTGTGCATCATATCAATTATATGCCTTACACGATGATCTTTCCAATACGGTAAATAAAAAAATATTGATCGCCTGGACCATTTCTTTGCTTTACTAGGTCCGTTTGGATCCCCCCTAGCTTTACACTTTAGGTTTACAAACTGGGGTTTTTACCTATTCCCCGCAGTCGCAGCCGCCACCTTCTCCTTAATTTGCTGACCAAAAAGCCAAAAAGGTGCCCATTTTGCGCTCGTGACCAATAGTCAAAAAGTTTGATTTATCGTTCCTAAAAGGGTGACTAGTCTGTAGAAATATACGATAACTCATGTAACTCATCTTACCACTACGTTTTAACTAACATGCTTCAGTTTCCTCCCCACATATAGGACATCCATAATAACCATGAGCAGGAAGGTCGTGGATCGCCCAAATCACCATTACTTCAAGTGTAAACTCTTGACCCTTACGAGAGTCGAACATCATCACGCCTTTATCCCATAAATCTTTAGGTTCTTAGATTAATGGTGCTAAGAATATATCAATGTCATCACTGGGAGCCTTCGTCCTGGGTATTAACAAAGATAACAATGTGAACTATTTTGTCACGCATAGTGTCGGAGGGAGACTTAAAGGCTCCGTGAGAACTGACAAATAACTTTAACTAGTACTTAAATTGTCGAAAGGGTTAAACCCATCAGTTGAGATTGCAAGACGAACGTTGTGCGAATCCTTTTCAAATTCATGGTGTGGTGCGTTTGAAATTTGCCAGATGGGTGAATCAACCAGATAACGCAACAAATTCCCACCTGCCTCGCATCGAGCGTGACATGTCATGGCCTCCGTTATCCACGGTATGATAAAAAATTGTTTTAACCGTGGCCCAAGTGGAAAATACTTCAAAAACTTATATGGAACTTGCAAGCACTTGCAATTTTTTGCAGGTTTGTCCTTTCCATTCTCACAAACCACATATCTAGGCTCACTGCACATAGGACATTCATCCTTCTCTTCGTTCTCGTTCTGGTACAATATTAAATCATACTTGAAAGCATGAATATATTTGTATTTCAAACCTAAACCCTTCAAACTCTTCATCATGGTAGGATAATTTTTTGGTAACTTGTTATCTTTTGGAAGAATTTCTTTAACCCACTTAAGAATTTCGGTAACGCTGTTCCTAGACAAACCAAATTGAATCTTAAAATTATTCAAACTAATCATTGCATATAATATCGAGTGATCTTCATCGCAATATTTATACAACGGTCTAGCCGCATCGACTTTTTACCGTATGTATTCCTGATGTCCTAGTAGTTCAACATCAAATTGTTCATTTATTTGGTCATTATGTGCATTATTTGTATCCATAGGTTTTGTGGTTTTGATAGTTGTGGAGTCCATAAGCATCATCAATTAAGTCGGTGAATGGACGATGTGTTGGTAAATCATGTACCACTTCCACTCGTTGGGGTTCCGTTACGCAGTCGGGTACCATTAATTCTTTCGAAACATAAGGTATAACTTTTTCACCATAATATGTCCATATTTAATAGTCTTGATAGATTCCCCACTTTATTGTATGCTACTCAACATCTTAAAATGACTTATATTTTTCGTTAATACAATGAGTGCACAGACACGGAATCTTGTCACTTTTATGATTTTTGGAAGCCTATTTAACAAATTCATAAATTCCCCTTTACATGATTATTTGATATCCGGTTAGTCTCTCCCATTCACTATTTGTATTGTGGGAAATCCATGTAATAATCTTCAAATTCCAGTCCTGTGGTAATAGGTTAATAAATATTATTACAACTGAAACAAAAGGAATATTCTTACAACTGAAACAAAAAAATATCATTAAAACTTAAGCAAAACCCATATTCTTACAACTGAAACAAAAAAATATAATTGCAACTGAAGAAAAACCAATATTCTTACAACTAAAACAAAAACAATTATTACAATTGAAACGAAAGAAAATTTAATTACATCTTGGCCAACAGATAAACTGCCCAAGCAATAAAAGATTGTACATAATTCCTCAATTACGTCCCTTCCCCACTACTAACATGCACAGGTAGACCTCTGCAACTGTTGAATATTTCTATGACCATTATTTGAGCCTCACCCTTCTCCAAGGGTCGGTCATGTACTGGAGTTCTAGGAACTATGGAGATGAATGTGCACATGCCAATAAACCTCGTATTGCTCAGGTCCCTGATATACTACTCTTGGCCATAGTCACCGTGAGTTGTTAACGATCATCCAAGACCCGTAACTAGTGGAGGAACAGGGAAGGGGAATGTTAAATGATGGGGGATTTGGGAGGGGAATGTTGGAGGAGGAGGCATTTGTGAGGGGAATGTTGGAGGGGAAGGATATGTGAAACCTTGAGTAGAAGTAGGGTAAGGGTATCCTTAAGGAGGCATTGGGGGCCTATAACTTTAAAAAAAGCTCACAAGTTTCCCAATTTGATTCGTCAATAATCCCACAGTATTTTTAATCTCATGGACATCCCCATCGGTCTTGAACTGGTGTTCCTTTTAGGATGAGATACAATTCTTAACCAAAGAAAGCTCATACACAATAGATTCAATGTGTTGAAGTTTTGTTATTAGCATATGTGAGCCAACACCTCTCGTCCTCCCCCCTTTATCCCTTCCAAAGGTCTGGGTGAGGCCATCATTTTTAAGGTCAAAGTCATCATTAGGGCTCGAATCAGATTGACTGTTGATGGCATCTATTGATTCCAGTGTCTTATCCAAGTGCGATGGGAATGTTTTATCTTTATCTCGTCGAGCATGAACGAATAAGTTGGACCGATTTGGGGTTTTACGAGCATCTGGACCATCCTTTGTCCTACTCTCCCATTCATTCTTTATATCCTCACATGATTTTTATCCCATCCTGTGGATATCAGTTTTTTGTGCCCTATTTTTTTTTTGTTGGTCCCTCTGGACTAATTTTTTCTCCTTCGCCTCATTCTCTATAAATTATTCCACTGCTCCACTGGCATTTCAACATTGGGAGTCACTCTCTCTTTTAAAGCCAAAATATCTTAGCTTGCGGTCTTCTTCGAGAAATGTTTCTTTCGAAGGTTTCTCCTATATGTCCTCAATCCTTAAGCAACTGAGATAAAACTGTATTCTTGGAACGGTCAGGAAATGATAAATGCTTGCAAGGTTCATCATGTATGTCATCTTTGACAGCTTGATCAATAAGGTTCAAGTTGTCTGGTCCACTGACTCCCACGTTTAGTTTTCCCAGTGACAAGCACAAGGCTTTAAAGTTCATCACGTCATTCCTATCACCTGTCGAGTTATTCCTGAGAACGGAGAACCCAATGGGCTTCTTTTCATTTGAGAGGGAGGCATCAATATTGCTGGATGGGGGCGTTGGAGCAACGAGAGTGCTGTATTGTGGCGTAGGATCACTTGGAGTTGGACTTGGTGAGGAGTGAACCATTGGTGGAGTTGTGAATTTCTCAGTCATTGGTATTGAGAATTCGGGTTGTACATGAGATGGTGACCCTAGTTGTGGTCTCACCTCGGCACTTTTTACCATTGGGTTGTTTCCTCTCGACATTATCTATAAAAATGAAAAACTATAAGTGACAAAAATAATTACAATAGTATGAAATTATAACTAATTAACCAAGATTATGACTATATATGTATATATATATATATATATATATATATATATAGAGAGAGAGAGAGACCTTTTCAGAGTACGACTTTTGAATATGTTCAATGTGTCTGATCTTCATCCATTCGGTATTAGTTTTTAAGAACCTATGAATTTTTGTAGGTGGCCAATTAGGAGGAAGGGTATCTATGATTGATGTGTAGATATCCATGACATGAACTCGGAATCCAATATTTCTCAACTTGTTGGCAATATTAAATTTTACGTGCATGTGGCGCGAGAAATCACAATCTATGTCAATGCTCTCTATATGCAGTTGTATCCATAATTGGTGTATTTTTTTTCGCCTTCTCCAACAACGTAACTAAGGTTAGGGATACGTCGGGATTATCAGTGTGAAATATATTTTGTATAACATCATCCCACTTTTCTGGTAGAGAAAATAGAATACAATTGAACCGGTAATCTTGCCAAAGATCAACTCCACGATTAACATGGTAGTTAGATTGTTCGATCTTTTTATTTCCAAAATTATAAATAGGAGTACCCTCTATATGGCGCGCACTAATAAAAGAGTTATATGTGCGGTCTAATTGAAACGTCTCCCACTACTGTTGATAGTGATTATCACCGTGCCTCATATTTCCTAAGAAAAGTATACGAGGGCGTGAATACGAGCCCTACACTTAAGGGCTCTAATTAATTAATGACTATTCATTCAAACATATGACGTATAAGGCTATATTAGTTTGATTAAGGTTTTGATTCATCACTACCCTTCTCTTAACCCCTTGCAGTTTGGATCTCATCGATGTGAAATAACACATTTTGTAACGTTTATTATGAAAGAGTTTTAGTACACACGTACAAACTCTTGTGCACAAAATTTTATGCCACGCACACTCTTTGACACAAACCATCGATATCTCACTATATTAATGTGCACATGTGTTTGCGACTCATATTTAAAGTACCGAATTAAAGAATTACTGAAATATCACAACATGGTAGGAGTATCATTAAAAATAATAACGCTCATATAATCCCCAATACAATGTAAAAAAAATCCATTTAATTATATTTTGTCAGAAAAAAATCACGACATGCGTTTAACCCCCAATATAATATGATGGCACGCACATAACCCCTATAAAATCACAACAAGGTAAATGTAATTTTTTTACTTATTAAGAATCTATTTAATAATATTTTGTCAAAAAAAATATAATGTCTAGGGTTTTAAATAATATTTTGTCAAAAAATATAATGTCTAGGGTTTTGAATACAATTTCTAGGGTTTATTGACATAAAATACAATTTGTCATAGTTACACACATAAACACACATGCACACATATACACACACATATAAACATAAATCTCTACATGCATACACAATTACAAACAAAAATCTATACACACATACACACACATACACACTCAAATATACACACAAATGGAAATACACACATACACACATACACACACAGTTGCCACAAATCAGTAAATTGAAATGCACATACACGTATACACACATACCTTTCACGAATCTTAGATGAAATCTGCAAAAAACCCAAATCGCCGAAATCCCCAAATCGCAGAATCGTCAAAAGCCTAAATCGTAAATGGCAGAATAAAAATAGGTCTAAATTGAGCGCATTTTTTTTATATGTTGACTAGAGTCGTGACCCAACCTCCACGACCAATTAGTCCTTCACATTCGCGCACTCGAATGACCTTTGGTCACGTCCCTAGGTCGTGACCCGCCATGTGCGACCAACAGCAGCTCTTCGAATGAGGGATGGTCACGACCCCAAGCCGCGACCCATTTCAAAATTTGGTTTTGATTAACAATCGCGACCCCAAATGTGTATGTATTGTGCTTCGTCATGCCTATGGTCATGAACCAAATCTGTAAACAAGCTTGGAGGGAATTTTGGCACGAATTTAGAGCCAAGATGGTCATGGCCCAAGTTCGTGACCCATAGTGGTCACGGACTTGGTCCGTGACCACTTTCAGAGCATCCATAACTCAGTGCGGTAATAAATATGGTCACGCCAAAAAATGAGATGGTCACGACCCAAGTCCGTGACCAACTAGTCGTATAACTTAGTCTTTGACCAGCTGGGCATGACCATTCGTATGATTTGGTGAAGTGTAAAGACCTCTAAGAACTCACCACCAGTTGATAATGGCCACCCCTATCACCTTCAAACTTTTCTCCATCGGAATAAGTAATGGAAATCTTAATCCATAGAGCATGAAGAATTCATTTAAGTAAACAAACTATGAGACCAGGAACATGCCATTTCGTTAGGCTTGGAATCCCTGAGAATAAAAGGTATAATGATTTTGTATTTCTCCCTAATATCCACCAAGTCCTTCTCGTTGATTTTTGAAGCCACTTGGGCTCCATAAAAAAAAGTTGGGGTCATTTGGACTCATGTAGTTGATCACCTGATGGAATGGACCACTTTAAAGGTTAGGCAGATGTTCCAGCCCTTTGCTCAGTGAAGGAAGACAGTGAAACATGAGGTCCCACGGTAGATAGAGGTGTGGGGTTAAAGACCTTTGACAGAGAGATGTTCTCAATAGGAATTTTAATTATCGAAGTAAGGAAAATAACAAATCATGATACCGAAATATTAAAAGAGAGAGAGAATTGTTGATTGAAATGGTGAAGACTTATAACCAGCCAAAGGGGCTCATTTATAGCTACCAAAAGCTAATCGCATTAGTCCTCTCAGGACCTTGATCACTCGATGCAAATGCCTTCCCAAGACACTCTCATAATGATAAGAATCTCAATTCTAAGTTACGTTGTTACCCCTAACTTTTTCAAATGGATAAGTATTACCGCTTGAAATTCTCGAAAGGTACAATAATGGGTTACTGATTGTAACACATTTGATTATTGGAATTATGAGGGTTCACAACCCCTTAATTTTCACTTGAGAATAAAACAAGGTACTAAAATCCAGCATAGACTTCTTCCAAACCTAAAATAAGTTTTAAAAACCATATCTACTATATAAAAGAAATCATAATTGAGCCTTGGGCCTAAACCACCTTCCTATGATTCCATGTTGCTTAGCCTCTCTCACACTTCAGGAAGTAGGATAAAAAACCTTAGCAGCAGTGCTTGTCGATCTCATACTTACAAGGGACCTTGGCATGAAAAAAAATGACCTACGTAGGTCCAATAAACCTTCTCGCATGAATATATTGTTGCAACACACCTAAAACAATGAAAGAAGGAATCTCTGGCCATTCCAGACCCCTCAAATATCTAGTTAAGCCCTTGCAGCTTTTCTAGTGGGCACGTAGAAAGGACAGTAACAGTTATTCCTATTATCACCACCCACTTTTAATAGCATTGATGACTCTTATCTACATTGAATGCACCCTTGAACAACCTTACACCACCTTCGAGACTTTCTTCAACACTCAACCTTGCAACGGTTGACGTGTAACAACCCGTAATTTTAGGATAAATAATTTATTTAATTTGGAGAATTAGAATTTAAATTAAATTGATGATTTGGAGAAAGTATTTAATTTGGAGAATTTATTTAAATTGGAAGATTCAATTTATTTGGAGAATTGAGATTTAAATTAATTCGGATTATTTCTTTCAAGAATACATGTGTCGTAATTTGAGGTTGAAATGTCAGATTTTAGTTAGGTAACTCAAATGATGATTCTGAGTGGACGGTTGAGTCTGAAAGGGTCGAGATAGTCAAAATAGAGTACCCCCTCGGGGTATTTTTAGGCATAATCGGATGCACAGGGAGTGTTTGGGCCATTTTAATAAAGCCCACAAGCCTAAAAACGGGATTGGCATAATAAAACCAAAATGTGAGAGGGTATGGAAGCCATAATTCATTTTAGAAAAACCTTAGTTGCAGAGGAGAAAATAGGGATAAATTGGGAAAGCTTTTGGGAGTCAAGCCAATAGGAGATTGATGTGTTCTTCGTCAAAATCTCCATCTACATCAAAGGATCAAACTCTATGAAATTTCCAGGCAAGTAGTTAAACTTTCTTTCATTTAAGTTGCGGTATTACAATTCATATCATGGTGGGTGTAAACCATATTCATTTTGGGATGAGTTATTCTAGAAAAATTCGTTTTTGGAGGGTATCACGCGTTAAGTCTGGGTTTTGGGGATTTAAGCATCAAGGGTGAAATGGATGTTGAATTGATGTGAGAATAATATCATATGAGGCTAGAATATGATTTAGAATAAAAATCCTATAGAAATTATTATTGTATTCGGATTATTGAATCGAATTGAGAATTGTGATTTAAGGGGTATTAAGAAAAACACAATTTATGAACCCTAGAATTTTAATGAAAATAACTGAGGATTAATATCATATATTAGTGTTTGAACATTTTTATAGATTAAATAAATATGGGAGATAAAGTAATCGAAGTTTGGATTGAAGTTGGAAAGCTTCGGAGTTTAAAAATGGTGGAAACAGAATCGGGGAAGAACATGGATATCTGATCGATCGATTGGCCTAAGGAGTGGAACGATAAACCCTTTCAGTTATATTAAAACATGATATGGTATATCTTTTCATCACGGTCTCATGGGCGCCGACCTCGTATTTTTCTGATTTTTTTTGGATTTGATATGATTTTGTACGATAGGGTGCGCAAGACCGACATCTTTAGGAAGAAATAAATTTGGGTTATTTGGAGATGTTCGTAAATGAGTGAAAGACTTTGGAAAAATATAAAGGAACATTATTTTATCCTTGGATTAGATAGGAATGAATTTGGGGTATAGATTTAGAACTATTTATAATGAACGAAACTCAATAATATATGTAAAAAATATATGACCGTATTCGAATGAATTTAACATATGGGCTGATATCTTAAGGTGGATTTAATTGATAGAAATTAAATGGAACAAAATACTTATAGTCTTATGGTATAAGTATTAAGAGATTTAAGAGTTAAAGAAGGGGCTAACCATAAGAAGTGAATTTTTAGTATTAAACTCATAACTATGTAATTACAGGCCAAGTGAATGTGTCCGCAAATTGTAGTTGAGAGACACTACTTTAATAAATTAATTATTGTGAAATTGATTAGATTAATCAGTATAATTCGCGATGTAATGAATTCGGGGGTTAAGAATGAGTCATGATGAAGGTGAGTGAATCTATGACTGAGACCAGTAAAATATGAGTGAATTATCTACTGAAATATTTAAAGGTTAGTTAGCACACTTCGAGTAGTGAGGGATACTCGGGAATATACGATGAGATGTATAATTGAAATTTAATAATACGTAGGATGTTCGTGATATATATATATATATATATATACTACGTATGAGACACATACTATGGGTCGCATGAATACCTATACATCTGAGAATAATTTATATATTTGGGTTCTGTGAATACGTAATGATTATTATAGGTTGTGTCAATACCTATTGGTTGATTTATTATGTGTATGACATACCTACGCTGCTTGCTATCAGGGTGGAGGTTGCGTGTTGGGACGGTCTTATCTGGAAGAGCCTTCGGGGGGATTTTTGACTCGTGCCCTAGAACATAGAACCTTGGAAACGTGCTATCTGATATATGATTGTTCGACGGTCAAATGGGAACGTAGGTATGTGCGTGACCCATGAGGCTAGGGACTATGTTTGCCTCCAATATGTGTGATTTGTATTAATGGTTCAAGAGCGATTGAACCAATAGTCTTTTAAGAAGTGAGTGATGCACTAGGACATGATAGCAGAGTATGCAGTGCACCAAGTGGTTCTAACCTAGTATTGCAGGATATATATATATATATATATATATATATATATATATATATATATATATATATATATATATATATATATATATATATATATATATATATATATATTAGTGTGATAAAAATATATACCGGGGATGTGTCCAACTGTGGGTACTTAGTTGAAAAGTAAGATAGCGACATCTAAAATAACTTTAATGTGTGAAGAATTAAATATGAAAGGAGAAACTCATAAGTGGTTATTCGATATAAAACATTTAGTAATGTATTGCGTGGTCGGTCTGGTCAACACATCAAATTAGTGTGAAGAAGAAAACTTGATATGGTTAGTTAAGGGGGTAGCTTAACTAGAGAGGGTTAGAAAGCAACGTTAGATGTGCACATTAGATGAGGGGTGAGATTTACCTCAAGAGAGTGCGACACTAGCTTAAATATGAAAAGGGTGCATGAATATTTAATTATTGCAATTTAACTGCTTGCTAAATATTTTCAAAATGTTTTACTTGGGCTCTAACCCGTGTCAAAACGTTTTCCAAAACACTTTAGGTGTTCATCCACAAGGACGCCCAGTTTGAGGATTCTATATAGGGATGCGTAGCTGCAGCTCATGTGGAAGTTGCAGGACTTTGTTATAGATGCTTCTTCATTTGTTTCTAGTATAGGGACTTTACTTCAGTATTCATTTGGGCATGTCGCCCCCAAATTTTGTATTCAGTTTATTTATTGGACTTTGTGTATCCAGGTTATTGTTCTCATTACTGTTGTATTTTATTGTTCAACTGATAGTGGATTCGTTTATCTTCATTTATAGTATTCATCTGTGTTTGATTTAATTATCATGGTTTGTTGATGGCTTAATTTATTATTTATTTCCGCATGTTGTTAATTAATGAAAGATAAAATTTGGCACCAGTCTAATTAAATTACTACGTGGTTAGTAACTTTAAAAAATATTTTCGACAGTGATGCTAAGAATGAGCCATATGAGACCAACGTTTTATTTTTATTATGGGATGGCCACCTGGTATTTTAATAGGTGGGGTGTCACAAGATGTTTGACCTTAAAGAGCTGAAACCATGCTACTAAAGTCCACTCATTCTATCTGCAAGATAATGAGTATATAAGGAATGCTTGCAAATGGTAGACATACTAAAATAATAAAAATTAAGTAGAATAAAGAGAAAATATATCAAAAAATTATGTACCCATTATGATACATGCTATCAACCCACTATTGCTGGTCGATAGTTACACTTTGGATCATCTACAATAGTTTACATGTTGTATACCATGTTGAGTCCTAAACTAAGACTTGGGAACCTTTTAAATAAGGCCATAAGTTACTTCCTAAAGACTTTTGTGCTTTTAAGAAATTCAACATTGACCTTAGACTCTCTTGATGGTCTCTTAGATTTTGAAACCATTTTAATGATATATATAGAGAAACACCTTTTATTGCTGAGGTTGGATCCTCAGGAGAGGTATGAACAACTTTATATACTTTTCTATCACTTTTACACACCTCCCTACTAACCTGTCTGAGTTTTTGTGGCGCACCTATTAAGTTTGAGTTCTCACACGATTTCAATACCCATCACTAGCTATGAAAGAAGAGGGTTCAACAAGGATAATTTATGTCTCATGGAATTTGATGATGAAGTATATTCTCTAATTATCATTAAATTCAACCCTCATTCATATAACTTAAAATAGCATTCCATTCACTCTTAGAGAATTTAAAAATTATTGAAATTAAGAATTCCTAAATCAAAACCTTTTATCATTATGTTTTTGGTTATCATGGAAACTTTGTGTGAAAAAATTGTATGAAAATATAAAGGAAAAAAAGTTAAGCATTTCAAGAAATAAAAGTATCTTATATTATGTCTTGAAAAATTAGAATCCAGTTTAAATAATCAAGTGAAATCCATAAATAAGAAATCCATAAACTGAAAATGTGCAGTAATGGAGTAGCTATAGTCATGGGAAGTCAAAGAAACTTATGTGACAAAAATGTCTTTGGACTCAAGGGTGAACACAAAATTGAGTATTTTCACACACCAACATTAAACATAAGCTTCATTACACATATTTTAGTAAACATAACGATTCTTATAATTTGTGTAAAAATTTTCTTAATGATACAAAACGATCTTCATTTCCTAGTGTAACATTAATGTATTCTAATCACCATGGACTTAAGTGTTATCTAGATATTTGACACTATTGATGCATGACAAAAAAAAAACATCCACTGTCTTACATCAATTAAAGGAAGAAAAAAATTGCATTTGGCATAAAGCAAAAGGTATTATCATTGTTGAAGGAAAAACTATTGTCCCTACCTCTCCGTGAATTGATAATGTAATACTTTTTAATGGTTTAAACTATTATGTAATTAGGATAAGCCAACTTATTGATAAAGAGTACAATGTTATCTTCAATTCTAAACATTCCATAGTTACAAATATTTAAAATCATGAAACACATTTTATTTTAGTTAGAATGTCAGTTTTACACACAATTAGTTTAAACAACCGCAGTTATCAAAATTTAAATTTTTTCGTTGCTCTATGTTAATTTCCTTAATGATGAAGACTACATCATGCTCATATGGAACTCATTCATGATTTATGCAGTGTCGATCTCGAGAGATGAATACCTAAGGAAAAATAAAATAAAATACACGATGCATGTCGATATGGAAAGAAACACAAAACCTCTTTCAGAAGGAAAAACGATATAAAATATTTTAGGACTCTTAAACAAAATAAATGGAATTACATAGTCTTATCATTTTTCCAGTGTGAATAACAAATTATGTGCATTCGTAATTGATGATGATGTTTTTAGATATTTTTGGATGTTTTCTTCTTTAAAAGTGAAACTTGTAGTGTATTTACTAAATTTTAAAAAAGGCTAAAAATGTAAAGCTAACTAACATAAAGTTTTAGTAAGTAATAGAGTAAGGGAATTAACAAATGTTGTGGAATATCTCAATGAACAAGGTTATGGGCACAACTTCTAGTATCCAACAACTCCTCAACAAAATAGATTAGTTGAGAGAGAAAAAAAGTAATTTCATGAAATGTCTCAGACTATGTTAAATAAAAACAATTTTCAGACAAATTTATGGGTTGAAGTCATCAACATTGCTTGCTATGTAGTAAATAGAAAACTCTTTATGAATTTTGGAAGAAAAAGAAAACAATATTTCTGTATTTCAAGGTATTTAGTTCCAATTGACTCATATTAAATGATATAGACATTATGAGAAAGTTTGTCCTAAAATCTGATGAAAGCATATTTTTTGGCTACTCAACAATTTTCAGGCTTATGGATTCTTGAACAAAATAACACGAATCATGCAAGAATTGATCCACGTCATTTTTAATGACATTAACCTCTACGTTATCCATGTTATAGAATTAGACTAAAACCAGGTTATATATAATAGTTTTAATTGTGGATTTATTATTTCATAAAATCTTTTTTTTCCTATTTGAATGAGAATCATGTAATGTCGTAATTTTTTCATTATTTTATATATTATTGGTGTCTTTTATTCTGTTGAGTATTGATTCAGTGTGTAGAGCATGCCTTACAAATAGATGATTAGATAATTAATTCTTATTGTATATAAGTTTATTCCTTCTCATTCTTAATTGGAGTAGGACCTACCGTTAGTAGGGTTACACCATAATATATTAGAAGGTCTATCTTGATTACGATAAATATTATAGTTTTAACATATTGTGCTAGAGCACATTATGTGCATTGAATGGGACCACCTTCAAGTCATTTTCTTTTATTAAATTTATACACCTCAGGGTTATTAGATTTACTTAAGGCTCTTGATATAGATATTATTGATGGACATGTGCACTATTTATTTATTACTTTCACCTATTAGGTGAGATTCATTATTGGATCAATAAGACTAATAGAATTGGTGATGGTGATTGATGTATGGTAAAAGTGGTAAATGGGTAGAATCTACGTCTCGGTGTTAGCGTTGCTGATACTCCCTTGAGATGATTATAAGTTTTGTATATTACAAACCCTGCAAGTGGACAAACTTGTGTGTAATTTATTTATTTAATGGGTATTTAAAATCTTAACATAGGAGTGACTAGGTAATTAATAATAAGGATCTCCAAATATAGATTTTAGTTAAGGAGTTGAAGTGCAATTATAATTATTTAGAGAAATTAATATAATTATACGACTACGATTCGAATTAGGTTGAATTAGGTTTTCCTAGGACCATTAAATCCTTGTATTTATCTCTCCTTATGGTCCCCATAGTAGCTTTCACACACACACACACACACACACACATATATATATATATATATATATATATATATATATATATATATATAGAGAGAGAGAGAGAGAGAGAGAGAGAGAGAGAGAGAGAGTCAAACTCTCTAATATACTTCCTAGCAACATACCAACGAACATACCCATTTTTTAAAATTGTAAAAAAAATGTAGATGATATTTTTTATATGGGTTCATGATATTTTAGTGTGCCCCTGTAAAAAAAAATCAACCAAAAATAACGTCTTTGTTTTTTTTAAAAAAAATAAGTAAAAAAAACTTAAAATTTTTACCCTTTAAAAGTGTCGATTTTTTTACCTATTTTTTAAAAATAACAAAACACATTATTTTGAGCTAAATATTTTTGTAGGGTCACATTGAAATATCATGAACTCATCTAAGAAATATCAACTCAAAATTGTTTTCTGTATTTAAAAAAAATAGGTATGTTTATGTAACAACCCTCGATTCTGGGAGGCACATTTTATACTAATTTTATCGTATAAGGTAATTATATAAAACGTGGGGACTGGAGTAAATATTAATTGATGAATTTAAAGTTAATATTTACTAGATTGATGCATATTTACTGTATGTGAAAGTAAATATCGTCAGTTTGCATGTTTTATAATGTCATGTATTTTAAATGACATTATGGTTTAAATAAAAATTAGAACTGGAAATAATTTTTAAAATTTTTCGGATGCCAGTTTAGAGGGTGTAGTTAGTCTCGGAAGGTGCGAGACAATCAAAATAAGTGTCATATTGTATTTTTGGGTTTCGGGCACTTTTACCTGATTTTAACTTAAACGCGTATCTGGGAGACATTTTAATGTGGTATTAACCACTTAAGTTGGGAGTTTTAACTTTAGCCACGATTTTAGTCTTCTAAACCCCTTATTCTCCCATTTCATACCAAACACAAAAGAGAGAAAAGAAGAGAATAATGGAGAAAAAGAAGAAAAGAGAGAGATTGAAGATGGATTGTTGCTCCTACCTCAAAGAAATATGAATTTGCAAGTCTAAGGTAAGTTTTCTACTTGCTAATATGTGATTTAAGATGACTAATTTGTGTGATATTTATGTATTTGCATTTGGGTGTCAAAATTGGAAATTATGGTATTTAAACCTAGATTTTTGGTTTTGATGATGATCTTGTGGGTTTTAGTGGGTATAAACCATGTAGTATAAGTTTTGGGTAGATAAATATGGTTGGTTGTGTGAAAAATAGAAGAGATCTGGGGTTTGGAGAAATTAGGGTTCATAACCCTTCATAGCCATTCTTGGCAAAATCGTAGGACCAAATCGATTCGGCCCTAGGGCGAATCGATTCGGTAAAGGGTAGCTTCCAGGTCTGCATAACCCGAATTGATTCGGGTTAAGGCCGAATCGATTCGGTCAATTGCAGAAAGTTGGTTTTGTGGTCCGAACCGATTTGCTTTTTGGGCGAATCGATTCGTTTTCCTGCTGTTTTTGAGTTAATTTTATAACTCAATTCCATTTCTTTTCTTTAAATCTAGGGCCTAGGAACCTTCTTGAATGAAGTAAACTTAGAGTCCTAGAGTGTGAGATGAGTTAGTGGTCTACCCTACATTAGGAGTGGGTTATGTGGGGATTTTTCGGTGTTATGCCTATTGATGATAGAGCATTCTTTTCTTCTAGATAATTTTTATAAAACTAGGAGATGTTGTGCCATGTTTGGGAGATTTTAGGAGCTCAAGTGAGCTATGTTAACCTTGATGGTTCTTAATAACACCATAAAGGTGTGTTTGGAGAATAAATTGAAAGTTCATTCCTTCCTTTGAAGGATGATAATCTTGGGGTTCTAAAATAAGACCCTAAAATGCTTGGACATAATGAAGAGTTTATTTACTCCCTTGAGGTTGTAGTATCGATATAAGCTATCGTATGGCTCCGGATAATAAGTTATATAATTTACAAAAAGCAAATGATACCGGTTTCGGATAAAATGAAACATACACATGGAAATGGTAATGATGACGGTAAATGATAATTTACTTAATCATGAAATTGGTAAATGATAATTTACTTAAGTTTTGAAAATGGTAAATAAAATGGTTGATACACACCTCTCTAAATAACATCATAAGGGAAGTTCGCGCGCTTGGTGATGCCCACTGGCTAATGAATGCAGGGTGGATATAGTCCATAGGCCCTATGAGCGATATGTTATGTTTTCTGCGCTGGTGAGAAGATTCCAGGTGTGGTCTTGACTCTCTCGCAGGCATATGGCCGCTTCCTGACGTATTACGATAGGTGCCCAGTTTGTCTTCTATAGATAGGCCCTGGAAGATGATGGTCATTTAGGGCACGCCCAGTGGGGAAACTCGGAGGGGCGGTCTTAGAATCGTTATATGTATATAAATATAACTATTCATCATCCAGTGGGACTTGATGGATTATATGCCATAAAGAGCATAAAGAAGTGCCACAAAGAGCACAGTACAATGCCACAAAGAGCATTTAATGTTGATTATATTCCTGCTAAGGAATGGTAATGCCAGGATGGGCATGTAATTAAAATGAAAGCCACAAAGAGCTTAAAATTTTAAAATTATACTTTCCTGATAAGGAATGAAATGCTAGTAAAGAGAATAAATGTTGAAATTATGAGTTCCTAATAAGGAACATAATAATGAAATGGAAGCTTTTAAATTTATGTTACTCATGCTTTTCTTTTCTGTCTTAGCTTATATTTTATAACTGTGTTGATAGATTTTATTCTTTCTAGCATGATTTTATTCATAACTGTCATACTCTTTATTCATCTGGTAATCATATAGAACCGGGCCCTGACCCGTTTACATTTTTTATTGCATATGCATCCTGTCTCTGCTCAGGTACACCGCTGCAAGTATGCCTGACTTGAATTCCTATTTTGATGTCCTCGACGAGCCGTGATGCATTGCGGGTATTACGAGACATTGATTATAGGCGTTTTAATATTTGCACTCTAGTTAAGTTCAAGTCTTTTATTCGGGCGAGGGGCCTAAGCTTTTGTAATTGATTAATGTAATGTAATATATAAATTTATTGACATTGTTTAACAATGTTGTATGTATCAGCGGACCGATAACATATTTGGTTCTCTTATTTGTCACTTGTGGTTA
Organism: Sambucus nigra; assembly: GCA_949130495.1. NCBI lineage: Eukaryota > Viridiplantae > Streptophyta > Magnoliopsida > Dipsacales > Adoxaceae > Sambucus > Sambucus nigra. The sequence goes on along the minus strand of OX422208.1, from coordinate 678,612,995 downwards.
TAGTAATATATATACATCCTTGAGGTTTCCCCTATCTTTTTCAGGATTTGGGTTGATTTTTTTCTTTTATTTACTTTAAAACAAAATTTTTGGCAACCCGTTTTTTGAAATAGTGGGTGGTTATCCTGGATACTCTATATTCTATTGTGATGCTAAGAATGATTCCATCTATGATTCCTTTTATATTGGAGTATTGGGATGGCCACCCCTTATTTTGGTGAGCGGGTTGTCACAGATCGTATCAGAGCATCAGGTTCTAGAGTCCTTAGGAATCTGTATGAACGCCTTAAGTTTTCCGCGTTGCTTTTGACTTGACATAGAGCCTTAGGATTAAGATCGTTGGTTTCTCTTGTGAGATTTCGTTCTTCTTCCATGAGGTAGAATCTATAGAATCTTTTGCGCATTCGTGTGAGAATAGTAGGTCGATTGAAGAAGGGCGTTATGAGAAGGAACTACTGAGGACTGTAAATTGTGGTCGGGGATGAGGACCGCTTTGGAGGTCGCTCCCTTTTTGTAGCACTTCCTTGTCTTACTACTACGACTACTAATTACAGTTGATGTAGTTTCTCAAGTACCGCTAGAAGTGGAAAGTGGTACTAAGCTTGAGATTTGACGCAATGTTAAATTGAAGTAAAGAAGTGCCCAGAAGTAGAATGGAGGAGAATCCTTCACCCGTAGGAGTAGTGTGGAAATGGTGGGAACGTAGTCACCTTACTTGTGGGCACAAAAAGTTTTTGCCCATGGAGAAACCGATAGATACTTCCTATCGTAAGTTTCTCTGGGATAATCAGAAGGGGGAGAAAGTAAAATCCTCAAATTTTTATGCGAGGCTCGGTCAGAGGCCGATAGAGAATAAAGTGTTGTACGGTTAGGGAGACCGTGAACCATAAAATGATAGGCTCCAGAATAAGTGTCGTTAGCACTCCTGATAGGGTAATGATCGAAACCCTTTTAGTGGACATCCGCCTGGGGAGGTTTCATTGAACTGAGGAAGAGGAGGTCGTGAGCGTGTCCTATTTTACTAATAAAGTAAGAGGGACTGCGTGGGCAATTGTTGTCCACCAGAGTCGGAGTAATGGCTAAGATGCGGAGTGTTTGGTAAGAATGGGATGGGAATTCCACCTTAGTTGTTGGTGGTGTATTCCTTAGCATAAGACTTAGTAGTATTATATCTACTGTAGATTCGGGTGTGTATATTGAGCTTGTAGTTGTATTGACGCTATTATAGGAAGAGTACTTATATGACTTCCTTGGTAGGGAAGTTCTATTTTCCTCACTCGTTATGAAACGAGTGATGATATTATAAATATGCATGTAGTATGTGTAAATTGCATTATGTGCCCCTTGGTTTAAGTGCTCCATTGATTGTTTGCATTATACGTGGATGTTATGACTTATCTCCATGACCAACAAAGTTAAGTATTAATGCATATGATGGGTTCCTTATTTGGATTTCGCTTTTGCGGGATGCTCCACGCGTGAACCTTAACGACATTGGGAGTGGAGAGATGTTACTTTTCCTTTCTCTTATTTTATGTACATTATGCGAGTAAATATATTTTGGTTGGTTTGGAGTGATAGCAAGAAAATGAAATTGTAAGGCTATCTTACTTCTAGTTCAAAAATAGAACTAGTTGTTCTATAATTTCTCTCATGGATACAGGTTGAGACTTTATAGAGGTGGATCGAGGTAGGTAGGAGATATTTCTTATTTTTTGTGTTATCTTGCGTGAGTGATTTTGTGACAACCCGAATATAATTATGATTAATTATATGTAAATCATGCCTAGCTTGTGTGATATGATTAGTGTGTTATTAATATATGTGATGTTAATTTATTATGTTTAGTCTAATCCTACCTCCAAAAAGCATGAAATGTCGAATTAGTTACAAATACAAAATTTGAAGGTTTCGATAGGAATGTCCATGTTTAAGGCTAGTTTTGACCTTTATGACATAACAATTGACTTGAGGTGAAAACTACATAATTGTAGACAAGTGAGTTATGGTTGTAACACAACAAACGGTGAATGAAACGGAGGTTCGAGTGAGAAGTTATACCAAAATTACGAAACAAGGGCAAAGTAGTCCATCCGTTAAGTAGTATTTTGTCTTTATATGGCAACAAATGTTTTATTCTCATTGGTTGGGAAGGGTGGTGGCTTTGGCCGACCTCAAACCCTTAGAATTACCTCTTTATTCAGCCAAAATGCAGCCATGAGAGATTTTAAGCCTAAGGAAAGAGAAGTTGGAAGTTAGGAAGAAAAAGTGAGGAGAAAATTGAAGAAAATTCATAGAAAATTACGAAAAAGCCCCTAAGGTAATTCCAACCATGAATCTTGCTATTTTTTCTTTCATTTACGATTTATATGATGTAAATCCTTGATTTTTATTGAACTTTCATGTTTGGGTGCATATGTATGGATATATGCAAGTTTAAGTTAAGTTGAATGTACAAAACCCTAAGATTGCTTTGTTTAGAAACTTTGTTTATTCAAACTTCCATATATTTTTGTATAGTTACTGGAATCGATTGCTTCCAATTGGATATTAACCTGGACTCATATATGTATGACATATCCGAAAATCATGTGAAAATACCAACAAATGAGTCCTTGGTGAGGGTTTGAAGTTCGGGTAAGAAATCTGCCCTAAGGGTGAAAATATGCCCGCCATGTGTTCGGTGTTTTGCTTGACATAGCAAACGAACCTTAAAAATTATGAAACTTTAATATTATATTTTTCAATGTGTTTACTGATGTTGGGTGAAATATAATAGAAATTTATGATGTAGAAAAATCATGAAAATTCCTGGAAGTTGAATGAACGATAAAAGAGCCTATAGGGCAGATTTGCTATGTAGTGAAGAAATAGGCTTATTTTGCTCTAGGAAACTCGGAATGATGTGCCGCCTTTTGTTTTGGAAACATGATATAATAAGGATTGGATTACCAAGAATAATTAAAAAGGGTTTGGGCTGTAATTTGAATATGTTAGATATCAGAACCTGAGTCTAGATGGGACTTCATTTTAATGAATGATTTGAATTGAATAATATGATGCTTATGAATTGAGTTATGATTGAAGTTATTCTTTGGACTCTTAATATTCTTATGATGATACTAATATTGTGAGAATGATAGGAAGGGAAGAAGAGCTGATTGAACAAGTACAGGATAAAGGCAAGGGAAAATCCAGTTAAACTGTCAAGGTGAGTGTACTTATGATTTGTTTCATATATAAATATGAATATAGCTCTAAGAGCGGATTTGTTTGAATACTTCGGTATTCAGGATTTGTTTGGATATTAAAATATCCAGGATTGGTTGGGTCTTATGATCCAGGATTGGAATTGGACAAAGATCCAATGATTTGTTGGAACGTATGTTCCAGGATTTGTTATTGCCAATGGGCAGGATTGTTCGGATTTTATATCCACTTATTCTATATAGAATTGTTATTACATTATAGGGAAGGAGTACCTCACTAAGCTTAATGCTTACAGTTATATTTTAACAATTTCAGGTTTCTATGCTGCCAACTAGAATACCATATGACCGGTAACTTTGAGAGTTGCACCGTTGGAAGGAGCCGGGGTTTAAATGTGGGGATTTTATCATTGTCACACTGAAGATTTTAATTTACTCACACAATGTATATTTTGCGTTAGTATGGATTGAGTTGATGATTGTGAAATTTTATCGTAGTTAATCATAGTATTGTATGTCCGCTTAAATTATGACTCTGATATTGATTTCGTTATGGCACAATAATAATATTATGTTGATTATGCGCATTATACAGTAAAATATGGATAGATGAATTATATTTCCAATGGGCTCTAGATTATGATTTAATTATTCTAATAATAAATGATTAGTATGGATATTGGGTTTGGGGTGTGACAATTAGTGGTATCAGAGCGTGGTTATAAATTCTGGACGTGTGTGACGGTTAGATGGCAGTATTGAGTTGATTTGATATTTACGAATTGTTTATGTACTAACCAATAGTTTAGTATTATAAACTGTTTATATTGGTTGTTAGAACTTTGTTGTATTACAGATTATTCCAGATGGAACCTGGGAATGGACAACCTAGAGAAGAGGGAGTAGCTTCTCGTACAGATAATGTTGAAGTAGAGCAAAGTGTTGCTGGGAGGGCTAGAGAGCAAGAACAGCCTACAGAGATGCAAATAATAGCACAAGCAATGATGAGGATGGCAGAGCAACAAGAAAGAAATATGGCGCAAATGGCAGAACAACAGGCTAGATATCTAGAATCAAAGATTGTGGCGAGGATTGAAAAAGAGGCAAGGAAGGAAATGAAGGATTCCATGCATGAGAAGTTTTTGAAGTTGAATCCTCCAGAATATTCAGGGTCGGTGGAACCTACAGAAGCTGAGATGTGGGTCAGGGATCTAGAAACTATCTTTGCAGTTATGAAGGTTCCAGATAACCAGAAAGTGAATCTAGCTGTGTTTAAGCTCAAAGGAGAGGCGAAGTATTGGTGGGAAGCCAGCAACCATTTGGTTCCAAGGATGGAAGGTAATGATGTCATTACTTGGGCTGAATTTATTAAAGCTTTGTATGTTAAGTATTTCCCTAAGGTCTATAGGAGGGAGAAGCTGAGGGAGTTTATAAATTTAACCCAAGGGAACATGTCTGTGAGGGAGTATGATGCTAAATTTACTGCTTTGTCTAGATTTGCTACTAAGTATGTGCAGGAGGAAGAAGATAAATGTAGTAAGTTTCAAGATGGACTGATTTTGCCTATTCAAAATAGAGTAGCCACTTATGAGTTAGAAGATTATGCTTCTCTGGTAAACAAAGCCATGATAGCAGAAAGGCAAATGAACCAAGGGGTGGCGAGCAGAGAGAGTTTTAAGAAAAGTAGATTCGACGCATCTCAGTATAGGGGAGGTGAGAGTGGAAGTGTTAAAGTGGAACCTCATAAATTTCAGAGAGGTGGTGGAGATAGTGGTAGAGGTCAGGGGAGGTTTGGTAGAGATACCAGGGGTGGAGGATCTTTTGGTTCAGCCAGAAAGTCAGGGAGAGGTGAGGCCCCAATAGGAGGTGTTACATGTTTCTTTTGTAAAGAGGAAGGACATTATAAATCTGAGTGTCCTAAGCTTAAGGGATTGGAATGCTACCATTGTCATCAAGTGGGGCATATTAAGAAGAATTGTCCGCAATTGGCACAGACTCCAGCAGTACATAGTGAAGTAGCAAGCAGAATGTTATCTCCAGGCAGTACAGTGAAGAGTGTGGGTAGAGGACAAGCTAGTGGTTCCAGGCCAGGTGGACGAGTCTTTACGATGAAAGAAGCTCAGATTACGCCAGATGTGGTGACAGGTACACTTTCTGTTAGTGATAGAAGTGCTTATGTTTTGGTTGATCCTGGTTCCACACATTCTTTTGTGTCCTATGCTTTTGCCATATACCTGAATATACCGTGTGCTCGTTTAGATGTGGGGTTGGGTATTTATATGCCTATGGGGGATATGGTTGTAACTGAATATGTTTTTCATGATTGTGTTTTGACTGTGGGGTCTAGAGATACAGTTATAGATCTACTTCCATTGGATATTTCTGATTTTGATATAATTCTGGGAATGGATTGGCTATCCAAATATCATGCATCCATGGATTGTTTCCGTAAGGAAGTTGTTTTTAATATGCCTGGTGAGCCTGAATTTAAATTTGTGGGGGAAAGGAAAATTGTTCCCAGTTGCATCATTTCTGCTATTCAGACGAGGAAATTATTGAGTAAGGGTTGTGAGGGTTTTATTGCATATGTTCTTGACACTAGGAAGGGGGCTTTACAATTAGTCGATGTTCCTATTGTACGGGATTTTCCTGAAGTGTTTCCTAGTGAGTTGCCAGGGTTACCTCCAGAAAGAGAAGTTGAATTTAGTATTGAATTAGCACCAGGGACAACCCCTATTTCTATGGCACCGTATAGAATGGCACCTGCTGAGTTGAAAGAACTCAAGATTCAATTGCAAGATTTACTTGATAGAGGGTTCATACAACCTAGCGTATCTCCATGGGGTGCGCCAGTTTTATTTGTGAAAAAGAAAGATGGTACCATGCGTTTGTGTATTGATTATAGGCAACTGAATAAAGCTACAATTAAGAACAAGTATCCTTTACCTCGTATAGATGATTTGTTTGATCAGTTGCAGGGTGCTAAAGTGTTTTCAAAGATAGACTTGCGATCGGGTTATCATCAGGTGAGGGTGAAGGAAAGTGATATTTCTAAAACCGCTTTCCGTACTCGGTATGGTCATTTTGAATTTCTTGTGATGCCTTTTGGGGTGACTAATGCTCCATCTGTATTTATGGATCTTATGAACCGGGTACTGCATCCTTTTGTTGATTCATTTGTGATAGTTTTTATTGATGATATTCTGATTTATTCCCATGATATGGTTGAACATGAAAAGCATCTCACAACTATTTTGAATCTGTTGAAAGATAAGAAGTTGTATGCCAAGTTTAGCAAGTGTGAATTTTGGCTATCACAAGTTGCATTTTTAGGCCATGTTATTTCTGGAGATGGTATATGTGTTGATCCTAAAAAGGTAGAGGCTATTGTGAAATGGGAGAGACCCGATAATGTGACTGAGGTGAGGAGTTTTCTGGGTTTAGCTGGGTATTATAGAAGGTTTATTAAGGGATTTTCTTCGATTGCCTTACCAATGACTAAACTGACTCGGAAAGATGTTAAGTTTGAATGGAATTCTGATTGCGAAAATAGTTTTGATGAATTGAAAAAGAGGTTGGTAACCGCACCTGTTCTTACTATTCCGCATGGTGGAGATGGTTTTGTTGTTTATACCGATGCTTCACATCAGGGGTTGGGTTGTGTTTTTATGCAGCATGGTAAAGTTATTGCCTATGCTTCTAGGCAGTTGCGTACACATGAACGTAATTATCCTACACATGATTTGGAAGTTGCTGCTATTGTATTTGCTTTGAAATTATGGCGTCATTATCTATATGGTGAGGTATGTGAAATTTTTACTGACCATCAAAGCCTTAAGTATTTGTTTACTCAGAAGGAGTTGAATTTGAGGCAGAGGCGGTGGATGGAGTTAATTAAAGATTATGATTGTACAATTCACTACCACCCAGGAAAGGCAAATGTAGTTGCAGATGCTTTGAGTAGAAAGGCTTCAGGCAGGTTATCGTGTATTCGATGTGCTAGAGTTTCTCATATTATGGAGTTGAGATTGATGGGAGTGGAATTGCAGCTAGCAGATGGGGACAGATTCTTTGCTCATGTAAGCGTGAGGCCTTTGTTAGCTACCCGTATTCATGATTTGCAAAGTCAAGATCCTTTCCTGGAGAAGAAACGACAAGATCTCCGAGATGGTAAGTCTGAAGATTTTTGTATTGTGAATGATGGCACTTTATTGTATAAGCATCGGTTGTGTGTGCCTAATGTGTGTGGATTGAAAGAGGAAATTTTAGATGAGGCTCATAATTCCATTTATACTATGCATCCTGGTAGCACTAAAATGTATAGGGATTTAAAGGAGCATTATTGGTGGAATAATATGAAGAAGGAAATAGCTGATTTTGTTGCGAGGTGCCTTATATGTCAGCAAGTGAAAGTGGAGCATCAGAAACCTACTGGTCTGCTTCAGCCATTGCCGATACCGGAATGGAAATGGGATCATGTAACGATGGATTTTGTGGTTGGGCTTCCTCGATCTCAGAAGGGGTCAGATTCGATTTGGGTAGTGGTGGATAGATTGACAAAGTCCGCTCACTTTCTAGCAGTCAAGACTACGTATACAGTTGATAGGTATGCTAGATTGTATGTTAATGAAATTATTCGATTGCATGGAGCACCGGTATCTATTGTTTCAAATAGGGACCCTACTTTTACATCCAGATTTTGGGATAGCTTGCAGTATGCTATGGGTACTAACTTGAAGTTTAGTACGGCTTTTCACCCCCAGACAGATGGGCAGTCTGAAAGGACAATACAGATTTTGGAAGATATGCTTAGAGCTTGTGTGCTTGATTTCAAAGGTAATTGGGATGAATATTTGCCTTTGATAGAATTTTCATATAACAATAGTTTTCAGTCTACTATTGGTATGGCTCCATATGAAGCCTTGTATGGTAGACGATGTCGTACACCGATATGTTGGGGTGAAGTTGGTGAAAGGAAGATAGAGGGTCCAGAATTAATTGAAGTCACCACTGAAAAAGTGAAGATTATTCAAGATAGAATGAGAATAGCTCAAAGCAGACAGAAAAGTTATGCGGATAAACGACGAAAAGATTTGGAATTCCAGAAAGGGGATTATGTGTTTCTTCGGATATCTCCAGGGAAAGGAGTTATGAGGTTTGGAAAGAAAGGGAAATTAAGTCCACGCTACATTGGACCTTATGAAATCCTTGAGAAAGTCGGGATGGTTGCCTACAAGTTAGCGTTACCACCAGAATTATCTCGGTTACATGATGTTTTCCATGTTTCTATGTTGAGAAAGTATGTAGCAGACCCTTCACATGTATTGGTGGAACAACCTATTGAGTTGAAGGAAGATTTGAGCTACGTGGAAGAACCGCTTGCTATCGTTGATAGGAAAGAACAAATATTAAGATCAAAGGTGATCCCACTTGTGAAAGTTGTGTGGAGAAGGCATTCCATGGAAGAAGCTACATGGGAGAGTGAGGATAGCATGAAAATGCGTTATCCCTATTTGTTTGATTCGGACAACCAAGGTATGTCAATTTCGAGGACGAAATTTCCTAACAGGGGGAGAATTGTGACAACCCGAATATAATTATGATTAATTATATGTAAATCATGCCTAGCTTGTGTGATATGATTAGTGTGTTATTAATATATGTGATGTTAATTTATTATGTTTAGTCTAATCCTACCTCCAAAAAGCATGAAATGTCGAATTAGTTACAAATACAAAATTTGAAGGTTTCGATAGGAATGTCCATGTTTAAGGCTAGTTTTGACCTTTATGACATAACAATTGACTTGAGGTGAAAACTACATAATTGTAGACAAGTGAGTTATGGTTGTAACACAACAAACGGTGAATGAAACGGAGGTTCGAGTGAGAAGTTATACCAAAATTACGAAACAAGGGCAAAGTAGTCCATCCGTTAAGTAGTATTTTGTCTTTATATGGCAACAAATGTTTTATTCTCATTGGTTGGGAAGGGTGGTGGCTTTGGCCGACCTCAAACCCTTAGAATTACCTCTTTATTCAGCCAAAATGCAGCCATGAGAGATTTTAAGCCTAAGGAAAGAGAAGTTGGAAGTTAGGAAGAAAAAGTGAGGAGAAAATTGAAGAAAATTCATAGAAAATTATGAAAAAGCCCCTAAGGTAATTCCAACCATGAATCTTGCTATTTTTTCTTTCATTTACGATTTATATGATGTAAATCCTTGATTTTTATTGAACTTTCATGTTTGGGTGCATATGTATGGATATATGCAAGTTTAAGTTAAGTTGAATGTACAAAACCCTAAGATTGCTTTGTTTAGAAACTTTGTTTATTCAAACTTCCATATATTTTTGTATAGTTACTGGAATCGATTGCTTCCAATTGGATATTAACCTGGACTCATATATGTATGACATATCCGAAAATCATGTGAAAATACCAACAAATGAGTCCTTGGTGAGGGTTTGAAGTTCGGGTAAGAAATCTGCCCTAAGGGTGAAAATATGCCCGCCATGTGTTCGGTATTTTGCTTGACATAGCAAACGAACCTTAAAAATTATGAAACTTTAATCTTATAGTTTTCAATGTGTTTAATGATGTTGGGTGAAATATCATAGAAATTTATGATGTATAAAAATCATGAAAATTCCTGGAAGTTGAATGAACGATAAAAGAGCCTATAGGGCAGATTTGCTATGTAGTGAAGAAATAGGCTTATTTTGCTCTAGGAAACTCGGAATGATGTGCCGTCTTTTGTTTTGGAAACATGATATAATAAGGATTGGATTACCAAGAATAATTAAAAAGGGTTTGGGCTGTAATTTGAATATGTTAGATATCAGAACCTGAGTCTAGATGGGACTTCATTTTAATGAATGATTTGAATTGAATAATATGATGCTTATGAATTGAGTTATGATTGAAGTTATTATTTGGACTCTTAATATTCTTATGATGATACTAATATTGTGAGAATGATAGGAAGGGAAGAAGAGCTGATTGAACAAGTACAGGATAAAGGCAAGGGAAAATCCAGTTAAACTGTCAAGGTGAGTGTACTTATGATTTGTTTCATATATAAATATGAATATAGCTCTAAGAGCGGATTTGTTTGAATACTTCGGTATTCAGGATTTGTTTGGATATTAAAATATCCAGGATTGGTTGGGTCTTATGATCCAGGATTGGAATTGGACAAAGATCCAATGATTTGTTGGAACGTATGTTCCAGGATTTGTTATTGCCAATGGGCAGGATTGTTCGGATTTTATATCCACTTATTCTATATAGAATTGTTATTACATTATAGGGAAGGAGTACCTCACTAAGCTTAATGCTTACAGTTATATTTTAACAATTTCAGGTTTCTATGCTGCCAACTAGAATACCATATGACCGGTAACTTTGAGAGTTGCACCGTTGGAAGGAGCCGGGGTTTAAATGTGGGGATTTTATCATTGTCACACTGAAGATTTTAATTTACTCACACAATGTATATTTTGCGTTAGTATGGATTGAGTTGATGATTGTGAAATTTTATCGTAGTTAATCATAGTATTGTATGTCCGCTTAAATTATGACTCTGATATTGATTTCGTTATGGCACAATAATAATATTATGTTGATTATGCGCATTATACAGTAAAATATGGATAGATGAATTATATTTCCAATGGGCTCTAGATTATGATTTAATTATTCTAATAATAAATGATTAGTATGGATATTGGGTTTGGGGTGTGACAGATTTATTGTTTGTTTGCCTTGTTTGTGTTTGTTACGCTTATCTCCATGACCAACTAGTTAAGTAGGCATGCGTCGGAGGGGTTCCTTGTTTGGATTTCGCTTCGGCAAGACACTCCGCTGCATGAACACTTAACGATGTTGTGAGTGAAGAGGAGCTATTCTCTTTCTTTCTTTTATTTATTTTATTGTTAGAAGTGGGATTGGAAGGATTAGATGAGAATCACGTAGAAGAGTGATTAAGGGCTATTAAAGTACGAGATAGAAGCACTGTATATAGTTCTCTCCTCTGATCAATGTGAGGGAGACTGAGATACGAAGTCAAATTGAGACTTCGGGATTGTACCTTGATAAAAAGGCCATGTTTATATAAGGGGATATGTATTTGAAAGACTTCACAGGAAGTGAATGTCTGATCAGTTAAAATCTTTAACGATGCTATGGTAAAGCCTAGAAGTAGAATCTTATTAGTAGGGTTATGAAATTGCATTTTTATTACCGATCCCGATCATGTGTCTTAGATCGTCATATCTCGACGACCAACTATGCGAGGTAGTAGTGTAACGGGAGGGTTCCTTATCTGGATTTCGCTTCAGCGAGACGTCCCACGCATGAACCCAAGCGAATGTCGGGAGTTGAGTAAGGTCTTGGGCACTAGGGATCTACTTATTAGTATTAGATATCTACGACTTAGATGGGGCTTATATAGATCGACTTTAGTATTATTAGGATGTTAGATTTTTAGGGTAAGAGACGTTAGTTTAGGATAGCTGTAAGGAGTTGATCGCAAATGGGTCGTGGGTTAACTCCAAGGGGGGATTAGATCCCTAGGAACGAGAAGTGTGGAATCTCGAGAGATTTCAAAGGTTAGGCCGATGGAGGTGAGACCTCTCCTAGTTAAAGTGTTACATTGGTAACCTAACTTTTGGGGAGTTAAATGGATGTATTGACTTTCACTCCCGTGTTCATGTGGTTAAGCTCGAGGGTGAATTTAATGAATAAGTCTCTGCCAGGAGCGGGAAGTATTGATACTGGAGCATGGACTCATTGTCTATGCGTCTCACAAGCTTAAACTTGTGAGAAGTAATATCCCACGCTTGAATTAAAATTCATTGCGATGGAAATTTGCCTTATAGAAAGGGAGGCACTACTTCCTGGGCAAAAATTTAGTCTTTCTTGCAAGCAACAAGTGGTTGCAGTATGTCGGGGGAGAAATTAAGTTGGTGTTTGGAGTTCTTAAAGAACTATCATTTGGATATTCTCATTCCCTAAGGAAATGCGATTGGGGTAGTAGATGCGTCGAGTAAGAAATCCGTCGGAGATATTTGTGTTGGCATGGGAAGCCAAATGAAACGAGCATGACTCAGAAGACTCTGTAGCGAGAGCATTCTGGTTTGTGATTGACCATTTCACCTACTCGTGTGAAGAAGAGTATCGGTGGAATGAAGAGGGGTATATTTATAGACGGTTGCATTGAAGTGCCGAGACCGTTATGGTCATGATCCTATTTGAGAAAAAAATTGTTGATCGTTTGACCAGACTGTTGCATTTCCTTCCATTATGGATGGACTTCATGTAGAAGAGTACGCCCAATTCTTGATGGAGGAATGGTAGAACCGTAGGAGGTGCCTATTAAAATAGGATGGACCGAGACTAGATATTCGTGTCGAAAGTTTGGCAAAAGTTCCATGAAGAAATGGGAACCGTATGGAAATAGCATATATCCTATCGCTCTAAAGTGGATGTATGTATGGGAGGAAATTGACTTAGGGCCAAAAGGCATATCTCGATGCGGGCGCCTTAGAATGCATGGCAGATGGGAGCAGTAGGTAATCGCATGGATAGAGATTTTCGTACAACCATTAGGCTTTTGAATGGCCTTATGGATAATTTCCTAAGGCTTGGCACCGTGAGTGGCCTAGCGTGGTCGGTTGAGTAATTCTCATACTTGTTGGATGGAACCAATGGGTAATATGTTCCTTGGACTTGGAGTGGTCTCAGGACATTTCTTTAAAGATTTGGCTTTTAAGCCATACACCTTGATGAGATACGTCAATGCGAAGAAAAGTTGATTAGTGTTGGGATTAAACCAATTAGCATTGGTATAAATACCCCCGAGGAGGGATTAAAGCGGTCTATGCCGAGTTGTGTGGGTATTTCCTTCCGTTTTAAGACGGTAGAATCGATAGTTAGTGAGGAACGCTTCGTGCTATGCTAGTGCACAAATGATGTAGGCTGAGATCGATAAAGTCGACCTTAGTCCGGGTCCATTTAGGACGATTGCGATGATGAGGGGTTTATTTAGGATGGTAGAATCCTAGTTTAGAGTAGTATACCTTTTATGAGATTTGGGTATGCCCGAATTTTAGGGGCAAAATTCCCTCATAAGGGGGGGAATATGTAACAACCCTCGATTCTGGGAGGCACATTTTATACTAATTTTACTGTATAAGGTAATTATATAAAATGTGGGGACTGGAGTAAATATTAATTGATGAATTTAATTTAATATTTACTAGATTGATGCATATTTACTGTATGTGAAAGTAAATATCGTCAGGTTGCATGTTTTATAGTGTCATGTATTTTAAATGACATTATGGTTTAAATAAAAATTGGAACTGGAAATAATTTTTAAAATTTGTCGGATGCCACTTTAGAGGGTGTAGTTAGTCTCGGAAGGTGCGAGACAGTAAAAATAAGTGCCATATTGTATTTTTGGGTTTCGGGCACTTTTACCTAATTTTAACTTAAACGCGTATCTGGGAGACATTTTAATGTGGTATTAACCACTTAAGTCGGGAGTTTTAACTTAAGCCACGATTTTAGTCTTCTAAACCCCTTATTCTCCCATTTCATACCAAACACAAAAGAGAGAGAGGAAGAGAAAAATGGAGAAAAAGAAGAAAATAGAGAGATTGAAGATGGATTGTTGCTCCTACCTCAAAGAAATCTGAATTTGCAAGTCTAAGGCAAGTTTTCTACTTGCTAATATGTGATTTAAGATGAATAATTTGTGTGATATTTATGTATTTGCATTTGGGTATCAAAAATGGAAATTATGGTATTTAAACCTAGATTTTTGGTTTTGATGATGATCTTGTGGGTTTTAGTGGGTATAAACCATGTAGTATAAGTTTTGGGTAGATAAATATGGTTGGTTGTGTGAAAAATAGAAGAGATTTGGGATTTAGAGAAATTAGGGTTCATAACCCTTCGTAGCCATTCTTGGCAAAATCGTAGGACCGAATCGATTTGGCCCTAGGGCGAATCGATTTGGTAAAGGGTAGCTTCCAGGTCTGCATAACCCGAATCAATTCGGGTTAAGGCCGAATTGATTCGGTCAATTCCAGAAAGTTGGTTTTGTGGTCCGAACCGATTCGCTTTTTGGGCGAATCAATTCGTTTTCCTGTTGTTTTTGAGTTAATTTTATAACTCAATTTCAATTCTTTTCTTTAAATCTAGGGCCTAGGAACCTTCTTGAATGAAGTAAACTTAGAGTCCTAGAGTGTGAGATGAGTTAGTGGTCTACCCTACATTAGGAGTGAGTTATGTGGGGATTTTTCGGGGTTATGCCTATTGATGATAGGGCATTCTTTTCTTCTAGATAATTTTTATAAAACTAGGAGATGTAGTTCCATGTTTGGGAGATTTTAGGAGCTCAAGTGAGCTATGTTAACCTTGATGGTTCTTAATAACACCATAAAGGTGTGTTTGGAGAATAAATTGAAAGTTCCTTCCTTCCTTTGAAGGATGATAATCTTGGGGTTCTAAAATAACACCCTAAATTGCTTGGAGATAATGAAGAGTTTATTTACTCCCTTAAGGTTGTAGTATCGATATAAACTATAGTATGGCTTCGGATAATAAGTTATATTATTTACAAAAAGTAAATGATACTGGTTTCGGATAAAATGAAACATACACATGTAAATGGTAATGATGACGGTAAATGATAATTTACTTAATCATGAAATTGGTAAATGATAATTTACTTAATTTTTGAAAATGGTAAATAAAATCGTTGATACACACCTCTCTAAATGACATCATAAGGGAAGTTCGCGCGCTTGGTGATGCCCCCTGGCTAATGAATGCAGGGTGGATATAGTCCATAGGCCATATGAGCGATATGTTATGTTTTCTGCGCTGGTGAGGTGATTTCGAGTGTGGTCTTGACTCTCCCGCAAGCATATGGCTGCTTCCCGTCGTATTACGATAGGTGCCTAAGTTGTCTTGTATAGATAGGCCCTGGAAGATGATGGTCATTTAGGGGCGCGCCCAGTGGGGAAACTCGGAGGGGCGGTCTTAGAATCGTTATATGTATATAAATATAACTATTCATCATCAAGTGGGACTTGATGGATTATATGCCATAAAGAGCATAAAGAAGTGCCATAAAGAGCACAGTACAATGCCACAAAGCGCATTTCATGTTGATTATATTCCTGCTAAGGAATGGTAATGCCAGGATGGGCATGTAATTAAAATGAAAGCCACAAAGAGCTTAAAATTTTAAAATTATACTTTCCTGATAAGGAATTAAATGCTAGTAAAGAGAATAAATGTTGAAATTATGAGTTCCTAATACGGAACATAATAATGAAATGGAAGCTTTTAAATTTATGTTACTCATGCTTTTCTTTTCTGTCTTAGCTTATATTTTATAACTGTGTAGATAGATTTTATTCTTTCTAGCATGATTTTATTCATAACTGTCATACTCTTTATTCATTTGGTAATCATATAGAACCGGGCCCTGACCCGTTTACATTTCTTGTTGCATATGCATCCTGTCTCCGCTCAGGTACACCGCCGCAAGGATGCCTGACTTGAATTCGTATTCCGATGTCCTCGGCGAGCCGTGATGCATTGCGGGTATTACGGGACATTGATTATAGGCATTTTCGTTTTTGCACTCTAGTTAAGTTCAAGTCTTTTATTCGGGCGAGAGGCCCAAGCTCTTGTAATTGATTAATGTAATGTAATATATAAATTTATTGAAATTGTTTAATAATGTTGTATGTATCAACGGACCGATAACATATTTGGTTCTCTTATTTGTCACTTGTGGTTATAGGAATATATATACATCCTTGAGGTTTCCCCTATCTTTTTCAGGATTTGGGTTGATGGAATTAGAAGCAAGTTTATTTACTATAATTTTCTAATTGAAGTTGTGTTAGAGTATGATTTCCATTGGAATATTATCTTAAAATTTGTACAATCTAAATTAGGAAAGTAAATTAACAAATTTCAAAATCATGTCAATTGGGTAATTAAGTGATGATACATATTCTTAGATTAGTATAGGATTGGATGGATTCATCATGATTAAAAATAAAATCTGTTAAAATAGTGATATATTTAGAAAGTTACACGTTTAAGAATAAGGAATCCTTTGTTAATTTAGCTGATTATATGGAAAATGGGTGAAATTAGGAACAAAGTATTTTTAGGGGTCTTGAGATGAGTATTGGTATTGATATCTTAAATCTATATTTGGATTAGATTAAAATGACTATAATTTGGTTAGTATTATTGTAAGAATGATTATGCATCGATATATTGAAGTTTGGAAATGTTCATAGGCTTGGAATGAAGGTTTTAAAAAGGTAAATATTAATGAAGAAGATGAAGTTCTAGGCGAATTTCGTTCAAAAGAGATTATTTCCTCATTCAAAAAAAGTTGGATTGTCGTTCGAAATTGATGAAGGACTCATTTGAATGACATATCTAGTCTCGTTCGAACGAGGAGATCAAACGAGATTTTTTTTAAAATTCTTATTTTAAATAAAAGAGGTTAATTCAAGAATATAATTGGGAATTAGTCTTATAATACCCTTAGTTGTGTAGGAATATTGGTATAAATTATATATCAGGTGTGCATACCTGGGAAATACGTACTACATTAATATTAGGTGTGCGTACTTGGGAGATATGTATTACATTTAATTATCAGGTGTGCGTACCAATAATTGGTGCTCTAAATTATAATATTAGGTTTACGTACATTGAGAATACATGCTAAACATATTATATTTATATATCATGCAATGACCATTATTATTGTATTATAGTTGGCAGACTGGACTTATACACCATAGTATATCGATAGACATATAGATAGTTGTTCTCGAATTAGTATATGCTAGAACGTATAAAACCTTTTTTATGTATACTCTAATGAGTTGACTAAGACATTTAGTAACTCTCTATTAAGTTTGGCATGTATTATGCTAGAAAGTATAGATCTTCTATACTCCTTTTACTCTTATTTTGGATTTATATTATAGTTAGTAACTCTCTATTGAGTTTGGCATGTATTATGATGGTGATAGTTTGTGGGGAGTATATTACTTTATATTATATGTATTCAATGTCAGAAGATTGGGGTTCACCTATGTATGCTTCATTTTTTGTTAATTTCTCTCATTATATTTATCGAAATTCTTAGGTTGATGTTGAATTATTTAGACTCCTATTTGACTTACTTTATACTTGATTTATCTAGTTTAAATTTCTTGGGGTATCATAGTTGGTATTGGATCATGTTACGTTCTAGTGTCCTAGGTATCTTTAATGCATTCATCGCTTTCCACATAGCGTTCTTTGATAAATTAGAGCTTTTACTTAGATTTTGTACTCTATGTTCCGCACCTGAACTTATATATTTTATTTACTATCTTTCGTATGGTGAACATACACAAATGACAAGGCCAACGATGATAGGCCAGTGGCCCTGAGTTAGAAGTAGCAGCAACTATAACCACGTCTGCCAGAGAGAGAGGCTCTTGTTATTGCACATACTGACTTGGGATCTATCATCACACAAACTATAGCTTCAACTATGGAAGACATGCAACAATAGTAGCCACCCCTATCGCCACCACCAATTGTTATACTTGTGCCTATTCAGTCGATGATAATTTTATGGAAGAAAGTTATTGGAACTTTTAAGAAGAGACATGCACCAGAGTTCTCTGACTGTAGTGTAAAATGGACATATATCGTTATATCCACCTACTAGAGTGTGATGACACACAAAGATATATGCTAGCTATTTTTAGGCTAGTAGGAGATTCCTTCCAGTGGAGTGTCTATTATCGCTGTCATACACTGGTCTCAGTTGATTATTTCACTATTTTGGGAGAAGTTTGAGCGAAAGTACTTTCCTACATAACAAGAGGAACCTCTAAGAGCTAAGTTTAATAAATTAAGGTAGGATGATTGCACATTAGTGGAGTGTGATAAAGAATTTAATAGACTTGTAATATTTTTCCCAAAAATCGAAGATTTGGAGCCAAAGAAGATTGACTATTTTCTGAGAGGTCTGACATGGTGGATCAGACACATACTGATGGGAAATTTGTCATATATTTCTTACACAAAGATAATATATGTTTCACTAAGACATTTCCATGACTATAACCAATTTTAGAGAGAGAAAGAACTGAATAAAAAGATGGTATGTAATGGCTAAGAACCTAAGACAAGGGAGGTATATGATTCATCCAGGGGAAGTGAGGCTCCTAATTTTGAAGAGGACCGATTCAGTGGTAATAACCCCCATAGAGATTTAGAGGAGGAAATGATTTTCATCATAATTTACACCAAGGATAAGGTCAACATGACTAGCATGGCTAGAGGGAGCATGAGCAACAAGGCTAAGTCCAAAAGAATCAGGGAAGGTCCTATGGGTCAGGGCAACCTAATCAATGCCACAAACATTAGCTAAAGGGACAATGTTATCATTATGGGGAGTTGGGTCATATTAACCATTAGTGACCAAAGGGTAATGAGGATGGTCAGGGCCATCAATAGTAGTATGTTCTAGCCCCACCACAATACCCGACCTTTCCATTAGTGCCAGAAAATATGTCGTTGTGTTTGGTATAGGGACACCTATAGTTTCACTATGAACGTGTTTAAAACATCCACCACGTAGGCCAGATAGCACAACCTCAAGAGAATGAAGGCATGTCCTATATTTATGGTAGTTATGCATGGGTGTTTTTTTAATACGGGTGTGTTGCATTCATTTCCTAGTTATTCATTTGTATCTACATCAAGAGTTATAGATAGACTTGAGGATGTATCTTCACATGTGGATACCACAATAGGTAGGTATGCTGCATTACATGATATTTGTAGAGGGGTGGCAGTAGAGATTGGTCATTTATTTATTTCTAAAGACTTTTGTTATTTGATATGTCTACGTAGATTATAGTGGGAAGGTAATTACGTTTTCCATTCTCGTATATGATATATTCTTAGTTCCTATGCCTATTATTGAGGGAGGGTCTAGGTGGAGGAATTACCTCCGATGAAGAAGTTATATCTTTGCATATATTTAATGTCGAGAACTAGACCCAACACGAGGGTGTCGTACCAGATTTATCCATTATAGATGAAATCGTTGCGTGAATAGATCCATCAATTATTGAGATAGAAGTTCATATGGAGTAGTACGTCTTAGTGGGGAGATACAATCTTATTTCTGAAGTAGAGAGATTGCTCTATTTGTTTATGTATAGATTATTTATAGTTAAATAAAGTCACAATATAGAACGAGTATTTATTTCCATATATCGATGATTTATTCGAGCAATTGAGGGGAGAATTATTATTTTTCAATATTAATTTATGGTCAGGGTATCATTAGTTACGTATTCAGGAGGAAGGCATTCCAAACACGTATTACTTGACACTACACCAAATCTGCCGAATTGTCACGGTCATTGACCCTAACAAGTTGGACTTGTCAAGGTCAATGGCCGTGACAATTTTAGGGGTGACAACTTTTTTTGTCACGGACTTATCACGGTGATTGACCGTGACAAGTTCGTTAGACTTGTCATGGTCATGTCACGGTCCTTGACCTTGACAAGTTTTGTCAGGGTTAAGTACCGTGATGAACCCGTGCCAATGTTTAAAAAATTGTCACGGTCATTGATCGTGACAAGTCTGTGAGAATAATCCTTTGTCACGGACTCATCACGGTCAATGACCATGACAATTCTGGGCAGAATTGAAAAAAAATTTGCTGGTCAGTTTGGCCACTGCCACTGCCCAGCAGTATATTTGTACCTATTATAGCAACATTGTACCTATTCAAGCATCATATATCCAAAAAAAATAGAGATAATGCAAATATACATTCAAAATAGAGACAATATTTATCACGATATAAACCAAATATAATTCAAATGTACCAACTTAAAAACAATTCAATTCAAATAATGTTAGTACATGTCTTGGGTAAGGTTAAATATGAGGAGGTGAGTAGGCCACACGATATATGAATTGACACACCCGCTGATATACATCGTGCCGCATTGTTCGCACAACCACAATGGGGAGTTCTCCTTCTCGGGTATCACATGCGTGACAAGCACCTTGGACTCGATGTCTTAAAGCTCATGTCCATGAACTAATCCACCCTGGACGATATTCGGGTCCCTCAACCCCCGCCCTATCCGCTGGCCATCAAATATGTCCAGTATAAACATTCTCGGCCAACCAAGTGTCGACATCGATCGGTCGAAGGGAGCCAAATAGGTAAGTGGATCATCAAAGTCTGCACGTGTCGGCGATGAAGCAACGAGGTCCACATCCTCGTCATCCTGCACCTCGCTCTCCCGCACGTCCTCCTCCCGCACCTCCTCCTCCACCACCTTCTCCTTCACTTTCCCCTTGCATTTTTTCCCAACGAACACTTCATGAACGAGAACATATCTTGGACCGTCACCTCCAAACGGGACAACTTCGTGTCATGCGAGTCCACTGTTCGAGCCAACCCGATGTCTCTCGTCTCTCATCCGATGATCCTAGATTTGTCCACCCACGAGCTCACCCCCTTGTCCTCCCCTTGCGATCAGATCCAAGCACTTGGATGAGTGCGTCTGTGGACAAAGATGCCTTGTCCACATCAGATTGTGACTCATGCACTTCCGTAAGCTTTGCCTGAAACGACAAAAAGCACATGATTAGTAAAATAAGTAAATTAAAAAATTATAAAGTAATTAACAAAAAGTAAACTGTCAGATACTTACAATCGTGGCCGCGACGCTCGGGGACACCTCCTTGTCCTTCCCCTTCTTCGTTCGAAGAGACACATAAGTATCGAGCCTATATGGCCTACCCCCGGGGCCACTCCCTGTCCCCTGAAGTAAAATAAAGTAAAATTAGTATCAGCCTCGCAAAGTAAAATAATGCAGAATAATATATTTTTTTTGTTATAGAAAAATTAAATCTTACCGTCGTCCAATGCTCCACCTCGGCGTAAGACGTCCGGACGGAGTAGTACACGTCCGCCTTTTTTGCCCGGTTTTCCCTTTTCGATTGGCGAGATGCCAATTGTCGCTCTCCGATCTCATTGTCAATGAACTGTTGCCATATTGACAATGAGAACGGCTTCTTCGGCGGGACGGATTCACGCATTCGGATAACGGACTCTCGTGTCTTCCCAAAGTACTGGGTCCGCATATTTTTCTTTCACGTCTTGTGTTGCTCCCTCAACTACTCCAAGATGGAATCGCGTAGCTTTGGATCCAGGCTGAATTGTTCCTGTCCAACAAATACAATCTTAGCTGCGAATAAATATAAACATAAATATAAAATGAAATTGAAATCGAAATTGAAATATAAATATAAATATAAATATAAATATAAATATAAATGTAAATATAAATATAAATATAAATACATTACCTGTAGTGCCACCCAAACAACCAACTTGAGCTCATATGGCACCTCCTTCCAACTAATGTACCCTGGGCCGATGATCGTTTTTACGAGCTCGAGGGATCTCGCTAATAGCCCCGAATTATTCTCGATGGCCATCCCCAATTTGCCATATTTAGGGAGCCTAGTGGCCGAGGAGCCCTCGTCACCTCCGCTACCACCGAGCCCAGACGACATCATCATAACCAGCATCATCATCATCATCGCCTTAATACCTGAAGGAGACACTTGCTGTAATAAAATGTTAATAGTATAAATCAAAATGAATTAGAAGAAGACATGCAAATATGTACAATTAATACAAATAAATGTGAATTTTTATTGTTAAACATCCAAACCCCCATCCCTTCCCCCTCCTCCCCCACCCTGCCCCACCTCCTTCCCTCACCACACACACACACACACAGATCTCCACCCCCCTCCCCACCCCCCCACACCCTTCCCCCACCACACACACACACATATACACACACATGCACACACACACACACACACACACACACACACACACACACACACACACACACACACGCACACTACACATCCCCACCCCCACCCATACTTCCCACACACGCACACTACACAAGAGTGAAAATGATAAAGTGCAAATCAATTGAAAGTATTAAAAATAGTTGTTTTGGTACAAATTGGAATATTTATTACAAATTGAAAAATTGTTTAAAATTCCTGTCACGCTATTGCCAGACAAACCGTACTGCGTCTTCAAAATATGCAAACCAACCATGGTATGTAATGTTGTTTGATCTTTCTCACAACCAGAGTATAACGGTTGGGTCGCCTTAAATTTTAAACTTTGGTAGTCATCGTCAAATTTTATCGTGATATCTTCACGAGCACTTGAACCTTCTACATCATCAGTAAACTCATTCTCCTCTGCTTCATAAACTCCGTATGCATCATCAACTAAATCCTCTAACATATTATGATCTACGTCGTCCCATTCTACATCTATCCTACTTGTTGAAGGTTGTTGTGAAGGTTGGTCGGGGACAAAAGGAACATTAAATTCATCGTGAAAACTCCAAAATAGATAACTATCTTGCATACCCGATCTTAACAAATGTAGTTCAATTGTTTTCCACTCAAACACCTTACCATTCTTACACCTAGCACACGGACACAAAAACTCTTCATTATGATGACATCTCTTTGCGTATTTCACATATTCGTTAGAACCTATGCGAAACACATCTCCCATTCTATTTGTCTCACCCATCCACTCTTTGTATTTCGGATATCCCATCACAGCTACCACAACTAATCACCTATTTAAGGTAAACAAAACTTAGATTTATAGTAAGCTTCATTTAAGTATGTCTTATTTATATTCGATTTTTAAATTTCAAATTCAAATTCAATTTATATTTTCTCCATCTCCTTTAAAGGGTTAGTGGTCCTATCCCATTCAAGACCGCATTTTTCTGTAATATACTTAACAGCTCATGCACATTGTTACGATTTGAGAAAAATTCGGTAGCATATCCCCGTAGTTATCCAAGTATACGATGTATATTGGCAAGTGTGAGTGTTATTTCAATTTCTCAATTTAAATAACAGTCACACTTGTTAATCTAGTATGTACCCAGAGAACATTAGGATACGACTGCAGAATTTCCTCCAAAAGTAACAACTTTAAGCCACTAAGAATATTATAATGAAATTATGCAGTCCCAAACTGTCCAAACGGGACAATTCGAGAGATCTCATTACAGTGGTAATGACTCTCGAACAGGTCTAATGGCTATTGAATACGTACGCATAAGAACTAGAAGGCTAGTATATATGTGCACTATATGTAATTTCAAGTATTTTCATTTAATTATCATACTATATATATATATATATATATATATATATATATATATATATATATATATATATATATATATATATATATATATATATATATATATATATATATATTGTTCGATATACAAAGTAATATAAAAAAAAAATTGAAAAATCCCACCCCCATGTGGACAATAATCCACTGGCCATGCCACTTTTAAAATTAAACAACCCAACATCGATCCACTATAATCCAACAGCAACGTCAACAACAAATGTGTATCCCGTACTCCTTCTAATTCATCTACTCAATTAATTATTTTCATCAATTAAACTAACAATTAAAGTATACAATTATTAATTTACTAATTTACAATGAGGGGCAATCCTACTTTCATAATTAAACATATATTAATTTACTAATTTACAATAAAGGGCAATCATATATTAATTTACTAAAAAAATTAATAATCAATCAATTCGTTTACAAGGGACACTACGCACAAATATGCACATGCATGCACACTACACACATATACACACACACGCACATACACAAACATGCACATACACACACACACATGCAGCCCCCCAACCAACCACCGCTCCCTACCCCTACCCCTCCCCCCTTCCCCCTGCCCCCCCTTCCCCCCAACACAAACAACCCCACCCCCTCACCACCTCCACCACACACATGCACACACACCCTTCCCCACCCCCTCCCCCTTCACATACACACACCCAGCCCCAGCCCCAGCCCCACCCACCACTCACATGCACACATACACATACACACACACATGCACATATATATACACACACATACATATATAAATGGAAGAGAGAGAGAGTGAGAGAGAAACTAACCTGAAAGTAGAGAAAGAGAGAGAGAGAGAGGGAGAGCAGCGTAGAGAGAGAGAGAAAAAAATGAGGGAAGAAATAAGTGGGGGAAAAAGGAGGGGAAAGGGCTTTTTGTTGGGAAATTTGTCACGAACGTGTCATGGTCCTTGACCGTGATAATATTATAAGAATTGTCACGATCAATGACCGTGACAAGACTTTGTCACGGCCTTGTCATGGTCATTGACCGTGACACAAAATGCGTATTTTTTGTCACAGTCAATGACCGTGACAAGGCTAGCCACTGGAAGGGTGCCAATTTACCCATTTTGGTGTAGTGTGACACGATATGGTTCATATGAGTTTCGATCATGCCATTTCAAGTGATCAAAATGCCAGGAGTATTCATGGATATGATGAATTGGGTATGTTGACCATTTTCGAATCTGTTCATGGTTGTGTTTATTGAAGATATTTTGATATATGCACAGTCAAAAGAGGATCATGTAGAGCATTTATGGCTAGTTTTGCAGACACTATGAGAACATAAATTCTACACAAAGTTCTATAAGTGTGGGTTTTGGCTGCGAGAGGTACAGTTCTCTGGCCATGCTATATCCACATTTAGGATTTTGGTGGATCATAACAAAGTTTTTGTATTTTTACTATAGGAGGTTCATTTTATGGTTCTCTAATATTGCAGGTTATTCAGTCACCTCACACATAAAGGGATAACTTTTGTTTGGAGTGTAGACTACCATAGGGCTTTTAAGGAGCTCAAGGAGAAGCTCACTATTGTGCCTCTAATTGCATCACCATATAATAATGTGGAGTATCTTGTATTTACTATTGCACTACATCAGGTATTAGGAGGTGTGGTGATGTAGGAGGAGAAGCCTCTAGCTTATTCATCGCGTAAGCAGAAGCCTCATGAGGGTAAATACCCAACTCATGATTTGGAGTTAGCTATAGTAGCTTTTTCCCTTTGTATTTAGAGATACTATTTGTTGATTAAGAGGTTCACGTTGTATAAGTCTCTATTACTTAATTACTTAGAGAGAGCTGAATATGAGATAAAGTATATGGATTGAGTTTGTGAAGGACTACCATTTTTTTATCCGATACTATTTAAGGAAGGAAAATATAGTAGCTAATGCATTGGGTTGGAGACTGACCATTACTTTGGCAGTATTATGTGCAAAACATAAAGATGATTTACCAGACATATGGGAAACACAATGTCATGCCACTGGGGACATAGATTTATTTAATGGATTTTTAGGATTAGTGACCTTTACGCTAGGTATGGTGATGAGGGTGATATAGGCACATGCTTAAAACTATGGTGATGAGGGTGATATAGGAACATGATTGAAATACCTTTTATTAGGAGAAGTTACAACAACTAGTGTTAGCTGGATTTTTTCATTTTCTATTAATTCAAATGAAATATTGAGATTTCGAGGATGATAGGTAGTTCGAGTTAATTTCGATTTGAGAAGGGAAGTTTTGGCCGTCGCACATGGTTCACGATTCACGGTACATCAAGGAGAATACAAAATGTATCAAGACATGCGTTGAGCATATTAATGGACCAAAATGATAAATGTTTTTATAGAGTTTCTGCCAAAGCGCACCACCTGTCAACTAGTAAAGGCAGAGCACCAAAGACGGGAAGGGGAGTTACAACCTTTGATGATTCCAGAGTGGAAGTGGGAAAATATTTCTATAAAATTCATAGTGGGTTTGTCTAGGGCCCATCAAAGTCACGATTTAATTTGGGTCATCAATGATAGATTGACTAAGGTAGCTCATTTCCTTTAAGTACAGACCGATCTCATAGCCAAACAACATGCCAAATTATTTATAACATAGATTGTATGAAATCAAGGTATGTCGCATGACATTGTGTCCGACTAGTACAACACTTTTATATTTTATTTTTGAATGGGGTTTTCAGGAGGCTATGGGAGTTCAGTTTAACTTTAGCACAACATTTTATACTTAGTCGGACAATCAAACTAAGTGGGTGAATAAGATTTTGGAGGATATGCTCCGGTTATGTTTATTTAATCTCAAAGGCAGGGGGATAAACATCTACTTCTTATAGAGTTTGCATCCAACAGTAGTCACCAACGGACTATTGGTATGGCACCCTACGAGGCACTTATAGGTGACCGTGTCATTCACCCAACTATTGTTCAGAGTCATGGGAATATATTAGGACCATATCTTATTTAGGACACATAGAAGGTGACAGTCATTTGAGCATGGATAAAGCTAGCACATCATTGGCATAAGAGTTATGCCGCCAAGAGACAAACAAAATTAGGGTTTTAAGTGAGGGATCAGGTGTTTTTCTGAGTGTCCCCCATTAAAGGGGTGGTCAAATTTGGGTCCAAGGGCAAGTTGGCACCCCATTACATCATTCCCTTCTTGATTTTGGATATGGTAAGCCATGTGCCATTTAGACTGTCCTTACCCAACCATCTTCAGTGGGTACATGCTGTTTTCCATTTATCAATACTTAGGAATTTTTTTGGTACTAGGATGCCAGTTAGCACTCAACCTCGATGGGATTAATATGCAACCTAATGGGTGTTATGAGGAGAGACCACAACACATTCAAGACCGAAGAGATCATAATTTATGATAAAAGGTGATAACGTTAGCCAGGGTCGAGTGGGGATATTATAGAGATGCCAAATGTACCTATGAGAGAGGGGGTGACATGTGGGTGAGATATCCAGTGTTATTATAGTCACATATGAAATTGAATTTGAACGACAAAAGTCCTTGTTTTATAGGGAAAGAAAGTAATACCCCATAAATTGAATAAATTATACGTGTCTATATTCGGGTGTATTTATCTAGTAGTGACTAGTGAGGTCATACAAATTAGGTTACCGTTTGAAATAGAATTATTTCAACTTACAACAACGAAATGACAATTATTTAATAAATAAAAATAATTTCGTTGGTGAAATAATTTGAGTGACTTTAAGGACGTGTAGAAAGTTTAATTACACCTAAAAGGTTTGGTTTTTAAGACCCATAGGTTAGTGTGGGGACTAGAGTTAAAAAGGCACAGGACATGCACATGTTTAGCACGGAACCTCAAGTTCCTTACGTATCAAGTCAATTGAGAATCCTTGTCACATTAGACTCTTGTACGTATATCCCTTAGGATGGATTAAACTGATAAGAGATAGTTCCAAACTTCTAGGGATATATATTAATAAAAATTAGGACACTCTTAATATCCTATATAAATGTAAACTCGCCTCCATTGGGGACGGGCATGGGGGATTATAACATTGACAAGTAATACAACTATGTCAACTGTAAGGACACAAATTTCCAATTGAGTCCATGTATAGTATTGGCTCAATTCCGGACAAAAACATTTATTTATAGGATAGTATGTAATTGTAATACTCTCAAGCCTATGAAGTGTTTGTTGAAGACATAGCGGCAAAGAGTATAAAGCCTCATCAAATATGCCGGTTTACGTGCCTCGTTTCTACGTCATCAACTATGGTTCCATGCTCCCAAGGTATGAATGCAATATTATATATATAGGAGCTTGGAACAAGTTTATTGGGTGTTAGGTTTTATAAAAACTGCATTTTGTTTTAAGAAAGAATTAATTAAAACTTTAAATAAATGTTTATAAAGTTTTCTGGGCTTAAACAAGAATATTCAAACTCTCTGTTTTTTCGTTCGATAGAGTCGTTCGAACGAGATTGTCGTTCGAACGAAAATGTCGTTCGAACGAACCTGCCAACGAGTTCCCATATTAGGCCACTGACATGTCGTTCGATATGTCGTTCGAACGAACCTTATGTTCGAACGAGATATCCAACGAGATTCTAACGAGTTCAATCTGGAACGTCGTTAGAAGTCTCGTTCGAACGAGATTTCGTTCGAACGAAATGTCGTTCGAACGAAATGCCAGGCGGGATCAGTTATTGGCAGTTTTTTGGCAGTTTTGCACCCACTTTCCCACTAAGTTTTTAACCATCTTTTTCAGACTTTATCTAGTGCGGGAAACCATTTTTCAAGGGCATCTTTTTCATATCATACAAACTCTTAGAGAGTGTTTTGAGAGCAACATTAAAAAGAGAAAAAGATCATGTTTTGAGTGAGATTTTAAAAGAGAAAAATATCCATCACTGTAGTGTTTACACCCAAATAAGTTTATTCCAAGTTCTCATATACATATCAATTGCTTGGAGTTCGACACCGATTTTCTCTACCGAATTCAAGAAGAGAAGTTTCGGGTTTTGCTTCTACCTCCCACGAAGAAAGAAGAAGTGTTTCTCATGTCGATTTACCCACACGGAGAAAGGCTCCATGCTCAGGTGACGGTGACCATATAAAGTCCTATCGGTGGATTCCGAGACGGCGGTGGTGTTCCAAGGTTATCCGCTAGGAAGAGGTGTCTACAAGAAGAAGCGTCGAGGCTTGAGAGGGATCGAGTCGTGCGTTGTAAGTCTATCTGTCTTGTACTTGTAATTCCGTATCTAGTGGATTTGTGGCTAGGGCCGTCCGAGGTTGTTTCCCGTCTTGGGTTTTTCCTCGTACATCGCGGCGTAGTGTGATTGATTTATTTTATCTTGCTTAAATAACGTAGAACGCATGCTTAGAATAATTCAAGATAAAATTCGGTTTAAATCGTCACACTCACTTTAATTGGGACTTATATTAAATATTGGGTAAAATTTATTTAATTCAAGTCATTTGCTAAAATTTGGTTTCGCCTAATTTTCTAATATCGATAAATATGACTTAGGCAAATTCTAGGACTTGGATTGAATTAACTTGGTTAAGTGAATATTTTAATTGATTAATTTTACTTCACTTGGTGTAATTTTAATTTGTTTTAAGACATTAAAATTTGTTTGTTTATTTTGTGAACCATCTTTTCACGCTTTCGAATCTCTTGAGTTTATTTAAAAGGAAATTATATTTTATTTGTCGTAATCAAATTCCGGGGCTTACACATTGGTATCAGAGCTTTGATTTAGAAAAGCTCACGCCTTTTAAATTGGTATCAGAGCCAAAGCGATAAATTATTTCGTTAACGATCCTTAAATAATTTTTGGCTAAAATGGAATTTTTCCCATTTTCAAAATTTCCTATTTTCGATGGTTCAAACTACGCGTATTGGAAAGCGCGCATGAAATCGGCACTAAAATCTATCGACGAGAGAGTTTGGATGTCTGTTGTTAACGGATGGTCCCCACCTACTTATTTAGTTGAAAATGAACGTGTTATCAAACCCGCCGATAGATGGACTGAAAATGAGTTTAAACTTGCTAATTTTAATTCCCGAGGTTTGAATGCCTTGTTTAGTGCTGTCACACCGGATGAATTCCGACGTATTATGACGTGTGAAACCGCTAAAGAAGCTTGGGATATTTTACAATTAACTCATGAAGGAACTAGTGTCGTTAAAGCTTCAAAACTTCAAAACCTCACCACTCAATTTGAAACTATCAAAATGAATGAAAAAGAAACGTTTGATGAACTTTATGCTAGACTTTCTGATATTGTTTGATGATGCTAAGATTTAGCACCACCGGGTAAGTGATAGTGAGCTCAAACAGTAGCAGCTATGGCAGCCATAGAGATGTATAAGTGTATAAGTATGTAAGTGTGTAGAAGGGGATGAGTATAAGAAGAAATAAGACTGATGTATAGTGGTTCAGCCAATTTGGCCTACATCCACTGTGAGTGTGTGATCCACTAAGTATGGGCACTAATGGCCTTGGATACAATGCACATAACCCTCTCTCTCTCTCTCTCTACTGTGTGTGTACAAGCAGAGTTTTAGCTAGGGATACCGTTTTATGGATCGATCCCCTGTAGGGTTGCAGGTGACAAGTATATATAGGTCTTGGGGGGTGTAGTGTACCCCCCCAAGTAAGCATGGTGCATGTGAATGGTGATCTAACCAATCCCCTGTTGACACCTGTAGATGCCAAATGATGACATAATATTCCCTCACGTGAGGGTGTGATTCTGTTATAACGGTCTGCCACGTGTCATATGAGCCTGACGCGCACTGTTCCACGCGTCTCCCAAACCACGCGCCGTCATGATACCACCCTCGGCCTATGAGCCGAGGCCGAGGGCAAAGTTTCTTCCGGTAGGGAGCCTGGCTTGATTCTGGCCTCGTACTGTCGTACCCTCGTAGTGTCGTCCGGAGCCTGAGGAAGGGTCGGCCCCTCGTAGGGTCGTCCGGAGCCTGGAGGAGGGTCGGCCCCTCGTAGGGTCATCTAGGCCTGGTGGAGGGTCGGCCCCTCGTAGGGTCGTCTGGGCCTGGTGGGGGCCAGCTGGAGCCTGGTGAAGGGTCGGCCCCTCGTAGGGTCGTCTGGGCCTGGTGGGGGCCAGCTGGAGCCTGGTGAAGGGTCGGCCCCTCGTAGGGTCGTCCGTATGGGAGGTGATCCTTGTCCAGATCGAGGGTATAAACGGGTATATCATTGTTAATTCATCTTTTAACTTGGGAGAGAAAATACCTGACGACCATGTTGTAAAGAAAATTTTAAGGTCCCTACCCGATAGATTTATTCCAAAGGTGATCGTGTTAAATTCTTTACCCATTTTAGCCTCTACGAAATTAAAATAGCTTGTAGGTGATTTAAAAACCTATGAACTAGATATGTTTCCCTCTAAAACTGAAAAGAAAATCGAAAAGGGCGTTGCTTTAAAAGCCCGAAAAGAGGTCAAACAAGTAGTAGAGAGCGAGAGCGATAGTGACTCGGAAGACATGGCTTTATTTGCTCGCAAATTTAGAAAATTTCTTAAAATTAACAAAGATAAATTTAAAAATGATTTTATGAAATTCGAATCTTCTAAGCATGACAAAGGCGAAAAGATTTCTAAAGCCGGGAAGATTCCTAAAGCCGAGAAGATCTCTAAATCTAGTAATGAACATTTAGATAGGGACGAGTCTAATAAGTGTTTTGGTTGTGAAGGTTATGGCCATAGGGCTTATGAGTGCCCCACTAAACTAAGGAAAGAGGGTAAGCGACCCATTTCATATAATGCGACCCTTAGTGATAGTGATAAGGAAGAGAAGCCCGATTCCCCCACTAAGAAAAATTTTGTGGCTTTTATGGCTAGTCATGTGAGTGATAGTGAGAACTCATCGATTGATGAAACTTTAACACATGACACTTCCAAGGTCATAGTTTATGATTACCTTGTTTTTGATGATAGTGAGAGTGGAGAAGAAAGAGAGAGTGAGAATGAAGAAGAGGTTAATGTGAGTGAACTTCAAAATGCTTTTCAAGAACTTTATAAAGAATCTATTAAATTGAAAAGAGCTAATTTGAAGTTAGAAGCTAGTTTAAGAGAGAGTGTCAAGGTCATTGATGATAATGCTTTAATAGAAGACCTTAGGACACGTGAGAGGACTCTTCGAGAGAAGCTTGAATATGTAGAAGGCGAGAGAGATAGCCTTAGGGGTTTAATGGAATCCTTGAAAAAGGAGCTTCTTGCTTTTGAAGAGCGAAATGTTTTACTAGAATCTAACATTTTAGAATTGGAAAATAAATTAAAAGATTCTAGTAATGTCAAATTTGATTTGGAGTGTCGTTCGAAAAAACTAGATAAAATGTTAGGAACAGTCCAAATTAAAAATGACACTTGTGGTTTAGGCTTCAATACTTGTAATGAATCTAATCATAAAGCCAAGACCAATGTTTTAGGAGAATCTACTAGGAATGCATTTAAAGATCACTTCTTAGGTAAATCTTTTTGACATGTTTTTGCTTGTACACATTGTGGTCGAAAAGGTCATCTTAGGGAATTTTATTTTGATCTTAAACGAATTCCTAGAAAATCCCATAGTAAAGTAACCACGGTAGTTAACGTTCCAACACCCCAAGATAGTCATTCTTCATTAATTTGGGTTAGGAAATCCGACTTGGTTGCCTTGCAAAATAGGGTTTTTGATTCTCATTTACTTTCACATGCTTCCTCCCTTGCAAAATCTAAAGGATGAATGTGTTAGTGTTTGCATACTTTAGCGTTTGTACTTCATGCTATATTCACATGCTAAATGTATGCTTGTTTAGTCATTTTCTAGTCATTGCCTCATTTCATATCATATGCTAGAAATTATGACTTGTTTATCTTTTTGTATTATATTTCTTGTTTGAATTAACTGAAGAATATAAAAAGATTTTTGTTTATCATTTGGATTTTATTTCTTAATAATTTATGCTTAATGAAAAATTCAAATGATTTTTGTTTGTCTTTTGAGTATATATTTTCTATTTTTGGTTAAAAATGTCAAAAACTCAAAAAGATTTTATTTTGTGTGTATTTTTGTTTGACACACTTTATGTGGCATATATTTGTGTTTGAATCCCTTATTTTACGCTCCCACGTCGCTAGAACTTTTGGTTTAGACTTTCAATCCTTAAAATGTTCTTTACCATGTTTTATATGGAGTAGTTGGATTTTGTATTGTTTAAATGGATTCTATTTTTATATGCCTCTTTTCACACATGCACGAGCTCTTTTGAAATCTTAATGTCACATGTTATATTTGAGCTTTTTGAGGTGTTCTCCTACCAATCTAGTCATCTACATATCTATGACCTAGGAGGACTAGTGCATGTCAAAATCCGTTGCACGTGAGCTTTGTGAGATAAAAAATTATATATCTAAATGTGCACGGGGAAGGGCTCCGAAAGGATGAATTAAATCCTTTGCGATAGTAAGCCACCGTTTATTGGATCTAAAAGAAATACGTGATCCAAAGGCCTAAAAACAGAATATTTGGCATTAAAAAGAAAACAATTGCCAAGGCCTATGTTTGTTTGATATATTCATTCAAAAGCAAAAGAATATATATGTTTATTGAGGGAGAATTGGATGGTATATCAACGGTTTGCACAATGTCCGTTTATCCTAGTTGTCTTTAATGTCATGACTCTATTTGGTTTGTAAAATCATCATCATGCTAGGCTTGTATGCATTGTGTATGTTTGTTCATTGAGTTCAATCTTCATATTATCACATGAGGTTATATTTAAATGTGATAAAGTTTGCAATCAAATGAGAACTCCGTGAATGTTTATTAAGTGTTTGGGTCTAAATTTAATTGTTGCTAGTTCACACCCCTACACTTACGTTTCCATATGACACATTTTTGCCATACGAGTGTGCAAACTTATTTTTTTGTGTCATGTGTGTGTTTATATCTATATATATATATATGAAAGTGCTTCATTGGTATATTTCTAGTTTATATATATATGATATTTGTTTGTCTTTGACTTGCTTTTGTTGCCCATATCCTTTCATGTCTTATCACTTTGAGCCTCAACATGCTTTTATGTTTTGATTCTTTAGCCTTTGTCTATTCCTGAACAAAAAGGGGGAGAAATGGTATCTAATCCTATTATTATCGTATCTTAGTTTGGGGAGATTTATCTTAGGGGGAGACGTTTTTCTAAGTATATCATGTGTTTGATAAAGGGGAGAATTAATTTAGGGGAGTAATTAATTAAAATTGCATTTAATACTTTGATATTCCCTATGCATTTAATGAGTTTGCTTAAGTGTGAAGGATTTCTTCTAAAGCGGCATTGTTCAATGGCAAAGCGTTTGATCCTTGGGTTGAGTCAAGTTTGGATGGGTTATGTTTATGTTTTGAGTCTAGTGAGCTTGACGGCCCTTTAGGATTTTTGTTTGGTTTTTGTCCCGGAATAGCCAAAGGGGGAGATTTGTAAGGACACAAATTTCCAATTGAGTCCATGTACAGTATTGGCTCAATTCCGGACAAAAACATTTATTCATAGGATAATATGTAATTGTAATACTCTCAAGCCTATGAAGTGTTTATTGAAGACGTAGCGGCAAAGAGTATAAAGCCTCATCAAATATGCCGGTTTGCGTGCCTCGTTTCTACGTCATCAACTATGGTTCCATGCTCCCAAGGTATGAATGCAATATTATATATATAGGAGCTTGGAACAAGTTTATTGGGTGTTAGGTTTTATAAAAACTGCATTTTGTTTTAAGAAAGAATTAATTAAAACTTTAAATAAATGTTTATAAAGTTTTCTGGGCTTAAACAAGAATATTCAAACTCTCTGTTTTTTCATTCGATAGAGTCGTTCGAACGAGATTGTCGTTCGAACGAAAATGTCGTTCGAACGAACCTGCCAACGAGTTCCCATATTAGGCCACTGACATGTCGTTCGATATGTCGTTCGAACGAACCTTATGTTCGAACGAGATATCCAACGAGATTCTAACGAGTTCAATCTGGAACGTCGTTAGAAGTCTCGTTCGAACGAGATTTCGTTCGAACGAAATGTTGTTCGAACGAGATGCCAGGCGGGATCAGTTATTGGCAGTTTTTTGGTAGTTTTGTACCCACTTTCCCACTAAGTTTTTAACCAACTTTTTCAGACTTTATCTAGTGCGGGAAACCATTTTTCAAGGGCATGTTTTTCATATCATACAAACTCTTAGAGAGTGTTTTGAGAGCAACATTAAAAAGAGAAAAAGATCATGTTTTGAGTGAGATTTTAAAAGAGAAAAATATCCATCACTCTAGTGTTTACACCCAAATAAGTTTATTCCAAGTTCTCATATACATATCAATTGCTTGGAGTTTGGCACCGATTTTCTCTACCGAATTCAAGAAGAGAAGTTTCGGGTTTTGCTTCTACCTCCCACGAAGAAAAAAGAAGTATTTCTCATGTTGATTTACCCACACGGAGAAAGGCTCCATGCTCGGGTGACAGTGACCATATAAAGTCCTATCGGTGGATTCCGAGACGGCGGTGGTGTTCCAAGGTTATCCGCTAGGAAGAGGTGTCTACAAGAAGAAGCGTCGAGGCTTGAGAGGGATCGAGTCGTGCGTTGTAAGTCTATCTGTCTTGTACTTGTAATTCCGTATCTAGTGGATTTGTGGCTAGGGCCGTCCGAGGTTGTTTCCCGTCTTGGGTTTTTCCTCGTACATCGCGGCGTAGTGTGATTGATTTATTTTATCGTGCTTAAATAACATAGAACGCATGCTTAGAATAGTTCAAGATAAAATTCGATTTAAATCATCACACTCACTTTAATTGGGACTTATATTAAATATTGGGTAAAATTTATTTAATTCAAGTCATTTGCTAAAATTTGGTTTCGCCTAATTTTCTAATATCGATAAATATGACTTAGGCAAATTCTAGGACTTGGATTGAATTAACTTGGTTAAGTGAATATATTAATTGATTAATTTTACTTCACTTGGTGTAATTTTAATTTGTTTGAAGACATTAAAATTTGTTTGTTTATTTTGTGAACCATCTTTTCACGCTTCCGCATCTCTTGAGTTTATTTAAAAGGAAATTATATTTTATTTATCGTAATCAAATTCCGGGGCTTACACATTGGTATCAGAGATTTGATTTAGAAAAGCTCACGCCTTTCAACCTATTATCTATGTTAATAATAGGGAAACCCCAAACCCCATGAGCATAGGCACATTGTGGAACAACGTATATTCCTGTGTTATGTGCTTTTTGGTCCTCCCCTTAACCATTTTATCTTATTTATCATATATGCATTGAGTATAAACATTGTAGGAAGTTACCACCTACAATTGGCACCATCTATGTGAAACGATATGAGTTCTTTTCAATTAGCTAAATATTTGATATGTCTCACTCACCTAAAACATATCATATGAATTTTAATGACCAGGAGGGTCATCAATAGCACAACTATGTAGATCTAGAGGTTTATACCATCAACCACGAAGATTATGATGACCAATAGGGCTGTTAGATGACCCGTCCCTCTCAGAGGGTTAAATATGAGATTGGTGAGTATTACCAGTCCTCAGATGCTCGTTATATTCCTCAGGAGGATATGACAGTGAATACTGATGAGCTTGAGTGATCCTACCTGATCTCAAGTCTCATTAACAACCACGACAAGAATATTCAGGATGAAAGGGCTACAAACAAGAGAAAAATGTTGTAGTCCAACAACATTTAAACAAGATGGAAAAGGAAGCTCACAAAGAGAAGCACCAGCGTGGCTAATGCTCATGAACTCCAAGACCTCAGGCGAGCAGAGCTCGTATCCAAGGAAGGAGCACCTTAAAAGGAACTCCAAGCCCTCACCAAAGCTACCTTAAAAGGAAACCACGCCCCGACGACAGACGAGAAGATAGGGAGATCTATGACCTTGTCAAAAGAGAGGTAGGGAGAACCCATCCCATCAAGATGCTCATACTACTAAGGAGATAGCAATAAGCTCATTCGTCTTTCGAATGAAGTCACCATTAATCTGATCTATAGAAGAGTCTAAGCCTCCTAAGAATTTCTATCCCCCAAGATTCAAGATTTATAATGGGAAGACTGATCCAATAGATCACGTCATGAAATATTTTGAAGATATGACTCTATAGAACACTAATAAAGGATTGATGTATAGTATTTTTCCCTCCATTCTTAGAGACACTACCCAAAAATGGTTTGAAAAGATGCCTCACCAATCGATAGCTTCCTTAAAATAACTAGTTGAATCCTTCACAACCAAATTCATTACTAGCAGCATCTAACCCAAGAGAATGGACTAACTTTTAATGATGAAGAAAAAGCCTTTGAAAACACTAAATGAGTATGCTAGAAGGTAGTGGTAGGCATACAATGAGGTGGGGAATTGCACCGAGTAAGATGCGGTCGCATCCTTCAAAATTGGCCTATCAAGAGGTTTTATGGTCTACTAGTATTTCATCAAGCGAGAGGCCATTACGACCGATGACCTCATGTATAGGATAAAACAATGTGCCAAGATCAAAGATATGATGACTAGAGTTGACTAGGATGAGTAGAGACAAGAGAAACATAAGAATAGGGAAAATAAGGAGGCAAAAAAAAGTTGGAAGGAAGGAGAATCGGAAGTAGAAAAGAGCCAAGAAAAGGGATCATGAAAAGTCATTCAAGGAAGTTAACACAGTGTTCTCCGAACGATTTGACAAGATCTTCTATAAAATCAAGGGGGTATTATTTCAAATGTACCAAGAAGATGTTCAGTGATTTGAATGTGCAAATCATAAAGATCAATATCACACGAATGAAAACTATAAGGCACTGAAGTTATATCTCGAGGATCTAGTTCAGACCAGTTACCTAAACGACTTCATAGGGAAGAAGGAAGGCACAACGCTACCCATGATCGACAAGATACTAGATAACATCCTAAAACATGACATGGGACATGAATCTATGATAATCCATGGGGGCCCAAAACCTAATAATGTCATAGATAAGTGTTTAGGCTATATGTATATAATGATTCATGGAGCGTGAAACCTAAGCCAAGTCAAGGGGGACACCTTCATGATGGAGGTTAATAATCTCATGGTAGTTGTGTAAGACTTTTAGATTGACCCATTCAAGCCCATTATAGGCAAATACCGGTGGCCAGAGGATATCGATTACACGAGTCACATCATTTTTATCAATGATGATTTGGTCAGAGTCAGGACCCCTAACGACAATGCTTTTTTCATCATTCTCAGAGTTTCCAACTGGGTTATGGACAATCTATTGGTAGACCAATGGAGATCCTTAAATGTTATGTAACTCATGATGTTAAATTAGTTCAAATTTTAAGAAGTCACTATTCCATTGGTCAGATTTACAGGAAGAATGACCTTGCCCCTGGGAAAAGTAGTTCTCTCTGTCCGAGTTAGAGGGAGATCCAATCTTATTGAGTTCCTTGTATTCGATATAGACGCCCCATATAACTCTATCTTTTAGGACACAAGTCTCCGATTGAGTCTTAATGTTATGTTGGCTCAATTCTGGAAAAAAATGTTTGAGTCATAGGATAGTGTTCTTGTGTATCCTTCAAGCCTATGACATGTTAAAGTTGAAGACGTTGCGGCCTACTTATCAAGAGATCATCATTGCTAGTTTTCATGTGCCTCGTTTCACGTCATCAACTTAGTTCCAATCTCTCTTAAGGTATGAATGCATTACACACACACACACACACATATATATATATATATATATATATATATATAGGAGCTTGGAACAATTTTATTGGGTGTAATTTTATTTTAAAATAAAATCTAGTTTCAGAAGGTTATTTTAGAACTTTGAATAAAAAGTTTTTGGGCTTAAAATTAAAAAATGACATTCTGGCAGTTCGTTCGATATTGTCGTTCGAACGAGTTTGCCAATGATTTTTCCCAAATGGCCTCTGGAACTTCGTTAGAAGGGTGGTTCGAATGAGACTTCGTTCGAACAAAAATCTCATTCGAACGAGATTTTCGACGGGAAAATCCTTTGGCAGCTTTTTGGCAGTTTTCTCCTCTATCCCACTCTTTTGTTCCTACAAACTTTTCCAGATTGATTAAGTGCGGGAACTAACTCTTTCAAAGTAACTTTTTCATATTCTACAATCTCCAATAGAGAGTTTTGTGAGCATAATTCCACAATGAAAATGTTCATGTTTTGAGTGTATGTTTTTCAAGAAAATCTTTCTTAAACACTTTTGTTTACACCCATAACAGTTTAGTCTAAGTAACACATATATATATATATATTTTTTTTTGAGTGTTTGGAACCGAGTTTTCTCTACACCTCAAAGAAGAGAAGTTTGATATTACTTCTACACCCCTCAAAGAAGAAGTTTTTATTTTTGGCTGCGGCATTCTCATACGATGAAAGACACCATGTGTGGTTGACGGTTGTTCCCTAAAGCTTCATTGGTGGACTCTAAGGTTACGGTGGATTTCGGGATTATCGACTAAGCAGAGGTAGTTGTAAGAAGACGCGTGGGGGCTTGAGGGAGTCGAGTGTAGTAAGTCATCTATCTTGTAATTATAATTTCGTACTTAGTGGACTTAAGACTAGGGCCGTCCGAGGTTTTTTCCCATTGCGGGTTTCTCCTCGTACATCGCGGCGTAGTGGTTGTGAATTTATTTTATCTTGCAAATCACCTAAAACGCATGCTTAGGATTAAAAGATAAAATATGGTTTAATTCTCAATCTTGTTTAAATTGGTGCTGTAATTCAATTTGGGTAATATTTAAGTTAATTTAATTCAAGTCGGAAATTTAATTTGTTAAATTTGGTTTGACCTAATTTGGTAATATTGAAAATATTGTATAGTCAAATTTGAGGACTTGTGTTAAATTAATTTTGGGATAAAAGTAAATTTCTCATAGTTAACTTCAAGCGCTATTTTTGTTTGTGAGAAAATAAAAAAATTGGTTTGTGTGAATTTTGTGTGCGTGTGTGTTCACCATAATTCACTTATTTAGGTTAATTTTAATTTTTGTTTTCGAAATTAAAATTTGTAGTTTGTATTGTGTTGAAGCATCTTTATTCCGAATTAAATGAAATTCATGTGAAGGTTTTTAAAATTGGGGTCCTTCAAATTGGTATCAGAGCCGGAGCGCTAATTTATTCCGTTAAGGTCCTTTCAATATTTTTGGTTAAAAAATGGAATTTTTCCCATTTTCAAAATTTCTTATTTTTGATGGTTCCAACTACCCGTATTGGAAAGCGCATATGAAATCGGAACTTGGGTCTCTAGATGACAGGGTTTGATTGTCAGTTGTTAACGGGTGGTCCCAACCTACATATTTAGTTAAAAATGAAGGTGTTCCCAAACCCATAGATAGATGGAGTGAGAATGAATTTAAACTTGCTAATTTTAATTCCCGAGGTATAAATGCCTTGTTTAGCATGGTCACACTGGATGAATTTCGACGCATTATGACGTGTGAAACTTCTAAATAATCTTGGAATATTTTACAACTCACTCATGAAGGAACTAGTGTCATAAAATTTTCTAAACTCCAAAACCTCACCGCTCAATTTGAAACCATCAAGATGAATGAAAAAGAAACATTTGATGAATTTTATGCTAGAATTTTCCATATAGTTAATTCATCTTTTAATTTGGGAGAGAAAATACCCGATAACCGATTAGTAAAGAAAATTTTAAGGTCCCTACCCGATAGATTTATTCCTAAGGTGACTATGTTAAATTGTTTACCAAATTTGGCCTCTACGAAATTAGAAGAGCTCCTAGGTGACTTACAAACCTATTAACTAGACATATTTCCCTCTAAAACTCAAAAGAAAATAGATGAGGGCATTGCTTTGAAAGCCCGAAAGGAGGAAAAATAAGTAATAGAGAGTGAAAGTGATAGTGACTAAGAGAAGATGGCTATGTTTGCTAAGAAATTTTGAAAATGTCTCAAGTTTAACAAATATAAAAATGATTTTAAAAAATTTGATAACTCTAAGCATGACAAAATCGATAAGATCCCTAAAGTTCAAAAAGATGATCTTAATAGGGATGAGTCTAATAGGTGTTACGGTTGGGAAGGTTATGGCCATAGGGCGAGAGAGTGCCCCACTAAAATAAGGAGAGAGGGTAAGCAACCAATTTCCTATAATGCAACCCTTAGTGATAGTGATAAGTAAGAGGGACCCGATTCCCCCACTAAGCCCAATTTTGTGGCTTTTATGTCAATTCATGTGAGTGAAAGTGAGCAATCCTTTATTGATGTAATTTTAACACATGACACTTCCAAGTCTTTTGTTTGTGAATCCCAAAGATATGATGGTAGTGCGAGTGGAGAAGAAAGAGAGAGAGAAGTGATGAGGAGGTTGACGAGAGTGAACTCCAATTTCCTTTCCATGAATTACATGTAGAATATACAAAATTAAAAAGAGAAAATTTAAAGTTAGAAGCTAGTTTGAAAGAGCGTGCCGAGGTCATTAATGAGAGTGTTTTTGTGGAAGACCTTAGGACATGTGAGAGAGCTCTTTGTTAGAAGCTTGAATATATTGAAGGCGAGAGAGATAGCCTTAAAAGGTTTAATGAAATCCTTGAAAAGGGTGCTTCTCTCATTTGAAGAGCGCAATGTTTTATTAGAGTCTCACATTGTAGATCTAGAAAATAAACTAAAAGACTCTAGTAAAGTCAAATTTGATTTGGAGTGTCATTCAAAGAAATTAGATAAAATATTAGGAACGGTACAAATTAAAAATGACAAGCGTGGTTTAGGCTTCCATACTTGTAATGAGTCAACTCATAAAGCCAAAGCCAATGTTTTATGGGAATCCTCTAGGAACAATGTTATAGATCATTCCTTAGGTAAGTCCTTTCGCCAAGTCTTTAGGTTCTCACATTGTGGTAAAAAAACTCATCTAAGGAAGTTTTTCTTTGATCTTCAGCGAGGTCCTAGAAAATCCCTACGTAAGGCAACCGAGGTAGCCAGGATTCCTAAATCCCGAGATCATCATTTGCCATTAGTTTGGGTTAGGAGAACCGACTTTGTAGCTTTACAAGATAGGATTTTTTATTCTCATTTACTTTCACATGCTTCCTCTCTTGCTAAATCTAAAGGTTGTATGTGTTAGTTTGTGTTTGCATACTCTATCTTTTTGTCCCTCATATTATATATCATTGCTAGGTGTATGCATGTTTAGTCATTTTCTAGTCATTGCCTTATCTCATATCTCATGCTAGAATTATGATTTTTGTTTATATTTTGTATTATATTTAGTTTAGTTTGCATTAAATGAAAAGCATAAGTGATTTTTGTTTGTCTTTTGAGTAAATATTTTCGTTTGTTTGGTTAAAAATTTCAAAAACTCAAAGCGATTTTTATTGTGTGTATTTTGGTTTTACACATCTTTTGTGGCATATGTTTGTGTTTGAATCCTTTCTTTTTCGCTCCCATGTGGCTAGAACTTTTGGTTAAGATTGTCAATCCTTAAAATTCTCTTTACCATACTTACATGGAGTAGTTGGGGTTTGTGCTGCTATAATGGATTCTATTTTTACATGCCTCAATTCACACATGCACGAGCTCTTTTGAAATTATAACGTCCCATGTATATTTGAGCTTTATGAGGTGTTCTCCTACCAATCTAGTGATCTACATGCTATGTGACCTAGGAGGACTAGTGAATGTTAAAATCCGTTACACGCGAGAATTGAGGAAAAAAGATGATATATGATATGTGCACAGGGAAGGGCTCCGAAAGGAAATATCATCCTTTGCGAGTAAGCCACCGTTTGCTTGGACCTAAAAGAAATACGTGGTCCAAAGTCTTTAAAGAATAATGGAATTAAAAGAAAATATTTGCCAAGGCCTATTTTGTTTAGTTGATTTATTCATTCAAAATATTAAACTCTATATGCATATTTTGAAGGAGATAGGATGGTATATCAACGGTTTGTACAATGTCCGTTTATCCTAGTTGTACTTTCAATGTCATGACTCTATTGGTTTATAGAATCATCAAAATTCTAGGCTTGTATGAATTGTGTATGTTTGTTCATTGAGTTCAATATATATTGTCACATGAGGTTATATTCAAATGTGATAATGTTTGCAATTAAATGAGAACTCCGTGAACATGTTTTAAGTGATTTGGTCTAAATTTAAGTGTTACAAGTTCACACCCATTGACTTCCATTTCCACATGACACATTTTTGCCATACGAGTGTGAAAAGCTTATTGTATTTTGTGTCATGTGTGGTGTCTATAACTATATATATGTGCATGTGAGTTAGTGATATTCATTATGTCCACATATATATGGTATTTTTCTTTGGCTCGCTTTCTAGTAAAAATATGCTTCTAATTCATAATTGGTATCTATCTTGTTGCATATTGTTGTTGATATCACATGCTCAGTATCTTATGTATCACATCAGTATCATTTTTTTTGCATCTTCATTGGTATCCGTTATTATTTGTATGGATTCGTTATGATTTTGTTGCCCGTATGCTTTCATTCTCTTATCACTCTAAGCTTCATCGTGTTTAGATTAATTTTTATGCTTTGTCTATTCCTGAACAAAAAGGGGGAGAATATGATAGGGGGAGAAATGGTATCTAATCCTGTTATAATCATATCTTAGTTTAAGAGATTTAACTTAGGGGGAGTCGCGACATTGTTAGGTTGATTATAGTTGATAAAGGAATAATTAATTTAGGGAGAGTATTTATTTTACATGCATTTAATATTATTGATATTACCTATGCGTTTGATAGTGTGTTTAAGTGTGTATGAATTTTTCTAAGTGGAAAATTTCATCGGCAAAGCTTGATCCTTAGTTCTTGAGTCAAGTTTCCTATTTTGGGGGGGGGGGATTTTTTTTGTGTGTTTGAGTCTAGTAGAGCTTGACGACCCTTTAGGATTTTGTTTTAGTTTTTGTCCCAGAATAGCCAAAGGGGGAGATTTGTAACGACACAAGTCTCTGATTGAGACTTAATGTTGTGTTGGATCAATTTCGTACAAAAATGTTTGAGTCATAGGATAGTGTTCTTGTGTATCCTTGCAGCCTATGACATGTTAAAGTTGAAGACATTGCGAACTACTTATCAAGAGATCATTGATTACGCGTGAAAAGTAGCATTACGTCAGAACGGTAATCGTTGTTTCAGTTTCACTGCGATAATACAAACAAACATAAGTTACAACTACACTCAACTGGTGAGTATAGGGGTAAGTCGGGTATCGAATCCACAGAGAAAGATTGATAGATCGTAACAGATTATTAATCCAGGAATATAAGTTTAAAAAGGTGATGTGTGATAGGAAATAAAAGAAAAAAATAATTTAAGTCTAAATAAAAGTAAAGCGAGGATCGGGATATCATCCATCCATACGGCTTGAAACAACTAATAATCATAATTCTGGCTCGAGAGCAATTTAATCGAGCATTATCAATTAATCATAAACATCACACAATAAGGAATTAAATCCAAAGTTGCGAGATTAAACATTTAATTCGAAAATGGTCGCACGCGGATTAGACTCAGATTATCGCTATAAACACTAACGTTGCATGACAATGAAAGTTAAACGCGTAGTAATCCGACTTTAGTTCGCGCGGGTTCAATTAAACGCAATTTTACACAAAACCTAATTTTTGGAGCTTGGGTCCCGTTAATGGAGGAATGATATCCCGGCCCTATTTATAAATGGATATGGAAGATTAAAGATCAACATACACAACCCATATGGTTGTCAACCCAAAGAGATATGAGTCCAAGCTCTCAAAACCCAAACCCTAACCTAAAATGTCTTCTAAAACTCAGTCCCTAAAATATTAAAACAAAATTGGGTTATATTGTAAGTTGGGAGAAAAGAAAATAAGAAATAAAAGAAGGAAAAAATATCTGCAGAAATAGGGGA
The DNA here is from genome assembly GCA_949130495.1 of Sambucus nigra. NCBI lineage: Eukaryota > Viridiplantae > Streptophyta > Magnoliopsida > Dipsacales > Adoxaceae > Sambucus > Sambucus nigra. Next base: position 678,568,431 of record OX422208.1, on the reverse strand, counting down.
TCGATCGATCGATCAAGCAGGGCAGAATCAAGGAAGCCTTCTGCATTTTCATTTCTTCCTCTTCTCCCGTATTTTAGTTTCATTGTTTTCTCCTCTACTAGAAATGCCGTAACATCTTCATTCGGGATCGGAATCACGCACCGTTCATGACCATGTGAACCTTGCGAGGAGGGCTACAACTTTCGTTAGATGACAGGCCAGGTCCCCAAACTGTGAATTGATCGAATTGGCCTTGAACGTGCGATTGCATATGGAACTTCATCGGAATGCGTCCGAACTCCATAATTGGTACCTAAATACCTACAAAACCCAATTATACCTCATATAGCATGTTAACAATATAAACCGAGGTAGTGTGGTTAACGGGCTTAAATATAGAGATTAAGGCACCCAAGGGGGCTAAAATGCGTAGGTTCGACGGATGAAATACACAATATTTGCGTATTATCACAACCCCTAACTTACACATTGCTAGTCCCTAGTATTGAAATAGGATGCAACAAGAAAAACAAGTAAACCAAAAATAGGATATAGTAAAAAAAATATGGTATAAAGTGAATAAAAAGATAAGGCCACTTTCGAGGGCGAACGATTTCATTTAGCGTATGCAATAAGCTATTAAACCCCTAGGTCACCATAGTGGACGAGTGTCGTCTCATGAGGGTTTTCAGGGATGATACCCACAAACATCATACATTTTCCTCAAAATATGACTAATCACATGCGACAAACTCAACAATACGAATAAGATTTCAACATGTTATTAGCAAAGAAAATGAATTCACGCAAAAGTCCAAATCATTAACATTATAGAATGCACCTCAAAGAATTGAAACTTTAACATGTGGTAGGGGAGTGAGCACACGCAAAATATGAGTTGGAAAAAACTTAAATAACTCGGATACTAAATGTCAAAGCATGCATAAAAGTCAACCCTCACGGGCATTACACCCATAAAATGAATTCACTTGAAACAGGGAGGTAACACACGGGACATGCGGGCATAAGGAGTAAATGTAAAGGGAAACTAGGCCGCGCACATGTCACAAATGAAAAACTATACATAGGAACTAAAAACTGTAATCCCAATGAAATGATACCGCACATATAAAAGAGGCGAAATGCATTTTCACAGACTATCAAAACTATTTAAACCTTTGAATTACATCTACTTAAGATCACATAGGACTTTATTAGAGTTGTAATGTAGGCTAGGCTAGGGTACGAAATGAAAGGGATGTATATACGGATTCAAAAGTTTTTGAGGATGAAACTCGGGATAATGGGAAAAAGTGGGCAATTTTAAAATTGGACAAATGATTTCCAAACGAGCATTAGATATAACAATCGAGAGAGTAACAAGTATTATTGAAACACTATAGACAATATATACAAATTTCTCTTTCTTTTTTCTTTTCTTCTTTTTCTCACTTTTTTCTTTTGTTTTCTTTTGTTTTCAACTTTCTCTTTTTCTTCTGTTTTTCAATACACTTTCTTCTTTTCTCACTCTTTTCATGCTCAAATTGCAACCACAAAACAACAATATCATTCAATCCCAAGAAAACAATCCAAACAAGGCTATGTAAGGTACTATGTATGGTATAAAACTCTAATTTGGAGTTGGTTAGGGGATTTTGGGTAATGAAAAGAAAGGCTAGTATTTAGGCTCAAGTGGGTTGACTAGGGAACATATAAAAGATGAGGTCAAGGTCATATGGGTGATATACAAAGATGGCCTATGATCATTTCAAAAAGTTTACGCAATTCTCGAGTCAAAACCATATATGAAAATCATGCTCAAGTAGTACATTTCATATATGCACTCAACTAATGAACGATCAATGAAAGAATAAAGAGATTACCAATGAATGTAACGTTTTCAAAAAGGAAAGAATAATGTATACACTCACAAATTAAGATAAGTCTCTAATCTCACTCGGTGTAAGTATATACAATGCAACAAAAGATTATCAAGTTATAAAAATCTTAAACCAAATCAATATAACAAGAAAAATTCATGTGCTCAAGGGATAAAGTTTAATTCATGAAGTTATTCATAATATTAATGATTTAGGGACTAAAGACTAATAACTTCTAAAATCGAGAACATGCATCGTTGAATTGTCTAATGGATCGGACAATTATTAAAATTTATCATCCAAAACAAAAGTAAAATGCCTAAAAAAGGAGAAAAAAGAAAGAAAATATTTTTTGAAAATTTACATGCTTTGTAACTAAATTGTAGTCAAATTCAAGGACTAAACATGAAATGGATAGAATATCCCACACCCCTTAACTTAAATTTTGCATTGTCCCCAATGCGTCCATTAAAGAACACAACACAAAGATAGGAAGAGAATGATATTACCCACATTTGGAGCGATCTCCATAAATACAAGTCCGAATGAATCTGCAAAACAAGTTAGTACAAAGCATAGGAAAAATATATACCCATGTATTAAGTTAAAAGAAGCTATGCCACAAGTCACAATAATATAGAGGGGCTGAAGTGAAAATATTAGGTAAATTAATGGTGAACTTTTTGATTTTATTAAATGGAAGGTCACACACATCAAAATCTAATAAACAACCAAAAACTACGTTTTCATTTCTCATTCCATAAGTTCAATACAAAATAACTTAACACATTACAACTATTAAAAAGAAAGAAATAAAAATAAAAATAAAAATAAAAATAAAAATAAAAATAAAAATAAAAATAAAAATAAAAATAAAAATAAAAATAAAAAATACAACATAATATCCCCCCGAGAAAAGTCAAAAATGACCCAGTGCAGCAGTAGCCTAGTGGTCGAAAGCACTAGGATTAGAAGGATCCTGAAAATGAGGACGTAGCGCTATGTCCGAATCATGCCTCTGCAAGTAAATATCTCTCATCATGGCCTTCATCATCCGGTACTCAAGCCTCTGCTGCGCTCTAGCCTGCCTCTGTAAGGCCCACTCCTTCCGTTACTAGGCATGCTGCTGTCGCAGCTCTAACTGCTGTTGATCTAGGCAGGACTCCCATATAGCCCACTTGAGCTGGGTCTCCTCCCAGCGCTGGTCCTGCATGGCTTGAAATGCCTCAAAGCGGGCATCATAATCTGTGTGTGGCACGTGAGAACCCTCACCCTGCTCCATACCTCTAATCTCGGCCTCCTCCACTGCCCTTCGTTTTTTGTTCCCCGGCTCCCCCAAGCATGATTCAACATCTTCGAGATATTGTCCTTTGTGAGAAGCCCTAATGGCTCATGCTTGCGATCAGCATCGTACTCTAGGCAACCGTGAGAAGTGCAGATCCTCGTGATGAGGGCAGGAAAAGGAAGTGAAAATCTCCAGGCAGTCTCCTTTATGGTCGCGAGCATCGCCTCTAAAAATATTTTGGGCAAACTGATATCGCCCAAATCATGAAGCATAGTGTGGATCAATGCTGCGTGCTTGTGACGAACCTTTGATCGGTTGTTCGTCACCATTAATGAGTGGACGTTGATGTAGTGGATAACTCTCGGTAAGTCTGCCATTACCGCCGAACGGAATGCACCCTTCTTCCAAACCTCACCCGGTGCAAGGGCCTCTACCAACGTCGCATGCCCGAAAAGATCATTATTAATAAAGCTGACAGGATCCGTGGGGTTTGGCACATCCATAAAAGCTGCCAAATCAGAACGGTGGAGAGGTATTCGCACCCCACGGATCATGTCCTCATACGTAGTAGTCCCCTTCCCCCTTACCTCTACCAATGTTACGTAAAACATACGGACGAGATCTTCATTGACGCGCCCATTGGTAGCGAGAAAGGTCTCCCATACCTGTCGGCGCTACAAAACTCGCGCCTCCTGCGGTATGTGATCAAGGGTCCAGGCAAAATTATAACCCAGCGGTTGCTCGGATGTCTGAAAATAGGCTTGGTACCAATATCGTTCCTGCTCAGAGCGAAACCCCTCGACACCCTGGTGGGGCATGCACCTAGTGAATTTGTAATTTTTGATAGCGGCCATTTCAACCTACAAAACAATAATTAAACAATACAAAAAAAAATTGTAAGCACAATTAGTGGTTAGTTAGTGTACAAGTTGAAATGGTTGGTGCATGTGCGCAAAATCGAAGGAAAAAAAATTTAACATTGCGATAAATGTTGTCAAAATGCGACAAGGAGTGAAAATCACCCAAGTGTGTGCCAAAAAATGGATTGAAAACCGTCTTTGGCGTTTCAGAGAACACTTGGCGTGCGCAATGTGCGACGAGGGTGAAAAATACAACATTGAACTAACAAAATAGCCCAATTCATGAACACAATCACAATGCAACATCAAAAATGTGTTCATGAATGGATATATAGCAAGAATCATAGGTAAAATTAGTTGGAACAACAATACACAGGGAGACAACCACAAACCCTCAACAATGTCAAAACATGGATTAAACATTTAAAACTTGGGAAAAATCAACCAAAATCTACAAATACATAAGTTAGAAGGAAGGATTATACCTTTGAAGTGTAGAAAGTGGATGATAATTGAAGGAAAAAGCGGTGGGGGAACTTTAGGGCACGAAATTGGGAGAAGAGTGATAAAATAAATGAGGGAAAGTGGGAAAAAAATAAGCAACCCTGGGCCTTTTACTGGTCGATCGATCGATCGACCCTTGGGATTCGATTGATCGATGAAGCAGTAAAAGGCCTACTGCATGCTGTTTTTTAACAAGGGGGGAAATGACAATTAGGGGTATACATGGGGGGGGGGGGGGGGGGGAGGGATTGAATAAATAAGTATATATATAGTATATATAAGTACATGAAAATAAAAATACAAAGAAAAAAATTTAAAATAAAAGAAATAAAATAAAAAATACGAGGAATTGGACTAAAATATGCACACATACACATATGGTAACCACAAAAATGGAAAATATATACAACGAGCGACACACACGCATGTTCACAAAAAAATGAAAAAGAAAATAAAATAAAAAAGAAAAACAAATTCAAATGCGCGAGAATGAGTGTAAAAGATTAAGAAAAAAATATTTTTGTGACTTTTTTCATTGTTTTCTTAACAAGTGTGTGCCGGGGCGCATAGTCTCCGCAAATTCAAGTCTGTTGAACCTACAAAAGAGTTAGAACCAAGCATACAAAAAGAAGTAAAAAGAGATTAACTAATTACACTAGGCTAAATTAAGAGAAAATAAAAATGAAGAAGTTAGTATATACAACCTACACATAGGATGTCCAATTAGCTATATATTAAAAGTTGAAATTTTTGAGGGTCCATCCAAAACACAATTTGACTTTGACGGATTAAATAGTGGACCCTCCCGAACATGCATGACTCCTGAAAAATAGGAATTCTGTTCAAATGACGGAAGGCATGTGTAAGGCGATAAAAGTGAACCATCCCCGATTGAAACTTTCGGAGGGAGGATGGGGGATTTGGATAAGACGGCCGATAAATACACGTGTGGGACTAGACAAATTGAATCACCTCCCAAGTATTTTAAAGTTGGAATGGGAGGCGACACACATGAGGGCAAATATGTCGTCATGGAAGGCGGCTCAAGTGAGTACTCCTCCTCGGTGAAAAGTTTTGGAACTAAAAAGTTTTGAACCGATTCATCGGGTACTCGAATTGGTGTGACATTATAGAATAAATACGGGGATGAAAGAAATTCAAGCTCAGGCGATGAGTGATCATTGCCGAAAGATTGAATTTCGGAAGAAATAGGATCGTTTATAATGAAACTTTCTTCTTTGAAAATCAAAGAAAAAATGAATTCATTGCAAATGGATACTATGCCCTTTTCATCCTCATTTTCATTCTCTACTACACCATGGGTCAAGTAAAGGATGATTAGTTCCAAAGTAGGAACAAAGTCCTCATTTGGTTCAAAACAATCCTTGACTTCGTAAGTCTCCGAAGAAAAGTCATCGTCGGATTCAAATAGTAAATCCAACTCGTGTTCCCAACAACGATTTTCTTCCCGATAACGGTTTTAAATCCTCTCATTTTCAAGCATGCACAATCCCTCACCTAAAGTCATAGGGTGAGGAGCGGATTCTTGGAAATGGGAAGTTTGGAAATTGTTCTCGGGACTACACTCAAAATTATTAAGATAAGAATTTTGAAAATGATTACAATTGGTTTCAAAATTCTTATCATAAGGATCTTGCGACCCAGAATGAAAATGATCACGCCCAAAATTGATGTAATCCAAACTTTGACTTTCGTAATACTCACCCAATGTCATTTTAGATATTACAACTTTTTGGAATTGCAAGTATTGACCAAAAGTCATAGGTTTACCGAAATTTTGAGAATTATCATTAGGATTCCCAGAAAAATTAGAATAAGACATGCTTACCCCAACTAAGGCTCGAGAGGACAAATTCCACAAAGCAATGTGCGATGGGAAAATTCAAGCATTTCTAGGCACTCAAATGTAGCAGTCCTGCAAAAAATGTTAAAAGAAAGAATACAAATACAAAAGAAAGAATACTACGAACCAATAAGACTATTACAATCTAAATCAAAACTTCCCAAGCAACAAAGCCATTTTAATTACGCATGAAAAGTAGCATCGCCTCAGAACGTTAATCGTTGTTTTAGTTTCACCGCGATAATACAAACAAACCTAAGTTACGACTATACTCAACTAGTGAGTATAGCGGTAAGTCGGTTATCAAATCCACAGAGAAAGTTTGATAGATCGTAACTAATTATTAATCCAGTAATAAAAGTGTAAAAAGGTGATGTGTGTTAGGAAATAAAAGAAAAGAATAAGTTAAGTCTAAATAAAAGTAAAGCAAGGATCGGGATATCATCCATACATACGGCTCGAAACAACTAATAATGAGAATTCCGGCTAGAGGGAAATTTAATCGAGCATTATCAATTAATCATAAACATCACACAATAAGGAATTAAATCCAAAGTTGCGAGATTAAACATTTAATCCGAAAATGGTCGCACGTGGATTAAACTCGGATTATCGCTAAAAACATTAACGTTGCATGACAATGAAAGTTAAACGCATAATAATCCGACTTTAGTTCGTGCGGGTTAAATTAAATGCAATTTTACACAAAACCTAATTTTCGGAGCTCGGGGCCCGTTAATGGTGGAACGACATCCCGACCCTATTTATCTAAGGGCACATAATGAACTAAGTGAATTTATACTGATTGAACTAGGAAAGAAAGAAATAAAGCATTTAAACTAATTAAGAAAGCATGGAAATTATTCTACAAAGCAAGAAATAGCAAGAACAAATATATAAATGGAGATGGAAGATGAAAGATCAACATACACAACCCATATGGTTGTTAACCCAAAGAGATATGAAGCCAAGCTCTCAAAACCCAAATCCTAGCCTAAAATGTCTTCTAAAACTCAGTCACTAAAATATTACAACAAAATTGGGTTATATAGTAAGTTGGGAGAAAAGAAAAGAAAAAAGAAAAGAAGGCAAAAATATCTGCAGAAACAGGGGATCGATCGATCGATCAAGCAGGGCAGAACCAAGGCAGCCTTCTGCATTTCCATTTCTTCCTCTTCTCCCCTCTTTTGGTTTCATTGTTTTCTCCTTCGCTAGAAATGCCGTAACTTCTTCATTCGGGATCTGAATCGTGCACCGTTCACGGACAGGCGAAGCTTGCGAGGAGAGCTACAACTTTCGTGAGATGTCGGGCCAGGCGCCCAAATTATGAATTGATCGAATTGCCCTTGAACGTGCGATTGCGTACGGAACTTCATTAGAATGCATTCGAACTCCATACTTGGTACCTAAATACCTACAAAACCCCAATTATACCTCATATAGCATGTTAACAATATAAACCGAGGTAGTCTGGTTAACAGGCTTAAATATAGAGATTAAGGCACCCGAGGGGGCTAAAATGCGTAGGTTCGACGGATGAAATATGCAATATTTGCGTATTATCAATCATCATTGCCGATTTTCATATGCCTCGTTTCACGCCATCAACTTAGTTCAAATATCTCCTAATGTTTGAATGCATTATATATATATATATATATATATATATATAGGAGCATGGAACAATTTTATTGGGTGTAATTTTATTTTAAAATAAAATTTATTTTCAGAAGGTTATTTTAGAACTTTGAATAAAAACTTTTTGGACTTAAAATTCAAAAATGACATTCTGGCAGTTCGTTCGATATTGTTGTTCGAACGAGTTTGTCGTTTGAATGAGAATGTCGTTCGAAAGAGTTTGCCAACGACTTTTCCTAATTGGCCTCCGGAACTTCGTTAGAAGGTTCATTCGAACGAGACTTCGATCGAATGAAAAATCTCGTTCGAACGAGATTTCTGGCGGGAAAATCCTTAGGCGGTTTTTTGACAGTTTTCCCTTCTATCCCACTCTTTTGTTCCCACTAACCTTTCTAGATTTATTAAGTGCGGGAACCAATTTTCATATTCTACAATCTCCAAGAGAGAGTTTTGTGAGCATAATTCCACAATGAAAATGTTCATGTTTTGAGTGTGTGTTTTTCAAAAAAATCTTTCTTAAACACTTTTGTTTACACCGATAAGAGTTTAGTCCAAGTACCACACACACACACACACACACACACACACACATACATATATATATATATATATATATATATTCTTGGAGTGCTTGGCACCGGGTTTCCTCTACACCTCAAAGAAGAGAAGTTTGGGTTTACTTCTACAACCCTCAAAGAAGAAGTTTTTGTTTTTGGTTGCGGCATTCTCATACGGTAAAAGGCACTGTGTGTGGTTGACGGTTGTTCCCTAAAGCTTCATTGGTGGACTCCAAGATTCCGATGGATTTCGGGATTGTCGGTTAAGTAGAGGTAGTTGCAAGAAGACGCATCGGGGATTGAAGGGGTTGAGTCGAGTGTAGTAAGTCATATTTCTTGTAATTGTAATTCCTTACTTAGTGGACTTAAGGCTAGGGTTGTCTGAGGTTTTTTCTCATCGTGGGTTTTTCCTTGTATATCGCGGCATAGTTGTAGTGAATTTATTTTATGTTGCAAATCACCTAGAACGCATGTTTAGGATTAAAAGATAAAATATGGTTTAATTCTCAATCTTGTTTAAATTGGCGCTATAATTCAATTTGGGTAATATTTAAGTTAATTTAATTCATGTAGGAAATTTAATTTGTTAAATTTCGTTTGATCTAATTTGGTAATATTGAAAATATTGTGTAGGCAAATTTTAGGACTTGTGTTAAATTAACTTTGCGCTAAAAGTAAATTTCTCATAGTTAACTTCAAGTGCTATTTTTGTTTGTGAGAAAATCCAAATATTGGTTTGTGTGAATTTTGTGTGCGTGTGTGTGTTCACCATAATTCACTTATTTATGTTAATTCTAATTTTGGTTTTAGAAATTAAAATTGGTAGTTTGTATTGTGTTGAACCATCCTTATTCCTCGTTAATGGAAATTCATGTGAATGTTTTTAAAATTGGGGTCCTTCACTATACTCAATAGAGGATGGTTATACGCCATTATGGTTGTACTATCCACCTACCATTCAAACATAAAGTGCATCAGCAACAAAGGAGTTATGGAGATACGAGGGAACCAAGCCTTGGACAAATAATGTTTTTATAGTTGTCATCCGACCTAAGAAGGAGAAGAATAAAAATGGCTATAGATCCATAGGAGGTCTCCACACCTTTCAAACGGTAGTAAAAGTATGGGCGATCTGGTGTTGAGGAAATCAGGGTTACCCCTAATAATCGGACTATGGAACCCCTGCAAAAGGTAACGTTTGATGATAATCAACCTAAAAAGAAGTTACACATATATAGTTCACTCACGTGAGTAGAGAAAAAATAGTTGGTTACTTTCCTCAAAGGCAACTAATATTTATTTGCATGGAGTCCATATGACATATCTGGAATAAACTCGAAAATGATGTGTCAAAAGCTCTATGTGGATCTGATGCATCCATTAGTGGCTCAAAAGGGCGACGAATTGTTCCCGAGAATGGTAAAACTATTGAAGAGTAAGTGAGGAAAAGTATGGAGGCATATTTTATGAAAGAAGTTCAATTACCCAGGTGGCCGTCAAATCTAGTTGTTGTAAGGAAGAGCAATGAAAAGTGGAGAGTGTACATAGACTTCACTGATCTAAACTGTGCATGCTCAAAGGATAGTTTTCCCCTCCTAAAGATAAACCAGATGGTTGATGCCACCGTTAACCATGAGTGTATGAGATTCCTTGATGCCTACTCTAATTACCACCAAATACCACTATTCGCTCCCGAACAGGGAATGACCTTATTCATCACTATTCTGGGACTATATGTCTATAAAGTGATATCGTTCAGATTAAAAAATATTGGGGATACCTACCAGAGAAATGTGATGAAGATGTTCAAGGACCAATTGGGAGTTACAATGGAGGTATATATTGATAACATGATTATAAATAGAAGGAGGAAGGGTGATCACCTTGCAGACTTGGCAAAAACATCTGAAGTACTTCATTATTACATGATGAAGCTAAACATAATGAAGTGATCCATTGGGGTACAATCGGTAAAGTTCCTTGGATAATTTGTTAGTCAAAGAGGTATCAAGAAAAACCCTAAGCAAACTGAAGCCATCAGGAAGGTGAAACCACCGATGACTATGCACGAGGTGAAAAAGTTGACTGATAAACTAGCCTCCCCCAACCGCTTCATATTTAAGTATTCGAGAAATGATGACCTTTTTTTAAAGAACATAAGAAAGATAGGAAGTATGGAATGATGAATGTACCAGGAAACTTGAATATATAAATAATTATCTGATCAAATCACAACTGTTGACCATTCCAGTCGATAGAGGCCATTTGTACTTGTATATGGCGGGGTCCAGTGGCATATTTAGCTCAACCTTAGTTTGTGAGAAGAATCGGCGTCAGGCTCAAATTTATTGTGCTAGAAAAATGTTTGTTGATGGTAAAAATAGATACCTATCATTGGAGAAGCTCGCATACGCACTGGTGATATCCTTCAAGATGTTGAAGCACTAATTTGAGGCACGCGCCATCATCATTTTAACCTTAAGGATGAACTATTCGAACGGATATCTAACTGGTAGGTATGACTTATAAGATTTGATATTGAGTTTCATCTTATAACCTTGATAAAAATAAGTCATAAAAGAATTCATTGCTGAATTTTGCAATCATTAAGAACCACAAAAGACTGGAAATGGAAGTATAGATTATGTCCTATAGCTAATCAAAAAAGGAGATAAATGGGTAGAATATGTTGATAGAGCCTTAAATCTAATGGGGAACGAGTGGGGATAGTACTGGTATCCAGAATAAAATAGTTCTCGAACAAGTAATTCGTTTGGGACAGATTGCAAAAAGCACTCTCCTTGGGATCCTGTCACCTTGACCTCTTATGTGAATCAAGGCTGGTATTAAATAAAATATCAGGTGATTAAAATGTTGACAATGAGCATGTGGATGCATACCTTGAAGAAGCCCAGCAGTTGGTCGCTCCATTTTTGCATGTAAAAGTGCAATGGTTCGCAAGAAGGAACAATAGTCATGCTAATGCAATGACCACACTTACATCACTTGTTACGGGGGACATGAAATGACTAATTGAAGTGGTGTACCTCGACCAGCCCAGTATCAACTGAGGGAAATCTTCAGAGCATGTTTTCTTCATCGATAGGACCCCAAGATAAATGGATTCGATCATTTGTTACCTAATGGAAGATGCACTATCAGTTGATAGTATATAAGTGCACAATGTATGGGTGAGATCTGTTGATTTCCACTTAGGGACATATAAGAAACTATATTGACGCTCTTTGTTAGGTCCTTGCCTCCAACGCGTGCACCCAAATAACGTGAAACAGACCATCTACAAGCTTTATTAGGGGATATGTAGGAGCCACACATGGGATAGATTGCTGGCATTTGGGGTAATGAAATAAGAATACAAGTGGCTATGCGTGTAAATGGACGTTGTTCCATATATTTGAAAATGAAAGTAATGTTAACTCTTCTCAACACTAGTGCACTAAAAGCCCAGTGACCTCAAGTCCATCATAAGTCCTTATCCATTTTCCTAGTGAGGACTTGATATCCATTAATTAACCATAGGATATAGAAAACTTTCTTCTTCAGCAGTAGACCATCATTTCGTAATTAGCCATAGAGAAAACTTTACAAGGGTTTGATGTATTGTGTGGAAATCAGGTTTCAAAAATCCCAACAAATCATATTTAGGGATGTATGATTTGAAAAACAAAAGTGTTTTTTTGAAATAAAAAGAAGAATACTTTATGTGCAGATTGCAATTATTTTTGCCTGAAGAGTTGTGTAAAATAGTTGAAAAGAATAATTTTTATAGAAAACAAAATTTTCGAGGTGGAGAGTTTAGTCGAATGAAAATTGCACTTTATTCGAACAAAAACCATCAGTTCGTTCTAACGAGGTCAAATCCCGCTTGAATGAAAGTCTTAGCTCATTTCAACGAGATTCCAATGGCCTTCAAACGAGGTTTGTTCTGTCAAATAAAAACCACTTGTTAGATGCTCTCTATAAGATCATTATAATAAATTTAGAATTTTGTTCTGTAGGGGGAGTCCTCGTCAAAGAGTAATTAACATAGTGAACCCGTTGATTGGAAAATGAAGAAGGAGGATGAAGGTCACCCGAGTAAGTTACCTCGAAGATTATCCATAGTAGTGGCTCGAAGTACCTACCTCAAAGAATTCTTCTACGGACCTGGTTCGAAGGATCTATCTCAAAGATCAAAGTTACTTGAATGATGATAGTTTGTAATAAGAAATAGAATGAATTTTATCATGTACTTTATCTTATGTTATATGTTTATCGAGGTTGTTTGGCACCCATGAGGGACCATGCCTGACATGGCATAGGAGTGCTAACATGCTCTATTAAACAACCTCCTCTTGGGAGCCTCGCAGTGACATGGTTTGGAGGATTGAGAGAAAGGAAACGTTGGGAACAAAATTATCAACCCTCTTGGTACACTTCGGTAAAACTTCACGTAGTACATATGGTTGCTCGAGCCACTACAACCGAGCTACCTTAACTTCTACTTGTTCGAGGGAACCTCCCCGAGGTACCTCAATCTTGCAGCCTTGGTCTTAAGATAGTTCTTAACCATCAAACATAAAACTAAACACTAGAGATACCTATAAGATGAGCAACCTTAAAGAAGATGCCATCTCGCCTAACTGATGTGACTATACACCTACAAGAGTCATTGCTTACCCATTTTCTAACGTTATAATATCTGGCATTGAGGGACTCGAAGTTATGGCACTCAAGTGGGTTTATCCTTAGGACGGTAGGATTAGTTCACCAAACCTGACCCTTTAGCCATTATAAGGTAAGCTCGAAGATGGCACATCATGCCCATCATTAATGTACACCATACCTCCAGGCAATGAAATAGTTTCCCGTCAAGTTATGAGATCCCATGCATTTAATACAATATCTTATGCATTAATGGGAGGTACTTGTGCATTTCATACGATTGATCATATTGACGACAGGAAAGTTCACTCGAGTAACTTTCCCTTCATATAAATACACCAAGCAAGCAGTTTAATGGAAAGACATTCTAAGACTAGAATTACTGTCTAACTTCCCCTATACACGAGAACTATTAGGAGAACATAATTTCCCACACCCATTGATTACCCATATCATTAAGAATAACTGAGCTTGAAGTTCCTTCCTTCCCTTTATTATGCATTAAATGCTTGCTCTTTCTCCCTCCGACTAAGAAACTTACTGGTCCCATCTATTTATTGTGCATGTTGTATATTTGTTGTACCAACATATCATTTAATACAAGTATGCATATTTAATCACTCTGCCTCTTACGCACTTGTGATCACTGTCAAGCTTTAATATTGCACGGTGTTGATCCCGATCTTGATTAGGGGTTACGCCTCACTTAATACTAACTGTATTCCAAGAACCCACATCTTACATTTGGCAACTCTATTGGGGAGGTATTCTCTTCTTAAAAGAGACCAGAGGAAGACACCACCAGAATCATTGACTTTAATGCCATACAGTGTGAAAAGGAGGTAAACCTCTCCATGCTATTTGAGGGAGTGAGGATATAGCACGGACGGAGCCTAGTGAGTCCTATTCCGGTGTGACAGAAATGATGGGCACACAGACAGGAATAGGCCCGACACAAATTAAAAGACTCATGGTTTTGTTCTTAGAGTTCATCAAGACTTCAGCGGCCCAGGGGATGTTGGGAATACCTATAGGAGGGAACTCCTTCATTACACCACCACCGAAAATACCTGCCCCTACCGTTACGGGGGTGTTACTACACCCGGTTTTAACGACACTCTCCCTACCACTCTGCCAACCTTTGGCAGTGTAGCTCCCACCATGGTCCCACCCATGAAAACTGGCCAGCGCCACAAGATGTAGGAATGACTTCGACAACACAGGGTACGTTGGGCAGCACGAAAAAAGTTAACCACCCACTCCGACGATTTCGATAGTAGTAGCAGCGCACCGGCCAACTTGGAAGAAATGAAGAGGGAGATGTTAAAGTTTATAGCAGTGTTCAAAGGGGGAGATAGTTCTTCGGTGTATGATGACTTACATACTCCATAGCCAGAGGCATACAACAACGACCCTTACCTAATAGGGTATATTCCACCAATCTTCGAGAAGTACACGGGGAAAGGTGCAAACCCAAAGGAGCACGTGAAATAATTTATCGAAAGTCTTGGGGCCCATTGCAATAAAAAAAAGCTGAGATTGAGGGAATTGTCAAAATCCTTGAAAGAGAAAGCATACACGTGGTACTCCCACCTATCCCCAGGCAATGTGCGTTCCTGGGAGGAATTATAAATTTTGTTCGTACAAAAGTTCTTTTTAGCTGAGGATGAGTTTACACTCACGCAGCTAGCACGTGGGAAATAGAAGCCAAAGGCAGAATGTCGTGGTCTATATTTCAAGGTTTCGTGAGAACTCTTTGGATGATAGGGAGGAAACAAAAGAGAATAAACTTTTGCAATTTTTCCTAGAAGGTTTGTTACCTGAGTATATTTGCCATTTGATTAATGAAATGCGAGAGGGTACATTCGCATCGTTCTTAAAAATAGTGAGGAACATTACCTTGGTAGTTAAGCCTGTACTACCCCCGCATACATTGTCAACCTTGCTACTAAGGCCAGCGGTTGCCTCGGGGAGGGGAGTACCCTCGAAGGTCAACTACGTAGATGATGGGGATAAGGAGGAAAGTAGTGGCGACCGTGGAGGAAAAAGGGGGAAAGGCAATAAGAGAAGATTCAAAGGCGAGGAAGATCCCCCCGAGATACCTTACACGGTGGATCAAGCTTTGAACCTGTATGATATTATGGTTCAAGACAAGGTTTATAGGATGATCAACGTTAACATGTTGTAACTCTCTCGGGAGGACAGGGAGAAACTTCACTATTGAGCACTTCCCAATAGGGTGAACCACCCTAGTAAAGTGTATTTTTCACTAAGGAGATTGATCTACCGTCATTTAAAGAATAGAGACACAGATTTGCCCCAAGTTGATGTGAACGATAACCCTTTACGACCACATGTAGCCCATCTAGCAAGCTCGTTTGATGAAGAGTCTGAACAATTGATGAGAGATCAGTGGTCCAAAGAGGGTGACTTTGAAGAATATCTGAAGGAATGCACCTTCAAGATGTCTCAGCTCCATTTAGATGATGAGGTAGAGGAGGTTGATGAATAAAGGAAATAAGTAAATGACCCCTTTGAGGGACTTAGTAGGCATATGGGAGTCTGCTCTCTGGAAGAGGTAAATGTAGTGATAGCCTACGATGAGGATGCGTATAGAGATATAGAGGATATTTATGACCTAGAAGATGAACAAGAAGACCCGTGGGTCGAATGCACGATAATTTATCGCTCACCTAAGTTTGGCTCGTTCTTCAATCAGGTCGGCCTCCCTGAGGACTCTTGACAGGAAGTTGCGTGAGCCATCTTAGAAATTGTAAAGAAGAACATGGTGACGCACCTGAAATGGAAAGGGCCTATGGCCAGGCTTATGAAAAGGTAACTCTCTAAAGTCACATTCTCAAAAGTTGATAGATTAATAAGGTACCCCCATAATAGACCCTTGTATGTTATGACATCTATAAATGATTGTGTTTTTTTTCCTATTTTGTTGGACGGGGGACCATCCATCAATATAATGCCTATTGGATCCTTTTATGCTACTGGACTGTCAGACAAAATGATAGTACCCCATTCATTGGCAATATCAGGGTATGACAATCAGTCATCCTATTGATGGGTTATGTCAATGTAAGCATCACGATGGGGAATATTACTTCTCATATCAAATTCCATATCATGAACTACAAGCCATCATACCAACTTCTAGTGGGCTGGGTATGGATGCACAACCATGGGTTAGTACCCTCCACCTATCATCAATGCGCTAAGGAAAACAAAAATGTAAAGTAGGTGATCATTTGAGCAACTAAGAAACCTTTTGAAAAAGAGGAATCCCATATGGTAGACGCCGCTTTTTATATATATCTGACATAAGAGGCTATGAAGGTAATAAGGTACATCGGGGGAACAAGGGTCCCATCTACTTGAGAGAGGGTGAGAGAACCTTCCCGAATAGTAGTGGCCTACGAAGACATAACTTGGGTACAACAAGGTCCCTTAGTCTATCGAGGCAGCTCCGAGACCGAATGACCCCACACATTGATCTAATCGAGCACCAAGTCAAGATTGAAAATGTCCTTAGCAAGAGAACGGTGATAGAAGTGGACGAGAATCACATGAAGTGTCCCTTGAAAGAAAAAGTTTCACAACAGTGCAAATGGGTGGTTCTGCCTAATGATAGAATTATCTACAAATTATAAAGGTATGAGTGGGCAGCTGAAGGTCTGGATGATGAAGTTGACCCGGTTTATGAATACTTTTTGTCGGACAACCAAGGGCAATGCTTAGTGATTGATAAATCTGGAGTGCAAGATTTTATGGAAGAGGTAGAAGAAGAATCTGAGTGGATGAATGACAATCAAAGGCCATAGATTCAAGAGTTGGAGAAAATTTTCCTGCCCAAAGAAGGTGATGATCCTAACCCCAAATGTATCTCGACGGACTTGGAGGGAGTGCCTCGAGAGGAGTTAATAAAATTTTTGCTAGAATTCAAAGATGTCTTCACATGGAAGTACATCTAGATACCTAGGGTAGACAATGAGGTGAGCTATCACAGGTTGAACATTTTGCCATTAGCCATCCTGGTGAAGCAGGCCACCGAACGTACAAGGTAAAGTTGGATCTAAAGATAAAAAAATAAGTTCAAAGACTACGTATGATCGATTTCATAGTCCCAATACAAAATAAAATTTGGCTTTCTAGTATCGTGCATGTGGTAAGGAAAGATAAGAGCCAGATCAGGATATGTGAGGAATTTAGGGACCTAAATCGAGCTTGCCCGAAAGATGATTCCCGCTACCTTCCATTATTAGCTTGATTAATGAAAATGGGGGCTATGAGATCTAAAGCTTCATGGATGGTTATGTGGGATACAACCAGATAAAGATGGGTTCCTCCGATACAGATAAGATCACTTTTATAATGCCTTATGGTAACTTTATGTACACAGTTATTCCTTTGAGGTTGAAGAATACGGGAGCCACTTACCAAAGGACAATAATGACCACCTTTCATAATATTTTCCACAAGACTCTGGAGTTTTATGTCGATGATCTGGTAATAAAATCCAAGAAGGAGGAGTCCCACCTAGATGACTTGAGTAGGGTGCTCACTAGCGAGAAATTATTGGGGTTCGTGGTGAATCATCAAGGGGTGCAGATGGACTTGGACAAGTGTCGGGCCTTCCTTAATATGCCAAGATCGAAGTCAGCAAAAAAATTCAAAATATTTCTTAGGAATGTCTCCTACTTGAGGAGGTTTGTCCTAGGGCTAGTTGAGGAAACACATCCGTTGATGGAGTTACTAAGAAATCACCTGAAGTTCTCATGGGAAGCGATGCACCAAGATGCCATGGGCAAGATGAAGGCTCTCTTCACTTCACCTCAAACGATGATCCCCCTGAAGGTATGTATCCCTTTAAGTCTATATCTTACATTAACCGAACGATATATTGGTACTTTATTGGCCAAAGAGATGGAAGGTGTAGAGAAACCTATTTATTACCTAAGCAGAATCATACATGGGCCTGAAACCAGATATACTAGTATTGAGAGGCATTATTTAGCTCTTGTATTTGTATCATAAAAACATAGGCACTACTTACTATTATTCACAGTCCATGTTGTAACTAGTTGTGATCCTATAAAGTCTTTTCTTACTAGAACTATGCTAATAGGTAGGGCAAATCGATGGCTCTTAATCCTCTCAGAAGAGCCAAGAATATGAAGATTTATTGGCCATCTTTCCATAGGGAATGTTTGAGCCACTTATGGAAGAAATACCAGGTCATGATCTCCAGGACAACTTTATAGCATCTATCCTCGACAAGTGGAGTATAGAATTCGGCATATCTTGAGCCGAGAAAAGGTGGAAACGGGAGTCATCCTATGACGAGATGGTAAAGAGGTTCGCTTATCTTTTAAGATGGAATTTAAATGTTCAAATAATGAGGTTGAATACGAGGCAGTGGTCTTGGGGTTGCTTGAAGGTCTCAAAAGAGGTATCCAAGTCCTGACGATAAATGGAGACCCCAACTTCATGGTGAAATAGATAACTCGTGAATTCTCCCTGAAGCATATGAGCTTGGCGCCCTACAAAATTATCATATACTGATTACTCGGGAAGTTTGAAGTGGTAAATATCAAGAGGCATCCCCAAACGATGAACCGACATAACAATGCTTATGCCACCATTTCCCAAAAGATTGCCTTTAATGGAGAATCAACGATGGTTCGGATCATAAAGAGGATAGCTCCCTCGATAGTGTTAAAAATGTTGCCCATAGACGACAAGGATGATTGAAGAGTCGAGATCAGAAAGAAATTAGAGATAGGAGAAGATTCACTGAGTTTAGTTGAGATGGCACAATACTTTGTCACCAGTGTCAAATTATACTACAAAAATTAAAGGGGTCTGGGTGTCCATAAGCATGGACCCCGAGGAAGCCAAAAGAAGATTGATTGAGGTGTAGGAAGACAGTTGTAAAACCACCGAGATTACTTTGTATAGAATGGTACAATGGGCAGGGTATTTTTGGCCTTTGATGAGACAAGATTTTGCCGTAGTAAAAAGAGAGTGCGCGAAGTGTTGTCTGTTCTATCAGGCAGCAGAGTGCAATTTCATTAATAAACCCCAAGATTAGAGGCAGTCATATATGGCTTTGTTGATAGAAAAAGAAATGCTTAAGGACAAAGAGGATGACACCAAAGTATAGAGGTGAGCACCCAGGTACTTTGTGCAAGAATGGAAGTTGTACCGATAAGGCTACCATGACAGGCCCCTCAGGTGCATAAGCGGAGAGGAGGCCAAAGAAGTGCAGAAGCAAGCTCACGAGTCAGGCCACATCGAAGTAGCCAAGCTCTACGATCAACTCATGACCTTGGGATATTATTGGCCTATAATGGAGAAAGATTCGATGGAGTACGTTCATAAGTGTAAAGCTTGTCAACAACATGGGAATATGATCCGCGCCCCTTCGATGGACTTATATTCTCTCTGTACACCTTTTTCATTTCACACTTGGGCATTCGATCTGGTGAGGGCCATAAACCCCTCATCGCGAGGAAATATCTATATTCTGGTAGACAAAGAGTGCTTTACGAAGTGGGAAGAAACCATACCACTCAAGAAAGCCACAGCAGGAGCAGTTTCTCGATTCATTAAGGAATAAATTATCTACCAATTTAGTATCCCGAAAGTGTTTTTATCAGATAATAGCACCCCATTTGTGAATAGCGTAGTGAGTTTTCTAAAGAACAAGTACTGAATTATCCATCATAAGTCAATAGTAGCATACTCGAAGTGCAACGGGCATGCAAAATCCACCAATAAGACCTTAGTAAATATCTTGGAAAAGGTGTTAGAAGATTTCCCGGGAACATGGGATGATAAGATCCCCGAAGTACTTTGGGCCTACCGAATAATAAAGAGGAAACCAACGGGATACACCCCACTTTCCTTAGTATTTAGGGTAGAAGAAGTTTTTCCGATTGAACTCAAGGTACCTTCCACCCGCTATCACTTGCGAGTTGCCATGCTCCCTCATAGTTGGCACATGGAACTCGAGTCACTAGAAGAGCACAGGGATAATGCAACAAGACACTTTGCGATTTATAGAAAGCATTTGTCCTGATCCTATGAATAATTAGTGAGATGGAGGAAGTTTAAATAGGGGGACTTAGCCCTAAAATCATGCACAGGAACATCAGTTGTTTTTTATTGTCCAAGTTTGAGGCCAACTGGGAAGGACCTTACATTGTTCGAGTAACTCTTAATTCGGGTTATTGAGAGATATCCAAGGTGGAGGACAATATTACTCTCAAACTGAACAACAAGTGGATGAAAATATACCATGTTTAAATATATATTTTCAACACCCTAGTTTATTGCATTCTATCTTGTTAAATGTTTGTTTGAAGGAATGTGCCTCATAAGTGATTGGGCCTATTCATTTAAATTAGTGTGAAGTAAATGTCTATGTGGAAAATGTTAACCTCATCTTACATGGTGTGATTTGCATTAATGTAACAGTTTAGCCAAGGTAAAAAGAAAAAAAAGGGAAAGGAAAAAAACACCAAAGGTCACAATTTTTTATTTTTTAATAGATAAGTACTGTGATTACCTGCAAATAAAATAAAGAGGAAGATCAAAACCCTAAAATAAATAACACCAACAAAGGAAATATTAAACAAGGGTGGATACCGCCTATCTATAATGAAACGAAGGTGATGTTGGGGGAGAATTTGATCAAGGTTGCTCTGGTCTGCAATAAGATCGGCCAAATCCTTCTGACAAAGCTTCATCTTTTGCTAAATAGACTCCAAGTCTTGTTCCCTCTTGAGAAGCTCAGCCTCCGCCCGAGCAACAATTTCACGAGCCTCCTGTAAATTCCGTTCAGACATAACCAGTTGGGTCTCCAGACTTACAAGCTCCTCCGAAAGAGATACCTGGGAGCGATGAGAGCCCTGTAGCCGATGATAGAGGGCAGCTAGATCAGCTTTCTTAAAGTCACGAAGAAGCTTTACCAACAAAGATAATAAGAAAACATCTTTGATGAGAATGTTAACCTTCCCTAACAATGACTTGATTGTATCAGAACTAAGTGACTCGAGAGGGGTACTGAGGATCTCCTCTAAAATAATGGTGAGCCTAAGCAAGATACAAGCCATCATCCTCGAAATAGTCTAAAGACTGCGATAAGTGAAATTTGTAGGAAAACAGTCCAAGAGTTTCTCAATCAACACACGAGGACCCTCAGTCAGTATGTGGGGGAAATTGGCCAAAGTTTTCCTTACAACTAACTCAGGGGATACTTCAGGAGGATGTGTACTGAAAACGCTATCACATGCGGAAGGGAGTCTGGTATGCGATGCATTGTCACTTTCTTTGACCCTAGAAGCAACCACCTCATGCACTTCACCAACATTAGGTATCATCTCTTGAACTGGTACAGCTGTAGGAGCCCCGCCCAAAGAGGCAATTTCATCTAGAGTCCTCACCTGAGAAACTTCATGAGCGATAGGCTCAACTTTTGCTCGTGTGTTATAGGTTGTTCAACCTCTACTTGAAATACAAGAAATTCCCAAGTGAGAAAAACACATACAAAGTGGCTTGCAAGAATGAATTTTAAGTCCAATATAGTATGTCCCATCTAACCCTCAGATATGGGAGATTTTATGCTAATAAGACTTGGCCCGCCTGACCCTCGGTTAAGGGAGATTTTATGCCAATAAGACTTGTCCCTCCTGACCCTCGGTTATGGGAGGTTTTATGCTAATAAGACTTGTCCCGCCTTACCCTCAGTTATGGGAGATTTTATGCCAATAAGACTTGGCCCGCCTGACCCTTGGTTATGGAAGGTTTTATGCTAATAAGACTTGGCCCGCCCGACCCTCGGTTATGGGAGATATATAAAAACAATATAACTTGGCTAGCTTGACCCTGGGTTATGGGATATTTCTAAGACCAATACGACTTGGAAAAATTAATAAAGTTTAAATGCAGGAGATATCTAGAAGAAGGCAAGTATACCTCTGGATGATGCTCATCAGCAAATTCACGAGTAGGCATTTGAACTTCATCTTCTTCCTTAGCCAAAATTGGTTCCACCAAAGTACATTGGTCTTGGGGGCAATCACATCCCCCCTTCATCAACAACCTTTTTTAGTCTCCCCTCTCCTTGGCTCGCAGTAGGAAGTTCAACTCGTTCCTGATTGTTGATTGAGGGATCGAAAATAGTAATAAGAACCTGATCATGAGAGGGGGTGGGGATTAACGGAGCAATGAGTTCGGGTAAAGATACCTACGAAGAACAATGTTGATCATGTTAGAATATCAAGTAAAAAAGAACTAAAATATTTAGAATATCAAGAGAAAATATTACCATGGGCAGCGAACTAACAAGAGTGGGGGATTTAGGAACAGCTTCAATAATCCTCGCAACTGGAACACCGACCTCAAGAACAACATGATCGAGCAAAAAAGTAGGATGGGTGAATAGACGTTACTTGATTCAGTTGAAGTATCAGAAATAACTACCCCTATGGGAGGAAATTTGAGGTTACATGCGAAGCAATAGGGGAAGCTATCTCCTACGGTACAGTCTCTTTTGAGGTAGGTAGAACTTCACCACTCTTATCGAATATATTTATCTCCTCAACATCATCGTAGGATCCACCTTGAGCATCAACTTGAAAAAGGGTAGAGTTGAAAAAAAAATAAAGTCATCATCACAAGGTAAATTACTAAAAAGTTACAAACTTAGAAGAATGATGGAAAGTATGCCTCTTCTTATTCCAATAGGTCCTCTGAAACATCATAATCCTGAGGAGGCAAGGCAGGTTTAGAAGGGGAAACCATTCTCCTCAACCTGCATCACCAGAATAATGCAGTATCTTCTTCTTCTTCTTCTTCCTCCTCATCCTCTTCCTTTGATTCATTTTCTCCTTCCTCACCATCATCATCATCATCATCGTCATCATCATCATCATCATCATCATCATCATCATCATAAGAGCCAGTCACTACATGCTTATCAGGAAGCTCATCCTCACTTAATTCGCTCGATTCCTCCAGCACAAGCTTAAAAGGGCTAATTACTATCCTCTTTTTACTCCCTTCGATGGGATGAGTAACATACGAGAAACCACAAAAATCCATCTCAGATGATATAAAAGCCCTATTTTTTTTTGCTAAAGTTCTCCCAAGTTTGTCAAAGTTGATCAAACATTAAGCTGGCTTCTTGGGCGACTTTGAGGTCAGGAGTATGGGCCACTGGAACTTACTGAACAATTTTGAGCTTCTACGTTGGGGCTTTTTTGGTATCATTTGTAGCTATTACAAATGAAACAACACATGGAATACCATTTCCTTGAACTAACCTCGAAAGACCGGGGGCAATAGCAGCTACCTCGGCTAGAATGGAGGATTGAGATGCTTTCTTCTTCTTGACCACATCTTGGTCCACTGGAGCTATCGGAGGTAGCTCGGAAATAACATAGTTATTGACACTACTCATAGGGAACATCGAGTTAAAGGTGGTATAATTTATTAAACCCAACTCTGTGGGAGGGTATCTGTCAACCTCATGATATCGAGGTTCTTTTAAAACGTTACATTGAAAGCGAACAAGTTGGTTATGCCTGAACATCGTTATGTACATTGCTGACCTGCTCCCTCAAGTTTATTTTCTCGAAATGGAAAGATTGGACGGTTAGCTGGCCTAGAGATTTACCATAATTGAAGTTAGATAATTAGCCCAAGAAAAAAAAATGTTTATAGGCTTGACGCGGGTAAAGTGGATTAGTAGAGGGGTTCCTTAATCGTAACCAAATTGCAAGGCTACACAATGGGGTATAAATAGAATAAAAAGAAGACCATTCCATGTAAGAGGGTAAGTAAGAATAGATCAATAGAAGGGGGACATTATTTGATAGAAATTTCTTAGCTTGTGCCTCATCGAATGGAGTGATGGGAAGTTCCTCCTTAGTGAAAAAATCATTTGTAAAAAATGGGTCCACCATAAGATATGGGCGAGGTAAGAACCTTTCAGCTCTATCGATGAAAGAGATGGGAGGTTTCTTGACACTTTTGTGATTCCAACAACAGATCCTGGGGATTTTTATGGGTCGAGAATCGGGGTAGTTACCGTTCGAGGCATAGTTTGGGAAATAAGCATACAGGAAAGATATTAAAAGAACGTGATTCGCGTAGTTGGAGACATCAAATCTGCTGATTCTCCTAGCTAAACTTGCCGCCACCCGGTCCAACCATGTATATAATGAACCAAGTATGATATCCACGAGAGGAAGCTTTAGGCCACGAGCCATTTGGACATCCATATTTATTAAGTCCTTTCGAGGGCAATCTTGGGTCTTGCCCGAGAGATAGATCTTTGATAGCATCACCCATATGTAACCCGCTAGCTCGATCTGAGAATCAAAACCCTTTTCAGCCGTATGTTGTTCAAACAAATTTTTTCCACGAGAATTTTCCTTTGCTTCCTTGAGGGACCTAATCACCACATTGTCTTCAATAAAGTAGAAGTACCTGATTACCTCTGAATAGGTACACTTGTTATATGTAAGCATGCAGTGTTTCATAAATGCATCTAACTCATCCCTCAAGGCCTTCTCTTTGCTGGAAATAGCTTCTTCGAAAAACATATCAAATCCCCTCACTTCTAATCCTAGCATCTCACAAACGTATTTCATGGGTGATAGTAAATTCACCCCAAGAGGCCACAAAGGTATGAGACTTATGGCTCCAACGAGACATGAGTAGCTGAAGGGCAGTGTTGTTTTTGGCAAGAGTGAGATAACCTAGCCAGCTGGAGTAAGATAGTCTAATAAAAGAAAGATTAATAGAGTATTTAGAATGGATGTAGTCGGTCTTGGGACCTAACCCCTCACAGGCACCGGAAGAAGCCTCAAAATCCACTTTTGAGTATGGGAAATCACCACGCTCAACGCAAAATCTAGTAATGGTGGCAATAGGGATGTATGCGAAGTCTTCATCATCCTCACCCTCATCCATCAACAACTTAGCATTTTCAATTGTCTCTAGTTCACCGGGAAACCTCTTCTCCATCTTTCAGAAGCGATCGGACACCCTGAAGTAGGGAGCACAATAATAACGCACCCATTAGTTTTGACGCGCTTGAGTTTAGGGAGAATCTCCCCTAGCAGAGTGAGTTATCTTAAGATGAGTGCCATGGGGAAATTAGGAGAATAAGGTAAGAGGGTAAGTTAAAAGGAATGAAGTTTGAAAATAAGGTAAACTTTTCTCTCATAAAAGCTCAACTCAAAGACAAAAATCGAAAGGTGGAAATTTGAAATGAAGGAACACCCCCTTTTATAGGGGCATCACGAAACCCTAATGGGCAGCAAAAGGCAACACTTAGAGAAGCGTAATAATGATCAAATCAACTTGCTTTTTCACCACTCCCGTGTTGCAACAGAGTTCAAAGGTGGCAATGATGAAGTTTCAGGGAGCAAACGCACGAATAAGAAGTGTGGGGAATATGCGCATACCGTGGCGCTGCCACATGTCATAGATAGAAGCGCAAACAACAACCTCATTAAATGAAACATGCTTGGAGTCTTTTCTTCTTGGGATAAATGAAGAGTTTTGGGGGAAATTTCAATAAACCTCTTCACTTTCCCCAAGGCATCTGCCAGGGTTAATTATGAAACATCATGAAAGGAAGAGATATTATCTTAAGTATGTAAAGATATTCATCAAACATACAAGGTGGTTTGAAAGATAGACGAAGATATAACTCCTCCTCTACTAATAATTTGTTATCCCTTATAAATCAAGTGCCCATGGACATTGAAAAACTTATTGCAGGAAAGGATTGAAGATCAAAAAGGGTTTTTACAGGTATTTCTTCATGCAATAAATAAATATCTCTATGAAGGGGCGAATGTAGGGGGAGTCCCCGCCAAAGAGTGATTAACTTAGTTAAGTTTTTTATTGTCAGACGAAGAATAAGAATGAAGGTCACCCAAGAAAGTTACCTCAAAGATTATCCACAGTAGTGGCTCGAAGTACCTACCTCGAAGAATTCTTCTACGAACCTGGTTCAAAGGATCAAACTCGTATGTCAAAGTTACCTAAATGATGATAGTTTATAATAAGAAATAGAATGAATTGTATCATGTATTTTATCTTATGTTATATGTTGAGTTAGGTTATTTGGTACCCACGAGGGACCATGCCTGACAGGGCATGGGCGAGCTAACATGCACTATCGAACAACCTCCTCTTGGGAACCTTGGAGGATTAGGAGCAAGGCAATGCTGGGAATGCAATTATCAGCCCTCTTGGTAGACTTGGGCAAAACTTCACTTAGTACATATGGTTTCTCGGGCCACTATAGCCGAGCTACCTCAACTTCTACTTGTTCGAGGGAACCTCCTTGAGGTACCTGAATCTTATAGCCTTAGTCTTAAGATAGTTCTTAACCAACAAAGAGAAAACTAAACACTCGAGCTACCTACCAGCCGAGCAACCTTAAAGAAGATGCCATCCCTCCTGACTGATGTGACTATACACCTACTAGAGTCACTATTGACCCATTTTCTGACGTCATAACATCTGGCATTGAGGGGCTCAAAGTTACGACACTCGAGTGGGTTTATCCTTAGGACGGTAGGCCTAGTTTGCAAAACGTGACCCTTTAGCCATTATAAGGTAAGCCCCAAGCTACCATGTCATGTCAATCATTAATGTCCACCATAACTTCAACCAATGAAATAGTTTCTCGCCAAGTTATGAGATCCCATGCATTTAATGTAATATCTTATGCATTAATGGTAGGTACTTGTGCATTTAATATGATTGATAATATTGAATACGAGCAAGTTTACTCGAGTAATATGCCCTTCATATAAATACACTAGAAAAACAGTTTAACGAAGAGGACATTCTGAGCCTAGAATTGGTGCCCAACTTTGTAACAACAAGGATTTTTTTTAAATAGGTATTTTTAAACTAATTTTGAAAAATTCGAGTAAAATAAAATTTGAATCTAATTGTTTTTAATAATTAAATATGTTGGTTTTTATATATAAAAAGAAGGTTTTAAGTGGAATTTAAATCCGGATTAAAATTTGGAAATTATAACTTTTTGTATAAAAATCGGGGGAGGATCCGACCTAAGGAGGATAAATATAATATTTGTAGAAATTCGACCGTCCGATCGAGCTGAATTTTTCACAGCAGTCCCGTCTCTCCATTTTCTACAACATAGTAAAATTTCAAGCCATTCAGACAGTTTGATCATTTGTAATGATTTTCCGAGTGTTTGTATCTGTTTAAAACTATTTTCTTAATGAAACTCTTAATCCTTTATATAACACATCTATTTCGTGGATGGACTTTTCAAATCAATTTTTCTCAAACTTTTCAACCAGAAGACCTCTCCAAAATTACTACCTTTCATCTACAAACCATAGCCTCAAACTTATTCAAGATTTCATCTACACTTGAGCGTGAAGCACTTGGAGCGGATTTCAACTTGTAGTTCATTTTTCGCACTTTGTTATTTTTTTTTAGTACCATTTTTTTTCTTTATTTTAGAAGACTTGTATTAGGTTTATTTTATCATTGTTTGTATCGCGGCGCATAGAGACACCTTTATTTTATTTTAAAAATTGTAATAATAGAAGACAAGCGTGATAGGGAAACCGGACAAGGTAGAGAGAGGGCGTCCAAAGGCGAGATAAAGAAGCCTCCCTTTCTTGGGTCAGTAGGACTCCCGGGGACGACTGAGATAGGCGTAATCTCCCCCCGGCTGACTGAATTTTTTTGGCACCCCACGGCATAAAAACCATGGGAGGTACATTTCTTACACCCTCTCGCCTCTCCTGTTAGCGAGTCAATTCTTTTGTGTGCTCTTGTGTTATTTTATTCTCGCATTTATTTTTTTGAATGGTGTGATGAATTAAATTACTAAGACCTACACCCGGTCACTCACGAGAAGGTATTTCATCACCCGACTCACTCTCTTACCAATTGTGGGCTACCCTAGCCATCACTAAATTTAAAAACAACCAACTAGGTATCCCAATAGGAGAAAATTTTGCAAAGGCGATCACTCAGATCAAATCCGTGATTTTTTATCGCCCGCGAACTTAATTAAAATTTGACTACCCTCTCACTAATTTTGAAGATAAAAATTGGCTATGTGTCAGTTAGGATTTCTCCTTGACTTGTGTGGGTGTCCAATTCATTTTTCGGTAGTTGGTTTTTGTTAGTTCGTCCCAAATTTTTGAGTCCATATTTTTCCCCACCTTTCCTTCCCAAAAAATCCAAAAATATTTTTCTTCCTTTATTTTTCACAAAACTCCAAAAATATTTTCTTCTATTATTTTTATACAAAATCCAAAAAAAAATACTTTCCTTTTGAAAAAAATTTAAAAGACTCCAAAAAAAAATTTCTATCCACATGGCCGAAGAACGTCCTTTCCGGGACTACTTTGGTCATTTTACATTGACACGTGACACGTGTGAGAGTGATCCCTAGTCATCACTTTATGATATTTTTAGTTCTCATGAGTTTCCTCGATACTCTTGACCCGTCCATGCACTCACCTCCTATTCCATCACCCTCGGTGTCAAGTGTCGACGTGTCTCATCCTTTATTGTGCACCCACTGTTATTATGCCGATCACATGTCCCATGAGTTCCCTTACATTCCATATCCATCCGAACCCACCATGGAACATGTGTATCCATATGACACTGTTTTGAAACCCACCTCGGCCTATTATCCCGATATAACTAATCCCGAGCAGTGTGAGTACCTTAGTTATTCATGGAGGCCTGATCACCCTTTCACACAATACGAATCATAACCCGATGATGTTGTGACACCCTGCCTAATTAAATACCGGGCGATCACTCCTTTATTAAATTAAATCAAGATATACAGTTGGTTCATTCTCAGCATCACTGTCGATAAAAATATATTTTCCAATTTAACACCCTAAATAATTAAGCTAAGTGTCAAAACCATTTTTATACATACTTTCCAAATTTTAATTTAAAGAAAAATATTTATTTAATTAAAAACAACATACTTACAATTAAGAATCACACTACAGTAAGCCAAATAATATAATACATTCGTCAATCGAATGTCAACATATTAAAACTAAAACACAAGTCCATACTGAATAAATCCCAAAGAAACAATACTGGAAATGACTGAAATAAAAATCTCCCAACAACAAATGAAATGATGAAAAGGGGCAACACGTGCCCAATAAATGAGAGTACTCGGAGTGGAGTCAATAACAGAAGTCGTCTACTCAAGTGACCTGCAACTCCCACCTAAGCTGCAGCTCGTTCTTCTCAAGG
The DNA here is from genome assembly GCA_949130495.1 of Sambucus nigra. Lineage (NCBI taxonomy): Eukaryota > Viridiplantae > Streptophyta > Magnoliopsida > Dipsacales > Adoxaceae > Sambucus > Sambucus nigra. The sequence goes on along the minus strand of OX422208.1, from coordinate 678,538,876 downwards.
GATCCTAAGCAAGACGCCCCTGTGGCTGGGCACCTGAAAATATACATATATATACAAGAGAGAGAGAAGAAGAAACGGGTCAGAGCCCGAAAGTGTGTTTGATTTTAAAATACGTTTAGCAAGTATTTAAATTGATACAGGCCAATGCAATAACATATTAGAGCGTCGCTCTCTTGAGAAATACTCACCTCTCTTCTAATGTGCACCCCTATCGCACTATCCTTCCCATTGGTTTGTTTTATCATCTAACGCACTAGTCTTTCTAAAAGATTTGACTTAACATCACTTACCCGAAAGATTTGAAATTCACGATTTCATTTAAAAGAGATGTTCCAATTTGTAACCAAATTTCTCTATTTCTAACTTTATAAAAACAATAAAGTTTTACAGTGACATATTATACTTTCTCAAAATAAGTATTTGCAATTTGAGTCAACAACCATGTCCTACTTATCAAATCTCAGTAGGCAGTTTCAAATATCATAATCTCATATATATATATTAACTACTCGTATAATATATATATATATAACAGCACCCCGAATAAAACTATGGTGCGTGCATACTTCCACTATCCAAACCCCATACCACTCAAATCAAGGGGAATACAAATTCGGAATCACTCTCGAATTGTATTAACACATACACAAATAATATCGAGGCGAAGCATAGATCCCAAGTCTCTAAGAGGATGGCACATACTCGCGTCTCTTAGGACCGTCTGAACTATCAATTCGATAGTCTGTACCAAGGATATCTATCTTCTAGGGTACAAGTCAATATCCCCCATAAAGGTCCCATCGAGATAAGACTGTCCCAGCGCGGTAACCTCAAGGATAGCAAGTAGCGCGGTATGTTTTTCACATGCATATAATATATATACACACAATCATATAAATATACCACTTTATCATATTAATATAGGTTCTTCTCATCACCCTTACATATACCATTTATCCTAAATTTTACATTTATAGAATAACGCATAAGGTTTCATTCCTAACCTCGACTCGAAGGGTTTACTCACTTATTACCTAACACTCATGGATTATATATTCCAAATTCTGAAATTCAGTAAGTGCCTTTATTAGATTCCAACGTAACTCTCTTACGCACCTCCCCCTTTAAAAATTCATAAATCTACCAACCTAAAGTCAATATCCCGTAAATACCATTCTCGTTGAAGATTAAAGGTTCTAACATTTATCCATATACCCTACTGGTCCTCAATGTCTCCTAAATCATTTTATTTAAGATGCCCAAAGATTATTTCACAATAAACTTAAGTTAACTAATTTAACGAGGGAAATAGGAGTCTGCCAGGAGGGGTCGATCGATCGAAGCTTGGGGATCGATCGATCGAACCTTCGATCGATCGAAGCTCTAGGCTCGATCGATCGATCAAGCAGGTCTGGGCAAAATTCTGCAGAATGCAGTGACGGGTTTTAACCAATTTCTTCATCTAAAACGATGTTCTTCTATTCTAATCGCCCCAAAAATCCTACTACCATCATTATAACATTATACCAGGTGTTTATAACGTATAGCATGCGTGTAACTATCATTAAACATGGATTTATAACCTAAAATCATGTCCAATTATCAAGAACCCTACAATTATTCTTAAACAGATTTCTAATGAATCTTTCTCCAAAATTTCTTTTGTATAATCACCAGATTTCGTTGATTATTACCTCTACATGGCAAGGGTTTCCAGAATTTACATAAACATCAATACTACATGGGTTCTCCCATCAAAAATGGTGTTTTCTTCCATAGTTTTCGTCACAATTCAATCCTAAGCTAACATGAATATTGCATCAATGAAAATAGCAAGTTTAAACACTTGCCTGGGATTTTGGTATACAGGTTCACGGCTGATTTTCGTATGGCTGCGTTCCTCGTCTCGTGATCTACGCGGTGGTGGTGGTGGCGGTGCAAACCGGTGGCCTTTTGGCCTTGGATTGCCTTGGAGCTCTCTCCTCTCTTCTCCAATGGCCGTCATTTGATTTGTGAATGTTCTAACCCTAAGAGGCTGACCTAATGGCTGATATAGGTTGGCTGAAATTCGTGGGTTTAATTACCCTATTTTGGAAAAAGACCAAAATGCCCTCCTGGGTCACTAATTAAGCCTAAAAACGCCCCGAGGCCCAAACTAACCCCCCGGGTATACTTTTCTGACTATATTGATCCTTCCGGACGCGTTGGCGCACTCAGAACGACCATACGGACAACTTATAAAATATTCACTTTTTATTTAACAAAATAAGTCCCGACGTGACACGGGCACGTCCTTACTTAAATTTATGAAATAGTCAATTACTTCAGTTATGACATTCAATCCAACCAATATGATATATTACTATGCTCATTAGTAATATTCAACAAGTTTCCCATAATTACTAACTCTCGTCACGTTAATAATTAAAACATAATTAATTTCCGGAGTTTTATTAAATAAACATTCACATTAAATTTAAATAAATCCCCAAATTAATATAGCATAAAAATACGGGGTATTACATACTTCCCCCCTAATAATGGAGTTTCGCCCCGAAATTTGGAAAATAAGGCATACCTGGTAAAAAATAACTCCGGATATCTCTCGATAGTACGCAAACTAACTACATAGTGCGGCGTTCAATCACTATAGCCTTTTTCCTCACAGCAACATTGTTTTACATTCTCATTAGCGATACTTCACATTGTGATCCCATCCGAAAATATTCGCATAGGTCACGCCTCTCCGTTATAAATTCCATTATCTCACTATCATTAGGAGGTCCCACCTCACTATCTGACGACTACTCGGATTTATTCATACTAAATTCCCATTTTGAGAAGATCATATGAACATTTGGCCAATCTTGACTGCTAAAAACAGTCTTGGAATTCTACCATAGTTATCGGATATTTTCCCGACTGATCCAAAATTCCGATTATCTACTCTCCTCTACACATACGGAAGGAGAATAGTCGAGGTTCTTCCATAACAAAACCTTAACAAGTACCTCGTACGCGACAAACAGGTACGAGTGCTCCTATAGATCATTCTTGAAATCATCGTACCCAGATTTCAAAATCTCCTTCACGTGGCTCCGCAAATCTTTAATCACCATGCGCTTATTCCATAGCTAAGGGTGATACATCCTACTTGAAACGAAATCTTATCACTACTGGTTCCTGAAATCCCATACCAAAGGAGGGATTTACCAATCTCATCCTGACCCAGAAATTTATACTGCGCCGGACCATTCACCGGCGTGATCCTTCCTTTCAAAGGAAGTCTGAGGCATACTAGTTAGTATTGTAAGCCAGCCCAAAAGGAATATCAATCACTTCCTCCTCGGAGACTTATTTCACAAGCTCGGGATAAATCCTTGATCTTGCTTAACTTAACCGGCTTTTCCGACCTCTTCTAATTTCAGTAATTTTCGATAATCACAAAATTCTTTGGTTGATTCTCCTTTTTCAACTGAACCTTACCTATGGGCAGTGCATGCAGAGACTACTCACTACGTCTCGTTAAACATCGATTCCCTTGGAATGTCTCACATTAAGTGACACGTAATACTCCCCTTCCTTCCTTGGAGCATTCCGAGAGTTCCGACCCGTGCTTTCCTCTCCACGAAGCGCACTTCTGGATCTCTTATGCCATCCTAACATCATTACTCGTTGTATGCGCAAGTCTCTCTCACACTTGACTAATGACCACTCCGCTCCGGGTGTGCTTCATAACAATTTAGTTCTACCCTATTCCAGGAATACCATTTCTTGAATGGCTTCCTACAGCTTTCCAATCAAGTTAGGGCGTGCTATTCTAATTGCACACTTATGTATGGATTATCGCCCCTCATGTGACGTTTAATCCACTCTATCACTTCCACTTCGTTATACTAGTCCCACAAACTTATATTTCACACGTCTATTACCACGTCCCTTCGACTTGGACTATTTTAACTGTGGTTAACCAAGATACCCACATTTTTACAACATTCCGAACGGCGTGCTACTCATCTGTAGGACTAACTAAATTCAACGGAATAGAAGGAATAAGGCATTCAAATTCCATGACAACAAAAGAGGAATAATAATTCTCAACCTTCCTCAGATAAGCACAACAATTTTTCCCAAATAGGTACAACAACCAAAATAAATCACTAATGCTTTATTCATCAAAATAATTACAGGTCATCTCTTGTATGATATGAAGTTCTTTTCAGATACTCCATGCTAAAAATCATTTTAACTCTTTATTCACCTTGTGTTCTGTACGCGGTTATGACATTTGGGGTACCTCCAATCACCCTAGAAAATCAAAATTCTTAAATTCTCCTTACCATCGTTCCACTCCTCAACTCGTGGGGATAACTTTCAATGCTTTCCTGCCATAAAATCCGGCTTCAATGACCTTAAAACAGAATTCAACTTCCAACTTACATACATAATTACTTGATCCTATTTCGACCAGAGTACCGTACTTATGGAATAGTGACCAAACGTCTCCCTATTTCCAACCCTACGCTAAGTTTCATGCGTGGGATGTCTCGCAAAGCGAAATCCAAACAAGGAACCCCCCCGACACACTACTACCTAGCATTGTCGGTTATCGGGATCCGTTAGGTCCTCCGTCCATAGCGTGTACCCCTTTATTCTGTCCCTTGACAGAAAAGTTGTAATTTCTACTGTAATTATGCTTAACGAATATCGTTTCCCAATTTTACTATCGTATTGGTTGATGGAAATTTCATTCTATTAACCTCGGATACATACGATCGAAATCCTCAAAATTCCCTTCCCTAATAAGAGGGGTATAAGTAATAGCTCCCACATCTTTAAAGGATAAATATAACATCGCACTTTTCCTATCACTAAGTCCGGAGTGCTAAACATAATTCTGAGTCAAATCTTTTCGCTCAAGGGTAAATCCCGATACATACGGAATTATACTGACAAGGTCTACGCATACTATGGCATCGAATATCTCGAGCCCGCTATCTCTTCCGAAGTATCTAGGATAGATAATATAAGTGCAAGTCCAACCTTCTTACAGGTGAGGCCTCGCCCAAAACAAACATAAAACATGTTGCACCAATGCAACTACTCCGATAGCCTCGCAATCAATGTACACTATCATACTACCCATTTTATATAACATTTTATCAAAAATAATATTATACTCGTGTATCGCATCTCTACAACGAGTAACCTCTATAAAGTATAAAACACTGCTAATATACTCATTCATCCTCCGCGGATAGCACTAAAGAAAAATCCCGCTACACTAGGGAAAAAATATTCACATAATGGTAACATTTATAATTATATGCATTAAGCTCGCCTCACATGCTAATCTAGCAATGAACAAAATATAGTGACTCTCTCGTGTCATATAAACACGCCTCATCCTCTGAGGATACAACTTACACTTCTACCTTGTCAATCATCTTGACTGCACAAATGGTTTTCAGACGTAACACGTCTACCCAAACCATAACAAAATTATTTTAATCGTTGTCCTTTACTAGGCACCGTATACTTGTCCTACTAACCAGGTTAGGATTTGTCCTCCTCTCGGACTTAGTAAACTCGATTCCTGTTAACCATTCCGATTGTTCCTTTAACTTTTTAGGCCATAAAGATCATGTTACTATCTATAATAGCACGTACTGAATTTACCATCACTTGGTAAGAATTTAACTATCTGCAGCATTTAAATGGTTTTCCCGATGTGTATCCACATTCTATTGTGGTGCTACACCACCACTGTTTTATTCAGTCTTATTCTCGACTAAATTCTTCGATTCCTTTAACTTCCCCACAAAGAAGTGTTATCATCTATTTTGACAAAATATGACATGGTCAACCTCTGAATCGGTCGTCCATCAGAATTTCCTCCTCGAGTATTTTCAAATATTATTACAAGTTGGCCTCCCACTTGGAGTCGTTTCCCCCACTTGTATCTACATCCCTCGATACAAAATTCGTTGACGGTTACGATTCATATTCACGGATGGACCCTTGACATGCCCTTCCTCGATGAGCTCAGAACCACATTTGCCTCATCCTGAACAGTTGAGGAAGGGACATACGGTCAACATTGTACCTAAGGTCCTCCCATAGGCATAGCATTCCACCTCTAAAATTGGTGGTTGACTTCAACCATTATAATTTCGTCCCGAAAGCCAAGAAAATTTTCTCTAAATTTTCACTTTCGGTTTGCCATACTCCGTCCTATATTAAAGCATATGAATACTTTACCTCATTTGGTAAACACATTCAATTTTCGCGTTTCTAAAATTTCCACTGACAGTCTCTACACGTTTTCGTAATACGTTGGGTAAGTTTACCCTCGCACCTCATTTGGCTATAACAGCATTTGAAAATCCTTGTTGTACCTTAGTCGCCTTTCTAGTCGTGGATTCTCATGCCATAATGGAGGTGACCTCGACTGCGGTCATCATCCTCGGATATATTTCATAATTCTCAACTGAGCCCTGCCTCCTGATGTACGCTTAACGGTCCTCTTTTGAAACCGTCATCGCTCGGCTCACGCACACATCCGAACGAAATTAGAATTCACTAGAGTATACACTTTATAGCAGGGGAACGAAACCTTGTCAAAGAAATTGACAATCCTAAACATAGGGCTCTATAACAAACAAAGCAACGCTGGAAGCATAGTAAGCCGTACATATCCTAAGGACACTAGAACCTGATGCTCTGATACCACCTGTGACACCCCGCCTAATTAAATACCGGGCGATCACTCCTTTATTAAATTAAATCAAGGTATACAGTTGGTTCATTCTCAGCATCACTGTCGATAAAAATATATTTTCCAATTTAACACCCTAAATAATTAAGCTAAGTGTCAAAACCATTTTTATACATACTTTCCAAATTTTAATTTAAAGAAAAATATTTATTTAATTTAAAACAACATACTTACAATTAAGAATCACACTACAGTAAGCCAAATAATATAATACATTCGTCAATCGAATGTCAACATATTAAAACTAAAACACAAGTCCATACTGAATAAATCCCAAAGAAACATTACTGGAAATGACTGAAATAAAAATCTCCCAACAACAAATGAAATGATGAAAAGGGGCAACACGTGCCCAATAAATGAGAGTACTAGGAGTGGAGTCAATAACAGAAGCCGTCTACTCAAGTGACCTGCAACTCCCACCTAAGCTGCAACTCGTTCTTCTCAAGGGATCCTAAGCAAGACGCCCCTGTGGCTGGGCACGTGAAAATATACACAAATATACAAGAGAGAGAGAAGAAGAAACGGGTCAGAGCCCAAAAGTGTGTTTGATTTTAAAATACGTTTAGCAAGTATTTAAATTGATACAGGCCAATGCAATAACATATTAGAGCGTCGCTCTCTTGAGAAATACTCACCTCTCTTCTAATGTGCACCCCTATCGCACTATCCTTCCCATTGGTTTGTTTTATCATCTAACGCACTAGTCTTTCTAAAAGATTTGACTTAACATCACTTACCCGAAAGATTTGCAATTCACGATTTCATTTAAAAGAGATGTTCCAATTTGTAACCAAATTTCTCTATTTCTAACTTTATAAAAACAATAAAGTTTTACAGTGACATATTATACTTTCTCAAAATAAGTATTTACAATTTGAGTCAACAACCATGTCCTACTTATCAAATCTCAGTAGGCAGTTTCAAATATCATAATCTCATATATATATTAACTACTCGTATAATATATATATATAACAGCACCCCGAATAAAACTATGGTGCGTGCATACTTCCACTATCCAAACCCCATACCACTCAAATCAACGGGAATACAAATTCGGAATCACTCTCGAATTGTATTAACACATACATAAACAATATCGAGGCGAAGCATAGATTCCAAGTCTCTAAGAGGATGGCACATACTCGCGTCTCTTAGGACCGTCTGAACTATCAATTCGATAGCCTGTACCAAGGATATCTATCTTCTAGGGTACAAGTCAATATCCCCCATAAAGGTCCCATCGAGATAAGACTGTCCCAACGCGGTAACCTCAAGGATAGCAAGTAGCGCGGTATGTTTTTCACATGCATATAATATATATACACACAATCATATAAATATACCACTTTATCATATTAATATAGGTTCTTCTCATCACCCGTACATATACCATTTATCCTAAATTTTACATTTATAGAATAACGCATAAGGTTTCATTCCTAACCTCGACTCGAAGGGTTTACTCACTTATTACCTAACACTCATGGATTATATCTTCCAAATTCTGAAATTCAGTAAGTGCCTTTATTAGATTCCAACGTAACTCTCTTACGCACCTCCCCCTTTAAAAATTCATAAATCTACCAACCTAAAGTCAATATCCCTTAAATACCATTCTCGTTGAAGATTAAAGGTTCTAACATTTATCCATATACCCTACTGGTCCTCAATGTCTCCCAAATCATGTTATTTAAGATGCCCAAAGATTATTTCACAATAAACTTAAGTTAACTAATTTAACAAGGGAAATAGGAGTCTGCCAGGAGGGGTCGATCGATCGAAGCTTGGGGCTCGATCGATCGAACCTTCGATCGATCGAAGCTCTAGGCTCGATCGATAGATCAAGCAGGTCTGGGCAAAATTCTGCAGAATGCAGTGACGGGTTTTAACCAATTTCTTCATCTAAAACGATGTTCTTCTATTCTAATCGCCCCAAAAATCCTACTACCATCATTATAACATTATACCAGGTGTTTATAACGTATAGCATGCGTGTAACTATCATTAAACATGGATTTATAACCTAAAATCATGTCCAATTATCAAGAACCCTACAATTATTCTTAAACAGATTTCTAATGAATCTTTCTCCAAAATTTCTTTTGTATAATCACCAGATTTTGTGGATTATTACCTCTACACGGCAAGGGTTTCCAGAATTTACATAAACATCAATACTACATGGGTTCTCCTATCAAAAATGGTGTTTTCTTCCATAGTTTTCGTCACAATTCAATCCTAAGCTAACATGAATATTGCATCAACGAAAATAGCAAGTTTAAACACTTGCCTGGGATTTTGGTATGCAGGTTCACGGCTGATTTTCGTGTGGCTGCGTTCCTCGTCTCGTGATCTACGCGGTGGTGGTGGTGGCGGTGCAAACCGGTGGCCTTTTGGCCTTGGATTGCCTTGGAGCTCTCTCCTCTCTTCTCCAATGGCCGTCATTTGATTTGTGAATGTTCTAACCCTAAGAGGCTGACCTAATGGCTGATATAGGTTGGCTGAAATTCGTGGGTTTAATTACCCTATTTTGGAAAAAGACCAAAATGCCCTCCCGGGTCACTAATTAAGCCTAAAAACGCCCCGAGGCCCAAACTAACCCCCCGGGTATACTTTTCTGACTATCTTGACCCTTCTGGACGCGTTGGCGCACTCAAAACGACCATACGGACAACTTATAAAATATTCACTTTTTATTTAACAAAATAAGTCCCGACGTGACACGGGCACATCCTTACTTAAATTTCCGAAATAGTCAATTACTTCAGTTATGACATTCAATCCAACCAATATGATATATTACTATGCTCATTAGTAATATTCAACAAGTTTTCCATAATTACTAACTCTCATCACGTTAATAATTAAAACATAATTAATTTCCGGAGTTTTATTAAATAAACATTCACATTAAATTTAAATAAATCCCCAAATTAATATAGCATAAAAATACGGGGTATTATAGTTGTGGATCCTCATACATTCCCACAGTCGTCACGGAAACCTTGTGCACCCATTCATGATTAGTTCCCTCACTACACACCCACTGAGTATCAACCAATTGTCCATCACGAAAGCGATCCTTTCATGTATGATGAACATGGCCCCACTCCACCCACTTCATTTGCCTATTCTCTGTATAGTCCTGACCATAGCGCGTTGTGTCCACCTCAACCACCGCCACCACCCATCACTCCACCACCATTATCCAAATCCGCTCTCGAAAGCCTCTTGCAAAAGTTCATACTCGAGCAAGAGCAAGCCACTCAAATTCAAAATGAAGCCCTCCAAAGGCTTGAACAAAGACTAATGAATTAGAGTGTCCGAGAGAGTCGTCCATTCCCATGGATCCACCCATCGTTGCGACCGAGTGTGATGATGATATGTCCTCTTGTGACACAGATTTTGAGTGTGACTAACCCTACCACCCCGAAAATCTCAAAGTTGAGACCATTCCATGGTCCGGGTCCCAAGTCGACAAGTGTGTTGACTTACCTTTCGATAGTGAGCCTGATCCAATCCCACCATGTCCAAAGGAACCCATCATTAAGGTTCCAATAACCTCTCCCAATGAATCCAAAATAATGCCTGAGTCCACACCTATCGAACTTCACCCTTGTGTTCCCGAGGAACCACTTCATTCTAGGTTAGTTCCATCTACGAGTGCTCACCATTTTCTCGAGATAGAATCCGTGATAGTTCCTAACTATCCGGATATGGATGATGTCCCCCCATGCATGGCTCCCATTGAGCCTGATATTTCTAGTGATTCCTCTATCTCTGATCTTGGTGCCTCGTCTTACCCACCCACCACAATTACTGATGATACTCCTATGGAGAAGTTGACCACTCCATCTTTAGAAACCACACTCCCTTGTGAGTATTTCTTTACTGCTCCCAATGAGTGTGTGTCTCCCACGCTTGAGTTGGATCACCTTCCTCCACCATTTATCCCACCCGACCCACCCACTATCCTTTCCACCCCACCACCTAGTTTGGATCCTGATTTTACACAGTTAATGTTTCCATCTACATTTTTTGATCCTCACCTGAAACCATCATCTACCTTCTACGAGTGTTATGTTGATACTCTCCACTTTCGTGACACCGATCTTGTTCCTCCATGCACACCGCTTCCTCGAGGTGTCGACTTTTCTTCTCAATAACTCCCTGGTGTGTCACGGTGCGACCATTATCATCGCCCATTCATAGAACGATCATGTGATTTCCCTAAGCCCCACCCCATCACTATTTCCAAAACCTTTTACCTTCCCAAACAACTTGAGCACCATGCTTATAGGGCCCTAGTTGCCCTCACCCTTCGGCTCAATAAGGCCCGTGATCGGTCCCTATTCACCGTTACCCTTTCCTTTCTCCCCTATACCCTAATCCCCACCCACCCATGGTCCACCGATGCTTTGCATCGCATGATGCACTTTGCCATACAAGTGCATTGACCATTCTTATCCATGATCCAACAAGACTGATGCTTCAGTCTTGTTTAGGGGTGATTCGCATCACCCCAATTTGTCTGCCACCAAACACTTTCCTCGTTCTTATCCTTAGGGTGAGATTCCATCGATCTGGATGAAGACATTAAACTTAGCGCTACCGGGAAGCAAACCGTTGTTTCTTGTACTAGTCGCATCCTGTTTGGGGGTGGTGTTTCACATCACCCTATTCTTTCCATGTTATAGACTTGTACACATTTTTTTTCTTATCATTTATTTAGGTTTATTCTTGACTATATTTGTCCACTTCATTAGCAGTTCATTCTGGTAATCTCTTTCCTACCTTATGCTCTCAATTTTAAAAATCATTTTACTTAACATCGTCGACGATGTTCCTTTTTGTTTGGGGGTGGGGAGTTTTATCAAAGTCGTACCTCTTTTGAAATTTTTTGAATTTTAAACCTGATTTTTAAAATTTCGTGCAGTTTCTTTCATCCAACTCATTGATGTGAATTTTCAATCATCCATCTTTCAAAAGTCTAGGAATCAATCTAGAGAATATTTTCTCTAATAGCTTATGTAATACATAACAAGGCATGTTGCACAATGAATTTCTAGACTCAATAAAATTTGCGCACGTATCATGTCACTACGGTTTAGAGTTGAGGAGTATTATAATTTTAAAGAAAACCTTAAGGATCACTAGTGGAGACTTTAGTTTGTGAGATTTGTGCCTCTCACCCTTTCAGAGAGTTTTATGCAATCTCTGATTCACAAGTTGATTCAACTTCTTTTGGGTCCGCACTGATCTCATTATCATTCATTAAAATTTGTCTTGATCACTCAGAACGACATTATTTTCGAGTTGTAAGAAACGCGTGTCTTGAAGTTTGTCCCGATCACTGGATTTTCTCCCATACACTTCACTCATCATACTCCCATGCTGTTTCATATCACAATTCCATTCACTCACCCATTACCTTCACATGTTCTCCCCATCCATATACACATCCCACACCATCACCTATCATCTCTATATCATATTTCATTTTCAAATAAAAGAGTGATGATTCCAAATGTTTAATATCTCCAGTGTTGGTTTGAAAAGAGAGAAAAAAAAAGAAAAAAATAACATAAAAATAGCAAAAATAGAAAAAAAATAGAAAAAGATGAAAAAAAAGAAAAAAAAAAAAAAGAGTTTGTAGTTTGTTCTTGTGTAATAAAGACATTTGTTCTTCAAGTATAGAACACTCTTCTATCGCATCCATCACTCATAACCATCCTTACCTCATCTCATCCCATCCTACCTCATTTCCTTTCCCCCTCACCCATATACATCCACATTTTTCCCTTGGTGTTCGGGCAAATGAAAGTCGACGTGCTGAATAACTCGACGTTCTCACTATAGTGATTAGAATTTCTTTCATGAGATCATTTTTCTTTCTAGATTGTTCGTTCTTTCTTATGTGTGTGTGAGTCGTTTGAACTTTCTTACATTTACTCACCTCCTCACACACAAGAGCGATACACTTACCCTAATCTCGAGAGTTCGTTTGAGAGAGCTATATCTAGTGAGATTTGAAGTTGAAGCGTTGATTCCGAAGAGGCAATCTAGGAATTACTCTTGTGATACTCAACCTGTTTTGACTGATTCACACTACACACGTTGAGTTATAGGAAGGATGTGCCTTTAGTATTTACTTAGCTAAATTTTTTTATGAACTTCTAGCTTGTATTTCTCAAATTATTTCTCTCATGATGGATTGTGCGATTATTCTACGTCAAATAAGAGATTGACTATCCTTCAATAAATCTTTTCAAATAAGAATTTTGTGGTATATTCCCTGCAAACCCTCAAGAGACACAACTCATCCTGTAGGGCAACCTATAGCTATAAAGGCTTGTTGCACATTCTATATGCAATCGCAAGTGCACGCGAAAGTGGTCCACTTTTGGTTACTTATCTTTCTCTTTCTCTCTATCTTATTGCTCGAGGACTAGAAATGCTCTGTTTGGGGGTGGTGTGATAAGCACCCAAAACTGTACATTTTATACCCCGAATAGACGTACTTTAGTTGCTAATTCTCGGCAATATGGGTCTTATGTGCTTAAATATTTATCTTGTAGGTTGAATACACGTTGCAGTGTTCAAACGCGTATTTCAAGGCAATAGTGCGCATAATGGAGCTAATTCCCTCCCCCGTAACTTTACCTGAGCCTAAATCTAGCCCAAACATACCCCGAACCATGTGTATGTTTAGTTTGTACCCTTTTATATTTTTCTTAGATTTTTAGTTTGAGTCGTTTTATTTTTAGGTTTTATTTTTGATTTATTTAGGTTTATTTTATATTTTTCTATTTTATTTTTATAATTTTATTTTATTTTGATTTTTATTAGTTTTTAGTTTTATTAGGTTTAGTTCTTAGGAGTTTATTTTTAGTTTATTAGATTTTATATTTTTTAGGACTTTATCTTTCATTTAGATGTTAAGTTTTTATTTCTTTTGTTTTATTTTAGTTTTTATATAAGCTTAGGATTTTTTTTAGTTTTAATGTTTTTATTTTTATTATTTTTAGTTTGTTTCATTATTAGTTAGATTTTATTTTTTAGTAGTTTTCTTTTTAATTAGTTAGTCTTTATTTTTTTAGGGTCACAAATTAAATACACACACACCCTACTTCCATAAACTATCCTACACCTAAACTAAATCCCCCAACTACACACCTATTCCCCTACACCGTCACCCACAATAACCCCCCTCACCATCTTCTCTACCCAAAATTCTCTTTTCTCTCTCTTCATACACTATTAACAATCAAACACCACCCCCAACCTTATGACCCCCAACCACTCAACACCTTACCCCATCTCCCCTTCAACACCGGGGGCTCAAACTCGCCTGAACCGGCGTCATCCCCGACGGCATCCCTGCCGGACCTCCCATCCAAATCCTGGAGCCCTCAACCCGCGACCCACTAACCATTCACCTTACTCGGTCTTGACTCCAACCCGGTGACCCTCTTCCTTATTCCCACACGAAATTGACCCGCGATCTCCATCTCGTGGAACCTCGATCACAAACCCGATCCCCAGCCACACTCGCCAAACCCAACCGAAACTCGCCATGAACCAATCTGACCACCAGCCCTGCCATCCCAAATCCACTTACCTATACTCAAAGACCCATTTCGACCTTGACTCAAATGCCCGTCCGGCGGCGTTACACCCCAAGCGCGGGTGACATCCCTATCTCCGACCTCCCTCCGGTCCATCCCAAACCACCTTAAACCCGTACCCAACCTTTAACCCATGAAACACCCCATACCCATTTCAATACCCAACTTCTCCAAGACAAAAACGTGACTTGCCAAGTGCCTAACCAATCTCAAAACAAACATATCTTTTCCCACATGACATTTAAACCAATTTAAAACCATTTTACCCAAATACCCCCAAGTACCACTTCTACCTCAATTTCCAAAACTACCCCTTTAACTAAATCTGATTTGTTCCAATCCCCTCGCCCACATGACCTCACACTCCTCTCACCATTTCCATGAACACTCAAACCCATTCCCAAGAATACCCCTTAGCCCATGTGTGTCATGCATCTACTATAAAAGAAAACTCAAGACCCCATTTGACGGGGATAGATCATATCATCAAATAGAGAGAGAAAATTCTAGAGAAAAGTATAGAGTTAGGTTAGAATAAATTAGGTAGAAATATTTGTAAATAGTTTTATTTTTATTTTTGCTAGATATTTGTGAGGTTAAATTTTGTAAGAGATTTAATTGAGTGATTATTTAATTGCAAATCACTTGGACGCTCAATTGGAGGGATGTAAATTTCAAATTGGAGGATTGCAGTCAATTAAATTCACGAGATTGGTTTGATTGTTCTTATATTTTCTCTTTTATATTAAATGCCTATTGATTATTTGATTATGATTATTTATATTATGTTAGGCTAAATCCCCTTTCAAGGGGTGGGGGGAAACCCTTATTTGATGTTATTTCAGTTTAATTAGTTTAATTACTTGAAAATTCCCTTTGAATGTTATTTTTGACCCCTCACCCTTAAATTTACGCATCGAGAGAGGGTACATGATTTTCGAGAGAAAATCAAAATTCTAGTCATAATACTCATTTTAGATTCGAACTAGAGATAAGGGTTCCTTAATTGGGGTATTATTACTTGAATTTCAACTCTAAATTTATTTTCAAAGACTTACATAAATTTTAATTGATCGATCCTAGCGGGTGATTAATTAAAATGAGTGTAGATCAATTTTTTAGAGTTGTGGGGTGTTAAACTTAATTTTCTAAAAGGTTACTATTAAAATTACATTTGCAGCGAGAGTCAATTTGTAATTTTGATATTAATTTAATTAATTCAATTAATTAAATTAACTAATTAGAATAGCTAAAATTTGTGGTGCAATCCCACTCCTTGATTGTTCTCACAATTATTTACCTCAGTTATCTCTTATTTTAGTGTTAGACTTTATTTTTCACTTTTAGTAACCTTCTAGTTAGTTGTTTTCATCTCACATTTTATTTTAGTGTTATTTCACCTCACCTCACCCTAATTATTTTAATATTTGAAAAAGCTAAAAAAAAATAGAAAAGAAAAATTTCAAAAATAAAATAAAAAGTGAATTACAATTGAATTTGTCTCTAGCTTACCCCCTTGATTTGGATTGATACCCTTACTTACCTCTACACTTGAGATTGTTATTATTTGTCGGTATTTGAGGGTTTGATTAACTTGTCTTTCAACAACAACGACATACCAAAAGAAAAAGTTATCAGATTAGAAGGTTTAATTGTTGTTTTCTCAAGGGGAGTTCAACCTTCTACTCAGATTTTTTTTCAACTAATCATAGGCATGATTACTCTATTCATTTCCTTTACTATTATGCATTTTAAGTGTTGCCTAAACTTTAATCTCTGTTTTTTTTCTTAAAACCAATTATAAATCTAATTACAGAAAGTGGAAACATAAAACTTGGGGCTATTGTTATGAAATCTCATAATATGAATAATATTCATAACCCTTGGGTGCGTAGGATTCATGAGTAAATTTTGGGTTTTATTGGTGTAGGCTGCATGTAGAAAAACCCTAGTTTTAAAATAAATGAATTTGGGGGCGTATAACTCACGTAATTTGTGTTAAGGTAATGAAATTGGGATATTGTTGTATTAATGATGAAACCTCGGTGTATTTAATTTAAAATAATTATATGAGATTAATTTGGGTGTTTATGATGATGAGATAATTAAATTAAGATTTAATTGAATTGGACTATCATGCGTTGTTTGGTACTTTGATTAATTCTGCTTATTTATGTTACTTGATGGTTTTATTAAATTGTCATTGTAATGATAGGTTGTTGGGTATTTATGCTCTCCCTTTTTTTTAGGATGCTTTCTAGGTATGGGACTAGTGGGTAGACATTTTTATGATTTACGTCTTCTAGGTATGGGACTAGTGAAGGTCGATTATTACAACTTTATTATGTCGGGGGTGGGATTATTTTTTTCGCTTTATCGTCATTACGCTAGCCTAGGCATGAGACTAGGTTGAGGTTTATGTTAGAAACTCATCCTATACATAGGGCATGACGTATTGATAACTTCGGGGCCCTTAGGCGTGGGACTAATGGGTATTTTTTAGGATATCACATCGATTAAAAGGGTGGGGTAATTTATAAATTGCGAAATTGAGAATTAATGCCTAAGATAAAAATGTGTATTAAAATTTGTGGCGACATAATGTGTCAGGGACGACAATTTAAACGGGTCAGAGGACGATTTATGTCGTGTCCTGTGTGGAACCTTGTCATGTGTCGAGGCCGACAGTTTAAATGGGTCAGAGGATGATTGACAAGGGGAAGTGTGACACTTTGGTTGATTACCACCCGGGGCGGGAGTACCGCCATAGTAAAAAAAATGAGAACAATAAGAGAAGTCGGTTAATTTAAATTACATTAACATCGTGGGACTAAGGAATTTAAAATCATATTGGTGTGCATTTTTAAATGAGGATTTCTACGGGTAGTTAGTGATTTATATTTATCGCGTTTAATTATTCCTTTTAATTTAAAATATTCTATTGTGATATTTATTGCGTATAATGCTACTGTCTGGATTCAAGGATCCTATTTGAGGGGAGTAGTGTGTATTCATGCTCGGGACTCTGACCTCGTGCGTTGACTAACTTTTCAGGATAAGTTTTGGATAAGCTACTTAGAACTATATGGAGATTTGCTTGGAGGTGCAGTTGGAGTTGCTCTACCTTATGCATATTGATTTAGTTTACTTTTCCATTCCTTCGTATGTACTTTAAGGCACAGTTTATGGTTTTGATTGGGCCATTTGGTTACAAAGTTCTATGGATTTTATTCAGTTTTATACTATTGGAGATTAGCTTATTATTTGGAGTTTAGCATGTGATTGATCTTTTATCATTCAATTGTTGTTATCAATTGAGTTTGATTCAATTATTTATTTTGAGGATTCATTTGTTTATGTCTCATATCCGTCTCATGCTAAGAATGGTATTTTATTGACTCACGCCCGTCTTGGTTTTGGTGGTGGCCGAGGCCAGAATTAGGCGGGGTGTGACAAACTTCCTCCATACACGAGAGCTATTGTGAGAAAAATATTTCCCACACACATTGAATACCCATATCATTGAGCATTAAATGAGATTGAAGTTCTTGCCTTGCCTTTATTGTGCCTAGAGTGTTTGCTCTTTCTCCCTCCGACCAAGTTACTTACTGGTCCTATCTATTTATTATGCATGTTGTTTATTTATTTTGTAAACATAACTTTTAATACAAGTCCGAGTAATCAATCCCTTTGCCTCTTATTCACATGTGATCACTGTCAACATTTAATATTGCATGGTGTTGATCCCGATCTTGATAAGGGGTTACGGCTTACTTAATACTAACTGTATTCCAAGAACACACATCTTACATGTTCCTACAAAATTCAACCTCATTCAAACGAGAATGAGGTCTCACTCTAACGAGATGAAAATCTTGTTCCGATGAACTAAAAAAACAAACTATTTTTCTAAAAATGCCTTGAGTAAAAATCATCATATAATATAATTAACTAAAAATAATCAAAACCTCAAATCTGTATACCTCCATAAAGGGCTAGTGATGATTCCAAAATCTTGAAATTCAAAAATGATGTTCGGACATTAACATGTCTTCAAATGATCGTGGAAGCATATGTATATATAATATTTGATTCGTAACACGATATGCCATATAATCTAAAATGTGATACATTATGAAATCTTTCTCTAACAAATATCCCCCATTGGCTTTTTCGGTATGAAACAAAGATTGAAACCAAATTACCATAAAACCCCTAAGACAGTGTTCTATTAATGTCCCTCCAAACCCAAAATGGAATAACATTCGAGATTTTGTCTTCAACTAAAAGTCTTCACCTTGTGTGGTGAATGAGATCATCATCAAAGAAGAAAAAGACTACACACATAAAACAAAAGGATACCGTGATGCGTATGAGATGAAAATAAAATAAAAACTCCTCCTCAAATTGTTCTACTCCCTTTTGTCTATAATAGGCAAAGGCTAAGAAACAAAGCATGAATATTAAGAATCATGTGAATTCAAATGATATCGCATCGCAAAGATAACTAACAAGGCACATAGAATGAGATTTCTAAAAGGCTTGCAAATAAATATTTTTAAAAATTTTCAATTTTGTCATGTGTAAAATGTATACATTTATAAAGGGTACATATGGGTAAAAAAATACATAACAACATGGAATAACAGTAAAATAATAGAATCATAAAAGAAGAATGTAATTGTGTGAATATTTTTCAGGGGAAAATCAACAAAGGCATTCATAACATAGGTGAACGAAGTTAATAAGGTACTTCTAAAGAAAGAACTCAATTTCAACCTTAGTTGAAAGAATTATGAACTAAATGACATTAACTCCACACATGCAACATTCCATGAATTTCAATACTTGTTAAATCAATAACTCCAAACTACTTAATGCTTTTTAAGAGAGTTTGTTGTACAAACCCATTGATCTTCTGAAAAAACGTGACTGTGTGATAATTGATTAAATTCATAAATTTCTAATTTGGCTCACTTATTTAATTAGAATCTATTAATTTCAGCCCCAAAACATGCATCTAAAAGAGATAAATCATTCAATCATGTACGAAATAAAAAGACTAACGATATAGGAAAAAACCCCTTTCAGGGAAAAACCTTTTATCACACTTTGAAGAATTCACAAGACCTTTGACTTACATACAACCTGATAATCTCCCATAAATGTTTAATGCACGGTGCCTTTAGCAAATCTTCAAAGATACGAGAGACAACGAAAGTCCCTCCAGGCGTCGGTTCATCGTCTTCGGCTCGTCCACACGCAGAATGACTACGCTCGGTATCCACCGATCAAATATGAAGATCCCTTCTCCACAGAGGTTGAACAAAAGCAAAGTTGTTCTTAAACACCAAACAATTCACTAAAGCATATGGGAGTTTTGTGAAGTCAAAACCAAAAAGGGATTAAAATCCTAAAGGAAGAAGTCAAAAGGATTCTGCACTTTCGCAAGTTTCTGTCTTTCAAAACGCTATGACTTCTTAATGAAAACGTTACCAAATAATGAGTATTTATAGGAAAATGCGCCGCCTCGAAAACAGAGCTCATTCGAACGAGATCAACAAGTCGCTCGAACGAAGGACCGCTATCGTTCGAACGAGATCGCGCGACATGCTATCTTGCGTGAACCACATAACGACTGTTGCGAAAAAATCATTATTTTAATGTCCGCTTCAACACTTAGAAAATACTCATTCTCAAATTTTGACGAAAAAGTCTGCTCTAACACTTAGAAAATATTTTGTAAAAATATCGCAAAAGCTCTAAGTGAAAAGTTAAGGTATTTAAAACATAACCTTACCCAAGTAAACTTCGCGGAGTCTTGAATGATGAAGAACTTGAGTAATTCGGATCCGTCTTTGATGTAGATGTCTCTTAAATGCTCTTTGACGGTGTAGCGGTATATGACATAATAAATTGATTACGGACCTATGAAAATATGTCCTTACAAATCTCCCCCTATGTCTATGCCGGTACATATATAAAAAAATCTGAATTATCAAAAACCAAAATACCTATACAAATCTACCCTCCCATGATAAATTTGCAAGACCTCAAAACTGTTCTTCAATCATCTTCGTCAAATCTCAAAGATTTTCTCATCAGGGTGTGCAACATTAAGAACTTCAATCTTTGTACCTACACAGATGAGATAAAGCAAAATACCTTCATGACGCATCGCGTTTGAAATGATATAATAATAAAGCATTAATAATCAAATCTCCCCCATAATGCAAAAATTCCGCCGTAACATGATAAGTCTTTATCCCCATTTTTATGATGTCCCCAAATAGACAGATAAGAAGAAATAATCAAAACATAGAGGGTCACGAAAAAAATTCATATCAAACATAAATCAAACTACGCGCATGCAAAGGGATATCTCAAAAATCTCACAAACTATTTTGGATTTTTCAATTTTTCATACGAAAATAAGATACCACTTTGAAAAATATGATACAAAAAATGACACCATGGATTTAAACTAAAACAACCAAGTCATGGAAATGGAATGAATGGGTGTGAACACATTCGATAGGTAAATCAACTCAATCAAGCATATGTGCACGATGCATATGTCTACCCCTAACAAATGAACATAAAAAATATCCTTAGGTGAAAAGATTGTTGAATTTAGATGACATCGTCTTATACAAATCAACAAATCAAAGTCAAAATGATTTCCACCCCAATAACGTCCAAAACTATTTAGCGCATTTTTAAGAATTTCAAGGACGTGCAAACCCGTTATAAAATCTCCAACCAAACACCCTCATATATATTTTCTTTTTAGAGGTAATCTAAATTCTCAAACTTTAGAGAATTGGTGCAAAAACCTAAATGGACCATAATTTGGCATGAATTTCTTTTTATTGCCTTTAAATTTTTTCGGGCTCTTTTAAACCTCTTTTGACCCCAGAAAATAAAATTCCTCCATTTTTAGGTCCAATTTAACGGTGGCTTAGTATTCGCAAAGGCAAAATGAACCTTTCGCAGCCCTTCCCCGTTTTCAAACAAAGCACACAAACTCACAAAAAGGTTCTTATATGCAAAACTTTTTATCAAGTTTTATTGCGCTTGGTTCGTTTGAAGGACATGATTGAAGTGAATACACCCAACTAACATGTGATAAGACAATCAAAATAATCAAACAAATTCGTGGACGTGTGCAATAAAGGAAATCATGAGTCAAACATGTAGGTAGTAACACTTAATTACATCTTAATGACTCCAAACATTATAAAGCACAAGGATGAATTGACATATCATCTCAAAACACTGTCAAATAGTCACATGAAGAATGGAATGATATTGTGACTTGGTCATCCTAAGTGTTCATCCATAAAAGGTGCAAACAAAATACAAAAATCTTTTTGGATTTTCAAAATTTAAAAAAAAAAAATATACAAAAAGTACATGTCACAACGCTAGCAAAAATATATCAAAAAGCATAACTAGCGTATGACAAACATGCAAACACAATCATCCCTATGATATGGCAAGAGAAGAATCATGTGTAAGCAAACGAGAATCAACTTGTCTAAAATCTAGTGCCTCTAAAAGTGATTTTCTAACCCAAATAGAGGTGAAACGTCATGCGGGGGCTTTGGGAATCACGGGAACACTAGACATAACCTTCCTAGGACATTTTCCAAGATCAAAACAAAATCGCCTAAGGTGACCTTTCCTACCACAATATGAACAGGTGTAAATGGGCGGAACGACACCTATGGGATGACCTTTTCTAACATCCTTGGAATTAGTTGACCCTCTAAAACAAATAATGGTTTTGGCTTTAGCATTAGAAGCATGAGAATAAGATGAGCCACTCCCATCACTATCAAACCTACTCGAGTCAGTCAAATCATTTTTTAACTTCAAAATTTTTGACTCAAGCAAAAAATTAGACTCTTCCAATTTAAAGGACGCCTTTTTCAAATTCTCAACAATTCCTAAAAGGGTATCTCTCTGTCCCTCAATTAAAGCAAACTTTTTCCTAAGAGTCTTTTCACGTGCCACAAACTCATTGAGTAAGATATTTTTATCCTCTTTAGCACAAACACAAACCATCGAATTTTTAAGGTCCTCTAATTCTTTTTCTAAAAATAGGACCCTATCATCACTCTCCTTCTTGGACAATTTTAAAGCAATGAAGTCATGGTCGAAGGAAATAATTTTTTCACGATAAAAATTAGTTGATTTTGAACCGTTTGCAAAAGATCCATCGCGGATTTAAAACGAGAATTTTCTTTCTCCAAAACTTTAATTCTTTTTGCAAATGTCACATTCAAACGATTTATATCATCAAAACTTTGACTCGGGTCATCAAAGGAGGGCATCCGACTAGATAAGTGCTCCATCGAAAAAATTGCGATTTTTAAAAAACTGATTTTTCAAAAAAAATCAATATCACACAAATTTTGCGGAAAATAGGAATATGCAATAAATTAGTGCAACCTGCTCTGATACAAATTTGAAAAAACGTGACTGTGTGATAATTGATTAAATTCACAAATTTCTAATTTGGATCACTTATTTAATTAGAGTCTATTAATTTTAGTCCCTAAACATGCATCTAAAAGAGATAAATCATTCAAATCATGCACGAAAGAAAAATACGAACGATATAGGAAAAAAAAACCTTTCGGGTAAAAACCTTTTATAACACTTTAAAGAATTCACAAGACCTTTGAATTACATACAACTTGATAATCGCCCACAAGTGTGTAATGCACGCTGCCTTGAGAAAATCTTCAAAGATACGAGAGACAGCGAAATACTCTCTAGGCATCGGTTCGTCGTCTTCGGCTCGTCCACACTCTGAATGACTACGCTCGGTATCCACCGATCAAATATAAAGATCCCTTCTCTAGAGAGGTTGAACAAAAGCAAAGTTTTTCTTAAACACCAAACAATTCACTAAAGCATATGGGAGTTTTGTGAATTGAAAAACAAAAAGGGATTAAAACCCTAAAGGAAGAAGTCAAAAGGATTATGCACTTTCGCAGGTTTCTGTCCTTCAAAATGCTGTGACTTCTTAATGAAAACGTTACCAAATAATGAGTATTTATAAGAAAATGCACCGCCTCAAAAATAGAGCTCGTTCGAACGAGATCAGCAAGTCGCTCGAACGAAGGACAACTGTCATTCGAACGAGATCGCGCGACATGCTATCTCGCGCGAACGACATACTATGTCGCTCGAACGACTGTTGCGAAAAAATCATTATTTTAATGTCCGCTTCAACACTTAGAAAAAATACTCATTCTTAAATTTTGACAAAAAAGTCCGCTCCAACACTTAGAAAATATTTTGTAAAAATATCCCAAAAGCTCTAAGTGAAAAGTTAAGGTATTTAAAACATAACCTTGCCAAAGTAAACTTCGTGGAGTCTTGAATGATGAAGAACTTGAGTAATTCGGATCCGTCTTTGATGTAGATGTCTCTTAAATGCTCTTTGACAGTATGGAGGTATATGACATAATAAATTGATAACAGACCTATGAAAATATGTCCTTACATCTCCTACTTTATAACACCCTCAAAATTTCACATATTTATGAATTCTCTCTCAAAGTTTTGAAGATATCATAATTCTTATATGTAGTGAAGCGTAAATGAAATGAAAATACCCTTGGCACTTCCGTTTTGTGTGCCTTTAATCGTGATTTTAATTCAAATGGTATTTCTTTCTTTCGTAGCCCCTTTCCATTTCTTAACATATAAGAAATTTTTTAGATATGAAATTTTCACAATGGTTCTTATGAGCACAATTTATCTCTAGTACATTTAGTTCGTTATTAAACACGATTGAGATGAGAACACCATAGTCAACATATGAAAAGCAAGTACAATATAAAAAAAGTTTGTGCATGTGTGTAATAAAGGTGATAAAATGTCTATCATAAAGAAAGTAATAGTAAATGATCAACGAAATGCTATCCATGTATTGTTAAGCACAACAAGAAATGAAGCCATGTATCAAAATATCATGTAAAAGTTATATGAATAAATGGAATGTAGGGTTGATCTGAATATCTGAAGTTCACATCCATATATGGTGAAAAACAAAGATACAAAAATCTTTTTATCTTTTCCAAAAATTTTATCAAAAAAAAATCTGCTTGGAATTTTTCAAACATAAAGCTCGAAAATCTTTTTGGGTTTTTCAAGAGTTTTTGAAATTAAAAAAAAAACATATAAAAATGTAAAAATAAATAGATATTTAATCTAGAAATAGGAATAAATTATATGAGCATGATAATCACCCTATACAAGACAAAGTACTCAAACTCATTCATTAGCTCAGGGGGTGTTCTCAATTGTAATAGGAATCATTTGAAATTCCTCCATCAAACATTGTAAAATTTTAATAAAAAAATCTATTTATCTGAAAGACTCTTAAAATATCTACGATCATGTGTGGGTGAATGAGTAGGAATATGTGGGGGAACTCGTGCCAAACATGTGTGTGAAATCGTGTGGGAGCATATTCAAGAACCCGCATGTGAGAAAATCTCCCTTACTTAAAATGAAACTCCATAAAGTGACCTCTTTATTTGTAATTGGAACAAATATAAATCGGATTGGGTCTTACTTAATCAAAATGCCTAGGATGCTCTCTCCTTGGTGGGTTAGGTTAAGGTCCATAAGGACCCATCACAAACTCGAGAACCGGTTTAGGAGCGACATTAGTAAAGGAAGCACCATCATACCTATTCCTTGCTCCCATTGAAACCTAATGTGCGACTAAGGAATATCTTTCCAACATTATTGCATGATTCCTCTAAAATTACCTTCATTTCTCAAGAACGTTTGATATTTTTCTCGAGTTAAGATACATGAGTTTTATGTTTCTCACGAGTCTCCAATGAAACTAGAAGATATGCCGTTAGACTATAAATAATGTTAATCGAATTGGTGACCTCCCTTTTAACGACAACCAATTGCTTACTTCACAAAACTTTTAACTTCTTAAGTTGACTGACTTGTAAGGGAAAATTTCCAATTGATTCAATTTGTAGTGTTGGCGTAATTCAGAAAAAAAGTCATTGAGTAATTGGATAGATGTTGGTTGTACCTCAAGCCTATGATGTTTGAAGAGATAAAGATGATGCGGCCACGCAAAAGTGTAGATATTATGGGTACCCGAAATTAGGATGATGGGCCTGGACGAGTAGACCAATTGTAGCGGCCCAAAGTCCAGGCCTCTTATACCTTAAACCGATTATGATTTAGTCTCTTACCACGTTCCCATTAAGGGGCACTCTAAGAGGATATGGGAAACATGGAGGAGTCCCACACACCCACTCACTAGAACGAACATGTATATAACGAACCTTAGGTCCGGGGCAAAGGACACATTGTATTCTCTGTAATCACTCTTCGTAGAACACAGAAATAATACTGACTGCACCACCGTGGACGTAGGCATCTTTGCTGAACCACGTACATCCTTTGTTATGTGATTGTCAATTTGCATTCCTTATTCTTACTTCATGATTGCGTTTCTCTTATCTATTTGTGTTGCATAATAATTGTCACCATAATTGGCGCCGTCTGTGGGAACGTTTATCTTCCCTGAGAAAGCCCACACCAAAAAAGGAGTTTAAAATGTCCGGTCATAGTAGCAATGCTCCCCAGGGAGGGGATATTCAAGAACCACCTGTTCCTCGCAGGATTAGATCTAAAATTCGACGTTCAGATCAGAGGGCTCTCTTAGAAAGGTAAGCCTCAGAAGAAAGCCAAGGACCAGCAAGGTCCACACAGATATCCAGACTGATTGATGCGTATAAGGAAAGGCTCCACGAGCAGAGGGAGTCTTCTCGCAGACACGAGGCTGAGAATGCTCACCTGAAAAGAAGATTAGAGACACTAGAGAAAGAACTCCATCATGATACCAGGAGACGTCCGTACCGCACTCCTAGCCCTTAGGCGAGCAAGTCTCGCAGTCGAGGAAGGAGTCCCATGTGAGGATCCCAAAAGATTAAGGAAGACGAGTCAGAGGACGACCTACTCGAGAAGCTACGAAAAGCTCACCGTTACCAGATCCCTACTCGCAGCAACAAGAACATACGAAGTCTGGTTCGAAGGGAGATGGACCAGCATCCTACCCATCACGGTACTAGATCGACCCGAGAACTCACTAGGCGAGCTCTTAAAACCCAGATGAAATCACCTTTCTTGAGGGAAATTGAAGAATAAGAAGCCCCCAAGAAGTTTGACATTCCAAGGTTCAAAATTTATGACGGTAAGACTGATCCCATTGATCACGTCAGGCAGTACCGACAGGCCATGACCCTCTGGAACCACCGGGATGCACTAATGTGCCGAATTTTTCCCTCGAGCCTGCACGACGTGGTGCAGAAATGGTTCAAAAGGCTCCCCCACTGGTCCATCAGGTGTTTCAAATCCTTGGTCGAGCTCTTTACTGCCCGATTCATTACTTGTAGCTCCCATCCCAAAAGGATGGATGCTTTGCTGACAATGAAGAAGACGCCTAAAGAGACCCTCCGAGACTACGCCAAGAGGTACTGGGAGTTATTCAATGAGGTCGAGGATTGCTCGGAGCAAGTGGCAGTGGCCTCTTTTAAAATTGGGCTACCCAGCTCTTCCCTTCTATACCAGTCCCTGACAAAGAAGGAGGCTATGACTATTGAAAAAATAATGGCTCGCATAGAGAAGTACGCTAAGGTGGAAGATGTCACCCGCATCAGTACAAGGGAAAATAGTCGAGCTAAACTCACTACCAAGGGCAGTGACAAAACTGAGAACCAGAAGAAAGGAGGAAAGAATGGGGGGAAAATGGCTCCAAAAATGGAGGCAACAATGATGCGTCGAAAGAATTTCAGGCGGTCAACACCATCTTCAAAGAACCAATTTACAAAATTATTGCAAAAATCAAAGACGAACCATTCATCAAGTGGCCCAGGAAGATAGGAGGAGATCCCTCGAAGAGGAACAATGCACTGAGATGCGCCTTTCATAAAGAGGGAGGACATAAGACCGAGCATTGTAAAGCTCTTAAGTCCCACCTTGAAGAGCTATCCCAATCCAGGCATTTGAACGAATTCGTGGACAAGAAGGCAGAGAAAGCGGCTGCCAATAGAGAGGCGGGACCCGACAACGTGCTCGACGATGATGCTGGACACAAGTTCGTGGTAATTCATGGTACCTCTAATTCCAGATAGATCCAGGGAAATTCATCTCGAATGGAGATGAAGAAACTTGCAGCGATGATGCTAAGTTTTCAGATCGATCCAGCAAAGTCACAGTCAGGAAAGCGTCAATGAGCAGATGACGTCAACTATAATAAGCATATTATTTTCACAGATGAAGATATGGTGGGAGTGAGAACTCCACATCACGATGCTTTGATCATTACCCTCAGGATAACTAATTTTGACATTGACAAGTTGCTCGTCGAGCAAGGAAGCTCGTCCGAGGTAATGTATCTCAACTTATTCAGAAAATTAAAGTTAAGCGTCGCCGACCTAATGAAGCTACTATCCATTTAGTTGGCTTCGCTGGAAAAATAACTATGCCCGTGGGAAAAATTGTACTACCAGTACGCGTGGGAAACGTCTCCAAGATTATTGAGTTTTTGGTGGTTGACATCGACCCGCCATACCAAGACATCCTCGACAGAGGATGGCTCCATGCGATGAAAGCAGTCTCCTCGACCTACCATCAGAAACTCAAGTATGTAACTGAGCGAGGAGTAATGGAGATCCATGGCGATCAAGCGATGGCAAGAAGGTGCTTCATAGTAGCCATATGACCAAGGCCAGAGAAGAAGGCCGATCAGCCCAGTGAGAAAATTGAAGAACAAGAAGGTCTGGCACCTTCTAAATAGAAATTAAAGTACGAAAGACCTGGAGTAGAGGAGACCAGGATCCTCCCCTCTGAAAGGGTCATCGAAGACCTGGTAGAGGTTACAGCTGGTGATATCAATAATAACAAAGTTTTCTTGATTGGAGCTTCTCTCACTGACTAGGAACAGAAGGAATTGACAACACTACTGAGACGCAACGTAGATGTTTTCGTGTGGGAACTATACGAGTTTCCTGGAATTGATCCTAGTATGTTTTTTCATCAGTTGCACGTCAATACCACCTTCAAACCAATCACGCAGAAGGCACGACAAACTGCACCCGAGAAGGAAAAAGCCGTAGAAAAAGAAGTAAAAAAACGGCTGGATGCAAGATCCATACGGGAGGTACAATTCCCCGAGTGGTTATCCAACCCAGTAGTAGTTCCAAAAAGCAATGGGAAGTGGAGATTTTGCATCGACTTCACTGACCTCAACAACGCGTGCCCTAAAGACAGTTTCCCCCTCCCAAAAATTAACCAGCTGGTAGACACCACTGCAGCTCACGAGCGAATGAGTTTTTTGGACGCATACTCAGGGTATCATTAGATCCCTTTATATGCCCCATACCAAGAAAAAATAGCATTCATCACCACAGTTGGGTTATACTGCTACAAGGTCATGCCCTTTGGGCCCAAAAACACAGGGGCAACCTACCAGCGGGTGGTAACCAAGATGTTCAAAGACTAGATGGGAGACACCATGGAGGTCTACATCGATGATATGCTCGTTAAAAGCAAGAAGAGGTGAATTCGTTGAGAACAAAGCTTCTCGATACTTCTGAGAACAACCAGGTTAGGGAGATGCTTCAGAAATAAAATGAAGCTTTAAGGAAAGAGGTCTCGTATCTTAGGGAGCATGCGCTGAGCATCGCTCCTATAGTATTGTGAGGCTCTTCATCGACGTGAGCTAGGGCTGGCTCGAACGATGTTCCCCCTATGCTGCGAGGTTCCAGTGGTCCACTCATTTTGCGAGCTGCCAGGAGCACTAGGCGTTCAGATAGGGAAATGGAAGAGCTCCGCGGTGATGTCCAGCGAGCATATGTGATTGTTGCTGGGCTTCAAAGGGACGTTACTCGGTTGCGACATCAATTTATAAAAGGACCTCGACGCGTATGGGTCGACGGTTATGACCAGGGTTGGCTGGATGCTCCGAAGAGGCTAATAGAATTTGAGGAGCTCGCCTTCATCAGGGGGTGGTTGAGTGCTTTGAAGGAGATACAGGTTCCAAGGAACTCTATACTCTAGTATCTCCACGAAATATCTCCTTCCACTCGGATGCCCAATCCCTTCCGGAGAGATGATCAGTGGATACCCATCGATGCTATCTCTCGGCAGCTATTGGAGTCAGATGCTAACGAAGCTGAGGAAGAGTTGGTTCCTACTCCTGATGATGGTCGAAGAGCTCAAGTGTCTGATTATCTCATTCAGAGGCCTCATCCCCACTGAGATTTTGCCAGTAGTTACTCTATGTATTTTGTGTTGTAGTGATGTTATGTCAATGTTTTGGGTGAGCTCGCCGACTAAACATGTATTGTACTTGTTGTAAATATGGTGGATTAATATAAAATTTATGTTTTGGGCTATTTTAGTCGACTAAACAAGTGTATTATATTCTCCATGTTCTCGCTCATTTATGATCTCTAAATTTGTATTATTATGCAAGTGTCCTTCCAGTCCAGTACACTATCGAGGTACCATTGTGCACCACTTTACCTTTTAGGTCGTGTCGTCGCACTCCCTTAGGCCTAAGTGTGGAAATTGGTGAGGACACACCTGGTGTTGGATGCTCTATTCGATCAGGATTTTATTCAACCAAAGATGGTTTGGCGACCAGCTATAATTTGGCCATATTGCCTAAGGATCTCCTGTAGGGCTTTATATATTGCCAGGGGAAATGCTAATAGGTCTTTCGTGTTTCATAACGAAAGCCTGAGGAGGGTGATTTCCCTGCTATGGTGTAATGACCAATGTGCCTATCAATTGGAAAAGATGTGTGATAAAGCTTATATAAATGTTACTCATTAGAACGCAGCTGTTAAACAACTTTCATTAATGATAAGGAAAATGAACTAATAGTTCCACAACAAAAGAATAAAAGAAGAATCTAAAAATAGAATTTCTTAAGATTGGATGCGTTCCATGCTCGGGGGATTTGTCTGCCTTCCGTCGTTTCTAAGTGATAGGCGCCTTGCAAATTATCTCTTGTTATCTTGAATGATCCTTCCCAGTTTGGCCCTAGCTTACCGTCTGATGGTTTCACTGCACTGCCCAGGACTTTTTTTAGGATATAGTCCCCAACTCGGAATGTCCTCGGGTTGACCCTCTTGTTATAGTGCCTCGCGAGCTGTTGCTGATAGCTCACTAGTTTTACTAGGGCTAGCTCTCGGCGCTCATCAGCTAGGTCGAGCTCAATGAGCAATGCTGCATCATTATGGCCTTGGTAGACAAGGTTGGACCTCATTGTTGGCAAGCCTTCTTCCAGTGGGATAACTGCTTCCATCCCATATGTCAGTGAAAATGGGGTTTCTCCCATTGCTTGTAGTGGAGTGGTTCTATAGGCCCATAGAATGTGTGGTAATTCATTTACCCATGCGCCTTTGGCTCGCTCCAATCGTTTCCTTAATTCGTCGATCACTGTCGTGTTGGAAGCCTCGACTTGGCCATTGCTTTGAGGATAGGCCACCGAGCTGAAATGGTGTCTGATTCCATGTTCATTACAGAAACTCTGAAAAGAGCCGCTTTCGAACTACGTTCCATTATCGGTGATAATGGTTCTGGGGATGCCAAAACGGGTGATTATATTTCTCCATATGAACCTTATCATATCTGCATCTCGGATATTAACTAGGGGTTCTGCCTCGATCCATTTGGTGAAGTAGTCAGTCGCGACCAACAGATATTTACGACTGCCGGTGGCGATAGGAAGTGGTTCTATGATGTCCATCCCCCATTAGGCGAACGACCATGGGCTGGACAATGATTTTAGGTCGCTGGCAGGTTGGTGGGCCATAGGAGCATGAAGCTGGCATTTCAGGAACTTGCGGACATATGCCACAGAGTCCATTTGCATATATGGCCACAAATAACCCTCCTTCATTGCTCGAAAAGCTAGAGATCTTCCTCCAATATGTCTTCCACATATTCCTTCATGAAGCTCATGTAGAACTTGCTCGATATCCTTTGGGTGAATACATTGAAGGTAGGGACCGAAAAACGATCTCTTGTATAGCTTGCCCTCAGGAGATAAGTGAAAGCGAGCAGCTTTGACTCTTATCTGGTGAGCAGTCTTCTTATCATCTGGAAGCGTGCCATCCTTCAAATAATCCCTTAATGGGTCCATCTAGCTGGGTGCTGACTCAATATGGAGCACCTGCTCCACGCTTGGTAAGTCGCCATTACGATTAATGCTCGGATGAGTGAGGAAATCAATGGGGATCGTTCTTTTCAAGTCGGAATCGATTGCTGAGCTTAGGGCTGCTAGGGAATTAGCATGGTTGTTCTGTCCCCTGGGGAACTGCTGGACATTGACTTCCTCAAAGTCAGCCAATAGCCTTTTTGCCAAGGTGAGGTAGGCTGCCATCCTTTCATCTTTTGCATTGTAGTCCCCGCTGATCTGATTGGAGACTAATTATGAGTCGCCAAACACCTATAATTTCTTTGCTCCTAAAGCGTGTGCTTTCTGGAGGCCGGCTATCAAGGCCTCGTATTCTGCTTCATTGTTGGAGGCTTCAAATCCTAGCCTAATTCCCTGCTCAAAGATCGTATTTTCTGGAGTGATAAGAACGATGCCTACGCCTGCCCCCTTTGAATTGGAGGCTCCATCAAGAAATAATTTCTAGATTCCCTCCGTCATGTGGCTCCCTTTTTATTTGGTTAGTTGTGGTTGGTTGCAAGGCTGTTCTCCCTTGAATTCGGCTATGAAATTAGCAAGGACCTGCCCCTTGATTGCGTTCCTTGGTTGAAATTAGATATCAAATCGTCCGAGCTTGACTGACCATTTAGACAGTCTTCCCGACAAATCTTCCTTCCTCAGGATTGCTTTAAGGGGGTACGATGTAAGGATGATTATAGTGCGGGCTTTGAAATAGTGCTTCAGCTTCCTCGAAGCCACTACTGTTTAACGGCTGCATTCTAATGAGTAACAGTTATATAAGATTTATCACACATCTATTCCGAATGACAGGCACATTGGTCATTACACCATAACATGGAAATCACCCTCCTCAGGCTTTCGTTATGAAACACGAAAGACCTCTTAGCATTGCCCCTGGCAATATATGAAGCCCTACAGGAGATCCTTAGGCAATATGGCCAAATTATAGCTGGTCGCCAAACCATCTTTGGATGAATAAAATCCTGATCGGATAGAGCATCCAACACCATGTGTGTCCTCAGAAATTTCCACACTTAGGCCTAAGGGAGTGTGACGACACGACCTAAAAGGTAAAGTGGTGACAATAGTACCTCGATAGTGTACTGGAATGGAAGGACACTTGCATAATAATAAAAAATTAGAGATCATAAAGGAGCGAGAATGTGGAGAATATAATACACTTGTTTAGTTGGTTAAAATAGCCCAAAACATAAATTTTATATTAATCCACCATATTTACTACAAGTACAAAATAATGTTTAGTCGGTGAGCTCACCCAAATCATTGACATAACATCACCACAACACAAAATACATAGAGTAACTACTGTCAAAATCTCAATGGGGATGAGGCCTCTGAACGAGATAATCAGAGACTTGAGCTCTTCGGCCATCATCAGGAGCAGGAACCAACTCTTCCTTGGCTTCGTTAGTGTCTGACTCCAATAGCTGCCGAGAGATAGCATCGATGGGTATCCACTGATCATCTCTCTGGAAGGGATTGGGCATCCGAGTGGAAGGAGATATTTCATGGTGATACTAGAGCATACAGTTCCTTGGAACCCGTATCTCCTTCAAAGCACTCAACCACCCCCTGATGAAGGCGAGCTCCTCAAATTCTATCATCCTCGTCGGAGCATCCAGCCAACCCTGGTCATAACCGTCGACCCATACTCACCGAGGTCCTTTTATAAATAGATGCTGCAGCCAAGTAACGTCCCTTTGAAGCCCAGCAGCAATCACATATGCTCCTGGACATCATCACTGAGCTCTTCCATTTCCCTATCTGAACGCCTGGTGCTCCTGCCAGCTCACGGAACAAGTGGACTAGTGGAACCTCGCAGTACAGGGGGAATATCGCTCCAGCCAGTCCTAGCTCGCGTCGAAGAAGAGCCTCGCAATACTGCAGGAGCGGTGGTCCGTGCATGCTCCCTAAACTGCGAGACCTCTTTCCTTAAAGCTTCATTTTCTTTCTGAAGCATCTCCCTAACCTGGTTGATCTCAGAAGCATCGAGAAGCTTTGTTCTCAACGAATTCACCTCTTCTTGCGCTGAGGCACCAACCTCTTCTATCTCCTCGAGCCTGTCCTTCAACTTGGCCACAAGCTCAGACTGATCCTTATACTTTTGATTCCTAGACCTAAGAGGTTTGCAAAGCCTAACAAAGGCCTGGCGAACCTGAGGACTGGCATTAGGACCAAGAGTCCTGCCCAAATAAGATATGGCAGGAATATACTCTTCTACATCAGTCAACTACAAGACATAAAAGGGCAATGGAGAGAAAAATCAATCAATGCACTGGAAAAAGAAGCCTTTTCATATCATTAATAAAAGTCAAAGTACATCGAGCAGAAATTGGGAAAATTACAAGCGAAAGTACAAAAATAGTCCTAAAAGTAAATTTACTAGCAACCTCAGGCTGCCCAGAGGTGGCTGGCTACTTCCCCTTGTCAGCAGCAACAGAGGCATCCCCCTCTGCAGGGATGCCCTCAGTCGCCTAGGCAGGATAAGCACCGGTAGGAATTATCTAAGAGGCAAGATCAACACCCTCGATGGCCGGGGCAGGGGCTTCTTCGTTCACAGTTGGCTTCGGACTCGAGTCATGCTCGTCGAACAGAGGAGATTCAGCATCAACACCAGTAGCTAAGAGGGCCTTGTTCTAGCCCTTTTTGAAGTTCAGACGGCTGATGTAGCCTATCTGAACCTCGGCGTCTTCGTAAGCAGTAGTCCACCCTGAGTTGTATGAATCCTCCTTAATGGTGGCTACTTGGGACTCTTTTTCCTTTAACTATTCGGTCAGAACCTTGTTCTCCTCCATGACAACCAGCTTACTCGAGCAGACCAGGTCATAGGCCTGCCTCAGCTTGTTCAACTCCTTAACCGCCGCATCCCTCTCTCAATTAGAATTGACGAGGGCCACATCAGAGAAAGCTCGGGGGGCGTCAACAGTCTTTAAATTAGCCTCCAGTTGAGAACCCCTGACTTCCAGAGCAGACTTCTGCTACTCCAGCTCACCATTCCTTCTCACCAGCTTATCGCGAGAGCGATAGAGTACAACGAAGTCAGTCACAAATTGCCAGAAATAAAGAAGAGATCAAGAAAGAGAAATAGCTAAAACTTTTTAAAGAATTGAAAAATGGAAAGGATCTTACCAAGGCTAGCCTTTGGCTAGCTTGTAAGGCCAATTTATCAGACCCCACCGCCCTCTGGCAATCTGCAGGGAGAATTTCCCTCTCGAGCAGCGCAGGAGCCAGCTGAGGAGAAATTGAAACTGAGGCCCCCTCGGGCAAAGCAGACATCGGAACCAAGGCTTTCCCAGCCTTCATCCTTGACTCCATCTTTCTCCTCTCTTCCTCTTTCTCCTTCTCCATTGTCTTCCTCTCCTCCATCCTCTTCTTTTCCTCCACCTTCTTTCTTTCCTCCTCCTTTTTTCTCTCCCTCTCTCTCACCTGCTCTTCCTCTCTCCTCTTCCTCTCTTGCTCCTGAGTAGAAGATTGAGAGCCAGTAGCTACAGCCCCAGTACTAGACTTCTGCTTCTTTGACCTCTGAGCGAGGAGCACGTGATCATCGTCATCATCATCTCGAATCAGGTTTTTCTTTGGAGGAACCATCTCCTCGTCTGAACTGCTGGATGTGCTCGATGATTCTCGAACTTTAGAAACTTCCCCCGAATCAGAGGGGCTGCTACAACTGGAGCTCCCTTCACCCAAATTGCCTCCAGCACCACCTACGATATCACTCTCAGAACTGATCTCCTCCTCGTCTAACTGAATAGGATCAGCAGCAGTCTCTTCAGAGGTATCAAACTCAGGGATACTGCCCATCAGCCTCGCTATAAAACTAGAACCAATGTTCTTATATTTGAGCAGGAATGCAGTAGACCGGGGATGCTCGCCGATAGCTAAAGGCTCCCTGATATTCCAGGCCATGACCAATTCAGAAAGATGAACCTCGTTGAGAGCAGGTTCCAAGTTATTCGACCTCGCTGAAGAAAAAATAGGAAAATTCAGAACAATCACAAATCAACAAAAGAAATTGAAGGAACAGAGAAAAATCTACCTATGTATTCTTCCCCAAAAAAGGGAACAGAGAACCTGTCAGCCCTCACCCCCTCAAACTGGGGAGAAAACTACCAATTTCTAGCAAGGAAGCCCTCTTGCCAATAGTCTTTATGGGAATCAGGTAGGTTTACTACCAATACCCTATCAGGACTCCTGGTTTTGAGATAAAGAACACCAGAACTAGTCCGAGAAAAAGAATAGCAGAAACAGACCTCGGTGAGCCCTAACTTGGTACTATATAACTGGTTTATTCTATGAACACCATTGATTATCTTCCACACATTGGGCGAACACTGTGCGGGAACAATGTTGAAATAACCAAAGAAATGCAAGAATAGATTGTTGGGAGGAAAAGTAAGTCCCCCGTGGGAAAACAGCAAGACATGGATCCAGTGGACATTCTCTATCTCTCTAACGTTTCTAGGGGGAGAGGCGCACTCAATCTCTACCCACTCAGGAATGTTGTAAAACTTCCTAAACTCAGAGATCGACCTATTACCAATCTTTGCCATCGGAAAACCCTAAAGGAACTACAAATTCAAAGAAAAAATACAAAGAGAGGGCACAGGAGACTTACAAGATGAAAGTTCGACTTGAATAATGGAGAATCACAAGCCCAAACTATGAAGAAGATCGAAAGTGATGAAAATGAAGACTAGACGAAGAGAGTGTGAATCGCTAGAGCTCACTGGAAATGGTAGAATGCTGAGAAGGTTGAAACGACGGTCGAAAAGTGGCTGCTCTGAATAAAACCTTGAAGTATTACTAATCATAGTGCACGAACCATGAAGTGGGTGCCGCCAGAATCAGTCCTCAAATTTTGGGAAAAGTTGCACGATATACGACTCAGCCATTATGACAAATCATTTAAGTTTATTGAGCCCACAGCATGGCCCAACCAACTTAGGGGCAATTGTGGGTACCCGAAATTAGGATGATGGGCCTGGACGAGTAGCCCAATTGTAGCGGCCCAAAGTCCAGGCCTCTTATACCTTAAATCGATTATGATTTAGTCTCTTCCCACGTTCCCATTAAGGGGCACTCTAAGAGGAGATGGGAAACATGGAGGAGTCCCACACCCCCACTCACTAGAACGAACATGTATATAACAAACCCTAGGTCCGGGGCAAAGGACACATTGTATTCTTTGTAATCACTTTTCGAAGAACACATAAATAATACTGACTGCACCACCGTGGACGTAGGCATCTTTGCTGAACCACGTTCATCCTTTGTTGTGTGATTGTCATTTTTCATTCCTTATTCTTACTTGGTGATTGCGTTTCTCTTATCTATTTGTGTTACATAATAATTGTCACCACATATATCATTATCAGTTTCAAGTGTCTTGTTTCTCGTTATCAACGTTGTCTCATTTTCCAAGATCTACAAAGGTATGAATGCATTATATATATAGGAGCTTGGAAAATTATTTGGGTCTTCTTTTTATAAAATTTTATCAACACAATGACCGTTTGTTTTATCAACACTGTCGTTCAAACGACCTCAAAATGTCGTTCGAACGACACCTCGGCGAGAACAATTTTTCTTGATAGTTTTGAGCAATTTTTTCCCACTTTTCCACTATAACCTAAGAAAATAAGTGCGTGAACAACTTTTTAGGTGATACTTTTTTCATCCTTTGAGGGCTATTGAGAAGGAAAATACTTTCAACAAAAATTCCCATTTGTGTGTTGAGTTTTCTTGAATTAAT
This sequence comes from Sambucus nigra, assembly GCA_949130495.1. Taxonomy (NCBI): domain Eukaryota; kingdom Viridiplantae; phylum Streptophyta; class Magnoliopsida; order Dipsacales; family Adoxaceae; genus Sambucus; species Sambucus nigra. Next base: position 678,501,446 of record OX422208.1, on the reverse strand, counting down.
TTATTCCACGAACTGTGTACATCCATTGTTTAGTTTAAATCCAATTTCATATATATATATATATATATATATATATATATATATATATATATATATTCTTAGGGGAAATTGTAGTTGTGCCCCATTGGTGGATTCCAAGATTTTGGTGGACTCCGGAGTTGTCGACTAGGCATAGGTTGAAGAACGAAGGAGTGTCAAGGATTGGAGGGAGTCGTGTCTAAGAAGTAAGTCTCTTGTCTCGTCTTTTGTAAAAATATCATACTTAGTGGACTTGTTTGAAGGGTTGTCCAAGGTTTTTCCCATTGTGGGTTTTCCTCGTACATCGCAGCGTAGTGTGATTGTGTTTATTTTATATTGCAAACTCACATAGATGCATGCTTAGGTCTAATCAATATAAAATCTTATTTAAACACAATTAGTTTTATTTGTATCTAAATTAGTTTGTGTTAAGTTTAAATTTAATTTAATTCAAGTTGTCATTAATTTAATTGGATAATATCCATGCTTAGTTTTTTTAACTTGAATTGGATTGAATTTTGTTTAAGTTAAAATTTAAAATGTTTGTGTAGTTTAATTTCACTTTAAGTCTTATTTAATTTTTCATGTGTTTGATTGGGCTTTTAAAGTAAAGAAAATTAAATAATTTTGGAAAAATTAAAATTTGTTATATCATTGAGCCATCTCATAATTTTAGTTTAGAATTTGGGGACATTCTCTCCAACATTACTGATGCCTCACACTCTCCCAAAGTTATCACCACCTTCTCTAAATCAATCACCCTAAGAGTCAAACTTCTATTTTTCTTTTTGGTTCTTAAAGACTCTTTATAATGTTTATTTTACGCTTTTTGAAGGCTACTTTCTCCCTCACACAAAATCTCATCATCATCCCCATTGTTTCTAGAATGGTTCGACAAATTTTCGAGGCTATCAAATTTGAAAATGTCCTCATCGGCTTGCGAAGATATATAATGACTAACTTGATTTTCCATTAACTCACATAAATTAGGTTCATGCGGTGATTCATCCCCAAAATCTACTGAATGGACGTCATTATCGCTAAGAGTGGTTTTGTCTATAGCTTTACCTTTTCCCTATCTCTTTAGCCTACTCGCACACTCGTGAGTTTTATCACTCTTTCCCTCTCACAGCATCTCACTTGATCATTATCACAAACATTCTTTACCTCATTAACATTTTTATTTTTCTCAAAACATTTATTTGTTTAAAAGAATTTTCTTTGTTAAATTTGAGAATTTTTTTAAAACTTTTTGCAAACAAGTATAAATCATCCAAATTATAATCAAACTCAAACTGAAACTCAAAATCACAAAAAAAAATATTTTTCTTAATTTGATTATTCTTTCCCAGAAATCCTTATTTCCTTTTTCTTTTGAATTTTGGGGAACATATCCATTTCGTAACTTTGAAGGTCTCTTACGATTCCTTCTAACCTAAGAGTATCTATAATTCTCAACAAATTTAGGATCATGACTTAAGCGATAAAGCGGGATTGTAGGGATCTCAAAAAAATTTCACGACTCTCATTTTAGAAATTCTCTCACCCAAATTAAGACTATAATTGAATACATCAAATATATGTGCATAAAACTCATAAAATGTCTCATATTCTAGAAGCTTAATGGTGTCAAACTGTGTACTTAGATTCTAAAGCTTAGAAGCTTTCAGAGTATTGGTACCCATGTGAGTGAGTTGGAGGATATCCAATGCTTCCTTAGATGTGATGCACGTCATGATGCGGTGGAACTTGTTAAGGGTGATGGCTCTAGAAATTTCACTAAAATCGTATCAATTGAAATTAATCCATTTAAATTCATCACTCGTCCAAGTGGTGATGGATTGAAGACTTAATACATCGTCACTAGTAATAGTGGGTAGTGTCCACCCTCTTTCACAAACAAGCAAGATACGCACGTCAATCACTTTCAAAGTCGACCTCATTCGAGCTTTCCAGTATGCATAATTTTATTCATCGAATATAGAAACCATATTATACAAATTATTCGTATAAACCAATTTAAATATCACACAATAAATTAATGCAACCAACTCTGATACTAATTTGAAAAATTGGTATACTAAAAGAATCTGTAAACAATTATGATCACTATAATTTAGTACAACCTCTTCTGATACCAATTTATAAAATATGTATCCTAAAACAATCCCAAAAAATTAACATCTCAGGGTAATTTAATGAAACTTGCTTTAATACCAAATTGAAAATGCAAGGGCTATATGGAATTACTTGTATCTTAGGTTACACACATAAAGATCTAATTTTTAACCAAATTTTATCTTTTTTAAAATTAGGTGTGCATGCAAGATAGAGTCCAAATTCATACCAAAACAAACGAAAGTTTTTTTTAGGAATAATATTTTTTCGATAAAACCTATACTTCAGTACTGTAAAAGAGTTTGACAGACTCGATGACTTACAAACTACTTAGATATCCACTAAATGTAATTTACATGATCTCCAAATCTTTTACACAAAGTGACGTAATCCATTACCACACATAGAAAGCATCTCTTCACTCGAAGTAGCATGCATGAATATAATACATCAAACCATCTTAAAGTAATTGAACACTTAGAGTAAGGAGAATTACTAATGTCCAACATTATCGTAAGGGCTAAAACGAATCAAAATGTTATGTTAAAATCTAAACAAATGATTCAAGGTTAAATCGATGAGCATATTAAAAAATCCAGAATCAAGAAATCATTTCCCAATATGTTATAATAAGAGACCAATGTTACCTTTCACCAAGAGATACTGACATACCCACTTATGACTAAAATCATGCAACTGATTATTTATATTTAACTTATGGAGATGTATAGGAAGAGATAGTAGTTTATTTCCTAGAAGAACTTTAACTGTTTGCTCTCAATATTTAAAAGAGAATCAATATTAATAATGATAAGAATAATGCCTCTCTCACAAGTCAGAACTCTTAAGGAGGTCTAAGAGAACCTTTTCCAATCAGCAAATCAATGATGAAAGATCCTTTATTTAAAAAGGTAACCAGAGCATCTGTTAAAGGTAACAAACAATCCATAATTTCCTAATAATCAACTTTCTAGTGTGGAATATTGGAGGGGTGGCTAAGTAAGAAACCTCTTTAAGATTGAAAAGTATTTAAAAACTCATAAAATTCCAGTCATTACATTGTTAGAGTCAAAGTAGACTAGCAAAAAATTGAAAAATTTAAGTTGAGATCGGGATTTGATGGTTGTTACAATAACAAATCATAGAAAGTTTGATTTTTGGGAGATTTTATGTTTTGATTCATCCTATTTTTTATGAAGAGCACCATCTTACTGTTAGTATACACCACCAATCCTTGCATTAAGAATTGAGAATGACAGTAGTGTATGCCAAATGCACAAGGGAGGAAATTATCACTTTGTGGGAGTAGTTAATTGAGGATTATCAATACTATGAAAACAAACCTTACTTGGTTGTTGGAGATTTTAATGTCGTGTCTTGTTCCAATGAAAAATTAGGGGGCAATGAAATTATTCTTCAAACTGTGGGTGATTTCGGTCACGACGTGGATGATAGTTTCCGTATGAACTTGGGGTATAAAGGTACAAGGTACACTTGGTGCAACAACAGAGATGAAGATAGAGTTATTATGGAAAGGCTTGATAGGGGCTTAGCAAATATGCAGTGGATAAAAATCTTTCCAAGCACTTTTATCCAACACCTGAACATGTCTACATCTGACCATGATCCATTACTGCTAAATGTTAAAACTAAGTTGGACATGGTTCTAAAAGCTTTCAACTTTCAATCAATATGGTGCAATCATGATAATTTTGAAGATACAGACAATTCTTCGTGGCTTATTCTAACTAATACATCTGACATGAGAAATTTGTCAATTTAATTGGAAAGTCTTAAAGGGGTGTTGAAAATAAGGAGGTTTTCAGTGACATTTTCCAGTCTCTTAAAGACTTAGAAGATAGAATTCATTGTTGGAATTAGCCTACGAGATGGATAGAAAGGAGTACAATAGAATACCTCTTCAAAGAGGGAGAGCTATGCTGATGAAAGGTTTACAAGTATAGGAGACATATTGAAAACAAAAATATAATATTAAATAGTTGAAGAGTGGAGACTCAAACACTAAATATTTTCAATACCACAACAAATACAAGCATATAAAATTTTTGATTCATAGAATCAAGAACTAACTTGGATTATTTATTAAGGAAAAAGAGGAAGTGAGCAACCACATAGTTAATTATTTCAAGGATCAATTGTATAATGTTAAAAATATATACAATCTTGACTTATCAATGGTCATGTCCATTTATCGTTAATACCAAAAGGAATGAGATTCTTGAAAATTTGTCCACTGAAGAATAAGTATTTAAATCCATAAATAATGTAATTAGATTTAGATCCAGATCCTCATGGTTTTAGAAGACTTTCTATAAGAAGTGTTGTCATATCATCAAAATAGATCTTGTGGATGCCATTAATTTCTTTTTTGCAGGTCATGATCTCCCTAAGAGTTGGTCTAACACCTCCATTATTCTAATTCCAAAGGTGAAGTATCCCAAAAAGTGTGGGGATTATAGACGAAAAATTCTTTGCAACTACTCTAATAAGATCATTTCAAAAATCCTCTCCATTAGATTGTCTACAATTCTTCTTCAAATAATCTCTCCAAATAATACTGTCTTTATTAAAGGAAGATGAATCCAAGACAATGTTATCCTTACTCAAGAGACGATTCGTAACTTGGTTAAAGAAGTACATGGAGGTAATATTTTAATAAAAAATGATATGGAAAAGTCTTACAATAGATTGCATTGGGGTTTCCTTAAAAATGATTTGAGATGCTTTTGATTTGGGGAAAGGTAGATTGATTTTTTGTGCAGAAGTATTTTTACTAATTGGTTTTCTATAATGATCAATGGACTTACAAAGGGTTATTTTAATTACACGAGAGGTCTTAGATAAGGGGATCTTATATTACCTAGTCTCTTTATTTTGGCAGTTGAATATCTAAGCAGAGGTTTTAATAAGTTCATGGCTAGGGGAAGTGATAAACCCTATTATGGCTGATGATATTGTGTTATTCACTAGAGGGAATAAGAAAAAACTAATGCCAATTATGAAGTTCCTAAATAGTTATTCTTCTATCTCTGGCCATAAAGTTAATCTTCACAAGAGTAGTTTTTCAATTGATTTTAAGCAACCTATTAGTACAAGAACCTCTATAAATGCATGTTCAGGTCTGAAATACAAAGCTCTACCATTAAAATATTTGGGGTGCCACTGTTTTAAGGAAGGAACAAAATTCATTTATATGGAAATTTGATCGATTCTTTTAGAAACAAACTTGATCGATGGCAACCCAAATTTATTTCAAGTGGGGGAAAGTATGTCCTAATAAAACTTGTTTTGTCTTCCATACCATCTTATTTATTGACTTCAATTAAATCTCCTAAAACATTAATTAGAATGTTACACTCAATGATGAAAAAATTACTTTGTGGTGGAAATGAAATTCAAGGGTGGAAGAATCAATGAAATGATTGGGACTTTTTTTGCGAAGACAAATCAGAAGAGGGAATAGGATTCACTGACTTCAATTCGATTGGCTAAGCTTTTATTATAAGATTATTTTGGAAGTATACATTAGATGAGCCTTTGTGGGTATCCTAAATAATAAATAAATATTAGAATATTCACTCCAAAAGTGGATCTTTATCTGGGAGAAGAATGCTAGAAATTAACGAAACTATCATGATCAATATGAAGAAGATTGGTTATTTTTGGATAATGGAAATCAACTGCTTTATGTTCTTTCTCAATTTCTTCCGCTATTATGATTTACAAGAGGCATAATCTTTTATCCAAAGTAATGTCTCAAATATGGGACAATAACATTCCAAAGAAACTTTCCATTAATTCTTGGAGAATTATTAATTACTTCCTCCCTCTTGATAACAATATTTAAAGCTTGGGGATTAGATTGTTGTCGAGATGTAAAGCATAAAAAATCTCTATAAGTTTATTAAGTACTTGTTTTTTCAATGAAAAATTACTAAAGCAGTTTGGAATATTTTTTCCAAATCTTATGGGCACTAAAATTGATAGAAATAATGTGTGAGTTATGATCATGGCTTCGTGGTACGATGATGGGTCAAGAGACTACTTGATATTCCTTGGAAAATACATTCCAACTGTTATTAGTTGGGAAATTTGGAAAGGAATAAATCGGGCCTATTATGATGCAACGAACTTTAACCATCTCAACATTATATCTCAATCCATTTATCTCATTTCTAACATGTGTTAAGGTACTAGATTTTAAAATTCAGCTAAAAACTTTGATAGTAGGATAATAGAGGTGTTTGATTTGTTCATTCCCCCCAAATAGAAAATTCCCTAAAGGATCTAATGGGTCCCTCCCCATCAAAGCTAGTCTAAACTTAATGTTGATGGTTATTCTAAGGGTAATCCTGGACCTAGTGAATATGGTGGTATTATTATACATGCTAATGGTCAGTTTGTGGTTGCTTTTGTTAATTTAGATGGGATATCCACAAACACTACTATTGAGATTATGGGCTTGAAAAGGGGATTGATATTTCTTTAAAGTAGAATATAAACTTATTCAAATTGAATCTGACACTTTATTGGTGATTAATATCATCAACAATTTTTGGAGATCCCGTGGAGATATAAAGTATGCATTGAAGAAATACTTCTTATCTTAATCACATCAAGTTAAAATTAACTCATTATTTTAGAGAATCTAATATGTTTGTTGAGTGCTTGGAAAATGAAGGAATTGGATTGTCTACAATGGAGATTTATGAGGATGTTGGTTGGAGGTGCTTCCAAGTTAGACAAAATTGGTTGTAGATACACTAGATTTTTTTCATTAGGATTTAAGCTGTTATGATCTTCTGTAATGGGGGATATTATGAACTACCAAATTTTATTTTTTTTCATTTTTTCCTTTGTTTGGTTTTTTGAGCTTGTAATTGCCACTTATGGGAGGCTTTTCCTCCATTAATTAATAATATATGGGGGGGGGGGGGGGGGGAATGGGGGTTCCGTCCCTCTTCCATAAAAGTAACTCACAATATATCTTTTGTATGTAGTTAGTGTGTAAATCATTTATTAACTAAGTTATTTCAATGTTACACGTATTCATTTTTTTTCTTCTAGTTATGAGAATCATTGTATTGCTTACATTATAAAAGTTGTAAATACTTTATAACATTTTTTTGTCAGAAATTTATTCTAGCACATTTTTTGGGGCATATAAATTTTTTTTGGACATTTTCTAATGTTACCAATTTTACATATCATCATATATGGATAAATGTTTTTTATAAATAATTTGTTATAGTGTTAATATTATTTGTTACTAGTTACATAACATATTTATAGTACTTGTAAATTTTTTATTTTATTTTTTATTTTTCTATACATACACAAACCAAATAAAAGAACATTATATACGTTATATATCATATACACACATATTATAGGTTTTTAATAATACACACACATCCCACACACACTGACACATAAACACACGTGAGACATACCCAACACACATAGAGTACTTACACACACACACACACACACACACACACACACACATATATATATATATATATATATATATATATATATATATATATATATATATATATATATATATATATAATTTGTTATAGATATATTAAAAGTATTTTTCTAATCAGAATTTTTTATATAGTAATAAATGTTTCCCAATTCTATTTTTTTAATTTAGTTTTTCAAAATACCCATATAGTATACAAGATTTCGTCACCCTCTCTTCTCCTTAAAATTTGCAGATTCTCTCTCTCTCTAATCTAACCTTGTTCTCCTATTTTCTCTCAATATCTCACTTGTCACGTCTTCCCCTTTTCTCTCAACTTCTCTCTCAAACACACTACCCAACACACCCACATCCCCTAAAACAAATTTACATGGCATAAACATACACAAAACTAATATATATATATGAATTTTTTTTATCTTATATTATGTCAACTTTTATATTAAATTTTATACTTTTTTATTATGACAAATATACATTTACACTTACATTTTCTTATACTATTATATATTTACATTATCTTCATTACACACATACAAGGACATATATCCATACATACACTTGTATATTTTTTTGTCTTGGTTGACTAACATCTTTTGCAGGTAACCTACATAATAGGTGATCGAGTGGAAAACCCGAGCGTCCGTGTAAATATAATAATCGTTGTTAGCGGCTTCCGACCGCAATACAAAAAAAAACTAAACTTTAACTACACTCTTATGGAGTACAACGATGAGTCTGGGTATCGAATCGACAGGGAATGTTGATAGATTTTAATTGATTTATTACTTCAAAAATAAAGTGTAAAGTATGATGATGGGGTGAGAAAGGAAAAAGGGGAAAATAAAGAAGTTAACTAAAACTAATTCGAAAATTAATGTAGAGACACAATCCCCCAACTCCTAGTATGTTTACCGGATATAAAACTAGTTATGAATTAAATAATTGATTAAACCCAGTCTTTATTACTCTTAAGCATTACATATATGAGGGTAATAGCCCTCACCATACGTAATCAAAAGTAAGAATAAATCGGTGTTGTTATAGCTTCACTTGTGTCGCACTCTTAAGCATCTCGGTTGCCTAGGGTAAACGAGATCAAAATTCCTACGACGGTTGTGATCACTACACTACACAACACGATTCGATCATTTATTTAATTCAGGGAACTAATTTTACACAAATAAAAACCACATCGGGTTGGGTTTATGCACCCTAACCCCAAAAAATCTACCCTATCATGGTGTAACTATGATTAACTACACAAGAATCCATTAACAAGCATGTGAAAAAAGGAAAGAGTGATAAAAAGTGCTGGAATTAAAGGTTACCAAGATTGAAGAGCACAATATGCAAGAACAAATCAAGGACTGAAGAAAAATCGGAAAAGATCTTGAATTAAAGGTGCAAAATAAGTAAATTTTTCACCTAGATGTTCCTCCTTGATTAGGAGCTTTTACATGAATGAAATATGAATAAAAAGAGTCCTAATGACTAAATATATAGGTTACAAGTCTTTTAGAAAAGTCCTCCAAACATAAAACTCTTTTGGCGAAAAGATAAGGACAAAATACAAATCCCGTATCTGGAAATTTGTCAAACTTAAAAAGCCTGACTAATTTTGTAATGGATCAGGAGCGTGACAAATGAGCGAACCGGTCCGGACCTTTTATTTTTAATAGGTCCGGGATCGCCCTTGTTTTTCATTAAGAGATTTTTGGATTTCTTTCTCAATCTTGAAACTTACATAACTTCTTCATCGTAACTCAGATTGGGGTGCTGTCTTTTCCAATGTTCTTATAATTTCGAGCCCCTCAACTTTATAGTTTTCCTCGCCTCCAGAATATGGCTGTCAAATTATCAAAATTCCCTTGAACTTCCAATTTCTTGGTTTGTTTCACTATTTTGAGTTCTCTCTCGCACTTTCTTACATGAAATACCTGTAAAACACATAAGGTATATACAAAATATGAAATACTTACAAAAATGGGTTAGTAGCATAAATATGAGATAAATCCATATAAATTACAATGCACAGGAACATAAAAATACCGAAATTAAGGGGATAAATGTGAAGAATTTATGCTTAATCAAATCCCCCTAACTTAGAACTTTGCGCGTCCTGAGCAATGTAAAAGCATAAGAGTATGAGTTAAGTACTCTTCAAAAACTGTATTGGGATGCGACTTAATTTTTATCTAAATTGCCTTCTAAATACGGTTCAAGTGCAAACCAGTTGCGAAATTAATAAACCCGATAAGACAGGGAATTGATCCGTTGGGAAATAGGATGTGGAGATGTGACGACGTTGGAGAGATAGAAAATCCTAAATTGACTCTAAAAATAAACGAAAAGATGCTTCAAAGGGGAATGTATCGATGAACTAAATGCAGATTTAAATTCAGTACAACTAAATTAAATGCTATTGAAATGAAACTAGTCTATCTAACCTAAGAACAAATGATAGTTGTATGAAGGATTTAACTATGAATGGAAACAATAGGTCAGGTTATAGTTCCCCACACCCTAGTAATTCACCGAGTAGAATACTAGTTTTTGAAATTAAAACTTTAACCGAACCCGGTCTTTATTAATCGTAAGCATTACATATATGAAGGAACAAACCCCGCATCATAAGAAATCAAAGTCAAGAATAAAGAGGTGTCACTTTAACTAAGACGCATGTCACACTCTTAAGCATCCCATTTACCTAGTACAATCGAGATCAAAAGTCCTACGACAGTTGTGAAAGTTGCGCAACACAATTCTTTTAAGGTTTAAATTGAAAATTTTATTTCCATTACGATGAATTACATCGGGTGGGGTTCATGCGCCACGACCCTTAAAAACCTAGTCGGACATAACTAAACTAAATAGGAATGCAGATTTTGAAAAGTAAAACATCATGATATATGAAGAATAGGGAATAAAAACATATTGGATAAAAAAAACTAACTAATCAAAGTAAAATTAAATGATTAAAAGACAAATATTACTTGCATTGAAGAAAATCCAGAAAATAAAACTTCAATCTTCACTCTTGTTCAAAACTAGGGTTTTTGGATAAAAAAACCCTTCTACTACTGCTTAAGAACCTAATAATCAAACCGCTAATAGTGTGGAACAACTTTGAATAAATAGTCTCTGAATTTTACAAAATATTGAGCCAATCATAGAATTCTAAATATTTGAAATTCTAAGAAAATCCAAAACGGTCCGGACTGGCGGGGATTGGCGGTCTGGATCGCCTCCTTATTTGAGTCAGGCTTTTGTGTAGAGATGGTCCCGATCCTTTATTTTAAAAAGGTCCGAATCTCCCCCATTTTTCAATCAAAACTATTGCTGCTAAATCGGTCCGGACCCTTTTATTTAAAAGGTCCAGATCGCCCTACTTTTTCTTCTAGAGTTTTTTCCTTTATTTTTCTCATCTTTTAAACCTCGTAACGTCTTCTCCGGAATTTGGATTTTGATGTTGTTTCTTCCTACGTACTTTTGGAATCGAGGTCTTCAACTTTCATTTTATGTTATTGTCCAAATTCCTGATAGAAATTATGCTTTTGCCCTTTTGACTTTTCTTCCTTAATTCAACCTTCTGCTTTAGCTTTTTCCTTTCTTTACTTAGCAATAAATACATGTAAATATCATGGGTAAGGCACAAAACTCGAGATACTATGTAGAAAGGTCAGTAGCATGTGAATGAGATAAATCACCATAATTGACATTATTCGAGATGATAAAAGTCCCTAAATTAAGGGGATAAATTCGAAAGAATTTATGCCTAATCAAATCCCCCTAACTTAGAACTTTGCACGTCCCGAGCATTCTAAAAGAATCTAACTAAGGCTCAACTCTCAAAATTTGTTTTATTAGGATAGAATACTACATTCGCGGGCAAGCGATTGCATTGAGCGTATGCAACAAAACTTTAAACCTCTAGGATGAGTTATGTCTCGTGAGAGTTTGAAGTGAATATACCCACATAATTTGTTAATGACTCGAAAAAAACTCAAAATACTTAAAAATTCTACAATTTAAACCTTCCAGAAAATGGTCACTAAAAATTCATATTCAAAAGTCTCAAATCATAGAGCGCGTGCCAAGACGGAAATTTAACCCCCAATTTCCATCGACTGATCATTATGTTACTTTTTCAAAAATTCGTTTTGATTCAAATGCTCATGGAATACTCTCACAATTGAATCACTCGGAATGTGGCTATTCTCTCAGTATGCGTAATTTATAATAATAAATATAATAGAATACACGTTCACACACACAATTATGAAAGACGGGCTATTTGAGGTGAAAAGATCTCATCATCGGGATACGGCCATTGGGAAACGGAAACATCGCCTCGTACTCACGCATGTAATCTGTTTTATTATCTTTTTGTGTTTTAATCTCTCCACACGGTAATTGATTTCACAAATCGGACCCGATTAGGACTTTTCTTGGGTTATAAGCTATATTGGGTAAAAGAGGAATTTATTGTGAAGGTCGGAATTAGAAAATTTACTTTGGATGTCCATTAGTGCTTTTTCGGGTTTTTGCTCATTTTTGTTTCTTGTTCTATTTTTTTTCTGTTTTTCACATCTTTTTCTTGCTATTTTATTGATTATTATTCATTTTTTTTCTTGCCCTTTTTATTGCATTGTTTGGATGTTTTTTTGTATTTTTAAAATTTTCAGAATTCCGGGCTAAATGGGTTTTTCTAGTTATCAAATGAAAAGGGAACATTTATTCGACTCAATTGGGTTGCAAAAGGGACGATTTTTCACAACTTTTTTATGGATAATATTTTTGGGTAACAAATGAGTGCCTTACTTCATTTATCTGAATCACTAATCAATTTACCATATACGTTTCGTGAACCATTTAAGTTTAGAGATATATTAGAGTGCTTTTCGAGGCAATATCTCACACATTTCCCATAACTGATCAAAACAAGGGTATTGGGCTCTTCAACGACTTTATTTTAATGCTGAAAAGAACTTCGGGTTAAAAATTATTTCGGATTGATTTAAAAACTCAAAAAAAGTGATAGGCTCAAAATCTCACCGGGTTGATTAATCTCCACACTTATTCATAAAGTCGTCAATTTTCTTTCAATTTCAATCTTTGGTCAATTTTGCGTAGTCACGAGACTCTCATTTTGAGAGTATGACGATAATTTGCAAAAATCTAGACTTAGGATTAAAAATATGCCGTTAGATGGTGAAAACCCAAAACAACCCCTAAACGGCCACGTAAGAGGCACGAACACCTCACATGAGACCAACGTAACACGTAGGAACTTATCACGTAGTCACGAGACTCTCGTTTTGATAATACCATAATAATTTGCAAAAATATAGACCTAGGCTTAAAAATATGTCGTTTGCAGGTGAAAATAAAAAAAAACCTAAATAGCGTCATAAGAGGCACAAACACCTCCCACGGGACCAACGTAACATGAAGGAACTTTCCTCGTAGCCACTCGACTCTCGAGTTAAGAATACGAGGATAATTTCAAAATTTAGATTAAGGCTTAAAACATGACTTTAGAGGGTGACAAGTTTAAATAACGCCCAAACGACCCTATAAGAGGCAAGAACACCTCACAGGAGACCAATGTAACACGTAGGGACTTACCACGTAGTCACGAGACTCTCATTTTGAGAATACGATGATAATTTGCAAAAATATGGACTTAGGCTTAAATATATGCCGTTAGAGGGTGAAAATCCAAAACAACCCCTAAACGGCACCGTAAGAGGCATGAACACCTCCCACGAAACCAGCGTAACACGTAGGAACTTACCGCATAGTCACGAGACTCTCGTTCTAAGAATACAACGATAATTTGTAAAAATATAGACTTAGGCTTAAAAATATGTCGTTAGAGGCTGAAAATCCAAAACAACCCCTAAACGGCCCCGTAAGAGGCATGAACACCTACCACGGGACCAACATAACACGTAGGAACTTACCACATAGTCACGAGACTCTCTTTTGGAGAATACGATGATAATTTGAAAAAATCTAGACTTAGGCTTAAAAAAGTGTTGTTTGTGGGTGAAAACCCAAAACAGCCCCTAAACAGAACCGTAAGAGGCATGAACACCTCCCACAGGACCAACGTAACATGTAGGAACTTTCCTCGTATCCGCTCGACTCACAGGTTGAGAATATGAGGATAATTTCAAAATTTTAGGCATAGGATTAAAACATGACTTTAGAGGGTGAAAATTTAAAACAATGCCCAAATGACCCCGTGAGAGGCACGAACACCTCACACGATACCAATGTAACATGTGGGAACTTACCGCGTAGTCACGAGACTCTGGTTTTGAGAATACGATGATAATTTTCTAAAATCTAGCCTTAGGCTTAGAAATATGCTGTTAGCCGATGAAAACCCAAAACAACGCCGTAAGAGGCACGAATAACTCCCACCGGACCAACGTAACACGTAGGGACTTTCCTTATAGCCACATGACTCTCGGATTGAGAATATGAGGATAATTTCAAAATATAGACTTCGGCATAAAACATGACGTTAGAGGGTGAAAATTTAAAAAAACACCCAAATGACCCCGTAAGAGGCACGAACACCTGATACGAGACCAGTGTAACATGTAGGAATTTACCGCGTAGTCACGAGACTCTCGGTTTGAGAATACGACAATAATTTGCAAATGTCTAGACCTAGGCTTAAAAATATGCTGTAAGAGGGTGAAAACCCAAAACAGCCCCGTAAGAGGCACGAACATGTCCCACGAAACAAACCTAACACATAGGAACTTACTGTGTAGTCACGAGACTCTCGTTTTGAGAATGCGATGATAATTTGAAAAAATCTAGACCTAGACATAAAAATATGCCGTTAGAGAGTGAAAACCCAAAACTGCCCCAAAACGGCCCCTTAATAGGCACGAACACCTACCACGGGACCAACCTAACACATAGGAACTTATCGTGTAGTCACGAGACTCCTGTTTTGAGAATACGATGATAATTTGAAAAAATATAGACTTAGGCTATAAAATATGCCGTTAGCGGGTGAAACCCAAAACAACCCCGAAACAGCACCTTAAGAGTCACGAACACCTCCCACGGGACCAACGTAACACATAAGAACTTTATTCGGAGCCACTCGACTCTTAGGTTGAGAATACGGGGATAATTTCAAAATTTATACTTAGTCTTAAAACATGACTTTACACGGTGAAAATTTAAAACAACGCCCACTAGTCTTAAAACATGACTTTAGAACTAATCTAGCTTTGTTTCTAATGATTATCCCACTTTCATCAGATTTATTTTTAAAAATCCACCGTGTGCCAATAACCTTTTTGTGATCAGGCCTAGGTACAAGATACCAAACATCATGAATGACAAATTGAATAAGTTCTTCCTGCATAGCAGAAATCCAGTGAGAGTCATTCAATGCCTCATTTACATTCTTTGGTTCCACTAGGGAAACAAAACATTCATAATGTGCATAATTTCTTAGTTGAGATCTTGTACGCACTGGCTCACTAGGGTTACCAATGACGTTATTTATGGGATGATCTTTAGAGACCCAGTTAGGTATTTCAGGTATCTCAATTGGTAATGAATCATCTGTTTCAGGAGAGTTATTTTCTAAAATGTTTGTAAGCTCTTCTATAATAGTTGATTCACCAGTCTTGTTCTCTACAGTAGTGTCACTCACAATTACATTTATGGATTCCATCAAGGTTTTAGTGGGAAGATTATACACTCGATAGGCTCTACTGTTAGGCGAGTGTCCTAGAAATATAGCTTTATCTCCCCTGCTCTCAAATTTGGACAAATGTTCCCTATCTTTGCATACATAGCACGTACTACCAAAGGTTCTGAGGTACTTAAGATTGGTCTTTTTCTTATACCAAAGTTCGTAAGGGGTTTGTTTGGAATTCTTTCTAAGATAGACCCTATTTATGATGTGACAGGCAGTATGAATAGATTCTACCCAAAAATACTTAGGCAAATTCTTGGCATGTAACATAACACGGGCCATCTCTTGAAGTGTACGATTCTTTCTCTCATCAATTCCATTTTATTGAGGAGTCTTACGAGCACTAAACTCATGTTTGTAACCATTATAGTCACAATACTCTGTTATACCAGTGTCTTCGAATTCTCCACCTCTATCACTACGAATTCTATTTACTTGAGTGTCCTTTTCATTTTCAATCTGAAGAAGGATTTTTAAGAAAGTTTGAAAAGAGTCAGACTTTTGTTTTAAAAAGGCTACCCAAGTAAATCTGGTGAAGTCATCAACCATAACAAGAATATAACTGTGTCCACATAGACTAACAGTTTGGGAAGGACCCATTAGGTCCATATGGATGAGCTCCAAGGGATTAGAGGTAAGAACATCATTAACTTTCTTATGTGGTGCCTTAACAATTTTACCTTCCTGACAGGAACCACATACAATGTTAGGAATGGGTTTGATTTTAGGAACTCCTCTAACTATTTCTTGAGAGGTTAGTCTACTAAGATTATCGAAATTTAAGTGACCCATTCTGTTATGCCATATCTCGTTGTCATCCATTCTGGAAACATTACAGATTTCAGAATTATTCATGAAAATATAACAATTGTCAGGAGTTCTGAATTCGATAATTATGCATTCACCTTTTTCATTTAAAATTTTGCAATTATTCTTTGAAAAGGTAACAATATGATCTGAGTCAGAAAATTGCGAGATACTAAGTAGATTGTCCTTAAGACCTTTAACTAGAAGAAAATTTTCAAGAACAGGAATTCCATATTCTTGGAGAGTTCCTTTGCCTATGATTTGAGATGATACTCCATCACCAAAAATGACTTTTCCGCCAGCGAAGCTGGTTTTGTTCAAAAGTTTAGTATCATCCCCAGTCATGTGCTTAGAACATCCAAAGTCTAAATACCAACCAGATGATGTGTGCTCTGCTTTTAAGGCAGTAATAACTATATTACACTTCATCTGAGGTAATAGATCTTCTTTTCTAACCCAAATTGCTCTAGTTTTCATTTTGCGCTTATTAGCTCCCAATTGATAAAATTTGCGAGCATTGGTTTTTTGTTGAAAAATATTTTGTGCATGATTTTGAATTTTATGAAAGACATGAGCATTTGGTTTAGGAAAGTGCTTAGGAATCCTTCGAGTAAATATTCTTTTAGGTTTGGTCTTTCTCTTCCTATAATTAGAGTTTTTGTCAGGTTGTCTAGGAAGTACATAATTGTTGCGGCTCCTCCTAGAATAGTTAAAGTTCCGATAGGTAGGAGGATAACAGACAGGTTTAACAAGTCTCCTAGCATAACAACTATCAAAAGAGTGATCGTATATATCACAGTAAGATCAATAAAGATTGCACAAGATTGGGGTCTCCTTAGGAAAGTCTCTAAACAACGGTTTTAAGGAATTTTGAGGTTGGACTCTATTCCTAGGTAGGACAGTCTTGAATGCGGACTCACTCTTCCTTATAGGGGGCAGACGTATTTAGCCTTAGGTGAACTTTCATGTTTAGAGTAACTTGATTCCCCAATGTTAAAATTTTGATGTTTTGAATCAAACTCAGTTTTTAGGGAATGGAAATCTCGGCAGGTTTCAATAGGTCTTTTACCTCCTGACACAAACTTGATAGTTTCAAAAGTTTTTGTTTGTGTCTTCAAATTGGGGAAAAATCCTATTCCAGTTTGATCATCAGAATTGGTTTTAGATTCATTAACAAATTTATCAAAACAGTTTGAATTATTTTCAAATTTTGTAAATGTTTTGAAAACAGTTGTTGTCTTTTCTTTAGTTTGTTCCAATTCTAATAATGCCCCTTTGTATTTTTTCTCCAGAATTTCACTTATTTCAGTCAAATCTTTGAGTTTTTGATCAAACATTTTAATTTCACTTTCATGAGTTAAACATTGGATAGTATACTCTTCAACATTCAGTTTGACCATCAGGCTTAGATATTCCAGCTTTGTGGTGAGATCTTTCACAATTTTTTCTAGTCTAGTGCTTTTCTTGAGAGTTTTAGCATAGAGTGTGTGAATATCTGGGAGGTCTTCATTGTCCGAGTCACTAAGTGTAGTGTGTGAAGTGACCTCTAACGCTTCATTCTTAGAACTCACACCCCTATTGACATCGTCATTATCGCTTTCCCTTTGACTCACACACCCCGAAGAAGAGATAGCAATATTCTCAGTAATCAAAGCATCTAAACAAGTAACAGCATTATTCGAAACCTCAGTAGTAAAATTACTAGATTCATCCTCACTAACAAACACAGGCATATCATTATTATATATAATCTTGGGAAAGAAGTACATGCAAGAGTCAAAAGCATCAGATGACTCAGGTTACCCATTTTCAGAGTCACTTGAATCATCCCATGTCTTGAAAATGTTGGCTCTAATGTCTTTGTTTTGAGTGTTCAAGTTAACTCTGCAGTCTTGTGCAATGTGTCCTAGTTTTCCACATCTAAAGCATTCAGTCTTCTTAAGGTCTCTGAAAGGTATAGTGTGAGAATCCTTGTGATTTTTGTCATGGATTTTCTCATGAGGTTTGTGATTAAAGGGAGTTGGGTAATTAGACTTGCCTTGTTTATTTGCTATGTTGTTTCTAAATTTAATGATTTTCTTAAACTATTTTGACATCAAGGAAATCTGATTGTCCAAACTCTCGATATCGCATTCCTCATCAGAGTCATCATTGGAAGTATTAAACTCAGGCTTAATCAATTTAGAAGAGAACCTTAGATTGGAACTAGTCTGTTTCCTATGGGACTGGGTTAATTGTTTCTTAAATTCCAGTTCCATTTACACAGTTCTTAATTTACTACTGAGTAATTTAGGAGTGAGATTTATATCACCCATTTCCTCAATAGCATATCTTTTGTTATCAAATTTCTGTGGTAATGATCTCAGAATATTAGATACAATTTCTTATCTGTCATATGTTATCCCATTAGCATGCAGTTTTATCATAATATCAGTCAAGTTCATATAGAAGTCATCAAATGACTCAGTCTCAGACATAATTATAGAGTTATACTGTTGAATGAGCATTTGAGTTTTAGCAGCTTTAACTCTAGTGTCACCTTCATGAGCAGTAACCAAGGTGTCCTAAGCTTCCTTAGAAGTGGTACAAGATGAGATTCTTTTGAACTCATGTTCATTTATGGACATAAATATGGCATTCTTTCCTTTGTTATTATTTCGAGAAACTTGTTTCTCTTCTTGTGTGAACTCATTTAATACTTTCTTAACCCTCTCATTACTTCCTTCAGTGGCTGGTTTTGTAGGAAAAATGTAACCATTTTCAACAATGTCCCAGACATCATATCTCCCAGAGTTCCTTGAATAAAAGCAATCATTCTTACTTTCCAATAAGCAAAATTGGTTCCATCAAAGATAGGAGGTATGGTCAAGGTACCACATCTTTCATTTTTCTCGTCCATATTTGATTTTTAGAAAACAATTTCAGAAACACAGGATCTCTTTAAAATAAGTTTACCAAGCTCTGATACCAATTGAAAATCTGTTACTAAAGCCGTTTAATAAAATTAAACTATTTAAGTAACTCCGAATAGTTTTTTGAATAAACTCTTTTCTTAAAAACCAAAACTATTTTGAACACAAGATGTGTTTTATAAAAGTATGTACGAGATCTATTCATGATTTGATTAACAGGTTTATTAAACAGTTTAAACAAACTTTAAACTCAGCACAACCAAGAATGAGATGAGAAGATGTAGGAAGATTAAGAACAAGATTTTTTATGTGGTAAAACCTCACCCAACTGAGGAAACATCCACGACTCCCTCTACGGAGTAGAACAAAATCCACTGTAAACAAATTTTAACAGTTACAAACTATATAAAAAACATGCATACAACTCAGACCTATATAAGTTTAGGAATGTACCCTCTGGTGTCCTTAAAACTTCTCTGCAGTTCTGATTGTTGATGTTGTTCTCCCAGTTTGTTAACTCCCAATTTGTTCAAGCTCTTTACGTCGACTCTTGTTCACAAGATCTTATTACCAACACTTTTCGTGTGGTAGAGTGAAAGTGTTTGTGGAGGTACTCTCTAACACATGCATGCACACACACACACACACTTATTATGTACAATCAGTCCTAACAAATTACATATAAGTCTATATGCAGTGACTTTTCTTTTTCTCTCTTCTCACAAAACTCAACCTTTTTGACCTTTAAAGCAATCCCAGAATCCACGGCTATCTGCTCAGAAGACATATCAAGATCTTAATCAATCTCTGTTTTTGAAAAGATTTTTGAGATTGAAAACCACCAAGTTCGATTCCAAACTAGGTCAAAGGTCTTGTTTCAAGAGAACTAAAAACCGAAAACATTATTGTTGATTTCAAAGTTAAAAACAAACTTTTTAGAAAAGAATCAACAATATATTTCTCAAGCTGAGAAATAAAAATGCAAACTAAGTGTAATATACCATGAAAAACTCAGATATGAAATTTCTATATAAAAAAAATAGATCTAAGAAAATGATTAAGTTGGAAACAAGATCTCAAGAACGAAGAGGTTACAGCAACAAACCAACTCTCAAATCACCTCTCAAAACACTCAAACACTCAAAGTTGTTTTTGGGAAAATACAGGGGTTTGAAGATTTATATTTGGTTTGAACTGTTTGAACGATTTAGGGTTAGGGTTAGGTTTACTAACTCTTTCTCTCTCTTCTGGTTTCTCTCTTTCTCTCTCTTTTCTCTCTTCTCTCTCTACTCTTTTTTTTTTTCTCTCAAAGAACGAAATGGCAAAAGTCTTCTAATGCTGAGAGTAGGAGCCTTTTTATAGGAGGCTGAAAAGGTTAGAGAATGAGGATTGAAATCAAGGGACCAAATTCAGTCAAGATGGATTGACTCTATTCCAAGGGCTCACGATATGCGGTGGTTAAAATTCTCCTGATCGGTCCAAACAGGGTTCACAGGGATTATGAAAGGGCGCTTGCAGATCGTTGATAAAAACGATCCAAGGGTTGAAAATAGGCGCTGATTTACACTCTGTGAAGAAACACAATTACAACCAATCAGAGGGCAACAGGTGTTGGACAATAAGACGGGATAAAACGCGCGTCTAAAAATAATTACAATGAACACCCTGAAGTCTCTGCCGCTTTCGGATTCTACCCAAGGCAACTTTAGGCCAATAAAACCAACAATATGAAAAAGTAGATTGACCCCACAAACTTTTAAAACCAAGTTTTAATTTATTAGAACCTTATTTTAAAATGTTTATAAAATCCCAAAAAATATTTAAAAAGCAATATTAGTGATTTAAACACACTCATCATATATACACACATTAATATGCAATATGACATGTATATGATCCATTCTATTGTGTGTGAGTGTTGGTAATGAGGTCTAGATCACTTCAATCAATGATGAAATAGAAGTGCAAGCTCTGAGGTTCTTTTGATTCTAGGTTAGACATAATTTTGTCACAATTTCCAAACTAGATGAACACTTATACAATATAGACTCAAACGAGTCAAGAGTATAAGGTGCTTCACACGGGGTCAACCTAACACGTAGGTACTTATCATGTAGTCATGAGACTCCTTTTTTAAGAATATGACGATAATTTAAAAACTTCTAGACTTAGGCTATAAAATATGCCGTTAGCGGGTGAAACCCAAAACAGCCCCGAGACAGCACCTTAAGAGTCACGAACGCCTCCCATGGGACCAACGTAACACATAAGAACTTTACTTGGAGCCACTCGTCTCTTGGGTTGAGAATACGGGGATAATTTCAAAATTTATACTTAGTCTTAAAACATGACTTTACAGGGTGAAAATTTCAAACAATGCCCAAATGACCCGTAAGAGGCACGAACACCTGAAACAAAACCAATGTAACCCGTATGAACATACCGCATAGTCACGAGACTCTCGTGTTGATAATACGATGAAAATTTGCAAAAATCTGGAGTTAGGCTTAAAAACATGCCATTAGAAGGTGAGAACCCAAAACGCCCCCTAAACGGCCCCGTAAGTAGCACGAACGCCTCTCACGGGACCAACGTAACATGTAGGAACTTACCGCGTAGTCACGAGACTATCTTTTTAAGAATATGATGATAATTTGCAAAAATCTGGACTTAGGAATAAAAATATGCCGTTAGAAGGTGAAAACCCAAAATAGCTCCTAAACGGCCCCGTAAGTGGAACGAACACCTCCCACGGGACCAACGTAACACGTAGGAACTTATCGCGTAGTGACGAGACTCTCGTCTTGAGAATATGACAATAATATGAAAAAACTTAGACTTACATTTAGAAAAAATGTCGTTAGAGGGTGAAAACACAAAATAGCCCCGAATCGGCCCCATAAGAGGCACGAACACCTCCCCCGGGACCAACGTAAGATATAGGAACTTATCGCATTGTCACGAGACTCTCGTTTTGAGAATACCACAATAATTTGCAAAAATCTAGACTTAGGCTTAAAATTATTCCGTTAGCGGGTGAAAATCCAAAACAACGTCATAAGACGCACGAACACCTCCCACGGGACCAATGTAACATATAGGAACTTTCCTCGTAGCCAATCGACTCTCGGGTTGAGAATAAGAGGTTAATTACAAAATTTTGACTTAGTCTTAAAACATGACTTTAGAGGGAAAAAATATTGAACAATGCCCAAATGAACCAGTAAGAGGCCCGAACACCGCACATGAGACCAATGTAACACGTAGGAACTTACCGCGTAGACAGGAGACTCTCGTTTTGAGATTACAACGATAATTTGCAAAAATCTGGACTTAAGGTTAAAAATATGCCGTTAGAGGATGAAAACCTAAAACATCTCTTAAAAGTCCTTCTTAAGAGGCACGAACACCTCCCACGGGACCAACATAACACGTAGAAACTTACCGCATAGTCACTAGACTTTCATTTTGAGAATACGATGATAATTTGAAAAAATCTAGACTTAGGATAAAAAATATACCGTTAGAGGGTAAAATAAAAAATAGCTCCAAACCGGCCCTGTAAGAGGAACGAACACTTACCACGGGACCAACATAAGACGTAGGAACTTACCGCATAGTCACTAGACTCTCGTTTTGAGAATACGACGATAATTTGAAAAAATCTAGACTTAGGATAAAAAAATATACCGTTAGAGGGTGAAAACCGAAAATAGCCCCAAAACGGCCCTGTAAGAGGAACGAACACCAACCACGGGACCAACATAAGACGTAGGAACTTATCGCATTGTCACGAGACTCCCTTTTTGAGAATACGACGCTAATTTGAAAAAATCTAGACTTAGTCCAAAAAATATGCCGTTAGCTGGTGAAAACCCGAAACAGCACCTTAAGTGGCATGAAAAACTCCCACGGGACCAACTTAATACATAGGAACTTTCCTCGGAGCCACTCGACTCCGGGTTGAGAATATGAGGAAATTATCAAAATGTATATATAGGCTTAAAACATTACTTTAGAGGGTGAAAATTTAAAATAATGCCCAAACGACCCCGTAAGAGGCACGAACACCTCAAACGAGACCAGTGTAACATGTAGGAACTTACACCGTAGTCACAAGACTCTCATTTTTAGAATATAATGATAATTTTCAAAAATCTGGACTTACGCTTAAAAATATGCCGTTAGAGGATAAAAACCTAAAACAGCCCCTAAACGGCCTCGTAAGAGGCATGAACACCTCCATCAGGACCAACGTAACACTTAGGAACTTACCGCGTAGTCACGAGACTCTCGATTTGAAAATACGACAATAATTCGCAAAAATCTAGACATAGCATTAAAAATATGCCATTAGAGGGTGAAAACCCAAATCAGCCCCTAAACGGCCCCGTAAGAGGCACGAACACCTCCCACGGATCCAACGTAACATGTAGGAACTTACCGTGTAGTCACGAGACTCTCATTTTGATAATAAGATGATAATTTGTAAAAATCTAGACTTAGACATAAAAATATACCGTTAGAGGGGGAAAACCCAAAAATGCCAAAAATCGGCCCCGTAAGAGGCACGAACACCTACCACGAGACCAACCTCACATGTAGAAACTTATCGTGTAGTCACGAGACTCCTTTTTTGATAATACGATGATAATTTGAAAAAATCTAGACTTAGGCTAAAAAATATGCCGTTAGTGGGTGAAACCCAAAACAACCCCGAAACAGCATCTTAAGAGGCACGAACACCTCCCACGGGGCAATCGTAACACATAAGAACTTTACACGGAGCCACTCGACTCTCGGGTTGAAAATACGGGGATTATTTCAAAATTTATACTTAGGCCTAATACATGACTTTACAAGGTGAAAATTCAAAATAACGCCCAAACGACCCCGTAAGAGGCACGAACACCTCAAACGAGACCAATGTAACACGTTCAAACTTACCGCATAGTCACAAGGCTCTCGTTTTGAGAATACGATGATAATTTGCGAAAACCTGAACTTAGTCTTAAAAATATGCCGTTACAAGGTGAGAACCCAAAACGCCCCCTAAACGACCCCGTAAGTGGCATGAACACCTCTCACGGGACCGACGTAACATATAGGAACTTACCGCGTAGTCACAAGACTCTCCTTTTGCGAATATGATGATAATTTGCAAAAACCTGGACATAGGCTTAAAAATATTTCGTTAGAAGGTGAAAACCTGAAATATCCCCTAAACGTCCCCGTAAGGGAACAAACACCTCCCACGGGACCAACGTAACATGTAGGAACTTACCGCATAGTCCCGAGACTCTCATCTTGAGAATATGACAATAATATGCAAAAATATAGACTTAGGTTTAAAAATATGCCGTTAGAGAGTGAAAACCCAAAATAGCCCCGTATCGGCCCCGTAAGAGGCACGAACACCTCCCAAGGGAGCAATGTAAGACGCAAGAACTTATCGCGTTGTCACGAGACTCTCGTTTTGAGAATATCACAATAATTTGTAAAAATCTAGACTCAGGCTTAAGATTATTCCGTTAGCGGGTGAAAATCCAAAATAGCCCCTAAAAATGTCTTAAGAGGCATGAACACCTCCCACAGGACCAATGTAACATATAGGAACTTTCCTCGTAGCCAATCGACTGTCGGGTTGAGAGTACGAGGTTAATTACAAATTTTAGACTCAGGCTTAAAACATGACTTTAGAGGGTAAAAATGTTTAACAACGCCCAAATCAACTATTAAGAGGCACGAACACCTCACATGAGACCAATGTAACACGTACGAACTTACCGCATAGTCACAAGACTCACGTTTTGAGAATACGATGATAATTTTAAAAAATCTGGATTTATGCTTAAAAATATGTCGTTAGAGGATGAAAACCTAAAACAACCCCTAACCAGCCTCGTAAGAGGCATGAACACCTCCATCGGGACCAACGTAACACGTATGAACTTACCACGTAGTCACGAGACTCTCCTTTTGAGAATACAAAAATAATTTACAAAAATCTAGACTTAGGCTTAAAAATATGCCGTTAGAGGGTGAAAACCCAAAATAGCCCCGTAAGAGGCACGGACACCTCCCATGGATCCAACGTAACACGTAGGAACTTACCGTGTAGTCATGACAATCTCGTTTTGAGAATACGATGATAATTTGTAAAAATCTAGACTTAGACATAAAAATATGCCTTTAGAGGGCGAAAACCCAAAACTGCCCGAAGACGGCCCCGTAAGAGGCACGAACACCTATTACGGGACCAACCTAACATGTAGGAACATATCGCCTAGTAACGAGACTCCATTTTTGAGAATACGATGATAATTGAAAAAATCTAGACTTAGGCTAAAAAATATGCCGTTAGTGGGTGAAACCCAAAACAGCCCCGAAACAGCATCTTAAGAGGCACGAACACCTCCCACGGGACAATCGTAACACATAAGAACTTTACTCGGAGCCACTCGACTCTCGGGTTGAGAATACGGGGATAATTTCAAAATCTATACTTAGGCCTAATACATGACTTTACAGGGTGAAAAATTAAAACAACGCCCAAACGACCCCGTAAGAGGCTCGAACACCTCAAACGAGACCAATGCAACAGGTACGAACTTACCGCATAGTCACGAGACTCTCATTTTGAGAATATGATGATAATTTGCGAAAATCTGGACTTAGGCTTAAAAATATGCCGTTATAAGGTGAGAACCCAAAATGCCCCCTAAACGGCCCCGTAAGTGGCACAAACACCTCTCACGGGACCAACGTAACATGTAGGAACTTACCGTGTAGTCACGACACTCTCCTTTTGAGAATATTATGATAATTTCCAAAAATTTGGACATAGGCTTAAAAATATGCCGTTAGAAGGTGAAAACCCGAAATAGCCCCTAAACGTCCCCGTAAAGGGAACGAACACCACCCATGAGACCAACGTAACACGTAGGAACTTATCGCATAGTCCCAAGACTCTCGTCTTGAGAATATGACAATAATAAGCAAAAAGATAGACTTAGGTTTAAAAATATGCCTTTAGAGGGTGAAAACCCAAAATAGCCCCGTATCGGCCCCGTAAGAGGCACGAACACCTACCAAGGGACCAACGTAAGACGTAGGAACTTATTGCGTTGTCACGAGACTCTCGTTTTGAGAATACCACAATAATTTGCAAAATTATAGACTCAGGCTTAAAATTATTCCGTTAGCGGGTGAAAATCCAAAACAGCCCCTAAAAAATGTCTTAAGAGGCACGAACACCTCCCACAGGACCAATGTAAGATATAGGAACTTTCCTTATAGCCAACCGACTGTCGGGTTGAGAGTACGAGTTTAATTACAAATTTTAGACTTAGGCTTAAAACATGACTTTAGAGGGTAAAAATGTTTAACAACGCCCAAATGAACTATTAAGAGGCACGGACACCTCACATGAGACCACTGTAACATGTAGGAACTTACCGCATAGTCACGAGTCTCTCGTTTTGAGAATACGACGATAATTTGCAAAAATTTGGACTTAAGCTTAAAAATATGCCTTTAGAGGATGAAAACCTAAAACATCTCTTAAACGTCCTTCTTAAGAGGCACGAACACCTCCCACGGGACCAACATAACATGTAGGAACTAACCGCATAGTCACGAGACTCTCATTATGAGAATACGACGATAGCTTGCAAAAATCTGGACTTAGGATAAAAAATATGTCGTTAGAGGGTGAAAACCAAAAATAGCCCCCAAATGGCCCTGTAAGAGGAACGAACACCTACCACGGGACCATCATAAGACGTAGGAACTTATCGCGTTGTCACGAGACTCCCTTTTTGAGAATACGATGATAATTTGCAAAAATCTAGACTTAGTCCAAAAAATATGCCGTTAGCTGGTGAAAACCCGAAACAGCACCTTAAGAGGCATGAAAACCTCCCACGCGACCAACTTAACACATAGGAACTTTCCATAGAGCCACTCGACTCTCGGGTTGAGAATATGA
This sequence comes from Sambucus nigra, assembly GCA_949130495.1. Lineage (NCBI taxonomy): Eukaryota > Viridiplantae > Streptophyta > Magnoliopsida > Dipsacales > Adoxaceae > Sambucus > Sambucus nigra. The sequence continues at coordinate 678,474,348 of OX422208.1, read as the reverse complement.
GGAAAATTTCAAAATTTATACTTAGGCTTAAAACATTACTTTAGAGGGTGAAAATTTAAAACAACTCCCAAACGACCCCGTAAAAAGCACAAACACCTCACACGAGACCAATGTAACACGTAGGAACTTACGCCGTAGTCACAAGACTCACGTTTTGAGAATACGATGATAATTTTCAAAAATCTGGATTAATGCTTAAAAATATGCCGTTAGAGGATGAAAACCGAAAACAACTCCTAACCGGCATCGAAAGAGGCATGAACACATCCATCGGGACCAACGTAACACGTATAAACTTACCACGTAGTCACGAGACTCTCATTTTCAGAATACAACAATAATTTACAAAAATATAGACTTAGGCTTAAAAATATGCCGTTAGAAGGTGAAAACCCAAAATAGCCCCGTAAGAGGCACGAACACCTCCCACGGATCCAACGTAACACGTAGGAACTTATCGTGTAGTCATGACACTCTCGTTTTGAGAATACGATGATAATTTGTAAAAATCTAGACTTAGACATAAAAATATGCCTTTAGAGGGTGAAAACCTAAAACTGCCCGAAGACGGCCCTGTAAGAGGCACGAACACGTATTACGGGACCAACCTAACACGTAGGAACATATCGTCTAGTAACGAGACTCCATTTTTGAGAATACGATGATAATTTGAAAAAATCTAGACTTAGGCTAAAAAATATGCCGTTAGTGGGTGAAACCCAAAACAGCCCCGAAACAGCATCTTAAGAGGCACGAACACCTCCCACGGGACAACCGTAACACATAAGAACTTTACTCGTAGCCACTCGACTCTCGGGTTGAGAATACGGGGATAATTTCAAAATCTATACTTAGGCCTAATACATGACTTTACTGGGTAAAAATTAAAACAACGCCCAAACGACCCCGTAAGAGGCTCGAACACCTCAAACGAGACCAATGTAACACGTACGAACTTACCGCATAGTCACAAGACTCTCGTTTTGAGAATATGATGATAATTTGCAAAAATCTGGACTTAGGCTTAAAAATATGCCGTTATACGGTGAGAACCCAAAATGTCCCCTAACCAGCTCCGTAAGTGGCACGAACACCTCTCACGGGACCAACGTAACATGTAGGAACTTACCGTGTAGTCACGAGGCTCTCCTTTTGAGAATATGATGATAATTTCCAAAAATCTGGACATAGGCTTAAAAATATGCCGTTAGAAGGTGAAAACCCGATATAGCTCCTAAACGTCCCCGTAAGGGGAACGAACACCACCCACGAGACCAACGTAACACGTAGGAACTTATCGCATAGTCCCGAGACTCTTGTCTTGAGAATATGACAATAATATGCAAAAAGGTAGACTTAGGTTTAAAAATATGCCGTTAGAGGGTGAAAACCAAAAATAGCCCCGTATCGGCCCCGTAAGAGGCATGAACACCTACCAAGGGACCAACGTAAGATGTAGGAACTTATCGCGTTGTCACGAGACTCTCGTTTTGAGAATACCACAATAATTTGCAAAAATCTAGACTCAGGCTTAAGATTATTCCGTTAGCGGGTGAAAATCCAAAACAGCCCCTAAAAATGTCTTAAGAGGCATGAACACCTCCCACAGGACCAGTGTAACATATAGGAACTTTCCTCATAGCCAATCGATAGTCGGGTTGAGAGTACGAGGTTAATTACAAATTTTAGACTTAGGCTTAAAACATGACTTTAGAGGGTAAAAATGTTTAACAACGACCAAATGAACTATTAAGAGGCACGAACACCTCACATGATACCAATGTAACACGTAGGAACTTATTGCATAGTCACGAGTCTCTCGTTTTGAGAATACGACGATAATTTGCAAAAATCTGGACTTAAGCTTAAAAATATGCCCTTAGAGGATGAAAACCTAAAACATCTCTTAAACGTCGTACTTAAGAGGCACGAACACCTCCCACGGGACAAACATAACATGTGGGAACTTACCACATAGTCACGAGACTCTCGTTATGAGAATACGACGATAATTTGCAAAAATCTAGACTTAGGATAAAAAATATGTCGTTAGAGGGTGAAAACCAAAAATAGCCCCTAAATGGCCCTGTAAGAGGAACGAACACCTACCACGGGACCAACATAAGACGTAGGAACTTATCGCGTTGTCACGAGACTCCTTTTTTGAGAATACGATGATAATTTGCAAAAATATAGACTTAGTCCAAAAAATATGCCTTTAGCTGGTGAAAACCCGAAACAGCACCTTAAGAGGCATGAAAACCTCCCACGCGACCAACTTAACACATAGGAACTTTCCACGGAGCCACTCGACTCTCGGGTTGAGAATACGAGGAAAATTTCAAAATTTATACTTAGGCTTAAAACATTACTTTAGAGGGCGAAAATTTAAAACAACGCCCAAACGACCCCGTAAAAGGCACGAACACCTCACACGAGACCAATGTAACACGTAGGAACTTACGCCGTAGTCACTAGACTCACGTTTTGAGAATACGATGATAATTTTTAAAAATCTGGATTTATGCTTAAAAATATGCCGTTAGAGGATGAAAACCTAAAACAACCCCTAACCAGCCTCGTAAGAGGCATGAACACCTCCATCGGGACCAACGTAACACGTATGAACTTACCACGTAGTCACGAGACTCTCCTTTTGAGAATACAAAAATAATTTACAAAAATCTAGACTTAGGCTTAAAAATATGTCGTTAGAGGGTGAAAACCCAAAATAGCCCCGTAAGAGGCACGGACACCTCCAACGGATCCAACGTAACACGTAGGAACTTACCGTGTAGTCATGACAATCTCGTTTTGAGAATACGATGATAATTTGTAAAAATCTAGACTTAGACATAAAAATATGCCTTTAGAGGGCGAAAACCCCAAACTGCCCGAAGACGGCCCCGTAAGAGGCACGAACACCTATTACGGGACCAACCTAACATGTAGGAACATATCGTCTAGTAACGAGACTCCATTTTTGAGAATACGATGATAATTTGAAAAAATCTAGACTTAGTCTAAAAAATATGCCGTTAGTGGGTGAAACCCAAAACAGCCCCGAAACAGCATCTTAAGAGGCACGAACACCTCCCACGGGACAACCGTAACACATAAGAACTTTACTCGGAGCCACTCGACTCTCGGGTTGAGAATACGGGGATAATTTCAAAATCTATACTTAGGCCTAATACATGACTTTACAGGGTGAAAAATTAAAACAACGCCCAGACGACCCCGTAAGAGGCTCGAACACCTCAAACGAGACCAATGCAACAGGTACGAACTTACCGCATAGTCACGAGACTCTCATTTTGAGAATATGATGATAATTTGCGAAAATCTGGACTTAGGCTTAAAAATATGCCGTTATAAGGTGAGAACCCAAAATGCCCCCTAAACGGCCCCGTAAGTGGTACAAACACCTCTCACGGGACCAACGTAACATGTAGGAACTTACCGCGTAGTCACGAGACTCTCCTTTTGAGAATATGATGATAATTTGCAAAAATCTGGACATAGGCTTAAAAATATGCCGTTAGAAGGTGAAAACTCGAAATAGCCCCTAAACGTCCCCGTAAGGGGAACGAACACCACCCACGAGACCAACGTAACACGTAGGAACTTATCGCATAGTCCCGAGACTCTCGTCTGGAGAATATGACAATAATATGCAAAAAGTTAGACTTAGGTTTAAAAATATGCCGTTAGAGGGTGAAAACCCAAAATAGCCCCGTATCGGCCCCGTAAGAGGCACGAACACCTACCAAGGGACCAACGTAAGATGTAGGAACTTATCGCGTTGTCACAAGACTCTCGTTTTGAGAATACCACAATAATTTGCAAAAATCTAGACTCAGGCTTAAGATTATTCGGTTAGCGGGTGAAAATCCAAAACAGCCCCTAAAAAATGTCTTAAGAGGCACGAACACCTTCCACAGGACCAATGTAACATATAGGAACTTTCCTCATAGCCAATCGACTATCGGCTTGAGAGTACGAGGTTAATTACAAATTTTAGACTTAGGCTTAAAACATGACTTTAGGGGGTAAAAATGTTTTACAACACCCAAATGAACTATTAAGAGGCACGGACACCTCACATGAGACCAATGTAACACGTAGGAACTTACCGCATAGTCTTGAGTCTCTCGTTTTGGGAATACGACAATAATTTGCAAAAATCTGGACTTAAGCTTAAAAATATGCCCTTAGAGGATGAAAACCTAAAACATCTCTTAAACGTCCTTCTTAAGAGGCACGAACACCTCCCACGGGACCAACATAACATGTAGGAACATACCGCATAGTCACGAGACTCTCGTTATGAGAATACAATGAGAATTTGCAAAAATCTGGACTTAGGATAAAAAATATGTCGTTAGAGGGTGAAAACCAAAAATAGCCCCTAAATGGCCCTGTAAGAGGAACGAACACCTACCACGGGACCAGCATAAGACGTAGGAGCTTCTCGCGTTATCAAGAGACTCCCTTTTTGATAATACGATGATAATTTGCAAAAATATAGACTTAGTCCAAAAACTATGCCTTTAGCTGGTGAAAACCCGAAACAGAACCTTAAGAGGCATGAAAACCTCCCACGGGACCAACTTAACACATAGGAACTTTTGTAAGGAAATTTTTGTCCATTATCAATTTATTATGTCGCACGCCGTTACACCGTTGAAGAAATTCAAGATTCATAGATTCATCAACGGATCCGAATATGAAAAGAAGAAGAGGAATCAAAGTCTGACAGAATCGGACCGGTCCGCCTGGAATAAAAGAACCGATCCGGTGAATCAGATCGGTCCGCCTCATACCAGACCAATCCGTTTTGCTGATGGGCAGTATACCCCGGACCGCAAGCGAACCGATGAAGCCTGGAAAAGAACCGATCCGATCATCAATGGACCGATCCGCCTCAGAATAAAAGAACCGATCCGATAAATCGGACCGATCCACCTCAGACCCGGACCGGTCCGCCTGGGATAAACATAAACAGATCGTGTTCAGATTTTTAAGGCCCGAGACTTCTTATTTAATCCCTCTACGGGAAGTGGTTTTCTAAGACTTTTCAAGACGATTTTCAGAGTCCTAAATACTCTAAGTCTTCACCTATTGAGCCCGAGACTCTAGGTTTTTGATTCACACAATTTACAAATCCTTTGTGAATCTTTTTGGTAACCCAAGAACACAACTTTAAGTTTGTTCAACCCTTGTGGAGAAGCCGTCTTTCTTCTTCATTGCAGGCCTCCTGGAAAGGGAAAATTCCAGCCGACAAACTTGTGGAGAAGCTGTTTCTGTTCTTCATTGCAGCCCTCCTGGAAAGGGATATTTCGAGCCGCCGACTACAGAATCCGACACCTGAGGGTAATTCTTAGTCACTTGTATTTTCATTGCAATCCGAAATTGTACAGCCTACAATAGTATAATGAAAATAAATGGTTTTGCCCCTTTGGGGGATTTTTCCTCACAAGCATGTGTTTGAATGTTCTTGCTTAGATTATCATCTTATTCAATCACATATTGTTGCATGTTTAGGGTTTGTTTGGGTTAAAGGGTGTTTAATATATAATTTGCTCAGTTGAACGCAAGCACATACGTTCTCAAATTGGTATCAGAGCGGGTTACGCTAATTTATCGCGTGATCCTGGTTTTTTTCGTGGATTTACTTTCTGATACAATTTGTCTACTCAAGTTTTCAAATTGGTCTCAGAGCGGGTTGCCCTAATTTATCGCGTATTCCTATTTTCCGCAAAATCGTGTGATATTGATTTTTTTAAAAAAAAATTGTTTTGTGAAAAATCGCAATTTTTTCAATGGAACGCCAGTTTAATGAGGAGCCTATTTTTGAAAATATTCATGACCGTGCTGAAAATTTAAAAAGTTTGAATTTCAAACTTTGCAAAAGAATTAAAGTTTTGGAAAAAGAAAATTCTCATTTTAAATCCGCGATGGATCTTTTGCAAACGGTTCAAAATCAAAGAGATTTTTATCGTGAAAAAGTTATTTCCTTGGACCATGACTTTGTTTCTTTAAAATTGTCCAAGAAGGAGAGTGATGAAAGGGTCCTATTTTTAGAAAACGAATTAGAGGACCTTAAAAATTCAATGGTTTGTGTTTGTGCCAAAGATGAAAGAAATATTTTAATCAATGAGTTTGTGGCACGTGAAGAGACTCTTAGGGAAAAGTTTGCTTTAATTGAGGGGGAGAGGGATACCCTTTTAGAAATTGTTGAAAATTTGAAAAAGCAATCCCTGTCTTGGGAAGAGTCTAATTTGTTGCTTGAATCAAATATTTTGAAGTTGAAAAATGATTTAAACGATTCAAGTAGATTTGATTGTGATGGTAATGTCTCATCTTGTTCTCATGCTTCTAGTGCTAAAGCCAAAACCATTATTTGTTTTAGAGGGTCAATTAATCCCAAGGACATTAGAAAAGATCACACTTTAGGTAACAATTCTCCCGTTTACACATGTTCACATTGTGGTAGGAAAGGTCACCTTAGGATTTTTTGTTTTGATCTTTGAAAAAGTCCTAGGAAGTTTATGTCTAGTGTTCCCATGGTTTCCAAAGTCCCCACACGATGTTTCACATCTATTTGGGTTAGAAAATCACTTTTAGAGGCACTAGTTTTAGACAAGTTGATTACCGGTTGCTTGCATATGATTCTTCACTTGCCATATCATATAGATGATTGTGTTTGCATGTTTGTCATACGCTAGTCTTTGTTTCATGATATTTATGTTTTCTAGCGTTGTGACATGTACTTTTTGTATATATTTTTTTGAAATTTTTTAAGAAAAGCACAAAAAGATTTTATTTTGATAAACTTTTTGAAAAATCCAAAAAGATTTATGTTTTTGCATCTTTTATGGATGAGCATTTAAGATAGCCAAGTCACAACTTCATTCCATATATCCATGTGACTGTTTTATAGAGATTTGAGACGCTACATCATTTCATCCATGTGCTTTACTTAGTATGGAGTCTTTGAGATGTAATTAGTGATATCTTCCTACATGTTTGGCTCCTATATCCTTTATTGCACACATGCACGGCTATATTTGATTATTGCACTTGTCGTATCACATGTTGGCTTGATTGTTTCCATCTCAATTATGTCTATACAATGTACAATATGCGATAAAACTTGACAAGATTGGAATGCATGTAAAAACCGTTTTGGTGAGACTGTGTGTTTTTGTATAACGGGGAGGGGCTGCGAAAGGTAAACATCTATCCTTTGCGCAAAAGCCACCATTAAAAAGGACCTAAAAAATGGAGGAATTTTAATATCCGGGGTCCAAAGAGGTTGAAAGAGCCCGAAAAAATTTAAAGGCAATAAAAAGCAATTCATGCCAAATATGGGCCACTTAGGTTTCACCATAAATTCTCCAAAGTTTGAGAATTTAGAATGCCTCTATTCAAAATTATATCTGAGGGAGTTTGGTTGGAGTATTTTTTAACGGGTTTGCACTTCCTTGAAAGTCCTGAAAAATCATAAATTCGTTTTGGACGTTATTGGTGTGAAAATCACTTTGAGCTTTGATTTATTGATTTGATTGAGTCAATATCTTATATTGTCATTCTTTTACACCAAAGGACGCATTTGAGGTCATTCGCTAGGAGTATCCAATATTCATCGTGCACATATGTCATGTTTGTATGCATTGATTTTCCTATCGAATTTTATCACACCACTTCATTTACGCTATCATTGTCTTGGTTGCCTTGTGTTCATTCATGGTGTGATTTTATCCTAGTGACAACCCGCACTTGCTTATTTGATTTATTTCTCTCATTTGTCTATTTGGGGACATCATAAAAAGGGGGAGGATGAATTATCTTATTATGGGGGAGATTTGAAAGTTTGAGTTTGCTTATAAATTGGTATATATGTTTATCTCATTTCAAACTCGATATGTCACTTGGTATTTTGCTTTGTCTCATGTGTGTAGGTACTACATGGATTATCATTGGATTGCACACCCTGATGAGAAAAGTGTTGAGATTCCTGAAAGAGTTGAAGTGCAAAACGCTGTAGTCTTATTCAATTGTATCTTTCCAGTTTTGGGTTCATGGAAGGGTTGATTTGTATAGGCATTTTTAGTTGTTTTGATAATTCAGATGTTTTTTTTATGTATGTACCGGCATAGACATAGGGGGAGATTTGTATGGACATTTTTGCCCATTATCAATTTATTATGTCGCACGCCGTTACACCGTTGAAGAAATTCAAGATTCATACATTCATCAACGGATCTGAATATAAAAGACGAAGAGGAATCAAAGTCTGACAGAACCGGACCGGTCCTCCTGGAATAAAAGAACCGATCCGGTCAATCGGACCGGTCCGCCTCATACCGGACCGATCCGTTTTGCTGATGGGCAGTATACCCCGGACCGCAAGCGAATCGATGAAGCCTGGAAAAGAACCGATCCGATCATCAACAGACCGATCCGCCTCAGAATAAAAGAACCAATCCGGTAAATCAGACCGATCCGCCTCAGACCCGGACCGGTCCGCCTGGGATAAACTTAAACAGATCGTGTTCAGATCGTGTTCATATTTTTAAGGCCCGAGACTTCTTATTTAATCCCTCTATGGGAAGTGGTTTTCTAAGACTTTATAAGATGATTTTCAGAGTCCTAAATACTCTAAGTCTTCACCTATTGAGCCCGAGACTCTAGGTTTTTTATTCACACAATTTACAAATCCTTTGTGAATCTTTTTGGTAACCCAAGAACATAACTTTAAGTTTGTTCAATTCTTGTGGAGAAGCCGTCTTTCTTCTTCATTACAGCCCTTCTGGAAAGGGAAAATTCCTGCCGACAAACTTGTGGAGAAGCCGTTTCTCTTCTTCATTGCAGCCCTCCTGGAAAGAATTATTTCCAACCGCCGACTACAGAATCCGACACCTGCGGGTAATTCTTAGTCACTTGTATTTTCATTGTAATCCGAAATTGTACAGCCTATAATATTATAATGAAAATAAATGGTTTTGCCCCTTTGGGGGATTTTTCCTCACAAGCATGTGTTTGAATGTTCTTGCTTAGATTATCATCTTATTCAATCACATATTGTTGCATGTTTAGGGTTTGTTTGGGTTAAAAGGTGTTTACTATATAATTTGCTCAGTTGAACGCAAGCACATACGTTCTCAACTTTCTACGGAGCCACTCGACTCTCGGGTTGAGAATACGAGGAAAAATTCAAAATTTATACTTAGGTTTAAAACATTACTTTAGAGGGTGAAAATTTAAAACAACGCCTAAACGACCTCGTAAAAGGCACGAACACCTCACACGAGACCAATGTAACACGTAGGAACTTACTCCGTAGTCACAAGACTCACGTTTTGAGAATACGATGATAATTTTGAAAAATCTGGATTTATGCTAAAAAATATGCCGTTAGAGGATGAAAACCTAAAATAACCCCTAACCAGCCTCGTAAGAGGCATGAACACCTCCATCGCGACCAACGTAACACGTATGAACTTACCACGTAGTCACGAGACTCTCATTTTGAGAATACAACAATAATTTACAAAAATCTAGACTTAGGCTTAAAAATATGCCGTTAGAGGGTGAAAACCCAAAATAGCCCCGTAAGAGGCACGACCACCTCCCACGGATCCAACGTAACACGTAGGAACTTACCGTGTAGTCATGACACTCTCGTTTTGAGAATACGATGATAATTTGTAAAAATCTAGACATAGACATAAAAAATGCCTTTAGAGGGCGAAAACCCAAAACAGTCCGAAGACGGCCCCGTAAGAGGCACGAATACCTATCACGGGACCAAACTAACATGTAGGAACATATCGTCTAGTAATGAGACTCCCTTTTTGAGAATATGATGATAATTCGAAAAAATCTAGACTTAGGCTAAAAAATATGCCGTTAGTGGGTGAAACCCAAAACAGCCCCGAAATAGCATCTTAAGAGGCACGAACACCTCCCACGGGACAACCGTAACACATAAGAACTTTACTCGGAGCCACTCAACTCTCGGGTTGAGAATACGGGGATAATTTCAAAATCTATACTTAGGCCTAATAAATGACTTTATAGGGTGAAAAATTAAAACAACGCCCAAACGACCCCGTAAGAGGCTCGAAAACCTCAAACGAGACCAACGTAACACGTACGAACTTACCGCATAGTCACGAGACTCTCGTTTTGAGAATATGATGATAATTTGGGAAAATCTGGACTTAGGCTTAAAAATATTCCGTTACAAGGTGAGAACCCAAAATGTCCCCTAAACGGCCCCGTATGTGGCACGAACACCTCTCACGGGACCAACGTAACATGTAGGAACTTACCGCGTAGTCACGAGACTCTCCTTTTAAGAATATGATGATAATCTGCAAAAATCTGGACATAGGCTTAAAAATATGCCATTAGAAGGTGAAAACTCGAAATAGCCCCTAAACGTCCCCGTAAGGGGAACGAACACCACCCACGAGATCAACATAACACATAGGAACTTATCGCATAGTCTCGAGACTCTCGTCTCGAGAATATGACAATAATATGCAAAAAGTTAGACTTAGGTTTAAAAATATGCCGTTAGAGGTTGAAAACCCAAAATAGCCCCGAATCGGCCCCGTAAGGGGAACGAACACCTCCCAAGGGACCAACGTAAGACGTAGGAACTTACCGCGTTGTCGCGATACTCTCATTTTGAGAATACCACAATAATTTGCAAAAATCTAGACTGAGGATTAAAATTATTCTGTTAGTGGGTGAAAATCCAAAACAGCCCCTAAAACACGTCGTAAGAGGGACGAACACCTCCCACAGGACCAATGTAACATATAGGAACTTTCCTCATAGCCAATCGACTGTCGGGTTGAGAGTACGAGGTTAATTACAAAATTTAGACTTAGGCTTAAAACATGACTTTAGAGGGTAAAAATGTTTAACAACGCCCAAATGAACTTGTAAGAGGCACGAACACCTCACATGAGATCAGTATAACACGTAGGAACTTACCGCGTAGTCACGAGACTCTCGTTTTGATAATACGATGATAATTTGCAAAAATCTGGACATAAGCTTAAAAATATGCCCTTAGAGGATGAAAACTTAAAACATCTCTTAAACGTCCTTCTTAAGAGGCACGAACACCTCCCACGGGACCAACATAACACGTAGGAACTTACCGCATATTCACGAGACTCTCGTTTTGAGAATACGATGATAATTTGCAAAAATCTAGACTTAGTCCGAGAAATATGCCCTTATCTGGTGAAAACCCGAAACGGTACCTTAATAGGCATGAAAACCTCCCACGGGACCAACTTAACACATAGGAACTTTCCACGGAGCCACTCGACTCTCGGGTTGAGAATACGAGGAAAATTTCAAAATTTATACTTAGGCTTAAAACATTACTTTAAAGGGTGAAAATTTAAAACAACGCCCAAACGACCCCGTAAGAGGCACGAACACCTCACATAAGACCAATGTAAGATGTAGGAACTTACGCCGTAGTCACAAGACTCTCATTTTGAGAATACGACGATAATTTTCAAAAATCTGGATTTACGCTTAAAAATATGCCGTTAGAGGATGAAAACCTAAAACAACCCCTAAACGGCCTCGTAAGAGGCATGAACACCTTCATCGAGACCAACACAACACGTATGAACTTACCCCGTAGTCACGAGACTCCCATTCTGAGAATACAACAATAACTTACAAAAATCTAGACTTAGGCTTAAAAATATGCCGTTAGAGGGTGAAAACCCAAAATAGCCCCGTAAGAGGCACGAACACGTCCCACGGATCCAACATAACACGTAGGAACTTACCGTGTAGTCATGACACTCTCGTTTTGAGAATACGATGATAATTTGTAAAAATATAGACTTAGACATAAAAATATGCCTTTAGAGGGCGAAAACCCAAAACTGCCCAAAAACGGCCCCGTAAGAGGCACAAACACCTATCACGGGACCAACCTAACATGTAGGAACTTATCGTCTAGTAACGAGACTCCTTTTTTGAGAATACGATGATAATTTATTAAAATCTAGACATAGGCTAAAAAATATGCCGTTAGTGGATGAAACCCAAAACAACTCCGAAACAGCATCTTCAGAGGCACGAACACCTCCCACGGGACAACCGTAACACATAAGAACTTTACTCGGAGCCACTCAACTCTCGGGTTGAGAATACGGGGATAATTTCAAAATCTATACTTAGGCCTAATACAAGACTTTACAGGGTGAAAAATTAAAACAACGCCCAAACGACCCCGTAAGAGGCTCGAAATTCTCAAACGAAACCAATGTAACACTTACGAACTTACCGCATAGTCACAAGACTCTCATTTTGAGAATATGATGATAATTTGTGAAAATCTGGACTTAGACTTAAAAATATGCCGTTATAAGGTGAGAACCCAAAATGTCCCCTAAACGGCCTCGTAGGTGGCACAAACACCTCTCACGGGACCAACGTAACATGTAGGAACTTACCGTGTAGTCACGAGACTCTCCTTTTGAGAATATGATGATAATTTCCAAAAATCTAGACATGGGCTTAAAAATATGCCGTTAGAGGGTGAAAACCCAAAATAGCCCCGTAAGAGGCATGAACACCTCCCACGGATCCAAGTAACACGTAGGAACTTACCGTGTAGTCATGACACTCTCCTTTTGAGAATACGATGATAATTTTTAAAATCTGGATTTACGCTTAAAAATATGCCGTTAGAGGACGAAAACCTAAAACAGCCCCTAAACGGCCTTGTAAGAGGCATGAACACCTCCATCGGGACCAACGTAACACGTAGGAACTTACCGCGTAGTCATGAGACTCTCATTTTGAAAAGACAACAATAATTTGCAAAAATCTAGACTCAGGCTTAAAAATATGCCGTTAGACGGTGAAAAGCCAAAACAGCCCCTAATCGGCCCCGTAAGAGGCACACACACCTCCCACGGATCCAACGTGGCACGTAGGAACTTACCGTGTAGTCATGACACTCTCATTTTGAGAATACCATGATAATTTGTAAAAATCTAGACTTAGACATAAAAATATGCCTATAGAGGGGGAAAACCCAAAATTGCCCGAAAACGGCCCCGTAAGAGGCACGAACACCTACCACGGGACCAACCTAACACGTAGGAACTTATCGTCTAGTCACGAGACTCCTTTTTTGAGAATACGACGATAATTTGAAAAAAACTAGACTTAGGCTAAAAAATATGCCGTTAGTGGGTGAAAGCAAAAACAGCCCCGAAATAGCATCTTAAGAGGCACGAACACTCCCGCGGGACAACCATAACACATAAGAACTTTACTCTGAGCCACTCGACTCTCGAGTTGAGAATACGAGGATAATTTCAAGATTTATACTTAGGCCTAATACATGACTTTACAGGGTGAAAATTTAAAACAACCCCCAAATGACCCCGTAAGAGGCACGAATACCTCAAACGAGACCAACGTAACACGTACGAACTTACCGCATAGTCACGAGACTCTCATTTTGAGAATACGATGATAATTTGTGAAATCTGGACTTAGGCTTAAAAATATTCCATTAGATGGTGAAAACCCAAAACGGCCCTGTAAGTGGCACGAACGCCTCCCACGGGACCAACGTAACATGTAGGAATTTATCGTGTAGTCACGAGACTCTACTTTTGAGAATATGATGATAATTTGCCAAAATCTGGACTTAGGCTTAAAAATATTCCGTTAGAAGGTGAAAACCCAAAATAGCCCCTAAACGGCCCCATAAGTTGCACGAACACTTCCCACGGGACAAACGTAACACGTAGGAACTTATCGCGTAGTCACGACTCTCGTATGGAGAATATGACAATAATATGCAAAAATTTAGACTTAGGTTTAAAAATATGCCGTTAGATGGTGAAAACCCAAAATAGCCCCGAAACGGTCCCGTAAGAGGCACGAACACCTCCCACAGGACCAACGTAAGATGTAGGAACTTATCGCGTTATCACGAGACTCTCGTTTTGAGAATACCACAATAATTTGCAAAAATCTATACTTTGGCTTAAAATTATGCCGTTAGCAGGTGAAAATAAAAAACTGCCCCTAAAAAACTTCATAAGAGGCACGAATACCTCCCACAGGACAAATGTAACATATAGGAACTTTCCTCTTAGCCACTCGACTCTCGAGGTGAGAATACGAGGTTAATTTCAAAATTTAGACTTAGATTTAAAACATGACTTTAGAGGGTAAAAATATTAAACAACGCCCAAATGAACCAGTAAGAAGCACGAACACCCTACATGTGACCAATGTAAAACGTAGGAACTTACCGCGTAGTCACGAGAATCTCGTTTTGAGAATACGACGATAATTTGCAAAAATCTTGACTTAAGCTTAAAAATATGCCGTTAGAGGATGAAAACCTAAAACATACCTTAAACGGCCTTCTTAAGAGGCACGAACACCTCCCACAGGACCAATATAACACGTAGGAACTTACCGCATAGTCATGAGACTCTCATTTTGAGAATACGACGATAATTTGCAAAAATCTAGACATAGGATAAAAAATATGCCGTTAGAGGGTGAAAACCCAAAATAGCCCCAAAACGGCCGCGTAAGAGGCACGAACACGGGATCAACATAAGACATAGGAACTTATCGCGTTGTCATGAGACTCCCTTTTTGAGAATACGTCGTTAATTTAAAAAAATCTAGACTTAGTCTAAAATATATGCCATTAGTTGGTGGAAACCCGAAACAATATCTTAAGATGTATGAAAACCTCCCACGGGACCAACTTAACACATAGGAACTTTCCTCAGAGACAGTCGACTCTTGTGTTGAGAATACGAGGAAAATTTTAAATTTATACTGAGGTTTAAAATGTTACTTTAGAGGGTGAAAATTTAAAACAACGCCTAAACGACCCCGTAAGAGACACGAACACCTCACACGAGACCAATGTAACATGTAGGAACTTAGACCATAGTCAAGGGACTCTCATTTTGAAAATACGAGGATAATTTTCAAAAATATGGACTTACGCTTAAAAATATGCCATTAGAGGATGAAAACCTAAAATAAACCCTAAACGGCCTCATAAGCAGCATGAACACCTCCATCGGGACCAACATAACACGTAGGAACTTACCGCGTAGTCACGAGACTCTCGTTTTGAGAATACGACAATAATTTGCAAAAATCTATACTTAGGCTTAAAAATATGCCGTTAGATGGTGAAAACCCTAAACAACCCCCAAACGACCCCGTAAAAGGCACGCACACCTACCAAGGGATCAATGTAACACGTAGGAAATTACCGCGTTGTCATGAGACTCTCGTTTTGATAGTTTGATGGTAATTTTGATAAATCTAGACATAGGCTTAAAAATATGCCGTTAGCAGGTGAAAACCAAAAATAGCACCTGAACAGTGCCGTAAGAGGCACTAACACCTCCCACGGGACCAACATAACACGTAAGAACATTTTTCGTATCCACTCGACTCTCGAGTTGAGAATACGCAGATTATTTCAAAATTTAGACTTAGTCTTAAAACTTGACTTTTGAGGGTGAAAATTTAAAACAACGCCCAAACGACCACGTAAGAGGCACGAACGCCTCACACGAGATCAATGTAACATGTAGGAACTTACCCCGTAGTCACGAAACTCTCGTTTTGAGAATACGATGATAATGTTCTAAAATCATGAATTAGGATTAAAAATATGCCGTTAGAAGCTGAAAACCCAAAACAACCCCTAAACGACCCGATTAGTGCCACGAACACCTCCCATGGGACCAACGTAACATGTAGGAAGTTACTGTGCAGTCACAAGACTCTCGTATTGAGAATACGATGATAATTTGCAAAATTCTAGACTTTGGCTTAAAAAAATGTTCTTAGTGGGTGAAAACCCAAAACAACCCTTAAACAGCTTCGTAAGAGGCACAGACACCTCCCACGGGACCAACATAACATGTAGGAACTTTCCTCGTAGCCAGTGGACTCTCGGCTTGAGAATACGTGAATAATTTCAAAATTTAGACTTATGCTTAAAACATGACTTTAGGGGGTAAAAATTTAAAACAACACCCAAACGACCCTGTAACAGACACGAACACCTCACAGAGACCAATGTAACACATAGGAACTTTCCGCATAGTCACGAGACCCTCATTTTTGAGAATAAGATGATAATTTGCAAAACTCTGTACTTAGGCTTAAAAATATGCCGTTAGAGGTGAAAACCCAAAACAGCCCCTAAATGGCCCCGTAAGATTCACGAACACCTCCCACGGGACCAACGTAACACGTAGGAACTTACCACATAGTCGCAAGACTGTTGTCTTGAGAATATGACGATAATTTGCAAAAATCTAGACTTAGTCTTAAAAATATGCCGTTAGAGGGTGAAAACCCAAAACAACCCCCAAACAGCCCCATAAGAGGTACGAACACATCCCACGGGACCAACGTAAGACGTACGAACTTACTGCATTCTCACGAGACTCTCGTTTGAGCATACCACGATAATTTGAAAAAATCTAGACACAGGTTTAAAAATATGCCATTAGAGGGTGAAAACCCAAAACAGGCCCAAAACGGTTCCGTAAGAGGCACGAACACCTACCACGGGACCAACATAACACATAGGAACTTACCGCGTAGTCACGAGACTCCCAGTTTGAAAATATGACGATAGTTTGCAAAAATCTAGATTTAGGCTTAAAAATATGCCTTTACCGAGAGAAAACCCAAAATAACCCCGAAAGAGTGACGTAAGAGGCACGGCCACCTCCCACGGGACCAACGTAACATGTAGTAACTTTCCTCAGAGCCACTCGACTCTCAGGTTAAGAATACAAGCATAATTTTAAAATTTATACTTAGGCTTAAAACATGACTTTACAGGGTGAAAATTTAAAACAACCCCCAAACAACCCCGTAAGGGGAACGATCACCTCACACGAGACCAATGTAACTCGTAGGGACTAATGGCGTAGTGACGAGACTCTCGTTTTGAGAATACGATGATAGTTTGCAAAAATATAGACGTAGGGTTAAAAATATGACGTTAGCAGGTGAAAATCCAAAACAGCGTCGTAAGAGGCACGAATACCTCCCTTGGGACCAACGTAACACGTAGGAACATTCCTCGTAGCCACTCGACTATCAGGTTGAGAATAGAGGATAATTTCAAAATTTTGACTTCGGCATAAAACATGACTTTAGAGGGTGAAAATTCAAAACAACACCCAAAAGACCCCGTAAGAGGCACGAACACCTCATACGAGACCACTGTAACACGCAGGAACTTACCGCGTAGTAACGAGACTCACTTTTTGAGAATAAGATGAAAATTTGCAAAAATCTACAGTTAGGCTTAAAACTATGCCGTTAGATGGTGAAAACCCAAAACAACCCCTAAACGACCCCGTAAGAGTCACGAACACCTCGTACGGGACCAACGTAACATGTCAGAACTTTTCTCGTAGCCACTCAATTCCCGAGAAAAGAACACAAGGATAATTTCCAAATTTAGACTTCGGTTGAAAAAATGACTTTAGAGGGTTAAAAGTTAAAATAACGCCCAAACGACCCCGTAAGAGGCAAGAACACCTCACACGAGACCGACGAAACACGTAGGAACTCATCGCGTAGTCACGAGACTCTCGTTTTGAGAATACGTCGATAATTTGCAAAAATCTGGACTTAGGCTTATAAATATACCGTTAGAGGGTGAAAACTCAAAACAACCCCTAAACGGCCCCATAAGATTCACGAACGCTTCCCACGGGACCAACGTAACATGTAGGAACTTACCGCATAGTCACGAGACTCTCGGGTTGAGCATACGAGGTTAATTTCAAAATTTAGACGTAGGCTTAAAACATGACTTTAGAGGGTGAGAATTTAAAACAATGCCCAAACGAACCAATAAGAGACATGAAACGAGACCAATGTAACATGTAGGAACTTACCACGTCATAATAAGACTCTCGTTTTGAGAATACTATGATAATTTGCAAAAATGTGAACTTACGCTTCAAAATATGTCGTTAGAGGTTGAAAACCTAAACCAACCCCAAAACGGCCTTGTAATAGCACGAACACCTCCCACGGGACCAACATAATATGTACGAACTTATCGCGTAGTCACGAGACACTCATTTTGAGAATACAATGATAATTTGCAAAAATCTTGGCTTAGGCTTAAAAATATGCCGCTAGGGGGTGAAAACCGAAAACAGCCCCAAAACTGCCCCATAAGAGGAATGAATACCTACCACGGGACCAACGCCACACGTAGGAACTTATCGCGTAATCACAAGACTCCCGTTTTGAGAATATGAGGATAATTTACAAAAATCTAGACTTATGCTTAAAAATATGCCGTTAGATGGTGAAAACCCAAAATTGCCCCTAAACCGTCCCGTAAGAGGCACGAACACCTATAATGGGACAAACGTAACACGTAAGAACTTTTCGCGTAGTCACTAGGAGAATATGACGATAATTTGTCAAAATCTGGACTTCGGCTTATAAATATGTTGTTACTGGGTTGAAACACAAAACAACCCCTAAACAGCGTCGTAAGAGGCACGAACACCTTCCACGAGACCAACATAACATGTAGGAACTTTCCTCATCGCCGCTCGACTCACGGGTTGAGAATACGAGGATAATTTCAAAATTTAGACTTAGGTTTATAACATGACTTTAGAGGGTGAAAATTTAAAATAACGCCCAAACGACACCGTAAGAGGCATAAAAACCTCACACGAGACCAATGTAACACGTAGGAACTTATCTCTTAGTCACGAGACTCTCGTTTTGAGAATACGATGATAATTTGCACAAATATAGACTTAGGGTTGAAAGTATGTCGTTAGCAGGTGAAAATCAAAAACAGCATCGTAAGAAGCACGAATACCACCCACGGGACCAACGTAACACGTAGGAACTTCCCTCGTAGCCACTCGACTCTCGGGTTGAGAATATAGGATAATTTCAAAATTTAGACTTCGGCATAAAACATGACTTTAAAGGGTGAAAATTAAAAACAACACCCAAACGACCCCGTAAGAGGCACGAACACCTCATACAAGACCAATGTAACATGTAGGAACTTACCGCGTAGTATCGAGACTCTCCTTTTGAGAGTACGGTGAAAATTTGCAAAAATCTAAACTTAGGCTTAAAAATATGTCGTTAGATGGTGAAAACCCAAAACATCCCCAAAACGGCCCTGTAAGAGTCACGAACACCTCGCACGGGACCAACGTAACACATTGGAACTTTCCTCGTAGCCACTCGACTCTCGAAAAAAGAATACCAGGATAATTTCCAAATTTAGACTTCGGCTTAAAAAATGACTTTAGAGGGTTAAAAGTTAAAATAACGCCCAACGACCCCGTAAGAGGCACGAACACCTACCACGGGACCAACGTAACACGTAGGAACTTACGCGTAGTCACGAGGAGAATACAACGATAATTTGTAAAAATCTAGACTTAGGCTTAAAAATATGTTTTTAGTGGGTGAAAACACAAAACAGCCCCTAAACAGCGTCGTAAGAGGCACGAACAACTTCCACGGGACTAACGTAATAGGTAGGAACCTTTTTCATAGCCGCTCGACTCAAGGGTTGAGAATAGGAGGATAATTTCAAATTTTAGACTTAGGCTTAAAACATGACTTTAGAGGGCGAAAATTTAAAATAATGCCCAAACGACCCCGTAAGAGGTACGAACACCTCCCAGTAGACAAACGTAACATGTAGGACCTTAGCGTGTAGTCATGAGACTCTCGTCTTGAGAAGATGATGATATTTTGGAAAAATCTAGACTTAAGCTTAAAAATATACCGTTCAAAGGTGAAAACCCAAAATAGTCCCTAAACAGCCCCGTAAGAGGCACGAACACCTCCCATGGGACCAATGTAACACGTAGGAACTTTCCTCGTAGCCACTCGACTCTCAAGTTGAGAATACGAGGATAATTTTAAAATTTAGACTTCAAATTAAAACATGACTTTTGAGGGTGAAAATTTAAAATAACGCCCACACGACCCCGTAAGAGGCACGAACACCTCAAACGAGACCAGTGTAACACGTACGAACTTACCGCGTAGTCAAAAGACTCTCATTTTAAGAATACGACGATAATTTGCAACAACCTGGACATAGGCTTAAAAATAGGCCGTTAGTGGGTGAAAACCCAAAAAAACCCCTAAAAAGCCCCGTAAGTCCGACTAACAACTCCCACGGGACCAACGTAACATGTTGGAACTTACCGCGTAGTCACGAGACTCTTGTTTTGAGAATACGATGATAATTTGAAAAAATCTAGACTTAGGCCTAAAAATATGCCATTAAAGTGTGAAAACCCTAAACAGCCCCTCAACGACCCCATAAGAGGCACAGACACCACCCACGGGATAAACGTAACACCTAGGGACTTACCCTGTAGCCACAAGACTCTCGGGTATAGACTCTCAAGTAGAGGGTGAAAATTTAAAATAATGCCCACACGACCTCGCAAGAGGCACGAATACCTCAAACTAGACCAGTGTAACACATAGGAACTTACCTCGTAGTCACGAGACTCTCATTTTGAGAATACGACGATAATTTGCAAAAATCTAGACTTAGGCTTAAAAATATGCCGTTAGATGGTGAAAACCCAAAACAACCCCTAAACATCCCCGTAGAAGGCACAAACACCTGCCACGGGACCAACGTAACACGTAGAAACTTATCGCGTAGTCACGAGACTCTTGTCTTGAGAATACGACGATAATTTGCAAATATCTAGACTTAGGCTTAAAAATATGTCGTTATAGGGTGAAAACCGAAAACAACCCCTAAACGGCCCCGTAAGAGGCACGAACCCTCCCACGGGACCAACGTAACACGTAGCAACTTACCGCGTAGTCACGAGAGTCTCGTTTTGAAAATAACACGATAATTTGTAAAAATCTAGACTTAGGCTTAAAAATATGCTATTATCGGGTGAAAATCCAAAATAGCCCCCAAATAGCATCGTAAGAGGCATTGAATACCTCCCACGGGACCAACGTAACACGTAGTAACTTTCCTCATAACCACTCGACTCTCGGGTTGAGAATACGAGGATAATTTCAAAATTTAGACTTAGGCCTAAAACATGACTTGAGAGGGTGAAAATTTAAAACAACGCCCAAACGACCCCATAAGAGACACGAACACCCCATACGAGACCAATGTAACACGTAGGAACTTACCGCGTAGTCACGAGACTCTCGTATTGAGAATACGATGATAATTTGCAAAAATCTGGACTTAGGCTTTAAAATGTGACGTTAGATGGTGAAAACCCAAAATAGCCCCAAAACGGCACTGTAAGAGGCACGAACACCTCCCACGGGACCAACATAACATGTAAAAACTTACCGCTTAGTCACGAGACACTCATTTTGAGAATATGACGTAAACTTGCAAAAATCTATACTTAGGCTTAAAAGTATGCCGTTCGAGGGTGAAAACCCCAAATAGCCCCTAAACGGCCCTCTAAGAGGCACAAACACCTCCCACAGGACCAACATAGCACGAAGAAACTTACCAATTAGTCACGAGACAATCGTTTTGAGAATACGACGTAAATTGGCAAAATTCTATACTTAGGCTTAAAAATATGTCATTAGAGGGTGAAAACCCAAAATAGCCCCTAAACGGCCGGAGGAACGAACACCTGCCACGGGACCAACATAACACGTAGGAACTTACCTCGTAGTCATGACACTCGAATTTTGAGAATACAACTTAGGCTTAAAAATATGATGTTTGATGGTGAAAGCTCAAAATAGCCCCTAAACAGCCGCATAAGTGCCCGGAACACCTCCATCGGGACCAACGTAACATGTAGGAACTGACCGCATAATCCCGAGACTCTCACTTTGAGAATACGACCATAAGTTGAAAAAATCTAGACTTAGGCTTAAAAATATTTTGGTAGTGGGTGAAAACCAAAAACTGCCCCTAAGCAGCATCGTAAGAGGCACGAACACCTCCCACCGGACCAACATAACATGTAGGAACTTTCCTCGTAGCCGCTCGACCAACGAGTTGAGACTAAGGGAATAATTTCAAATTTTAGACTTAGGCATAAAACATTACATCAAAGGGTGAAAATATAAAACAATGCCCAAACGACCCTGTAAGAGGCACTAACACCTCCCACTGGACCAACGTAACACGTAGGAACTTACCACGTAGTCATGAGCCTCCCGTTTTGAGAATATGATGGTAATTTGCAAAAATAAATACTTAGGCTAAAAAATATACCGTTGGAGGGTGAAAACCAAAAACAACCGCTAAATGGCCCTGTAAGAGGCACGAACACCTCCCACGGGACCAACGTAACACGTAGGAACTAACCGCCTAGTCATGAGACTCTCATTTTGAGAATTCGATGATAATTTGCAAAAATGTAGATTTAGGCTTAAAAATATGCCATTAGCGGGTGAAAACCCCAAACAACGCCATAAGAGGTACGAATACCTCCCATGGGACCAATGCAACACGTAGGAACTTTTCACGTAGCTACTTGAGTTGAGAATACGAGGATAATTTCCAAATTTAGACTTCGGCTTAAAACATGGATTTAGAGGGTGAAAATTTAAAACAACGCCCACCCGACCCCGTAAGAGGCACAAATACCTCATACGAGACGAATGTAACAGGTAGGAACTTACCGCGTAGTAACGAGACTCTCGTATTGAGAATACGATGATAATTTGAAAAAATCTGGACTTAGGCTTAAAAATATGACGTTAGATGGTGAAAACCTAAAATAGCCCCAAAACGACCCTGTAAGAGGCACGGACACCTCCCACGGGACCAACGTAACACGTAGGAACTTACCGCATAGTCACAAGACACTCGTTTTGAGAATACGACGTAATTTGGCAAAAATCTATACTTAGGCTTAAAAATATGCCTTTAGAGGGTGAAAACCCAAAACAGCCCCTAAACGGCTGGAGGAATGAACAACTGCCACAGGACCAACATAACACGTAGGAACTTACCTCGTAGTCATGACACTCTAGTTTTGAGAATACAATAATAATTTGCAAAAATCTGGACTTAGGCTTAAAAATATTACGTTAGATGGTGAAAACTCAAAATATCCCTAAATAACCGCATAAGTGCCTGGAACACCTCCATCGGGACCAACATAACATGTAGGAACTGACCGCATAGTCACGAGACTCTCACTTTGAGAATACGATCATAATTTGTAAAAATCTAGACTTAGGCTTAAAAATATTTTGTTAGTGGGTGAAAACCCAAAACAACCCCTAAACAGCATCGTAAGAGGCACGAACACCTCCCACCGGACCAACGTAATACGTAGGAACTTTCCTAGTAGCCACTCGACTCACGAGTTGAGACTAAGGGAATAATTTCAAATTTTAGACTTAGGCATAAAACATTACATCAAAGGGTGAAAATTTAAAACAACGCCCAAACGACCCTGTAAGAGGCACGGACACCTCCCACTGGACCAACGTAACACGTAGGAACTTACCACGTAGTCATGAGACTCCTGTCTTTAGAATATGATGGTAATTTGCAAAAAGAAAGACTTAGGCTAAAAAATATGCCTTTAGAGGGTGAAAACCCAAAACAACCCCTAAATGGCCCTGTAAGAGGCACAAACACCTCCCACGGCCGCCTAGTCATGAGACTCTCATTTTGAGAATTCGATGATAATTTGCAAAAATGCAGATTTAGGCTTAAAAATATGCCGTTAGAGGGTGAAAACCCCAAACAGCGCCGTAAGAGGTACGAGTACCTCCCATGGGACCAATGTAACATGTAGGAACTTTTCACGTAGCTACTTGAGTTGAGATTACGAGGATAATTTCCAAATTTAGACTTCGGCTTAAAACATGGCTTTAGAGGGTGAAAATTTAAAACAACGCCCACCCGACCCTGTAAGAGGCACGAACACCTCATACGAGACCAGTGTAACACGTAGAAACTTAACGCATCGTTATGAGACTCTTGTTTTGAGAATACGATGATAATTTACAAGAATCTAAACTTAGGCTTAAAAATATGCCGTTAGATGGTGAAAACTCAAAACAACCCCTAAACGGCCCCGTAAGAGGCACGGACACCTCTTACGGGACCAACGTAACACGTAGGAACTTACGGCGGAGTCACGAGACTCTCATTCTGGGAATATGATGATAATTTGTAAAAATATAGACTTAGGCTTAAATATATGTCGTTAGAGGGTGAAAACTCTAGACAGCCCCTAAACGACCCCATAAGAGGCACATACACCTCCCACGGGATAAACTTAAAACCTCAGGACTTACCACATAGCCACGGGACTCTCAGGTAGATAATATGATGATAATTTCCAAAAATCTAAACATAGGCTTAGACAATCATTTTAGAAGGTGAAATCCCAAAATAATGCCCAAACGACCCCGTTAGAGGCACGCACACCTCACAGGAGATCAATGTAAAACGTTTGAAATTACCGCATAGTCACGAGACTCTGTTTTTGAGAATACGATGATATTTCGCAAAAATCTGGACTTTGGATTAAAAATATGCTGTTAGAGGGTGAAAACCAAAAACACCCCCTTAACGGCCCCGTAAGATACACGAACACCTCTCACGAGTCCAACGTAACACATAGGAACTTACCGAATAGTCACGAGACTCTCGTCTTGAGAATACGATGATAATTTGCAAATATCTAGACTTATCTTAAAATTAATCCGTTAGAGGGTGAAAACCCAAAATAACCCCTAAACGGTCCTGTAAGAGACACAAACACCTCCCACGGGACCGACGTAATACGTAGGAACTTACCGCGTTGTCCCGAGACTCTAGTTTTGAGAATACAATGATAATTTGCAAAAATCTAGATTTAGGAGGAAAAACATGCCATTAGCGGGTGAAAATCCAAAACAACCCCTAAACAGCGCCGTAAGAGGCACGAACACCTCCCACAGGACCAAGGTAGCACGTAGGAACTTTCCTTGTAACCACTCGAATCTAGGGTTGAGAGTGTGAGGATAATTTCAAAATTTAGACTTAGGCTTAAAACATGACTTTAGAGGGTGAAAATTTAAAACAACGCCCAAACGACCCTGTAAGAGGCACGAACACCTCACACGAGACCAATGTAACATGTAGGAACTTACCGCGTAGTCACGAGACTCTCGTTTTGAGAATACGATGAGAATTTGCCAAAATCTGGATTTAGGCTTCAAAATATGCCGTTAGAAGGTGAAAACCCAAAACAACCCGTAAATGGCCCTGTAAGAGGCAAGAACACCTCCCACGGGACCAACGTAACACCTAGGAACTTAACGCGTAGTCACGAGACTCTCGCTTTGAGAATACGATGGTAATTTGCAAAAATAGGGACATTGGCTTAAAATGTGCCGTCAGAGGGTGAAAACCCAAAATATCCCCTAAACGTCTCCGTAAGAGGCACGCACACCAACCACGGGACCACAGTAACACGTAGTAACTTACTACGTAGTCACGAGACACTCGTTTTGAGAATACGATGATAATTTGCAAAAAGCTAGACATATGCTTAAAAATATGCGGTTAAAGGGTGAAAACTCAAAACAACCCCGAAATAGCGCCGCTAGAGGGACGGAAACATCCCCCGGGACCAACGTAACACGTTGGAAATTTCCTCGTAGCTGCTCGACTCATGGGTTAAGAATACGATGATAATTTAAAAGTTTAGACTTAGGCTTAAAACTTGACATTATAGGGTGAAAATTTAAATCAACGCCCAAACGACCCCATAAGAGGTACAAACTCCTCCCACTGGACGAATGTAACATGTAGGAACTTACCGCTTAGTCATGAGACTCTTGTCTTGAGAATACGATGATAATTCCTAAAACTCTAGACTTAGGCTTAAAAATATGGCGTTAGAGGGTGAAAATCCATAACAATCCCTAAACGGCCCCGTAAGAGGCACGAGCACCTCCCACGGGACCAACGTAACATGTCGGAACTAACCGCCTAGTCACAAGACTCTCGTTTTGACAACACGATGATAATTTGCAAAAATCAAGACTTAGGCTTAAAAATATGACTTTAGAGGGTGAAAACCCAAAACAGCACCGTAAGAGGCACGAATACCTCCCACGGGACCAACTTAACACGTAGGAACTTTCCTCATAGCCACTCGACTCTCGAGTTAAGAATACGAGGATAATTTCAAAATTTAGACTTCGGCTTAAAACAATACTTTAGAGGGAGAAAATTTAAAACAACGCCCACACGACCCCATAAGAGGCACCAACACCTCTTACGAGACCAGTGTAACATGTAGGAACTTACCACGTAGTCACGAGACTCTCGATTTTAGAATACGGTGATAATTTGCAAAAATCTAGACTTAGGCTTAAAAATATGCCGTTAGATGGTGAAAACCCAAAATAACCCCGAAACGGCCCGGTAAGTGGCATGAACACCTCCCACGGGACCAACGTAACATGTAGGAACTTACCGCGTAGTCACAAGACTATCATTTTGAGAATCTGACGATAATTTGCAAAAATCTAGACTTCGGCTTCAAAATATGCCGTTAGAGGGTGAAAACCCTAAAAGGCCCCTAAATAACCCCGTAAGAGGTACAAACTCCTCCCACGGGATAAACTTAACACGTAGGGACTTACCACGTAGCCACGGAACTCTCGGGTGGAGAATGCGATGATAATTTCCAAAAATCTAAACTTAGGCTTAAAACATGACTTTAGAGGGTGAAAATTTAAAGCAACGCCCAAACGACCCCGTAAGAGGCACGGACACCTCCCACTGGACCAACATAACACCTAGTAACTTAGCACATAGTCATGAGACTCTCATCTTGAGAATACGATGATAATTTGCAAAAATTTAGACTTAGGCTTAAAAATATGTCGTTTGAGGGTGAAAACCCAAAATAACCCCTAAACGGCCCCGTTAGAAGAACGAACACCTCCCACGGGACCAACATAACAAATATGAACTAACCACCTAGTCACGAGACTGTCATTTTGAGAATACGAGGATAATTTGCAAAAGTCTAGACTTGGGCTTAAAAATATGCCGTAGCGGGTGAAAACCCAAAACAGAGCCGTAAGAGGTACGAATACCTCCCATGGTACCAACACGTGGGAACTTTCCTCGTAGCCTCTCAACTCTCAGGTTGAGAATAAGACGATATTTTCAAAATTTAGACTTCGGCTTAAAACATGACTTTAGAAGGTGAAAATTTAAAACAACGCCCACACGGCCCCGTAAGAGGCACGAACACCTCATACGAGACAAGTGTAACACGTTGGATCTTACCGTGTAGTCAGGGCGTAGTCAGGAGACTCTCGTTTCGAGAATACGATGATACTTTGCAAAAATCTAGACTTAGGCTTAAAAATATGTTGTTAGATGGTGAAATCCCAAAATAGCCCCCAAACGAACCCTTTAGAAGCACGAACACCTCACATGAAACCAATGTAACACCTAGGACATTACCGTGTAGTCACGAGACTCTCTTTTTGAAAATATGATGAGAATTTCAAAAAAATTCCTTGAGAGGGTGAAAACTAAAAACATCCCCCAAACGGCTCATGAGACTCTCGTCTTGATAATATTACGATGATTTGCAAATATCTAGACTTAGGCTTAAAAATATGAGATTAGAGGGTGAAAACCCAAAACAGCCCCTAAACGGCCCCGTAAGAGGCACGAACAACTACCACGGGACCAACATAACATGTAGGAACTTACCGCATTGTCATGAGACTATATTTGTAAGAATACGAGGATAATTTGCAAAATATAGACTTAGGCTTAAAAATATGCCATTAGCAGGTGAAAACCCAGAACATCACCGAAACAACGCCGTAAGAGGCACAAACACCTCCCACGGGACCAACGTAACACCTAGGAAATTTCCTCAGAGCCACTCAACTCTCGGGTTGAGAATACAAGGATAATTTCAAAATTTAGACTTAGGTTTAAAACATGACTTAAGAGGGTGAAAATTTAAAACAATGCCCAAACGACACCTTAAGAGGCACGAAGACCTCACACGAGATCAATGTAACACGTAGGAACTTACAGCGTAGTCACGACTCTCATTTTGATAAGACAACGATAATTTACAAAAATATGGACTCAAACTTAAACGTATGTTATTAGAGGGTGAAAACTCAAAATAGCCCCTAAACAGCCCCATAAGTCGCACGAACGCCTTCCACGGGACCAACGAAACCTGTAGGAACTTACCACGCAGTCACGAGGCTCTCGCCTTGAGAATGCAATGATAATTAGCAAAAATCTTGACTTAACCTTAAAAATATGCCGTTAGAGGGTGAAAACTCAAAACTGCCCCTAAACGGTCCTGTAAGAGGCACGGACACCTATTGTGGGACGAACACGTACTATGGAACTGACCGTGTAGTCGCGAGACTCTCATTTTAATAATACAATGATAATTTGTTAGAACCTAAACTTAGGCATAAAAACTGAAAATAACTCCTAAATAGCACCGTAAGAGGAATGAAAACCTCCCGCGGGACCAACGTAACACGTAGGAACTTATTGCGCTTTCACGAGACTCTCATCTTGAGAATATGATGATAATTTGCAAAACACAAGGCTTCGTCTTAAAAATATGTCGTTAGAGTGTGAAAACCCAAAACAGCCCCTAAACAGCATCGTAAGAGGCATGAACACCTCCCACGGCACCAATGTAACACGTACGACCTTTACTCGTAGCCCCTCGACTCATGGGTTGAGAATACGAGCATAATTTCAAAATTTAAACTTAGGCTTAAAACATGACTTTAGAGGGTGAACATTTAAAACTACGCTCAAACGTCCCCATGAGAGGAACGAACACCTCACACCTCACACCAGACCAATGTAACATGTAGGAACTTACCTCGTAGTCACGAGACTCTCGTTTTGAGAATACGATGATAATTTGCAAAAATTTGGACTTTGTCTTAAAAATATGCCGTTAGAAGGTGAAACCCAAAACAGCCTCTAAATGGCCCCACAAGAGGCGCGAACACCTCCCACGGGACCAACATAACATGTAGCAACTTACCTCATAGTCATGAGACTCTCGTCTTAAGAATACGAAGATAATTTGCACAAATCTATAATTAGGCTTAAAATACGCCGTTAGATGGTGAAAACCTAAAATAGC
Organism: Sambucus nigra; assembly: GCA_949130495.1. Classification (NCBI taxonomy): domain Eukaryota; kingdom Viridiplantae; phylum Streptophyta; class Magnoliopsida; order Dipsacales; family Adoxaceae; genus Sambucus; species Sambucus nigra. Next base: position 678,445,108 of record OX422208.1, on the reverse strand, counting down.
CCCTAAACGGCCCCGTAAGAGGAACGAACACCTACCACGGGACCAACGTAACATACATGAACTTATTGCGTAGTCACGAGACTCTCATTTTCAGATTACGATGATAATATGCAAAAATCAGGACTTAGGCTTACAAATATGCCGTTAGAGGGTGAAAACCCAAAAGAACTACTAAACGGCCCCTTAAGAGGCACGAACACCTCCCACGGGACCAACGCAACACGTAGTAACTTACCGCGTAGTCATGAGACTCTCATCTTGATAATATGACGATAATTTGTAAAAATCTAGACTTAGGCTTAAAAATAAGTCGTTATAGGGTATAAACCCAAAACAGCCCCTAAACGTCCCCATAAGAGGCATAAACCCTCCCACGGGACCAACGTAACACGTAGCAACTTACCGCGTAGTCACGAGACTCTCGTTTTGAAAATACCATGATAATTTGTAAAAATCTCGACTTAGGCTTAAAAATATGCTATTATCGGGTGAAAATCCAAAATAGACCCCAAACAGCATCGTAAGAGGCATTGAATACCTCCCACGGGACCAGCGTAACATGTAGTAACTTTCCTCATATCCACTTGACTCTCGGGTTAAGAGTACGAGGATAATTTCAGAATTTAGACTTACGCCTAAAACATGACTTCAGAGGGTGAAAATTTAAAACAACGCCCAAACGACCCCGTAAGAGACAAGAACACCTCATACGAGACGAATGTAACACGTAGGAACTTATCGTGTAGTCACGAGACTCTCGTATTGAGAGTACGATGATAATTTGAAAAAATCTGGACTTAGGCTTAAAAATATGACGTTAGATGGTGAAAACCCAAAATAGCCCCAAAATGACCCTATAAGAGGCACGGACACCTCCCACGGGACCAACGTAACACGTAGGAACTTACCACATAGTCATGAGACACACATTTTGAGAATACGATGAAAATTGGCAAAAATCTATACTTAGGCTTAAAAATATGCCGTTAGAGGGTGAAAACCCAAAACAACCCCTAAACGGCCGGAGGAACGAACACCTGCCATGGGACCAACATAACACGTAGGAACTTACCTCGTAGTCATGACACTCTAGTTTTGAGAATACAACAATAATTTGCAAAAATATGGACTTAGGCTTAAAAATATGACGTTAGATGGTGAAAACTCAAAATAACCCCTAAACAGCTGCATAAGTGCTTGGAACACCTCCATCGGGACCAACGTAACATGTAGGAACTGACCGCATAGTCACGAGACTCTCACTTTGAGAATACGACCATAATTTGTAAAAATCTAGACTTAGGCTTAAAAATATTTTGTTAGTGGGTGAAAACCCAAAACAGTCCCTAAACAGCATCGTAAGAGGCACGGACACCTCCCACCGGATCAACGTAACACGTAGGAACTTTCCTAGTAGTCGCTCGACTCACGAGTTGAGACTAAGGGAATAATTTCAAATTTTAGACTGAGGCATAAAACATTACATCAAAGGGTGAAAATTTAAAACAACGCCCAAACGACCTTGTAAGAGGCACAGACACCTCCCACTGGACCAACGTAACACGTAGGAACTTACCACGTAGTCATGAGACTCCCGTCTTGAGAATATGGTGGTAATTTGCAAAAATAAAGACTCCCATCTTGAGAATATGCCGTTAGAAGGTGAAAACCCAAAACAACCCCTAAATGGCCCTGTAAGAGGCCCGAACACCTCCCACGTCCGCCTAGTCATGAGACTCTCATTTTGAGAATTCGATGATAATTTTCAAAAATGTAGATTTGGGCTTAAAAATATGCCGTTAGCGGGTGAAAACCTCAAACAGCGCCGTAAGAGGTACGAATACCTCCCATGGGACCAATGTAACACGTAGGAACTTTTCACGTAGCTACTTGAGTTGAGAATACGAGGATAATTTCCAAATTTAGACTTCGGCTTAAAACATGGCTTTAGAGGGTGAAAATTTAAAATAACACCCACCCGACCCCGTAAGAGATACGAACACCTCATATGAGACCAGTGTAACACGTAGGAACTTAACGCATCGTTACGAGACTCTTGTTTTGAGAATACGGCGATAATTTGCAAGAATCTAGACTTAGGCTTAAAAACATGCCGTTAGATGGTGAAAACTCAAAACAGCACCTAAACGGCCCCGTAAGAAGCACGAACACCTCCTACGGGACCAACATAACACGTAGGAACTTACGGCGGAGTCACGAGACTCTCATTTTGGGAATATGATGATAACTTGTAAAAATATAGACTTAGGCTTAAATATATGTCGTTAGAGGGTGAAAACTCTAAACAGCCCCTAAACGACCCCATAAGAGGCACAGACAGCTCCCACGGGATAAACTTAAAAACCTCGGGACTTACCACGTTGCCACATGACTCTCATGTAGATAATATGACGATAATTTCCAAAAATCTAAACGTAGGCTTAAGCAATCATTTTAGAAGGTGAAAACCCAAAATAATGCCCAAACGACCCCGTTAGAGGCACTCACACCTCACACGAGATCAATGTAACACGTTGGAAATTACCGCGTAGTCACGAGACTCTGTTTTTTAGAATACAACGATATTTCGCAAAAATCTGGACTTAGGATTAAAAATATGCCGTTAGAGGGTGAAAACCGAAAACACCCCCTTAAAAGCCCCGTAAGAGACACGAACACCTCTCACGAGTCCAACGTAACACATAGGAACTTACTGAATAGTCACGAGACTCTCGTCTTGAGAATACGATATTAATTTACAAATATCTAGATTTATCTTAAAATTAAGCCATTAGAGGGTGAAAACCCAAAACAACCCCTAAACGGCCCTGTAAGAGACACAAACACCTCCCACGGGACCGACGTAATACGTAGTAACTTACCGCGTAGTCCCGAGACTCTAGTTTTGAGAATACGATGATAATTTGCAAAAATCTAGATTTAGGCGGAAAAATATGCCATTAGCGGGTGAAAATCCAAAACAACCCCCAAACAGCGCCGTAAGAGGCACGAACACCTCCCATGGGACCAAGGTAACATGTAGGAACTTTCCTTGTAACCACTCGAATCTAGGGTTGAGAGTATGAGGATAATTTCAAAATTTAGACTTCGTTTTGAAACATGACTTTAGAGGGTGAAAATTTAAAACAACGCCCAAACGACCCTGTAAGAGGCACGAACACCTCACATGAGACCAATGTAACACGTAGGAACTTACCGCATAGTCACGAGACTCTCATTTTGAGAATACGATGAGAATTTGCCAAAATCTGGACTTAGGCTTCAAAATATGCCGTTAGAAGGTGAAAACCCAAAACAGCCCGTAAATGGCCCTGTACGAGGCACGAACACCTCCCATGAGACCAACGTAACACCTCGGAACTTATCGCGTAGTCACGAGACTCTCGCTTTGAGAATACGATGATAATTTGCAAAAATATGGACATAGGCTTAAAATGTGCCGTCAGAGGGTGAAAACCCAAAATAACCCCTAAACGTCTCCGTAAGAGGCACGCACACCAACCACGGGACCAAAGTAACACGTAGTAACTTACTACGGAGTCACGAGACTCTCGTTTTGAGAATATGATGATAATTTCCAAAAATCTAGACATATGCTTAAAAATATGTGGTTAAAGGGTGAAAACTCAAAACAACCCCGAAATAGCGCTGCTAGAGGGATGAAAACATCCCACGAGACCAACGTAATACGTTGGAACTTTCCTCGTAGCTTCTCGACTCATGGGTTAAGAATACGATGATAATTTAAAAGTTTAGACTTAGGGTTAAAACATGACATTAGAGGGTGAAAATTTAAATCAACGCCCAAACGACCCCATAAGAGGTACAAACACCTCCCACTGGACGAACGTAACACGTAGGAACTTACCGCATAGTCATGAGACTCTTGTCCTGAGAATACGATGATAATTCGTAAAACTCTAGACTTAGGCTTAAAAATATGGCGTTAGAGGGTGAAAATCCAAAACAACCCCTAAACGGCCCCGTAAGAGGCACGAGAACCTCCCACAGGTCCAACGTAACACGTTGGAACTAACCGCCTAGTCACAAGACTCTCGTTTTGACAATACAATGATAATATGCAAAAATCAAGGCTTAGGCTTAAAAATATGTCTTTAGAGGGTGAAAACCCAAAACAGCACCGTAAGAGGCGCGAATACCTCCCACGAGACCAACGTAACACGTAGGAACTTTCCTCATAGCCACTCGACTCTCGAGTTAAGAATACGAGGATAATTTCAAATTTTAGACTTCGGCTTAAAACAATACTTTAGAGGGAGAAAATTTAAAACAACGCCCACACGACCTCGTAAGAGGCACCAACACCTCTTACGAGACCAGTGTAACACGTAGGAACTTACCGCATAGTCATGAGACTCTCGATTTTAGAATACGGTGATAATTTGCAAAAATCTAGACTTAGGCTAAAAAATATGTCGTTAGATGGTGAAAACCCAAAATAGCCCCGAGACGGACCTGTAAGTGGCATGAACACCTCCCACAGGACCAACGTAACATGTAGGAACTTACCGCGTAGTCACAAGACTATCATTTTCAGAATCTGACGATAATTTGCAAAAATCTTGACTTCGGCTTCAAAATATGTCGTTAGAGGGTGAAAACCCTAAACAGCCCATAAATAACCCCCTAAGAGGCACAGACTCCTCCCATGGGATAAACTTAACACGTAGGGACTTACCACGTAGCCACGGGACTCTTGGGTAGAGAATACGATGATAATTTCCAAAAATCTAAACTTAGGCTTAAAACATGACTTTAGAGGGTGAAAATTTAAAGCAACGCTCAAACGACCCTGTAAGAGGCACGAACACCTCCCACTGGACCGACATAACACCTAGTAACTTAGCACATAGTCATGAGACTCTCATCTTGAGAATACGGTGATAATATGCAAAAATTTAGACTTAGGCTTAAAAATATGTCGTTTGAGGGTGAAAACCCAAAATAACCCCTAAACGGCCCCGTTAGAGGCACGAACACCTCCCACGGGACAACCGTAACAAGTAGGAACTAACCACCTAGTCATGAGACTGTCATTTTGAGAATATGAGGATAATTTGCAAAAGTCTAGACCTGGGCTTAAAAATATGCCGTTAGCGGGTGAAAACCCAAAACAGAGCCGTAAGAGGCACGAATACCTCCCATGGGACCAACACGTAGGAACTTTCCTCATAGCCACTCAACTCACGGGTTGAGAATAAGAGCATAATTTCAAAATTTATACTTCGGCTTAAAACAAGACTTTAGAAGGTGAAAATTTAAAACAACGCTCACACGGCCCCGTAAGAGGCACGAACACCTCATACGAGACCAGTGTAACACGTAGGATCTTACCGTGTAGTCAGGGCGTAGCCAGGAGACTCTCGTTTTGCGAATACGATGATAATTTGCAAAAATCTAGACTTAGGCTTAAAAATATGCTCTTAGATGGTGAAATCCCAAAATAGCCCCCAAACGAACCCTTTAGAAGCACGAACGCCTCACATGAGACAATTGTAACACCTAGGACATTACCGTTTAGTCACAAGACTCTCCTTTTGAAAATATGATGAGAATTTCAAAAAAAATTCCTTTAGAGGGTAAAAACTAAAAACATCCCCCAAACGGCCTCGTTAGAGACACAAACACCTCCCACGGGACCTACGTAACATGTAGGAACTTACCACGTAGTAACGAGACTCTCGTCTTGAAAATACGATGATAATTTGCAAATTTCTTGACATATGCTTAAAAATATGCCATTAGAGGGTGAAAACCCAAAACAACCCATAAACGGCCCCGTAAGAGTCACGAACACCTTCCACGAGACCAACGTTACATGTAGGAACCTACTGCGTAGTCACGAGACTCTCGTTTTGAGAATATGATGATAATTTGCAAAAATCTAGACTTAGGCTGAAAAATATGCCGTTAGCGGGGGAAATATAAAACCACCCTCAAACAGTGCCGTAAGAGGAACGAACACCTCCCACGGGACCAACGTAACACGTACGAACGTTCCACATAGCCACTCGACACTCAGGTTGAGTATACGAGGAAAATTTCAAAATTTAGACTGAGGCATAAAACATGACTTTAGAGGGTTAAAATTTAAAACATTGCACAAACGACCCTGCAAGAGGGATGAACGCCTCACACGAGACCAATGTAACACGTAGGAACTTACCACGTAGCCACGAGACTCTCATTTTGAGAATATGATGATAATTAGTAAAAATCTGGACTTAGGCTAAAAAATATGTTGTTAGATGGTGAAAACCCAAAACAACCCATAAACGTCCCCGTAAGAGGCACGAACACCTCCCACGGGACTAACGTAACACGCAGGAACTTACCGCGTAGTCATGAGACTCTCGTCTTGATAATATTACGATGATTTACAAATATCTAGACTTAGGCTTAAAAATTTGCGATTAGGGGGTGAAAACCAAAAACAGCACCTAAACGGCCCCGTAAGAGGCACGAACAACTACCACGGGACCAACATAACACATAGGAACTTACCGCATTGTCATGAGACTATCTTTTTAAGAATATGAGGATAATTTGAAAAATATAGACTTAGGCTTAAAAATATGCCGTTAGCAGGTGAAAACCCAAAACATCCCCGAAACAGTGCCGTAAGAGGCACAAACACCTCCCACGAGACCAACGTAACACGCAGGAAATTTCCTCAGAGCCACTCGACTCTCGGGTTGAGAATACAAGGATAATTTCAAAATTTAGACTTAGGTTTAAAACATGACTTAAGAGGGTGAAAATTTAAAACAATGCCCAAACGACACCGTAAGAGGCACGAACACCTCACATGAAATCAATGTAACACGTAGGAACTTATAGCGTAGTCACGACTCTCATTTTGAGAAGACAACAATAATTTGCAAAAATATGGACTCAAACTTAAACATATGTGGTTAGAGGGTGAAAACTCAAAATAGCCCCTAAACGGCCCCCTAAGTCGCACGAACACCTTCCACGGGACCAACGAAACATGTAGGAACTTACCGCGTAGTCACGAGGCTCTCGTCTTGAGAACGCGATGATAATTTGCAAAATTCTTGACTTATCCTTAAAAATATGCCGTTAGAGGGTGAAAACTCAAAACTTCCCCTAAACGGTCCTGTAAGAGGAACGGACACCTACTATGGGACTAACGTAACACGAAGGAACTGACCGTGTAGTCACGAGACTCTCATTTTAATAATACAATGATAATTTGTTAAAACCTAAACTTAGGATTAAAAAGCGAAAATAACCCCTAAATAGCACCGTAAGAGGCACGAACACGTACCACGGGAACAATGTAACATGTAGGAACTTACCGTGTAGTCACCAGACTCTCATTTTGATAATACGATGATAATTTGAAAAATCTAGACTTAGGCTTAAAAATTTGCTCTTAGTGGATGAAATCCCAAAGCAGTCCCTAAACAGCATCGTAAGAGGCATGAACACCTCCCACGGCACCAATGAAACACGTACGACCTTTACTCATAGCCCCTCGACTCACGGGTTGAGAATACGAGGATAATTTCAAAATTTAGACTTAGGCTTAAAACATGACTTTAGAGGGTGAACATTTAAAACTACGCTCAAACGTCCCCATAAGAGGCACGAACACCTCACACCAGACCAATGTAACACGTAGGAACTTACCTCGTAGTCATGAGACTCTCATTTTGAGAATACGACGATAATTTGCAAAAATCTGGACTTTTTCCTAAAAATATGCTGTTAGAAGTTGAAAACCCAAAACAGCCTCTAAATGGCCCCGTAAGAGGCGCGAACACCTCCCACGGGACCAACGTAACATGTAGCAACTTACCTCGTAGTCATGAGACTCTCGTCTTAAGAATGCGAAGATAATTTGCACAAATCTAGAATTAGGCTTAAAAATATGTTGTTAGAGCGTGAAAACCCAGCACAAACCCTAAACGGCCCCTTAAGAGGCACGTACACCTCCCACGGGACCAACGTAACACGTAGCAACTTACCCCATAGTCATGAGACTCTCATCTTGAGAATACGATGATAATTTGCACAAATCTAGACTTAGGATTAAAATACGCCGTTAGATGGTGAAAACCCAAAATTGCCCCTAAGCGGCCCCGTAAGAGGAACGAACACCTATCACGGGACCAACGTAACATGTAGGAACTTATCGCGTAGTCACGAGACTCTCATTTTCAGATTATGATGATAATATGCAAAAATCAGGACTTAGGCTTAAAAATATGCCGTTAGAGGGTGAAACCCGTAAGAGAACCACTAAACGGCCCCGTAAGAGGCACGAACACCTCCCTTGGGACCAACATAACACGTAGTAACTTACAGCGTAGTCATGAGACTCTCGTCTTGATAATACGACGATAATTTGTAAAAATCTAGACTTAGGTTTAAAAATATGTTGTTAGAGGGTGAAAATCAGAAAGAGCCCCTAAACGGCCCCGTAGGAGGCACGAACATCTCCCACGGGACCAATGTAACACGTAGGAATTTTCCTCCTAGTCACATGATTCTTGTTTTGAGAATACAATGATAATTTGCAAAAATCTAGACTTAGGCTTAAAAATATGGCGTTAGCAGGTGAAAACTGAAAATAGCCCCTCAACAGCGCCGTTAGAGGCACGAACACCTCCCACGGGACCAACGTAAGACGTGGGAACTTTCCACGTAGCCACTCGACTCTCGGGTTGAGAATATGAGGATAATTTCAAAATTTAGACTTCGGCTTAAAACATGACTATAGAGGGTGAAAATGTAAAACAATGCACAAATGACCCCGTAAGAGGAACGAACACCTCATACGTGACCAGTGTAACACGTACGAACTTACCACGTAGTCACGAGACTCTCGTTTTGAGAATACGATGATAATTTCCAAAAATCTAGACTTAGGCTTAAAACATGACTTTAGAGGGTGAAAATTTAAAGCAACGCCCAAACGACCCCGTAAGAGGCACGAACAACTCCCACTAGACCAACATAACACGTAGGAACTTAGCGCATAGTCATGAGACTCTCATCTTGAGAATACGATGATAATTTGCAAAAATCAAGACTTAGGCTTAAAAATATGTCATTTGAGGGTGAAAACCCAAAATAACCCCTAAACGGCCCCGTTAGAGGCACGAACACCTCCCACGAGACCAACGTAACAAGTAAGAACTAACCACCTAGTCACGAGACTGCCATTTTGCAAATACGAGGATAATTTGCAAAAGTCTAGACTTGGGCTTAAAAATATGCCGTTAGCGGGTGAAAACCAAAAACAGAGCCGTAAGAGGCACGAATACCTCCCACGGGACCAACGTAACAAGTAGGAACTTTCCTCGTAGCCACTCGACTCTCGGGTTGAGAATAGGAGGATAATTTCAAAATTTAGACTTCGGCTTAAAACATGACTTTAGAAGGTGAAAATTTAAAACAACGCCCACACGACCCCGTAAGAGGCACGAACACCTCATACGAGACAAGTGTAACACGTTGGATCTTACCGCGTAGTCAGGAGACTCTCGTTTCGAGAATATGATGATAATTTGCAAAAATCTAGACTTAGGCTTAAAATATGCTGTTAGATGGTGAAATCCCAAAATATTCCCCAAACGAACCCTTTAGAAGCACGAACACCTCGCATGAGACCAATGTAACACCTAGGGCATTACCGTGTAGTCACGAGGCTCTCTTTTTGAAAATATGATGAGAATTTCTAAAAAAAATCCATTAGAGGGTGAAAACTAAAAACATCCCCTAAACGGCCCCGTAAGAGACACAAGCACCTCCCATGGGACCCATGTAACATGTAGGAACTTACCACGTAGTCACGAGACTCTCGTCTTGAGAATACGACGATAATTTGCAAATATCTTGACTTATGCTTAAAAATATGCCATTAGAGGGTCAAAAACCAAAACAGCCCATAAACGGCCCCGTAAGAGTCACGAACACCTTCCACGGGACCAACGTTACAAGTAGGAACTTACTGCAAAGTGACGAGACTCTCGTTTTGAGAATATGATGATAATTTGCAAAAATATAGACTTAGGCTGAAAAATATGTCGTTAGCGGGGGAAATCCAAAACAACCCTCAAACAATGCCGTAAGAGGAACGAACACCTCCCACGGGACCAACGTAACACGTAGGAACTTTCCTCATAGCCACTCGACTCTCAGGTTGAGTATACGAGGATAATTTCAAAATTTAGACTTAGGCATAAAACATGACTTTAGAGGGTTAAAATTTAAAACAATGCACAAACGTCCCCGTAAGAGGCACGAATCCCTCACACGAGACCAATGTAACACGTAGGAACTTACCATGTAGCCACGAGATGCTCATTTTGAGAATATGATGATAATTAGTAAAAATCTGGACTTAGATTTAAAAATATGCCGTTAGATGGTGAAAACCCAAAACAACCCGTAAACGTCCCCGTAAGAGACATGAACACCTCCCACGGGACTAATGTAACACGCAGGAACTTACCGTGTAGTCATGAGACTCTCGTCTTGATAATATTATGATGATTTGCAAATATCTAGACTTAGGCTTAAAAATATGCGGTTAGAGGGTGAAAACCCAAAATAGCATCTAAACGGCCCCGTAAGAAGCACGGACAACTACCACGGGACCAACATAACACATAGGAACTTAACGCATTGTCATGAGACTATCTTTTAAAAATACGAGGATAATTTGCAAAATATAGACTTAGGCTTAAAAATATGCCGTTAGCAGGTGAAAACCCAAAACATCCCCTAAACAGCGCCGTAAGAGGCACAAACACCTCCCACGGGACCAACGTAACACCTAGGAAATTTCCTCAGAGCCACTCGACTCTCGGGTTGAGAATACAAGGATAATTTCAAAATTTAGACTTAGGTTTAAAACATGACTTAAGAGGGTGAAAATTTAAAACATTGCCCAAATGACACCGTAAGAGGCACGAACACCTCACACGAGATCAATGTAACACGTAGGAACTTACAGCGTAGTCTCGACTCTCATTTTGAGAAGACGATGATAATTTGCAAAAATATGGACTCAAACTTAAACTTATGTCGTTAGAGGGTGAAAACTCAAAATAGGCCCTAAACGGCCCCATAAGTCGCACGAACACCTTCCACGGGACCAACGAAACAGGTAGGAACTTACCGCACAGTAACGAGGCTCTCGTCTTGAGAATGCGATGATAATTTGCAAAAATCTTGACTTATCCTTAAAAATACGTCGTTAGAGGGTGAAAACTCAAAAATACCCCAAACGGTCCCGTAAGAGGCATGGACACCTACTATGGGACTAACGTAACACGTAGGAACTGATCGTGTAGTCACGAGACTCCCATTTTGATAATACAATGATAATTTATTAAAACCTAGACTTATGATTAAAAACTGAAAATAACCCCTAAATAGCGTCGTAAGAGGAACGAACACCTTCCACGGGACCAACGTAACACGCAGGAACTTATCGCGCTTTCATGAGACTCTCATCTTGAGAATATTATGATAATTTGCAAAACACAAGGCTTCGTCTTAAAAATATGTCGTTAGAGGGTGGAAACCCAAAACAACCCCTAAACAGTATCGTAAGAGGCACGAACACGTACCACGGGACTAATGTAACATGTAGGAACTTACCGTGTAGTCACCAGACTCTCATTTTGATAATACAATAATAATTTTAAAAATCTAGACTTAAGCTTTAAAATATGCTCTTAGTGGATGAAATCCCAAAGCAGCCCCTAAACAGCGTCGCAAGAGGCAAGAACAACTCCCATGGCACCAATGTAACACGTACGACCTTTACTCGTAGCCCCTCGACTCACAAGTTGAGAATACGAGGATAATTTCAAAATTTAGACTTAGGCTTAAAACATGACTTTAGAGGGTGAACATTTAAAACAACGCTCAAACGTCCCCATAAGAGGCAGGAACACCTCACACCAGACCAATGTAACACGTAGGAACTTACCGCGTTGTCATGAGACTCTCGTTTTGAGAATACGATGATAATTTGCAAAAATCTGGACTTAGTCTTAAAAATATGCCGTTAGAAGGTGAAAACCCAAAACAGCCTCTAAATGGCCCCGTAAGAGGCACAAACACCTCCCACGGGACCAACGTAACATGTAGCAACTTACCTCGTAGTCATGAGACTCTCGTCTTGGGAATACGAAGATAATTTGCACAAATCTAGAATTAGGCTTAAAATATGCCGTTAGAGCGTGAAAACCCAACACAACCCCTAAACGGCCCCGTAAGAGGCACGAACACCTCCCATGGGACCAACATAACACGTTGCAACTTACCTCATAGTCGTGAGACTCTCATCTTGAGAATATGATGATAATTTTCACAAATCTAGACTTAGGGTTAAAATACGCCGTTAGATGGTGAAAACGCAAAATAGCCCCTAAACGGCCCCGTAAGAGGAACGAACACCTACCACGGGACCAACGAAACATATAGTAACTTATTGCGTGGTCACGAGACTCTTATTTTTAGATTAGGATGATAATATGCAATAATCAAGACTTAGGCTTAAAAATATGCCGTTAGAGGGTGAAAACCCAAAAGAACCCCTAAATGGCCCCGTAAGAGGCACGAACACCTCCCCGGGACCAACGTAACACGTAGTAACTTTCCGCGTAGTCATGAGACTCTCACCTTAATATTACGACGATAATTTGTAAAAATCTAGACTTAGGCTTAAAAATATGTCGTTAGAGGGTGAAAACCCCAAAGAGCCCCTAAACGGCCCCATAGCAGGCACGAACATCTCCCACGAGACCAATGTAACACGTAGGAAGTTTCTCCCTAGTCACGCCATTCTTGTTTTGAGAATATGATGATAATTTGCAAAAATCTGGACTTAGGCTTAAAAATATGGCGTTAGCGGGTGAAAACCCAAAATAGCCCCTCAACAGCGCCGTTAGAGGCACGAACACCTCCTACGGGACCAACGTAAGACGTGGGAACTTTCCTCGTAGCCACTCGACTCTCGGGTTGAGAACACGAGGATAATTTTAAAATTTAGACTTCGGTTTAAAACATGACTTTAGAGGGTGAAAATTTAAAACAACGCCCAAATGACCCCGTAAGAGGAACGAACACCTCATACGAGACTAGTGTAACACGTAGGAACTGACCACGTAGTCACGAGACTCATTTGGAGAATATGGAGATAATTTGCAAAAATCTAGACTTAGGCTTAAAAATATGCCGTTAGATGTTGAAACCCCAAAACAACCCCTAAACAACCTAGTAAGAGGCCCGAACATCTCCCAGGGGACCAACGTAACACGTTGGAGCTTATCGCGTAGTCACGAGTCTCTCGTTTTGAGAATACGATGATAATTTATAAAAATCAAGACTTAGGCTTAAAAATATGCCGTTAGAGGGTGAAAACCCTAAAAACACCTAAACGACCCTGTAAGGGACTTACCACTTATCCACGGGACTCTCGGGTAGAGAATACGATGATAATTTCCATAAATATAAACCTAGGCTCAAAACATGACTTTAGAGTGTGAAAATCCCAAAAAAAAAGCCCAAACGTCCTCGTAAGAGGCATAAACAACTCACATTAGACCAATGTAACACGTAGGAACTTACAACATAGTCATGAGACTCTCTTTTTGAGAATACGATGATTATTTGCAAAAAACTGCACTTAGGCTTAAAAATATGTCGTTAGCGGGAGAAAACCCAAAACAGCCCCTCAACAGCGGCGTAAGAGGCATGAACACCTCCCACGGGACCATCGTAACACGTAGGAACTTTCCTCGTATCCACTCGACTCTCGGGTTGAGAATACAAGGATAATTTCAAAATTTATACTTAGGCTTAAAACAATGCCCGAACGACCCCGTAAGAGGCACGAACACCTCACATGAGGCCAATGTAACACGTAGGACCTTACCGCGTAGTCACGAGACTCTCGTTTTGAGAATAAGATAATAATTTTCCAAAACAGCGCCATCAGAGGAACGAATACCTCCCACGGGACCAACGTAACACGTAGGAACTTTCCTCGAAGCCACTCGACCTTGGGTTGAGAATACGAGGATAATTTGAAAAGTTAGACTTCGTCATAAAACATGACTTTAGAGGGTGAAAATTTAAACCAATGCCCAAATGACCCCGTAAGAGGCACGAACACCTCACTCGAGATCAATGTAAGACATAGGAACTTATCGCGTAGTCACGTGACTCTCAGTTTGAGAATACGATGATAATTTGAAAAAGTGTGGACTTAGGCTTAAAAATATGCCATTAAAGGGTGAAAACTCAAAATTGGCCCTAAACGTCCCCGTAAATGGCACGAACACCTCCCATGGAACCAACATAACATGTAGGAACTTATCGCGCCTTCACCAGACTCTCATCTTGAGAATACAATGATAATTTTCAAAAAATAGGCTCCGGCTTAAAAATATTTCGTTAGAGGGTGAAAGTTCAAAACAGCCCCGAAACGGTACCGTAAGAGGCACGAACACCTGCCACGGGACCAATGTAACGCGTAGGGAATTACCGTGTAGTCACCAGACTCTCATTCTGATAATCCGATGATAATTTGAAAAAATATAGACTGAGGCTTAAAAATATTCTCTTAGTGGATGAAATCCCAAATCAACCCCTAAACAGCGTCGTAAGAGGCACGAACACCTCACACGGCACCAACGTAACACGTACGAACTTTACTCGTAGCCTATCGACTCACGGGTTGAGAATACGAGGATCATTTCAAAACTTAGACTTAGGCTTAAAACATTACTTTAGAGGGTAAACATTTAAAACAACGCTCAAACGTCCCTATAAGAGGCACGAACACCTCACACCAGACCAATGTAACACGTAGGAACTTACCGCGTAATCACGAGACTCTCATTTTGAGAGTACGATGATAATTTGCAAAAATTTGGACTTAGGGTTAAAAATATGTCGTTGGATGGTGAAAACCCAAAACAGCCACTAAATGGCCCCGTAAGAGGCACGAACACCTCCCACGGGAACAACGTAACACGTAGCAACTTACCTCGTAGTCATGAGACTCTCGTCTTGAGAATCAAAGGTAATTTGCACAAATCTATACTTAGGCTTAAAAATATGCCGTTAGATGGTGAAAACCCAAAATAGCCCCTAAACGGCCCTGTAAGAGGCACGAACACCTACCACGGAACCAATGTAACACGTAGGAACTTATCGCGTAGTCACGAGACTCTTAATTTGAGAATACGATGATAATTTTCAAAAATCTGAACTTAGGCTTAAAAATATGTCGTTAGTGGATGAAAACCCAAAACAGCGCCATAAGAGGCACGAATACCTCCCACGGGACCAACGTAACACGTAGTAACTTTCCTTGTAGCCACTCGACTCTCGGGTTGAGAATACGAGGATAATTTCAAAATTTAGACCTAGGATTAAAACATGACATTAGAGGGTGAACATTTAAAACAACGCTGAAACGACCCCGTAAGAGGCACGAACACCTCACACGAGACCAGTGTAACTTGTAGGAACTTACCGCGTAGTCACGAGAATCTCATTTTCAGAATATGGCGATAATTTGCAAAAATCTAGACTTAGGCTAAAAAAAATACCTATAGATGGTGAAACCCCAAACGGCCCCGTAAGAGGCACGAACACATAACACGTGACCAATGTAACACGTAGGAACTTACCGCATTTTCACGAGACTCTCGTTTGGAGAATACGACGATAATTTGCGAAAATCTGGACTTGAGCTTAAAAATATGTCGTTAGACGGTGGAAATACAAAACAACCCCTAAAGGCCCCGTAAGAGGCAGGAACACCTCGCACGGGACCAACGTAACATTTAGGAACTTACCGCGTAGTCACGAGACTCTCGTTTTGAGAATACGATGATAATTTGAAAAAAACTATACTTAGGTTCGAGGGTGAAAACCCAAAACATCCCCTAAACGGCCCATTAAGAGGCACGAACACCTACCACGGGACCAACGAAACAAGTAGGAACTTACCCCATAGTCACAAGACTCCCATTTTGAGAATACGATGATAATTTACAAAAATCTAGACTTAGGCTAAAATATATGCCGTTAGTGGGTAAAAAACAAAAACAGCCCCGAAACAGCGCCGTAAGAGGCACGAACACCTCCCACGGGACCAACGTAACACGTGGGAAATTTCTTCGGAGCCACTTGACTCTCGGTTTAAAAATACGAGGATAATTTCAAAATTTGGACATAGGCTTAAAACATGACTTTAGAGGGTGAAAATTTAAAACAATGCCCAAACGACCCTGTAAGAGGCAGGAATACCTCACACGAGATCAGTGTAACACGTAGGAACTTACCACGTAGTCACGAGACTCTCATTTTGAGAATACGACGATGATCTGCAAAAATCTAGACTTAGGCTTAAAAATACGCCCTTAGAGGGTGAAAACCGAAAGCAACCCCTAAAGGGCCCCTTAAGTGGCACGAACACCTCCCACGGGACCAACGTAACACGTAGGAACTTATCGCGTAGTCACGAGACTCTCATCTTGAGAATACGATGATAATTTTCAAAAATCAAGACTTAGGCTTAAAAATATGCCGTTAGAGGGTGAAAACCCAAAACAGCCCCTAAACGGCCGCTTAAGAGGCACGAACACCTCCCACAGGACCAATGTAAACGTAGGAACTTATCGCCGACTTACGAGACTCTCGTTTTGAGAATACGATGATAATTTTCAAAAATCTAGACTTAGGCTTAAAAATATGCCTTTAGCAGGTGAAAACCCAGAACAACCCCTAAACAGTGTCGTATGAGGCACGAACACCTCCCACGGGACAATCGTAACACGTAGGAACTTTCCTCGTAGCCACTCGACTCTCTGGTGGAGAATACGAGGATAATTTCAAAATTTAGAATTAGGTTTAATACATGACTTTAGAGGGTAAAAATTTAAAACAACGCCCAAACGACCCCATAAGAGGAACAAACACCTCATACGAGACCAGTGTAACATGTAGGAACTTATCGCGCAGTCACGAGAATATCGTTGTGAGAATACCAGGATAATTTGCGAAAATTTAGACTCATGCTTTAAAATATGCCTTTAGCAAGTGAAAACCCAAAACAGCCCCGTAATAGGCACAAACATCCCCCACGGGACCAACGTAACACCTAAGAAATTTCCCCATAGCCACTCGACTCTCGGGTTGAGAATACGAGCATAATTTAAAATTTTAGAATTAGTCTTAAAACATGACTTTTAAGGGTGAAAATTTAAAACAACGCTCAAATGACCCCGTAAGAGGCACGAACACCTCACACGAGACCAATGTAACATGTAGGAACTTATCGCGTAGTCAGTAGACTCTCATTTTGAGAGTACAACAATAATTTGCAAAAAACTAGACTTAAGCTGAAAAATATGCCGTTAGATGGTGAAAACCCAAAATAACCCATAAACGGCCCCTTAAGAGGCACGAACACCTCCCACAGGACTAACGTTACACGTAGCAACTTACCTCATTGTCATGAGACTCTCGTTAGAAAATACGATGATAATTTGCACAAATCTAGACTTAGGCATAAAAATATGCTGTTAGAGGGTGAAAACCCAAAACAGTCCCTAAACGGCCCCGTAAGAGGCACGAACACCTCCCACCGGACCATGTAACACGTAGGAAGTTACCGCCGAGTCACGAGACTCGCGTTTTGAGAATATAATGATAATTTGCAAAAATCTAGAGTTAGTCTTAAAAATAAGCCGTTAGCGGGTGAAAATCCAAAACAGCCCCCAAACAGCATCGTTAGAGGAATGAACACCTCCCACGGGACCAACATAACACGTAGGAACTTTCCTTGTAGCCATTTGAATCTCGGGTTGAGAATGCAAGGATAATTTCAAATTTTAGACTTAGGCTTAAAACATGACTTTAGAGGGTGAACATTTAAAACAACGCTCAAACGACCCCGTAAGAGGCACGAACACCTCACACGAACACCTCACATTAGTGTCAATTTGAGAATACGATGTTAATTTGCAAAAATCTAGACTTAGGCTAAAAAATATGCCGTTAGATGGTGAAAACGCAAAAACGTCCCCTAAACTACCCCGTAAGAGGCACGAACACCTCCCATGGGACAAACTTAACACGTAGGGACTTACCACATAGTCACGGGACTTTCGGTTTTAGAATACAATAATAATTTCCAAAAATCTAATCTTAGGCTTAAAACATGACATTAGAGGGTAAAATCCGAAACAATGCCCAAACGACCCCATAAGAGGGACAAACACCTCACACGAGACTAATGTAACATGTAGGAACTTACCGCATAGTCACGAGACTCTCATTTTGAGAATACAATGATAAATTGCAAAAATTTTGACATAGGCTTAAAAATATGCCGTTAAAGGGCAAAAACCCAAAACAACCCCTAAAGGGCTCCGTAAAAGGCACAAACACCTCCCACGGGACCAACGTAACACATAGGAACTTACATCGTAACCACTGGATTCTTGAGTTGAGAATATGAGGATAATTTGTAAAATCTAGATTTAGGATTAAAACATGACTTTACAGGTTGAAAATCGAAAACAACGCCCAAATGACCTCGTAAGAGGCATGAACACCTCACACGGGATGAATGTAACACGTAGGAACTTATCGCGTAGTCACGAGACTCTTGTTTTGAGAATACAACGATAATTTGCAAAAATCTAGACTTAGTCTTAAAACATGTCGTTAATGGGTGAAAACCAAACATAGCTTCTAACGGGTGAACCTGTATATCGATTGAGTTATTTATGATCGTATTTATGTTTAACCATTGGTAGGGATTTATTGATTATTTATTTATGGATTTTGTTGATGTCGTTGAGTTTATTTAAATGTTAAAACAGGTTGGATTTCTTGAATAAACGAAGGAAACTCTGTCGATTTTTAAATTATTGAGTGTTTTAAATTGATTAACTCAAACGTAAGTTTAGGAAATATTTTGAAAACTTGGGGTGGAGCGTGTAACTAAAGTAAGACCATTGTTGGAAGGGATATGTTCAATATTTATTTATGGATGTTGTTCATGCCTCCGAGTTAATTTTCATAGTTAAAACAGGTTGGATTTCGTGAATAAACATAGGAGACTTTGTCAAAATTTTCTAAAATTATGAAGCGTTCTAAATTGATTAATTCAAACATATCCGAATTTGAAAATTGAGTGTCGAGGAGCGAAAATGTAAAACGACTATCAAAAATAGCAAAAAGAGGCACACTTATGATAAAAGTATATTTTGTTCCCATATTATGTAATCCAATTATGGTTAAAACGTGTTTATTTGTTTCTTGTCATAGATTGATGATGGATTTCGTTGGATATCGTTGGGCTAGTTGATTGGATGACTCAAAGTTTCTCGCGAAATGTGTATTATTTTATAGTTGATGTTATTTTGAACATTTTTTGTAATCATATTCATTTGAATGGAATGAATTGTCTTTTAACGATGAATTGTTGAATTGAATATGGTGTTATTTTATGTGATAGTTTGGATGATAAATTGTTATGGATGCACATTTATATAGGTTATATCATGGAAGAAATTTATATATATGCATCTTGCAATCTTCTTTTTGAATTATTTATTTAAAAAAATTCTCTTTTCGCGACATAATGTGCGTGTTGCTAAAAATCAAATGATATTATGAACAATGACTTTTAGTGGCACTATAAATGACATTTAGCGACATACATTGTCGCCTAATTAGATGACATTTTGTGACGTGTTTATCACGTCACCTTAAAGAATACATTCCGTGTCATGCTATGTATGTCACCTAAAATATGACATTTTGTGACATGTATGGCATGTCGCGTAAAGAACTACATTCCACGACATGTCATTATGTCGCGAAAGGTGAGGTATTATTTAATATAAAAAAAATATTAATACATATTTTAATAAATATGTACTTTTGTCGCGATTGGTATATACATTCCACGACATACATATGTATGTCGCCGAATACATTCCCATACGGGGCTACCGCGACACGGGGGAGACAGGCAGTCTTATGTCGCGAAATGCCTTTTGCAACATAATTAATACATTTCGCGACATAGTTTCTATGTTGCGAAATGTGTTTTGTCTTGTAGTGTCATGTGTTAAATTTTAATAGAAAATTTTCCTAAAACATATGTTTATACACGCATAGTTTTGTTTGATTAATCCAAGTATCTCTACATACATATATTTTTCTTGGTGTTGTTTGGCACTGAGTTCTACTCTACCGTTTGAAGAGTTCTTTGGGTTTACTTTTACATCCCTTAAAGAAGAATACTTGTTTGTTGATGCGGCATTCCCACTCGAAGAAAGGCTTCGGGTACGGTTTGACGGTTGTCCAAATACCTCATTGGTGGATTCCAAGGTTCTGGTGGAGTTTCAGGATTATCGGCTAAGCAGAGGTTGATACAAGAAGACGCGTCAGGGCCTTGAATGAGTCGCGTCGAGTTATGTAAGTCATCTGTCTTGTATTTGTAAAATTACGTACTTAGTGGACTTAAGGCTAGGGTCATCCGAGGTTTTTCCCATTTGGGTTTTCCTCGTACATGTGTTGTGAATTTATTTTATCTTATAAATTACCTAGAATGCATGCTTAGGACTAAAAGATAAAATATTGTTTAATTCACTACTCTTGTTTAATTTGGTGCAAAAAATAATTTGGGTGAAATTTGGATTAATTTAATTCAAGTCATTAATATAATTTGGTAAAATTTGGTTTGGCCTAATTTGCAAAAACGAATTAATCTTGTTAGGCAAATTTCTAAGACTTGGGTTGAATTAATTTGTTTAAGTGAAAATTTATTTTTTGTTTTATTAAATGTCACTTTTAGTTTAGTTTCATTTTAATTTGAGAAAATTAAACTTTGTAGGTTGTATTTAGTTGAACCATCCTATTCTGCACTTTAGGAAATTGAAAAGAAAATTTTTCAAAATTGGGGGTCCTACGTTTCCAACAAGCAGTATCAGTGGAGCGATAATTTACTTCATTAAGGTCCTTTTTAAATTTTGGGCTTAAAAATGGAATTTTCCCCATTTTCCAAATTTCTTGTTTTCAATGGTTCTAATTACGCATATTGGAAAGATCGTATGTGTTCGGCACTAGAGTGCATAGGCGAGAGAGTTTGGTTGTCTGTTGTTAATGGGTGGTCTCCACCTACTTGTTTAATAAAAAATGTGTGTGTCCCAAAACCCGTAGATATATGGAGTGAGAATGAATTTAAGCTTTCTAATTTTAATTCATGCGGATTAAATTCTTTGTTTAGTGTAATCACACATGATGAATTCTGACGTATCATGACGTGTGAAACCACTAAGGAAGCTTGGGATATTTTGCGACTCACTCATAAAGGAACAAGTGTCGTAAAAGCTTCTAAACTCCAAAACCTCACCACTCAATTTGCAACCATAAAAATGAATGAAAAAGAAACATTTGATGAATTTTATGCTAGACTTTCTGATATAGTAAATTCATCATTTAATTTGGGAGAGAAAATACCCAACGACTGAGTGGTTAAGAAAATTTTAAGGTCCTTACCTGATAGGTTTATCTCTAAAGTGATCTTGTTAAATTCTTTACCAACTTTAGCCTATACGAAACTAGAAGAACTCATAGGTGATTTACAAACCTATGAACTAGACATGTTTTCCTCCAAAAAAAAAAAGAAAATTGATAAGGATGCCGCTTTGAATGCCGAAAACTAGGTAAAGGTAATTTCGAATGATGAGAGTGACATCAATTTCGACGAGATCGCTATGTTCGCTAGAAAGTTTAGAAAATTTCTTAAATTTAATAAAGACAATATTAAAAAGGATTTTAAGAAATTTGATAAATCAAAGTATCACAAAGCCGAAAAATTCCCTAAAAAGCATAATGAAGATCATAATAGGGATGAGTCGAATATATGTTATGGTTGTGAAGGGTATGAACATAGGGCTTTTGAATGCCCCATTAAAATAAGGAGAGAGGTTAAGAAACCTATTTTATTTAATGCGACCCTTAGTGATAGTGATAAGGAAGAGGGACCCGATTCCCCGATTGAGCGCAACTTTACCGCGTTAATGGCAAGTCATGTGAGCACCGATAATGATTCTTCCCATAAAGATATACATTTACATGACTCTTCTGAGGCCTTTGTTTGTGAATCCCAAAAAGTTGATGGTAGTGATAGTGGAGAAAAGAGAGAAAGTGAAAGTGATGGAGAGGTTGATAAGAGTGAACTTCAATTTGCATTTAGAGAATTATATGAAGAATCTATTAAATTAAAAAAGAGAAAATTTAATGTTAGAAGCGATTTTAAGGGAGCGTGCCAAGGTTGTCGATGATAGTGCTTTAGTTGATGACCTTAGGACACGAGAGAGAGCTCTTCGAGAGAAGCTAGAATATATAAAAGGCGAGAGAGATAGCGTTAGAGGGTTAATGGAATACTTGAAAATGGATCTTCTTGAGTTTGAAGAGAGAAATGTTTTATTAATGTCTAGAATTTCAGAATTAGAAGAAAAATTAAAAGACTCTAGTAAAGACAAATTTGATTTGGAATGTAGGTCCGCTAAACTAGACAATATTTTAGGAACCGTCCAAGTCAAAATTGATACTTGTGGTTTAAGCTTCAATTCTCGTAACAATTCCACCAATAAAGCCAAAACCAATGTTTTGAGAGAATCACCTAGGAACACTTATAGAGGTCAATCCTTAGGTACTACTTGTTGACGAATCTTTACTTCCTCACATTGTGGTAAAAAAGGTCATATTAGGAAGTTTTGTTTTGATCTTAAAATAATTTCTAGGAAATCCAAAGGTAAGGTAACTGAGGTAACTAAGATCCCAAAATCCCGAGAGTCTCAATCTTCATTAGTTTGGGTCAGGAGATCCGACTTGGTTGCTTTACAAGATAAGATTTTGATTCTCATTTACTTTCACACGATACCTCCCTTGCTAAATCTAAAGTTTGAGTGTGTTAGTTGTTTGCATACTCTAGCTTTTTGTGCTTTGTATCATATATCCTTGATATTTGTATGCATGTTTATCATTTTCTAATCATTGCTTTATCACATATCTCATGCAAAAAGTATGATTTTTGTTTATCTTTTGTATTATAGTTCTTTTATTTTAGTTTGCATTAAATGAAAAATACAAAAAGATTTTGTTTAACATTTGTGTTTTACCTTTTAAGGAATTTAGGATTAATGAAAAATACAAATGATTTTTGTTTGTTTTTTGAGCAAATATTTTTGTATGTTTGGTTAAAAATTTCAAAAACTAAAAAATATATTTTTTTGTATTTTAGTTTGACACACTTTATGTGGCATATACTTGTGTTTGAATCTCTTCTTTTTCGCTTCCATATGGCTACAACCTTTGGTTAACATTGTGATCCTTAAAATGTTCTTTGCCATGCTTACATGGAGTAGTTGGATTTTTTCTTGCTTAATGGATTCTATTTTATATGCCTCTTTTCACACATGCACTAGCTCTTTTGAAATTTAAACTTCACATGTATATTTGAGCTATGTGAGATGTTCTCCCATCAATTTAGTCATCTACATTTTTCTATGACTATGGATGATTTGTGCATGTAATAATCGTTTCCCGAATTTAAAAATAGAAAAATATGTTTATTCAGTGTAGTTGTTTATCAATGGAATCAGGTATCGAAAGACAAAATTACTTTGCGTGAAAAGCCACCATTGAGTATTAGGCCTTAAAAATATTGCATTAAAAAGAATATTTGCCAAGGCCAAAAAAAGTTTAGTTAATATGTTCAAAAGAAAAGAAAATAAGAATTATGCGGAGTTTGGTTGGATGTATTAATGGGTTTGCATAATGACTTTGAATCCTAGTTAATCTTTTATTGTCATTACTCTATTGGTTTGTAGAATCATCAAAATTCTAGGCTTATGTGCATTGTGTATGTTTCTTCATTGAGTTGAATTTATATTATCACATGAGTCTATATATAAATGTGATAAAGTTTTGCAATCAAATGAGAACTCCGTAAACATGTTTTAAGTGATTGGGTCAAAATTTAATTGTTACTCTCTCACACCCCTACACTTTCATTTACAACATGTATCTGGACGCATTCTTTCCATATGAGTGTGAAAAGCTTAATGTATTGTATATCATGTGTGGTGTTTATACCTATATATATGTGCGTGTGCGTTACTGATATTCATTATGTATATATACATGTGGTATTTTTGTTTTGAGTCTTTGCCTTGTTTGCTAGTCCTTCTAGGTATCATTTGTTTCGCATCATAAGTTTGTATCTATGTATCCTTGTTGTGGATTAGTTTTTGTTATTGTTTCCCATATTCTTTCATGATCTTATCACCTTATGCACCATCTTGTTTACCTGCTTTCCCATATTTTTATCCCTTATGTAGCTTTTAAGGGGAGACATGCTAATTAGTTACATTGGGAGAGTAATTAGAATTTAATTAATTCTATCACCTTTATCTATTACTAAGCAAAAAGGGGGATAATGATAGGGGGAGAAATAGTATCTAATACTATTATAATCGTATCTTAGTTTAGGAGATCTATCTTTGGGAGAGAGCTCTATCTTCTTCGGTGATCATACTTGATAAATGGGAGAAGAATTATTTTATGGGGAGTAATTATTTTAATTGCATTTATCGTTTTGATATAAGAATTATTTTAGGGGGAGTAATTATTTTAATTGAATTTATCTTTTTTATATTCCCTATACATTTAATGTTTTGCTTAAGTGTGCAGGAATTTTTTTGTGGCAACTTCATATCGACAAAGATAGTCATCCTTGGGTTTTTGACTCAAGCTAGTAATTTTTATTTTGGGTGGGATGTTTTTTAGTCTAGTAGATCTTGACGGCCCTTTAGGATTTTGTTTTGGTTTTTGTCCCGGAATAGCCAAAGGGGGAGATTTGTAAGGACACAAATTTCAAATTGAGTCATAATGTAGTGTTGGCTCAATTCCAGACAAAAACATTTGAGTCATAGGATAGTATTATTGAGTATCCTCCAATATTATGACGTTTAAAGATTGAGTTGAAGACTTAGCGACCAGTATTTCAAAGTGAAGATATCATTTGTCGAGTTTCAGTGCCATGTTTTGCGTCATCAACGGTTCATCGTATTCCATTGTCTCCAAAAGTATGAATGCTTTTATATATATGTACGATACTTGGAATATTATATAATGGGTATATTTCTTATTTCAAGTAATTTTTATATGTCAAAAACAAATTTTTATAACTTGGTATAAATTTTATATTTTCAGGAATTAAGTTTATAAGTTTGTACTTAAGTTTTATAGCCTTAAAATTTTATTTTGGAATTTTGACATTTCATTCGAGAATGTCGTTTGAACGAGTTTGCCAACGAGTTTCCCCAATTCTACACAGTTTTTTCGTTATAAGTCTCGTTCTAACGAGTTCGTTCAAACGAACTATCCAACGAGAATTCTAACTATTTTTGCCCAGAAATCTCATTCGAACATTATCGTTCAAACGACCTTGAAATGTCGTTCGAACGAGATTTCTGGCGGGAAAACGATTTTGGTAGTTTTTGGCATTTTCCCACTACTTTGTCCCACTTCTTTTGACATAATTTAACCACTTCGGGACCAAAAAATTTCCAAAGAATTTTTCCACATCCTAGATAGTTTTTGAGAGAAAACACTTCCAAATAAAAGTCCATGTTTTCATGTGTTAAATTTCAATAGAAAATTTAACTCAAACACATGTTTATACACCCATAGTTTAGTTTGATTAATCCAAGTATCTCTACATACATATATTTTTCTTGGAGTTCTTTAGCACCGGGTTTTACTCTACCGTTTGAAGAGTTGCTTGGGTTTACTTCTACATCCCTTAAAGAAGATGACTTGTTTGTTGCTGCCACATTACCACTCGGAGAAAGGCTTCGGGTGCGGGCTGACGATTGTCCAAAGATCTCATTAGTGGATTCAAAGGTTTCGGTGGAGTTTCGGGATTATCGGCTAAGAAGAAGTTCATACAAGAAGACGCGTTAGAGGATTGAAAGAGTCGAGACGAGTTGTGTAAGTCATCTGTCTTGTATTTGTAAAATTCCGTACTTAGTGGACTTCAGGCTAGGGCCGTCCGAGGTTTTTCCCATTTGAGTTTTCCTCGTAAATCGCGGCGTAGAGTGTTGTGAATTTATTTTCTCTTGTAAATCACCTACAACGCATGGTTAGGACTAAAAGATAAAATATGGTTTAATTCAGTACTCTTGTTTAATTTGGTGCGAAAATTAATCTGGGTGAAATTTGGATTAAATTTAATTCAAGTCATTAATATATTTTGGTAAAATTTGGTTTGGCCTAATTTGCAAAAATGAATTAATCTTGTTAGGCAATTTTCTAGGAATTGGGTTAAAATAATTTGTTTAAGTGAAAATTTATTTATTATTTTATTTAATGTCACTTTTAGTTTAGTTTAATTTTAATTAGAGAAAATTAAACTTTGTAGGTTATATTTAGTTGAAGCATCCTATTCCGCACTTTAGGAAATTGGAAAGAAAATTTTTCAAAATTGGGAGTCCTACGTTCCCAACAATATGACACACGAGGGCATCAACATTAGTGTCTCATTCGTGCTATATCGGCAAGTCCGGAATAATCTCTTATCCTAAGCGGACATAAAGCACACACATAAATTGGGGACAGATCCTACACAAGACACCAATGCATGGCCCATACCCAGCGGTGACACAGGAACGGTCAGCGACAATACCTACCTCTCATAGGTGGAGCCTCCACGTAGTACCTATATGACCTACACATCGTGAAGCAAACCTATATCGACCTGTGGTACCTGATCTAACCACGCGAACACCCGAGCCGATAGGACAGTCCACGAATATTGGTATGTCTACACAAATACATAATAGTACATATTATTAACCCATATAATATGTAGAGGTAATTACTCTATAATTACCATAAAAAGTTCATCCAAAGTCCATAGTATTTTTTCATTTATTAATAATTTACCTCATAATAAATTATTAATTCCATTCCATAAGATAATTCCCTAACCATCTAGTTATTTGTAATTATTATCAATTAGATGTTGGTATAGAGTGTTTATAACAATCCCTCATGTTAAGTCCTAATTATAGTAAAATATCCTAGCCAAAACAGGTAACTCAACCCGGCCAAAAATCAACCACTGTAACCAAAATTTAGGAAGGAAGGAAGTCCAAAAAAATCCATCACGTTGCTCGAACGAGAGTGGGCTCATTCTTGTGACATAATATGTCCTTTGAATGACCCCTTATATCTTTCCCCACGCCATCTTTCTCATTTGTTCTTCCCAAATCGAATTCTAAACCCAAAAATGAATCATACGAAACCGACAAATTATTCATCCAAAAAACAACTTTTACTTCCAAAAACCAACCCAAATTCAATACATTCAAACCCAAAATTCTATATTTGTTCAAGTCTTATAAGATTAAATTGTTTTTCCAATTTGTAACTATCATTTAATTTACAAAATAGGCATTTATTAGGGGATCCACATCATAAATTCAGTTCATTAATTCACAGTGATATTCTCTACATCAATGATCCAAACTATCTCAAATTTAGCTACAAACATCTTATGGATTCTATCACTAATTTTCAAATTTATGATAACTAATTTCTGGGACAAATTCAACATAAAAATCACTCCTCAACAAATGTTGTTCATCATTAAATCAATCATATTCAAACCTAAATCCCCGAAATTAAAGGGGTCATTACATTCATCAAGAAATATATTGAAAAACATAAATTAAGCAAGAGAAATCATGTCTTAAAATTTGTAGAAGGAAGCCTCTTGAAATCCCCCTTGATTTTCCCTTGGTTTTCTTGCCCTTTTTCCTCTCTTATGGCATTTCTCCTATTCTCTTCCCTTAACTATTGATTTAGGTTTTATGGAATGATAGTGGGGGACTGGTTTACCCCCACTTAAAGTCTAATTAAGTGTCTAATTCTGAGTTGGGCATAAAACCCAAATTTTGGACCCCCAAACGGACCTGAGTCCATAATCCAATTAGCCCAAAAGCTCCCCAACCTATATACTATTTACCCGTGACTATTTTTAAAGGCCTAAATCACCTAAACGAGCCTATATATGTCCTGAAATAAGATTCGAATTATTTATGTCAATAATAGGTAATTTTAATTTGTGTCGCACATTAATTATGTATTTTTTCTTCATTATATGTAAATTCCATATTCATGCACATAAAAATTAGTCACGCGCAAATATAACTAAATAACAAATTTCAACTGCCAAATTTTTAAATAAATATTTTAATTAGGTCCAATTTTCCAAATTATTTATTTATTCCCAAAAATATTATTTCATTATTTATTTTAAAAGAAAATACGGGGTATTACATGATTCCTACGAAGGTGAGTTATGTTTTAAAATTTAATTTTGCTTGAGGGAAAGCAAAGTTTAGGTTTGGGGGTATTTGATGAGTGCATCATTTTGTATATTTTATACCCAAATTTATACTATGTTAGTCCTATTTTATTTTATTTAATATGTTCTTAGGACCATTTTATTAAAAAGTGAAAAAATGAAAGAATGATTGAATTTGAATTAAAGACGACAATTCTAAGTGAAAAATAGGCACTTTGATAATTTATAATATTCTTGTGCTAATTTGTGAAAAACGTTGCTTAGTGAAAATTTTGCAAGTAATGATGGAATTTGGTGCAAATTGATGGTGAATTAGAAAAAAGCGCGAAAAAATAGGTTTTTACGGTCGTTTGGAAAAACAATATTTTTATACTCGGAGAAAAGTCGTAAAAAAGGTCACAAGTCAAATACCTAACCACTTTTCCTCTAAAAATGACCATTGGGATCATAACTTTAAGAGGAATATTTGGGAGCAACTTTGTGTGATTGTAAAATTTGAAGGCCAAATTTTTATCATATTTTTTACAAGATTGGAGATTATTGTGAGAGAACTTATTGTAAGTATGATTTATTTATGAAAATATCTTCTTATTCTTGCAATTTCTCTTTCATTATGATAGCTTTATTATTCTATTAGTATTAGGGTGAAGTTTATCATAGTTAGCTAATATTTTTGCATTAATTTGATTGTTGTTTATTCCCTGATCATTCTAATTTTATCAAAGATTCGGTATTCAATTTAAAATGACACGAGAGTATGTTTTAATACCTTCAAATTTGTTTTGTCAAATCTAGTTTTGAAATTTAAAAATAGTAATTTTTGATAGATTATGTTTCCACTTTGAATGTTTTGATACTCCATGCATAAATACATTTGCGAACTTTAAAAATTGTATTTTATAAAGGAATGGGGATTTTATCCGTCTATTAGAGACGTTAAAAATATTTTGAACATAATGTTTTATTTTTTGAATTAAACGTGACGAGAGTCGGTTTAATTTGAGTTATAAAAAGTGAGTGACAACATTAAATTAGTGTGCAATTTAGTTACATGATAAACGAACCCCGAATCCTAATTGTTTAGAACTCTCGTATGTTACTCTCATTTATCATAGTTGATTTTATTTAATGTAGTTCATAATTATTCTCTACCCCGTTTTATCTAGTTGGGCTATTACAATACTTTTAAAAGTTAAAATTGACAAATCTCTTTGGGTTCGACCCGTATTTACACTCGTTATTCTATAATAGCCCTTGCACTTGCGATATTTTATAAAATTGACAACAAGTTTTTGGCGCTATTATCGGGGATTTGTTCGATTTTTTTGAAAGAAGTTGTGACTTTCGGACTAGTTAATTTTTACTTTTAGCATTTTTGTTAATAAGAAAAAAAAATTATAAGGTTGGGATTTCATCACCCTTCCTTGGCTCGAAAATCACTAATCAAACAAGTATTTGCATATCACGAGCGATAACATTTAATTTAAAATCAAGTAGATGTTGGCCTTAGGGGATCAGATAACTCATAGGAAAACGCTTAATGAGGCTAGAATTAAAAGCTACTCCAATGCGAACTTATCAAATCGATTCCGTTTTAACTTGTCTAGGATTGGTGTTTTTTAATGAGTCTTCGTACCAACGACCTGCCTAGAGGTAAAATCGGGATTTGAGGCGATAATCTTAGTTGGTCGTCTTTTAAATTCTCCTATGTCAAAGAGTAGGAGTTGTCTAATTAGATAAATGAAAATTGCTTTGTGTTAGTTTACGTGATTTTGAGTCAATTATAATTCCTTTTGCATTCTATAAAAAATAAATAAAAAATATCCGTTGTAAATTACAATGCGTGATCCTCATATTGTTATCCCTTCATCTTTGTCATGTTCCTCTATTGATCCTCTGGACGTGTTTTTAAAAAATACTGAAAATTTAGATGACTACGTATTTGAATTTGAGTCACATGGGTCAGTAATCATTATAAAAATTAAAGAATGTATGGATGAAAATCAAACCCCTTTAATTACTATTTGTTCACTAAAGTGTATCAATTGGAAAGAGCTAAACAAACGGTATAATGATGCTATGTCTTAAAATAATCATGAATTAAATGGGGATAATCAATTATGTGAGGAGAAAAAAATTGACAATCTTAGCACACATAATACTTGTGATGATTTAAATACTTATTCTTGTCGAGATTTTTGTCCTAATTTAATTGAGAAAAATGTTGATTCTTTTTATATGTGGAAAAAGTAATCTGAGGATTCATCATCCAATTTTAGTGATACTTCAAGAATTTATGATGGTCCTTCTATTTTTGATGAAGAAAGTGTATCACCCCGCAATACCTCTTCTTCCCGTGCTTTTCATAAAGTCTCACATTTAGGAGTTGATTATCCATCCCCAATTTTACATGACTATTTTCAAAAAAGGGATAGTAAATATTTGGATCCTTATTGCAATTTATTATCCCCATGTGATGTATCGGCATATGACTTGTGCGATTCAAATCTGTTTATTATTAATGATGTCGGTGCACACCATTATAACCGTGGATTTAAGGTTGAAATCAGTGTTGTGCGTTCATGCTCTCAAATTTATAATGTTTTGGCACTTAGTGCTATAATGTTTCTTAATTGGAACGACCCACAACTATTTTGATTATTAATTTATGGTGATGATGGTAACTGTCATGGTTTTCTACATTATTTGTGTATTTTTTTCTTATTTTTTGTTAGTTTTTTAGTTAACGTGTATCATTATTTTACTTCTTTATTTTATTTTCTTCGATCCTCATATTTTTATTTGACCATAAATTGAGGACAACGTAAAATTTAGGTTTGGGGGTAAGGATGGTATCATGAAAAAAAATCAGCAAAATTTTAAAAATACAAAAATATTTAAATGTAATTGAGTTTTGAAACGATTTCTTAATATAGAATTGATTCATGGATCTCTCAACATATGAAATTTTTTACACATTAGCCATACAACATGAACGAAAATGGATATTGAGGCGAAAGTTAATAAGTTTAACGAATAAATGTGAAGATTTTAGCCCGATGAGATTTTTTTCCCATTAATAATTTTTGAGAGATTTTAATCAGTCCGAGTAAAAATAAATCAAACTTTCCTTAAGTGATTAATTCCTTGACGACCTCAATTTTTTGTTTGACTCGATTATGGAAAACAAAAAAGTAAAAATGTGAATTTTAAGCACTACCAGTCTTAATAAGTCGTCTTGAGATACAATTCAACTTAATGAAACTTCATAAATAAGATTAGTCCATCATTTGAAAGCTTAAAAATTATGCCTAATCTGACCATTTTACATTATTCCATTTGCAATCCCATTTGAGCCAAAAAGAAAATAAACCTTTTGTTGAAAACCCATTGTCTTTCCTAACTACAACTAGGAGTTTAAAACCCATAAAAAGAAGTTGTACCCATTTTCTAAGAATACTAGGGTAAAAATTACGGTAAGGAAAAAGGGGAAAAATGTGACAACCCGCGATCCGAGAAAAGGGGTGGCCAGCCCGATACTCAAC
This sequence comes from Sambucus nigra, assembly GCA_949130495.1. NCBI lineage: Eukaryota > Viridiplantae > Streptophyta > Magnoliopsida > Dipsacales > Adoxaceae > Sambucus > Sambucus nigra. The sequence continues at coordinate 678,413,056 of OX422208.1, read as the reverse complement.
CGTAACAGGAATCATCGATGGATATCATCCTCAGCATCAACAATATATACGGTGTATACGGGAAAACCACCCAATAAATCAGAAAACGGGTTGCCAAAAAGTGTGAAATTTTAAAATGCAGTTATGAAAATTTAATTTAAATAACCCAAATCTGATATGCAAGTGGAATCCCACAAAGATATATACTAAAACGAATGTACACAAATGGACCGAATAAGCTGTCGCTCCACAGCTACATAGAACACCATGCAACCATTTAATATTGTATGTAATACATTCATTAATCAAATACAAATGTTTGGGCCACACGCCCGAGTACAAGACCCGATCATATCTAGAACACAAAGATGAAAGCGTCTAATTTATCATCCTGTAATAACCCGCAAAATCTTACAGCTCGTCGAAAGCAAAGGAATGGAAACATCGAAACGGGCGTCCTTGCGGGGGAGCACCTGAGCGAACACAATCATATATGCAACAAGGAAAGTAAACCGGTCAGGGCCGGGTTCTATATGATCACTAGAAGAATAAAAAGCATGATAGGTATGAACAGTTATGCATGAATGATAATATGGAATGCTATCTACAATTACAAACAAGAATTAAAAGTGAAGCACTTTAATTTAAAACTTCTACTCATTAATACAATTCTCATTTCCTTCTTACATTCCTTATTAGGAATAAAACCATTTATTCGGTTTAATCAAGAAGTTATAACTTCCTTTCATTAATTAAAACTTCTCATTTTATCTTTCATTTCCTTAATAGGAATATCATTTACATCAAGTGCTCTTTATGGCACATATATTATTCCCGTGCTCTTTATGGCATTTATCATACGCTCTTTGTGGCGTTTATCAACCATCAAGTCCCACTTGATGAAAAATAGTTATATTCATATATATATATATATATATAACGATTCTAAGACCGCCCGTCCGGGTTTCCCCACTGTGCGCGCCCCTAAATGACCATCATCTTCCAGGGCCTAACATAAGACAACCTGGGCACCTATCGCAATACGTCGGGAAGCGGCCATGTGCCTGCGGGGTAGTCAAGACCACACCCGAAATCTCCTACCCATCGCAGAAAATATATATACATAACAGCGCTCACATGGCCTAGGACTATATCCACCCTGCATTCATTAGCCAGGGGGCATCACCTCACGAGCGAACTTCCCTTATGATGTCATTTAGAGAGGTGTGTAATAGTAAATTAACATTTACATTTTTACATTTGATTATCATATTCATTACCAATTTCCATTTCCATTACCCAAGTGATTAGTTCTTTTTATTAGAACCTATCATTATTAAACAACCAGGTTCATTTTATTTGAACCAATCATCATTAAACAATTTGGGCTCATTTTATGCGAACCTAATTCCCATCGAATCCTCAAATTACAAATTCCGACTAAGTCTCCAAATGATCATCTGGATCCTACAAATCCCCAAAGTTCATATAACTTTGATAAGCCCTTTAGTCTCCAAGTTATGGCATTTAACTTCCTAACTTCTAAAAGTTCGAATATAAGAAGTAATGCCTTAACATTACTTTAAATCTCCCCGGAATAAACCCCAGATGAACCCATTTCTAGTCTAGGGTAACGTCCAAACTCAACTAATACTCTAGGATTCTAAGTTTCCTTCTTTAAAGAGGGTTCCTAGGTCCTAATCCTAAAGAATAAGAATGAAAAATTAAAAGGAAAAAGACCCAAAACTGCTGGAACCGAATCGATTCGCCCTAAGGGCCGAATCGATTCGCCCCAGAGAATCGATTCGCTCTGAAAGCGAATCGGTTCGGTAGAAGATTTCAAGTTTATGCATTTTCCGAATCGATTCGTCCTTAACCCAAATCGATTCGGAAACACAGACCTGGGAAGCTGCTTCTATTCGAATCGATTCGCCCTAGGGGCCGAATCGATTCGCCCCTGCGAAAATGCCAAGAATGGCTATGGAGTCTTGAACTCCAATTTCTACCCAACTCCAAAACAAACCACAATCAAATCATTTTTCTGCAAATACTACACCCTAAGTATATCTATCTACCATCATCAACTACATTTATCATCCAAATCAATTTCCAAGGGTTAATACCCAAAAATCTAAAAAACCCTAAAATGATTAAACCATAACAATTCAATACTATCAAAACGAATTATTCTCGTTAAATCACATAATTGCGAGTAGATTACTTGCCTCAACTTGCAAGAACCAGATTTGATGAGGATGAGAGCAACAATCCAAGATTGAATCTCCAAATCTCTCAATTTCCCCCAAAGTTCTCTTCCTCTCTCTTTCTCTCTAAGGCTCAATTGTGTACAATGGAAGAATAGAAATAGGATAGGGAAATAAAACGGGGCTTATGTCCTAAAAGCCCACTTAAGTGTCTAATACGCGATATAATAAATCCCAACTACACATTTAAGCTATAACCAGTCAAAAGTGCCCAAAATGCCAAAATATAATATGGCACCTATTTTGACTGTCTCGTACCTACCGGGACTAACTGCACTATCCAAATTATCATTTGGAAATTTTAAAACTCATTTTAAGTTCTGGTTTTATTTTAAACTAAAATTTCATTTTATATCTTATGACACTATAAATTACCACATGGATATTATTACCTACTTACAAGGTAACTAAACAGCAATTTAGTAAATATTAACCTTTTTCATATTAAATTAATATTTACTCAACATCCATCATTTTACAATTAATTACTACATATAGTAAATAAATATAAAATAGGCTCTCAAAAGAGAGGGTTGTTACATACTCCCCCCCTTAAGAGGTAATTTTGCCCCCAAAATTCAGGTATGCCTCGCGAGAAGACATGTGGATACTTTTCCCGCAAGTCATCCTCGCGACCCCATGTCGATTTCTCGACACTGTGCTGACCATCTTAAAGCATAACTAAAGGTACTACCTGCGATCTAAATCGCCGATCTCCACGCTCTAACATAGCAACCGACTACTCCTCACAAGGAACGTTAATATGCATCTACTTCGAAAGAAATGTGCCTAAGGGCACCAATCACATCTCTTGTACTACTGTACAGGGGCGATACGAAACATGTTATGAACTTGCTGCAAATGTCTAGGTAAAACAAGTTAACAGGCTACTGGACCCACCTTAGCATTCATAGGAAAGGTCCAACATAACGCGGTGCAAGTTTTCCCCTTCTTCCCAAAATGCTTAATGCCCTTAATAGGCGACACTCGCACCAACACTTGGTCCAATGACCTCAATCTCCAGATATCTTCTCCCCGCATCGACTTAGTTCTTTTGTCGATCTTGGGTATACGAATGCGATTCCGAATCGATTTTGAATGAGCTCAGTTTTTGAAGAAGTATCTCGGATCATTCCCGGTCCGAGAAAATTATCGTCTCGCACCTCTAACCAACAAGCGAGAGATCCACAAGGCCTACCAGACAAGGCTTTATAAGGTGCCATCCCAATAGTGAATCGATACAATTTTATAATAAGTGAATTCAATTAGTGGGAGATACTGTTCCTGACTATACTTGAAGTCAAGCACCAACATAAGGAACATATCCTCAACATATGGTTTACTCTTTCAGTCTGGCCGTCTGTGGAGGATAATAATAAGTGCTTAACCACAATTTGATTCCCATGGCTTCTTGGATACTTGCCACAAGTGGGAAATGAAAATCTTATCTCAGTCGGAAACTATACTCAAGGGCACCCCATGCAGTCCAACAACCTTTCCATGCCCGGACACTACTACTAGCGGTGCATATCTTGACATATTGTCGTCACCCAGCTGCACCGTAAACTTAGAGCCACGAGATTTCACCATATCTACCTTTCTTAAGTCCTTCTCATTCGGGACAAAATTATCTTATGGAAACGTACCCCACCCTCAAAATCAATAGAGTAGGGTGGTGTTCCCTTAATCAGCAGCTTGTATTTGTGGTTTTAACCACCCCTGTTTCTCATGCGACATCTTGCAATGAAATGTTGCTCGCACGAAAGACTAAATTCTGTCCAGGAAGTAGCATCTACCTTCCTATATGGCGATCACCCCCACGATGAACTTCAATTTAAACATGGGATAATACTTCTCATAAGTTTAAACTTATGAGGCGCATCAGCAATAAGTCGATACTCCACTATTATTACTCCCCATCATGGCAGAGACTTGTTAATTGAATCCACCCTCGAGCTTAACAACATGGTTCAGGGGTACGAGTCAATTCACTCTTTTCGTTACCTCCGTAACACTCTACTACAAGAGGCCTCATCTCCTTCGGCCTTAACAACCAAACTTCTCTAAATCCTCCCACTTCTCATTATCAGGGAACCAATCCCTCTTAGAGTTAACACATGACTTATTCATGGTCAACTCCCAACAGCCTTCCTAAACTAACGTCAACTAAACTAAAGGCCTTATGCCCAAACAATCCTAAGGTCTACCTACCTATATCCTACCTAAGTCGTGTACCCTAATACTAAGTATATCCCTAGAGCCCAAGACGGTTCTCAACTCCCGGCATTTGCTCGATTTCGTGCATGGGACGTCTCACCGAAGCGAAATCCAAATAAGGAACCCTCCCGTTACACTACTACCTCGCATTGTCGGTCATCAAGATATACAGGTCTAAGACACATATTCGGGACCGAAAAGATTCTAACTCTCAACCCTACTAATAAGATTCCACTTCTATAACTTACAATTATTTAAATAGTTGAGGGTTTTAACAAATCAGATATTCACTTTTTGTAAAGCCTGATAATCATATATCCCACAACACATATATACCTTATAGCCTTCTTATCAAGGCATAAACCGAAGCCTAAATTCGACTTCATATCCCAGTCTCCCTCACATCGTTCAGAGGAGAGAACTGTTTACAGTGCTTCCATTTCACACTTTAATAGCCATCAATCACTCTTCTATGTGATTCTCGGCTAAACTTTCCAATCCCACTTCCAAAAATAAATTTAATAAAATAAAATACAAGGAAAGAATAGAATCTCTCCACTCACAACATCGTTAAGTGTTCATGCGGCGGAGTGTCTCGCAAAGCGAAATCCAAACAAGGAACCCCTCCGACACATGTCTACTTAACTGGTTGATCATGGAGATAGAGCATAATATACATAAAATAAGAGAAAGGAAAGTTGGTATATCTCCACTACCAACGTCGTTAAGGTTCACGCGTGGAGCGTCCCGCAGAAGCGGAATCCAAATAAGGAACCCCTCCTATAAGCTACCACTCAACTTTGTTGGTCGTGGAGATAAGGCATAACAATCACATACCAATATCACATCATACTCGACCATGTTAAGGACGAGTAAATCGGCCTCAAAGCACAAATTAGTAAAAGAAAATCCTATATACATACAAACAAAAGAAATGAGTGAACCATTACCCATAGGACTTGATGTTAATGAAAATACTATAAGCAGATTTCATCAAATCTGCAGTCTGGGAAGAGTTCCTAGAAGTGAATGAGTGTGTAGTACCCATATCAAATAACACACAACTCAAATACCCTAGAATCAAAAACTCACCTTCAATAGCAAGCAGTGCCGACCGAGCTGGAGGAAACATAGTCTCCTGAATATGACGAACTTGCCCATACTGTAGTTGTCCCTACTGCGGAGGAACAACCATAGTAGGTACCGGAGGTGGAAACTGAACGTGTGGCTGCTGCGGAGCCCTAAGAAACTGTCCCCCTATCAACTGAGGACACTCCTACTTGAAATGATCTGCCTCCCCACAATGGAAGCACCGTCCCTTCATAACCTCTCGACCTCGGCCCCCATTATTTTTAAAGTGGGTAATGCCTCAGCCCAGATGGTCGTTACCTCCATGACCACCCCGACCTACATGTTGCAAAACACCATTACTGTGCTTAATGTTATTGCCACCCGCAATAAGCCCTCCAAAACGTTGTCTCTTAGACGAAACCCCTTGCTGAGGGTCCCTCTCTTTCTGCTTACTACCCGAGGGTTGGGATGAGGGAAATGCTCCTCCTCCAATCCCATGTTCTCCAAGCTTTCCTTCTTGCCCCGCGACAGTAGCTTTCTTGCTACCCGATGTATATAACTGATGCTCATGGTAATGGAGCAATGCTGCATTCATAACCTTACCAAAAGTTTGTAAGGCTGGATTACCCAACAATGGTTGCCGGATTCTCCAGTTTAGACCTCACATAAACTTTGAGATCTTCCTATCTTCCGGAGTCACCTAATCCGGTACAAACCTCGCCAAGCGGTTGAACTCCTCTAATATTCCGCCACAGATCTCCCTCCCTGGACAACATTCTGGAACTTCTTTCTCATCTCCCTATAAATTGCGGGAGGACTTACTCACGATCAAACAAGGTCCAGAACTCAGTGATCATTATGGTTTCTCTCTTCTCTGGTGTAGTCATTATCTCCCACCAGTATAACACCGATCCGACTAGCTTAGAAGTGGCAAGGACTTGGTTCTCTCCTCGCTACATTCTATTAATTCGAAGGTGGCGTTGTCTTTTCTCTTTCCACTGACCGACTTAGATAACATCCGTGCCTCCCTCGAATTCTGAGGAATTGCCCTTTAGAAAGGACTCTCTAACCCTTTCCCACGGAGTAAGTCCTATAGGATCTTGAACATCGTGAGCCCATTATTGAGCCTGTGGCAATTTGGTGGACCACTCCGGTCATGGCAGCGTTAACCGCTTGAGATACTATTTTTGCTACATCAGTAGCGTTACGGTCCCTTGTGGCGGCAGTGGAGAATCTACCTCCTCTTATACAACCCTATAACGTCTCGCTAGGCGACCTCTCTAGGCGGCATTCGAGATGAAGAAACAATAGAATTTAAAATACTATCCATCTCGCAGAAGATCGTAAACATAGACAACTACACAGTCCTAACATTAGGCTCTATATCAAAGAACGCTACGGTAGAACGTGACAAGTCCGCACAGATCCTAGTACTCTAGAACCTGATGCTCTGATACCATCTGTGACAACCCGCGATCCGAGATAAGGGGTTGCCAGCCCGATACTCAACCGTAACAGGAATCATGGATGGATATCATCCTCAGCATCAACAATATATACGGAGTATACGAGAAAACCACCCAATAAATCAGAAAACGGGTTGCCAAAAAGTGTGAAATTTTAAAATGCAGTTATGAAAATTTAATTTAAACAACCCAAATCTGATATGCAAGTGGAATCCCACAAAGATATATACTAAAATGAATGTACACAAATGGACCGAATAAGCTATCGCTCCACAGCTACATAGAACACCGTACAACCATTTAATATTGTATGTAATACATTCATTAATCAAATACAAATGTTTGGGCCACATGCCCGAGTACAAGAACCGATCATATCTAGAACACAAAGATGAAAGTGTCTAATTTAACATCCTGTAATAACCCGCAAAATCTTACAGCTCGTCGAAAGCAAAGCAATGGAAACATCAAAATGGGCGTCCTTGCGAGGGAGCACCTGAGCGGACACAATCATATATGCAATAAGGAAAGTAAACCGGTCAGGGTCGGGTTCTATACGATCACCAGAAGAATAAAAAGCATGATAGGTATGAACATTTATGCATGAATGATAATATGGCATGCTATCTACAATTACAAACAAGAATTAAAAGTGAAGCACTTTAATTTAAAACTTCTACTCATTAATACAATTCTCATTTCCTTCTTACATTCCTTATTAGGAATAAAACCATTTATTTCGTTTAATCAAGAAGTTATAATTTCCTTTCATTAATTAAAACTTCTCATTTTATCTTTCATTTCCTTAATAGGAATATCATTTACATCAAGTGCTCTTTATGGCACATATCTATGCTCTTTATGGCATTTATCATACGCTCTTTGTGGCGTTTATCAACCATCAAGTCCCACTTGATGAAAAATAGTTATATTCATATATATATATATATATATAACGATTCTAAGATCGCCCGTCCTGGTTTCCCCACTGTGCGCGCCCCTAAATGACCATCATCTTCCAGGGCCTAACATAAGACAACCTAGGCACCTAACGCAATACGTCGGGAAGCGGCCATGTGCCTGCGGGGTAGTCAAGACCACACCCGGAATCTCCTACCCATTGCAGAAAATATATATACATAACAGCGCTCACATGGCCTAGGACTATATCCATCGCAGAAAATATATATACATAACAGTGTTCACGAGCAAACTTCCCTTATGATGTCATTTAGAGAGGTGTGTAACAGTAAATTAACATTTACATTTTTACATTTGATTATCATATTCATTACCAATTTCCATTTCCATTACCCAAGTGATTAGTTCTTTTTATTAGAACCTATCATTATTAAACAACCAGGTTCATTTTATTTGAACCAATCATCATTAAACCATTTGGGCTAATTTTATGCGAACCTAATTCCCATCGAATATTGTCATTAATATTCCTCAAATTACAAATTCCGACTAAGTCTCCAAATGATCATTCTGATCCTACAAATCCCCAAAGTTCATATAACTTTGATAAGCCCTTTAGTCTCCAAGTTAGGGCATTTAACTTCCTAACTTCTAAAAGTTCAAATATAAGAAGTAATGCCTTAACATTACTTTATATCTCCCCAGAATAAACCCCAGATGAACCCATTTCTAGTCTAGGGTAACGTCCAAACTCAACTAATACTCTAGGATTGTAAGTTTCCTTCTTTAAAGAAGGTTCCTAGGTCCTAATCCTAAAGAATAAGGATGAAAAATTAAAAGGAAAAAGACCCAAAACTGCTGGAACCGAATCGATTCGCCCTAAGGGCCGAATCGATTCGCCCCAAAGAATCGATTTGCTCTGAAAGCGAATCGGTTCGGTAGAAGATTTCAAGTTTCTGCATTAGACGAATCGATTCGTCCTTAACCCGAATCGATTCGGAAACACAGACCTGGGAAGTTGCTTCTATGCGAATCGATTCGCCTTAGGGGCCGAATCGATTCGCCCCTCCGAAAATGCCAAGAATGGCTATGGAGTCTTGAACTCCAATTTCTACCCAACTCCAAAACCAACCAAACTCAAATCATTTTGCTGCAAATACTACACCCTAAGTATATCTATCTACCATCATCAACAACATTTATCATCCAAATCAATTTCCAAGGGTTAATACCCAAAAAACTAACAAACCTTAAAATGATTAAACCATAACAATTCAATACTATCAAAACGAATTATTCTCCTTAAATCACATAATTGCAAGTAGATTACTTGCCTCAACATGCAAGAACCAGATTTGATGAGGATGAGAGCAACAATCCAAGATTGAATCTCCAAATCTCTCAATTTCCCCCAAAGTTCTCTTCCTCTCTCTTTCTCTCTAAGGCTCAATTGTGTACAATGGAAGAATAGAAATAGGATAGGGAAATAAAACGGGGCTTATGTCCTAAAAGCCCACTTAAGTGTCTAATACGCGATATAATAAATCGCTACTACACATTTAAGCTATAACCAGTCAAAAGTGCCCAAAATGCCAAAATATAATATGGCACTTATTTTGACTGTCTCGTACCTACCGGGACTAACTGCACTATCCAAATTATCATTTGGAAATTTTAAAACTCATTTTAAGTTCTGGTTTTATTTTAAACTAAAATGTCATTTTATATCTTATGACACTATAAATTACCACATGGATATTATTACCTACTTACAAGGTAACTAAACAGCAATTTAGTAAATATTAACCTTTTTCATATTAAATTAATATTTACTCAACATCCATCATTTTACAATTAATTACTACATATAGTAAATAAATATAAAATAGGCTCTCAAAAGAGAGGGTTGTTACAAAAAAATGAAAGAAGAATAAGTTTTCCAAAGAATGATGTGTGAAAATAAAAGAAAGAAAGAACAAAAAGAATGATATGTCAAAAAAAAGAGAAAAGAAAAATGGATGTGAGAAAAAGTGCAAAAAGGACAAAATAACGGAAAAATTACTCTATGTACATAGAAATTTTGAACTCCGAAAAAAAATTCTTTCTATCCAAACCCGAGCCTACAATACAACCAAAGCGATCTCAAGTGAAGTTAGTTAGAGTGTGGAGAGAAGATGAATAAGATATGTTGTGCGATTCAATGTTTTCAAAAAGTAATCGATTTTCCATTCATGAGATTATATTCATCCAAAAAAAAATTGTTTTCCATCATGTATATGTCAAACTATATCATCTAAACTTACTCTTTTATTCACATATACCTATGACACCCCGCTTATTAAAATAAGAGGTGGCCATCCCACTACTCCAATAAAACATGAATCTTAAAAGGTCCATTCTTCGCATCACCGTCGCATAAAAGATAATATGATACGACCACACAACATTTTAAAAACGGATGTCAAAAATATTTTCCAATTTAAAATAAAACTATTTTCATCATCTAATTTTGTAACAAAAGGGTTAATAAAAAACTACAAGTTGATAGCATTTACAAAACATAATCGAATAAGCTGTCGGTTAACAGACTGATACAAAAAGGTCACACCAAATATAACAGTAGCTATGAGATATACACTTGGGCAATATGCCTGAATACTACTGACGAATCATAACTAGAATATCAAAAAAGAGTTTTGATGCGTCTAATACAAAAATCTTACAACATCCACAATATGTCGTAGCTCCTTAACACTGGAAGGAAAGGTCAGAACGGGTGCCCTTGCGGCGGGAGACCTGATTATAAACAATAACCACACCAGGAGACAAAATATAAACAGGTCAGGGCCCGGTTTGATATGATTTAGAAGCAAATAAAATGCATAATAGTTATGAATGCCAGATTACGTAAACATATTAGATTTTCTCTTCGCTTAAGGAATTATACTCAACTCTCTTCTATAATGCGCATCCTAACGTGTTCAATTAATTGTTAAGTTAAGTTAAGCTACCCGACTACTTTGTAGGAATAACCTAACTCTATCCAATATCCCAGGTTTACCAATTTATCATTTATCCTCAGAATGCAATTAATCATTAATGATCACATATAATCAGAATTGATTCATAATTCCATTTAATCCTTTGCATTAAAACACAATTTGAATGAGAACAGTTATACTCATAACATAACATTACTAAGATCATCCTTTCGGGAGTCACCCCACTGGATGCGTTCACTAATTGCTATCATATTCCAGGGCCTAGTTTCATGACCACTTGGGTACCCTAAATCACAATGCATGGGAAACAACCATATACCTTCGACAGTGAGGCGTAACCATACCCGATATTACTTCACTTCGAATAAATAATCACACAACGTAACAACTGGTGCTATGGACTGAGGACTATACTCTCCCTACATTCATTATCCAGGGGATTCACCTCTTTCGCGTTACTTCCCTTATGATAGCATTTAGAGAGGTATGTGCATATATGCCAAAATCATGAAATGTCTGTATAATAAATGAAAATGGCAATTCTTATACCCAAATTCATAGATGTATAATAAATTAAGGCTACAATGTATAAACACTTCCGTACTTGCCCTCAAAAGACAAAACAACAAAGTCCTACTATACACTAGTCCTACTATCATTTTATTACCTAATTAAGGTATTATACTATCGTTTCTAATCCCCAAAATAGGCTCGAATGTCCCCTTATCGTCCTAAGGTATTAATCTCCTCATATAAGGTCACATGTATCTATAATACATACTATCATAAGGCTCCAAATCTTTAGACCCAAGAGAAAAAGAGTTAAAACAAAGTTAGAAAACTTTTGTAAAACATCATTATTTTCGAATCGATTCACCCTAGCTGAATCGATTCGGTCGAGAGAAGCAAACTTTATGCTAACTTTACGAATTGATTCGGTCTACCCAAATTGATTCACTATATCAAACTTGTAGCCTACCATTTTATCGAATCGATTCGCAAGGGGAGAATCGATTCGCCTAGGTCGGATAACCCAGTTTTAGCTACGAGTTTATATGAACCCTAAATCACCAAACTTCTTCTTCTTCCATCTAAACCCAACATCATCAACCAACATCATCTACAAATCATTCCTACATAACAACCCACCATTATAATCCCCTAAAATCATGTTTATATCATATACATAAGGGTTTAAACATCAAACTCACCAAAATCCCCAAATGGTTTAAACTCAAGGACCCTAATAATATATATAATTTATTCACACACAATCATACATATATGCAAGTTAGAAAACTTGCCTCAAGATTAAATTCTCGAATTTCTCCTCGTTGAAACGATTCCAAGCTCAAATCACCAATTCCTCTTTTTTCTCTTCTTTCTCGCAAGCTCTTCTACTCAATTTCTCTTTCTAGGTTAAACACAAATGTTCTTTAATTTCTCTTGCAAGACTAAATACCCAAAATAGCTCAAATACAATTAATTGTAACATTAAATGCTACTACATATTTAAAATGGCTCGTAACGTCATATTTAAGTCGTAGCTAGCCATAAGTGCCCCGAAACCCAAAAAACACACCCGACACTTATTTTGACTTATCTCAACAATTCCCGAACTAATTGTGGCCTATAAACTAACATCCCAGATATCGTTTTTAATTTCCTATCCCAGCGTCATATTACCTTTCTTAAATAGTATGATTTGGATATAAGCCATAACCATCGCTTTAAAGCTCAACGACGCAACATAACATAATATTACTCTATTTACATTCATGTAACTGTAAATATGCAATACTCATAAATATTAACTCTTAAATCATACAAATTAATATTTAATTGGATTTCCATTTATTTTAAATGACTAGCCCACATGGCAACTTATATCAAAGTAATTACTCAAAAGTAAGGGGTATTACATACTCCTCACCTTACAAGGAAGTTTTTTCCTCAAAATTTAAACGTACCTGGTAAAAAGAGGTAAGGGTACTTTACTCGAATATCGTCATCTCATTCCTAAGTTAATTCCTCGGCATTGTGGTGTTCCCATTGGACTCGAACCAAAGGCACCACTTTTGACTTTAGTCTACGCTCACCGTGGTCTAATATGGAAATCGATTGTTCCTCATATGAAATGTCGGGCTCCAACTCAATATCGTCCAATGGAACATGGAGATGAAACATGGAATACATCATGGATTCTTTGTACCTGTTCTAACAAAGCAAGTCGATATGCCACGGGGCCTATCATTTCAATAATGGGAAATGGGCCTACATATCTTGGCGCAAGTTTTCCTTTATTCCCGAATAGCATAACACCTTTCATCCCAGATAGCCATAATAAAACTTGATCCCCCAATTCCAAATCCACATGCCTCCGATTTCCATCGACATAGTTTTTCTAATGATATTGTGCAATCCGTATGAGATTTTTAATAAGCTCAAATTTTGCAGATGTATCTTGGATCATTTCAGGTCCAAGGAGCTTATTGTCTCCTACTTCTAACCAACAAGCAGGAGATCGACACGATAGGCCATACAATGCCTCATACGGTGCCATACCTATCATGAATTTGTATGAGTTATTGTATGCAAATTCGAGCAAAGGAAGGTATTGCTTCCATGCTCCTTTAAAATCAAGTATGCACATTCGAAGCATATCCTCCAACATGTGGTTAACTTTCTCTATTTGCCCATTAGTTTGCAGATGGTATGATGTACTCAACTGTAATTCGGTTCCCATCACCTCTTGGAAGCTTTGCCAAAAGTGGGATTCAAAATTTTTATCTCTGTCGGATACTATATTGATCGGAAACTCATGACGTTTCACAATATCTGCTATGAAAATATGAGCATAACGTGTCGTATTGTAATTCATCCACACCGATAGGAAGTGTACCTATTTGGTCAGGCGGTCGATAATGACCCAAATCGAATCATGCCCACTTTAGGTCGTTGACAATCCTGTGATAAAATCCATTGAGATACTCTCCAATTTCCACATCGGTATTTCCAACGATTATAACATTCTAGTCGGTCGCTGGTGGTCCACCTTCACTAATTGACAAGTGGAGCATTAGGAGAAAAAAATAAAAAATTCCCCTTTTCATTCTTGCCCACCAATTTGACGGGGCATATCTTGGTACATTTTGTCCCTGCCGGGATGTAATTCAAATCTCGAACCATAGGATTCTATCATGCCAGCACGTCTCAAGTATCCATTGCCTGGGACTATAAGTCTTCCACGGAAATGTAACCCACCCTCAGAACTAATAGAGTAGGACTCTGCTCCTTCAGTCAATAGCTATCGTACCCGGTCTTGACAGTCTTAATCCCCTACTTGTGCTTTTACTACTCACATAATTATATCGGGCGTAATTGTAAGGACATATTTTATAAGTCTGTGATCAATTAATTATGTCATATACCATTACAACAATTGAAGAAGTTCAAGAGCAATATCCATCAAGACGGATCCGAATATATCAATGTTCTTCATCAAAAAGACTCTGCAAAGTTTACTTCGATAAAATTATGTTTTTAATACCTTAACTTTGCACTTAGAGCTTTGGGATACTTTTACAAAATATTTTCTAATTGTTGGAGCTAACTTTTTTCGTCAAATTTTGAGAATGAGTATTTTTTCTAAGTCATGTAGCGTACCTCACCCAGGTCGTTCAAGCGAGATCTCATCTCGTTCGAGCAACATGGAGATGTTGCGCGATGTCGTTCAAACGACACGTGTACTTAGTTCGAGCGAGATCCAATTTTTGTTCAAACGACTGAGGCGGTGCATTTTTCTATAAATACTCATTAAATGGTTTCATTTTCATTAAGAACTCCCAGCATTTTGAAAGACATAAAACTGCGAAACTAAAGAATATTTTTGACTTCTTCTTTTAAAGTTTAATCCCTTTTTGTTTTCAATTCAGAAAAATCCCATATGATTTGGTGAATTGTTTTGGTGTTCAAGAACACTCTTTTCTTTTATTCAACCTCTGTGGAGAAGGCATCTCCATATTTGATGGGCGGATACCGAGCGTAGTCATTCTGCATGTGGATGAGCCGAAGATGACAAACCGACACCTGGAGGGTATTTCACTGTTTCTGGTATGTTTGAAGAATTACTGAAGGCACCATGCATTACACACTGGTGGGAAATTATTAGGTTAAGTCAAAGGTCTTGTGAATTCTTCAAAGTTTTATAAAAGGTTTTACCCGAAAAGGGTTTTTTCCTGAATCGGTCGTCTTTATTTTTCATGCATGGTTTGAATGATTTATGACATTTAGATGCATGTTTAGGGGATGAATTAATTTTGTTTAAAAATAGACTCTAACTAAATAAGGTTTACTTGGAAACTTGTGAATTAATGTAAATCGGAATCACACGTCGTCACATATTTTAAAAATTGGTATCAGAGCTTATTTAAGCAATCACCACTTTTACGAATTGGTATTAGAGAGGTTTACGCTAATTTATCGTGTGACCCTGATTTTTCAAGGATATGTTTTTTTATATAATTTGAATTCTCACGTCGTCAAATTGGTATCGGAGCAAGCTGCGCTAATTTATCGCGTATTCCTATTTTTCGCAAAATCGTGTGATATTGATTTTTTCGAAAATTTAATTTTGTGAAAAATCGCAATTTTTTCGATGGAACACTTATGTAATCGGATGTCCCCCTTTGATGACACGAGTCAGAGTTTTGATGATATAAATCATTTGAATTTGATGTTTGCTAAAAGAATTGATTCTTTGGAAAAAGAAAATTCTCGATTTAAATCCGTGACGGATCTTTTGCAAATGGTTCAAAATCAAAGAGATTTTTATCGTGAAAAATTTGTTTCTTTGGACCATGAATTTAATGCTTTAAAATTGTCCAAAAAGGAGAGTGATGATAGGGTAATATTTTTAGAAAAAGAATTAGAAGACCTTAAAAATTCGATGGTTTGTGTTTGTGCCAAAGAGGACAGAAATATTTTTAATCAATGAGTTTGTGGTACCTGAAGAGATTCTTAGGGAAAAGTTTGCTTTAATTGAGGCGTAGTGTTATAACCTTCTAGGTTTGATTGATAATTTGAAAAAAGAGTCCCTCAGATTGGAAGAGTCAAATTCGTTGCTTGAGTAAAAAAATTTGAAGTTAAAAAATGATTTGACAGACTCGAGTAGGTTTGATAGTGATGGTAATGGCTCGTTTTGTTCTCATGCATAGAGTGTAAAAACCAAAAACATTATTTGTTTAAGTGGGTAAATTAATTCCAAGGAGGTTAGAAAAGATCACACTTTAGGTAACATTTCTCCCGTTTAGACATGTTCACATTGTGGTAGGAAATGTCACCTTAGGAGATTTTGTTTTGATCTTGGAAGATGTCCTAGGAAGTCGAAGTCTAGTATTTTATTGGTTTTTACTCGTGTCAACGTGTTATATCCACTTGGGATAGGAAATCACTTTTGGATACGCTAGATTTTAGAATAGTTGATTCTAATTTGCCTGCACATGACTCTTCTCTTGTCATATCATATAGATGATTATGTTCGCATGTTTGTCGTACGGTAATTTTTTGTTTCATGATATTTATGTTTGCTAGAGTTGTGACATGTACTTTTTGTATAAATTTTTTCTTTTGAAAAATTTTGAAAAATGCAAAAAGATTTTCTATTTTTTTAGTGTCCATTCATATTTTTTTTGGTTCAAATTTGAAAATCCAAAAATATTTTTGTATTTTGTTTGCACCATTTATGAATAAACACTTAGGATGACTGAGTCATAACATCATTCCATTTTTCATGAGACTATTTGATAGTGTTTTGAGACAATATATCATGTCATCTTTGTGCTTTATAATGTTTGGAGTCATTGAGATGTAATTAAATGTTACTTCCTACATGTTTGACTCATGATTTCCTTTATTGCACGTAGGCACGGATTTGTTTGATTATTGTGCTTGTCTTATCACATGTTGGTTGGGTGTTTTCATTTCAATCCTATCCTCAAAACGATCCAAGCGCGATAAAACTTGATTAGAAAGTTGTGCACGTAAGAGACGTTTGTCAGGTTGTGTGCTTTATTTGAAAATGGGGAAGGGATGCGAAAGGTTTACATTTGAACTTTGCGAATACTAAGCCACCATTATATCGGACCTAAAAAATTGAGGAATTTTATTACCCGTGGTCCAAAGAGGTTTAAAAGAGCCCAAAAAGATTTAAAGGCAATAAAAAGAAATTCATGCCAAAAAGGGGCCATTAGGTTTTTGCACCAATTCTCCAAAGTTTGAGAATTTAGTTTATACTCCTCTAAAAGAAGATATTTTTTAGGGAGTTCGGTTGAAGATTTTATAATGGGTTTGCACGTCCTTGAAAGTCTTGAAAAAGCGCTAAATAGTTTTGGACGTTATTGGTGTGAAAATCACTTTGACATTGATTTGTTGATTTGCATAAGACGATGTCATTTAAATTCAATAATTTTTACACCCAAGGATACTTTTGATGTTCATTCATTAGGAGTACACATATTCATCGTGCACATATGATTGATTGAGTTTATTTACCTATCGAATGTGTTCACACCCATACATTCGGTTTCCATGACTTGGTTATTTGAGTTTAAATCCATGGTGTGATTTTTGTATCTTATTTTTACTTTGTAAAAATTGAAAAATCAAAAGTAGTTTGTTGATATTTTTTAGATATACCTTTGCATGCTCTAGTTTGATCTCTGTTTGCTATGCATTTTTATCGTGACACTCCATGTTTTGATTGTTTCTTCTTATCTGTCTATTTGGGGACATCATAAAAAGGGGGAGAAAGAATTATCATGTTATGGGGGAGTTTTTGCATTATGGGGGAGATTTTATTATATTGATTGATTTATTCTTATATCATTTCAAACTCGATGCGTCACAAAGATTTTTACTTTATCTCATGTGTGTAGGTACGAATATTGAAGATCATGATGTTGCACACCGTGATGAGAAAAGATTTGAGATTTGATGAAGACTTTTTGAAGAATAGTTTCAGATCTTGCAAATATATTCATGGGATGGTAGATTTGTATAGGAAATTTGGTATTTGATAATTTGGATGTTTTTATGTATGCACCTGCATAAACATAGGAGGGGATTTATAAGGACATATTTTATAAGTCCCTTATCAATTAATTATGTCATATACCGTTACAACCATCGAAGAAGTTTGAGAGCAATCTCCATCAAGATGGATCCGAATATATCAATGTTCTTCATCAAAAAGGCTCTGCAAAGTTTACTTTGGTAAGGTTATGTTTTTATTACCTTAACTTTGCACTTAGAGCTTTGGAATACTTTTACAAAATATTTTCAAAGTGTTGGAGCGAACTTTTTTCGTCAAATTTTGAGAATGAGTAATTTTTCTAAGTCCTGTAGCGTACCTCAATTTTGACGCCCAGGTCATTCAAGTGAGATCTCATCTCGTTCGAGTGACATGGAAATGTCGCGCGATGTCGCTCAAATGACACGTGTACTTCATTCGAGCGAGATCCAGTTTTTGTTCAAATGACTGAGGCGACACATTTTTCTCTAAATACTCATTAAATGGTTTCATTTTCATTAAGAAGTCCCAGCATTTTGAAAGACAGAAAACTGCGAAACTGCAGAATCCTTTTGACTTCTTCTTCTAGAGTTTAATCCCTTTTTGTTTTCAATTCATAAAAATTCCATTTGTTGTGGTGAATTGTTTTGGTGTTCAAGAACACTCTTTTATTTTGTTCAACCTCTGGGGAGAAGGCATCTCCATATTTGATCGGTAGATACCGATCATAGTCATTCTCTGTGTGGACTAGCCGAAGACAACGAACCGACACCTGGAGGGTATTTCGCTGTCTCTCGTATCTTTGAAGGTTTGCTGAAGGCACCGTGCATTACACACTTGTGGGAGATTATCAGGTTATATGAAAGTTAAAGGTCTTGTGAATTCTTCAAAGTTTTATAAAAGGTTTTACCCGAAAGGTTTTTTTTCCTGAATCGGTCGTCTTTATTTTTCATGCATGGCTTGAATGATTTATGACATTTAGATGCATGTTTAGGGGCTGAATTAATTTTGTTTAAAAATACACTCTAATTAAATATGGTTTACTTGGAAACTTGTGAATTAATTTAAATCGGAATCACACGTCATCACATATTTTACGAATTGGTATCAGAGCTTATTTGAGCAATCAAAACTTTTACAGTAATGGTTAACACCGACATGCATGCTCTAGCTACAACATCATCCTGGGCAAGTTTCTTCCACTTAGCTCTCCACACTTTCGCTAATTTCCCCATGGGTCTTCGATTTAGCGCATCATCTACCACATATTCCTTGCCTGGGTGGTAGTGAATATCAAATTGGTAGTCCTTCACAAACTCTAACCATTGACGTTGTCGCATATTTAGGCCTTTCAGAGTGAAAAAATATTGCAATGACTTATGGTTCGTAAAGAGGATAAATTTCTCACCCATAAGGTAATGCCTTCATATCTTTAAGTCAAACACTACTATGGTAAGATCCAAATCATGTACGGGATAATTCCTTTTTTGGGGCTTAAGCATGAGAGACGCGTATGCAATGTCCCTATGCTCCTGTTGTAACATACCCACTAATCCCTATAGAGATGCATCAGTAAAGACTAAATAATCTTCTCCCGATCATTGTAATGCGAGTAGAGGGGAAGAAGTCAATTTTTCATTTATATCCTCAAAATCTAGCTAACAGCAGTCATCGCAAACAAATCGCACTCCTTTCCCGATCAAGTTCATTAAAGGACCAACAATCTTTGAAAAACCCTTAATAAAACGCTGATAATATCCCGCCAAACCCAAAAAGCTACGGATCTCAGTTGGCGTCGTGGGCTGACCCCATTTCCTCACCGTTGCAACCTTGTTTGGGTTTATAGAAATTCCCTCAATCGTCACGATATGCCCCAAAAATTGTGCTTCCTATAATTCGAAACTTCACTTCTTAAACTTTGCATATAGTTGATGATCCCGGAGTGTCTGCAGGACCAATCTCAAGTGTTCGGCATGATAAACTTTAGTTCTAGAATAGACCAGAATGTCATCGATGAACACTATCACAAACTTGTCTAAAAAGTCTCGAAATTCTCAATTCATAAGGTCCATAAGTATCGCAGGATCATTGGTTATCCCAAAGGGCATAATAAGAAACTTATAGTACCCATACCTAGTTATGAACGCGGCTTTAGTCACGTCCTGCTCCCGAATTTGCAGCTCATGATGCCCAAACCTCAGATCTATTTTAAAGACGTATGACGCTCCTCTTAATTGATCAAACAAATCATCAATTTGAGGTGGCGGTATTTATTTTTTATGGTTACCTTATTAAACTCACGGTAGTCAATACATAATTGGAGGGAACCATCTCTCTTCCTCATAAATAATATAGGGGAACCCCATGGCGATGTGCTACGCCGAATGAACCCTTGCCCCAACAGCTGCTGAATTTGATCTCGTAAGCCTTGCATTTCCAAAGGAGCCATGCGATATGGAGTTCAAGCAATCGTCCTAGTACCCGGTGCTAAGTCAATTACGAACTCAATCTCACGACTTGGACGTAAGACAAGAATATCCTGAAAGACATCCTCAAATTCTTTAACAATAGGAATAAAGTCTAAGGAAATAACTATACCTTGTGAAGTCTCCTCCTCAATACACTACAAGTGAGTTCTTGAACCTTCTTTTCGAAGAGTCATGGCTACTAAAAACACTTCCTGCCCAAGAATGACAAAGATTATACTCCTCCCATAACAATTCATTATGGCCCGGTACTTCATTAACCAATCCATTCACAGAATAACATCATAACCGACCATATCTAGGAAAACAAGTCGGCTTCAAAGAACAATATATCAAGATCTATTCCCACACGTTTATAAATAAACAATATAAGTGAGCCATCGCCCATAGGAGAATCTACACTCATAAGATTACTATCGGAAGACTCTAATAATCCCGTTGAATAAGCAAAGTACGTAGCTATAAATGAGTGTGTTGCACCTGTGTCAAATAACACTCGACCCACAACCCCATGGATGGGAAACTTACCCTCGATAGCTGGTCGTGCTGAAGGTAACAAAGCATTTTAGACATTACACATACGCCCAAAGTGAAGTTGTCCCTGTTGTAGTGGGACTATTGGAATAGGTGTTGGATGTTGTAAAGGTGTCTGCATATTCAGAGGGCCTTCAGGTAATTGCCCCTGTTCAATTGTGGACAGACTCCCTTCATGTCACCCATCTCACCACAGTGAAAACAATGGACCGCATAATTCCCCAGATCTCAGCCCTGATTGTTATTTAGAAACTTCCCCTCACCTTGGCCCTGTTAGCCTCGACCTCTATTATTCTCTCAGTCGGTTTTGCCCTGTGGGACTATTTGATGCTACTGCTACTGAGCACCCTGATTTGTCCTACAACCACCTCTATAAAAATTGAAACCCCCAAAGCGTTGCTTCTTAGCGATATCTCCCTGATGAAGGTCCCGCTTTTTCTGTTTACTCCCCGACTGCTGTGGCGGTGATAGTGCTCCACTGGCACCATTTCCTCCTGGTTTACTAGATTGTCCAGAATCCTTTATTTTTTTACTCCCCTTTAAATGAAGGGGATGATCCTGGCAATGAAGTAAAGCTTAATTCATCATGTCTTCAAACATTTATAGGATAGGGTTCCCCAACAAGTGCTGCCTTATCCTCCAATTCAAACCTCCGATAAATTTAGAGATTTTCTTCTCTTTCGTACTTACCTCGTCGGATTTTTTTTTTCAAATGGTTAAATTCCTCATCAAACTCCGCCATTATTTTCTCCCCTGGAGTAACATCCTGTGGCTTCCTCCTCATCTCCTTCTGGACTACTGGAGGGAAATTCTTTCGTTCAAAAAGAATCCAGAACTTCGAGATAGTCATAGTATCCCTTTTATTCGAAGTTGTCACTAACTCCCACCATTGGAGAGATTCTACCACCAATTTAAAAGTGGAGAGAATTTATTTCCTCTCCTCTCTACATTCCACCATTCGAAGATGGAGTTGAATATCCTTCCTCCATTGATTTTCCAAGATCACATCAGCACAACGCTGAAATTTTGCCAGGTGACCTTTCTGGAAACAGTCCCTAACTCTTTCCATGTAGAGGGTCCCGTATGGGCTGGAGCCACTGGTGCTACTTGTTTTTGAACTTGTGCAAGTTATTGTGCCATAGCGATCATTGCAGCATTGACCGCATGGGCAATAATATTATCCACCTCCACCTCCATTGCATTCATAGTTCCCTGTGGTAGTGGGGGATCTACGTCATCTGCAACTCAATTTACCCTGGTCGGGCGACCTCGTCTCGACGACTTCTGAGACAAAAACGATTGAGTTAATATACAGTAAAAGAATATCTCCTTTCCAAAGATCGCAAACACGCATAAACAAAACAGTCCTAATAATAGGGCTCCATATCAAATAATGCTACGGTAGAACATGACAAGTCCACACAGATCCTAAAGACTCTAGAACTAGATGCTCTAATACCATCTGTGACACCCCTTTAATTAAAATAAGAGGTGTCCAGCCCACTACTCCAATAAAATAAGAATCTTAAATGCCCCATTCATAACATCACTATCGCATAAAAGATAATATGATACGACCACCCAACATTTTAAAAACGGATGACAAAAATATTTTCTAATTTAAAATAAAACTATTTATGTCATCTACTTCTGTAATAAAAGGGTTAATATACAACTAACAGTTGATAGCATTTACAAAACATAACCGAATAAGTTGTCGGTTCACAAACTGATACAAAAAGGTCACACCAAATATAACAGTAGCTATGAGAAATGCATTTGGGTAACATGCCCGAATACTACTGACGAATCTTAACTATAATATCTAAAAAGAGTTTTGATGCATCTATTACAAAAATCCTACAACATCCGTAATATTCCGTAGATCCTTAACACTCAAAGGGAAGGTCAAAACGGGCGCCCTTGCGGCGGGAAAACTGATCATAAATAATAGCCACACCAAGAGACAAAATATAAACGGGTCAAGGCCCGGTTGATATGATTTAGAAGTGAATAAAATTCATAAAGGTTATGAATTCTAGATTACATAAATAGGTTAGATTCTCTCTTCGCTTGAACAATAATACTCACCTCTCTTCTACAATGCACATCCTAACATGTACAATTCATTGTTAAATTAAGCTACCCGACTACTTAATAGGAATAATCTAACTCTATCTGTTGATGACTAGAAGTATCATCTTTCTTGAGTTGGTATTTCTTGAGTTGGTTGGTATGCCCAGCAACTCTCCTCACGTGTCGAGTAAGTGTAAATATTACCATGTAGGATGATAGTTGTCCTTTTCTGACTGGTCCACACAGACGAGGAATTTTTGTGTTAACAAAACCCCCAATGCTCCATAATTGATGGTTTACTAAAAGGATGGAGTATTTATTCTGCAATGTTGCTCGGTGCTTGTTCATAATGATATTCTTGATCTGCCTTCTTAATTTTTTCAACATAAAGTGCACTATATTCTAGTCAAAGGATGATTCAAGTTGATTGATGGTTGCGTTGGATCTAGTCTTTCTTATAAGGAACTCTGTTCGTCGTGTGCAATGTTAGACTCCTGGAAAGTTGGATGCAGTAACTTCATAGTTTTCAGCTTCTGGCTTGTCATAAGCTTCAAGTATGTTGGTTGGTTGGTTATCTGACCAATTGCCATCTGTGCCGACCAACTGAGTGTTGATTGTCCATGTTTGATTTTTTTATCTCTTTTCCTCTGAGTGATTTTTTGACGTAACATGTTAGCTTTTGAATCCAATTATTCAATCTTATTAGTGTCGAGATAGTTACAGTCTTTGAAACATTTATATATAAGTACAACATCCTCTTTAGTGTTGGCCAGTTGCGAAAATCCTTGTGTTGTTGATGCTGAATCTGATGCTTGGATGATACTGAATGAATAATTGCTTTTGTAGTAAAAGCTCCCAAGTGTGGAGTATGAATTATGATATGTGCTATTGATCAGCATATGCGGATCCCCCAATTGGGCTGTGGAGATTAAATAATAATAATGATGCCTAAGCATAAAACATCTTCTATAATAAATTGTGTTTTTATTTTGTTCTGCTTTATTAGTAACAAGTGTGATATAATATGAAATTATTGAAATGAATGAATGAAATTTGATTAACTTATCTTGTCACCTTTGGATGAATGAATTTTTGTTTGTGATTTGTATGAAGTCATACTCTAAATCATCATTCAGGCAACATTGGTACCTTAAGTTTTTGGTGCCATTCGCACTGAGTTGAGAAACCTTGTGCCTAAAGTTTGTGGTGCGATTCACACTGAGTTGGGGAACATTGTGCCTAATGTTTTTGGCCTAATTTGCACTGAGTTGGGAAACATTGTACCTAAATTTTTTGGTGCGATTCACACTGAGTTGGTCAACATTATGCCTAAAGTTTTTGGTGCGATTCGCACCAAGTTGTTGACGACCAACGTTGTTGGCATTTCTGTTGATGCCGGCCAACCTTAGTTGGCGGATTCTAAATGCCGACCAACCTTAGCTGGTGGTTGCTTATAGCGACCAACCTTAGTTTGTGGTTGTTGAGTGCCAACAAACCTTAGTTGAAGGTTGCTGAATGCCGATGAACCTTAGTTGGTGGTAAATTATAATAACTGATGTAGATTTCCTCGGAGATAAATATATGATAATAAATATTTTTCCGACCTCCATCCTGCGATGAATATAGAATATGCATCCGAATAGATATATAGAATGATTCAGAACAATAATAAAGTGTCTGGCTGATTTGTTGAGGAAAAATTGCATAGTACCGAGCAATAATAATAGTTGTCGGAAGTCTAGGATTGTGGCCGAACTTTCATCGGGATTAAATCTTGTACCTATGGAATTTAATAAGTTTCCCGAACACTTGTTGAGACTAAATCGAATAGTTATTATGATGAGACCAATTTATTCAGTCAAACGATATATGATGTGAATCAGCTCGGACATAGGGCAATAAAAAATTCAAAATATGAAATAATATGTTTTGAGCCAAATGTGTGTCAAGTGGGATGATTTTTTATCAAATAGATGCCATAAACAAAACATAATTGTTTAATCTATAATTTTTTTGTAAAGTTTTTTACAATCCCAACAAATATTAAAAATAAGTTTGTTTTCCCAAAATTATTTCAGCAAGTCTTATTTGTTTTTCTAATCTGCAACTGTTAAAAAATCAAAATTAGTTGTGGTAAGAAACCAAAACTGCAAATTCTTATATTGACAAAGTCAAATTGGAAAAATCATTTTTTTGTTAATTCTTTTTATGGCCAAAGCCTACTGTCGACCAGTTATGGGCTAGCTCCCGACCAGTTCAGATATGCGCATGTAGGTACCAAAATCTTATGGCCGACCAACATTAGGTTCTATGGAACTCGCCAACCACTAAAATAATTACCTCTGACCAAGGTTAGGCGAGTATTGGATAGTCGCCAACCAACAATAGTTATCTCCGACCAAGAATCAGGTTATGTTGACCAATAAAAATGGCCTGTTGAGCAAACAAAAATTGGTCGAGCATTTTTGCCGAAGAGATTCCGACCAATAAGCTATTTTTGCTGAACAACAAATCGATTTCTCCGACGAGTTAATAGGTGAAGCCGGTTAGATTTTGATGATGCCGACCTGTGGAGAGACCAGGTTTGATACCGTAACCTGTGCTTCTGACCAACAACAATAATTTTTGGTATCGAAATCCATATTGCCGACCAAGAATAAGATACCTGGGTGACTTCGTTTGTTACAGCCGACTAGTCATTAGGTGCTCGGGCCCACTCCCAATCTATGCAAATATGTGAGAGGTGTCAATAATAGGATTGTCGATCAAAGAACGAGTACTACCGACCAACCATGAGAACCTCATAGAATCACAAGGATCCATCTCAATTTATGGTTTCAAGAGGTCCTTACCGAAAGATCCACAAAAGCATTGGACGAGATCAAAGTCACCTGAGCAACGCACTCACATATAAACCTTTCGTCATCGGAATTACAGGCCTGTGTGAAATCAAGATTCTCAATTCATGGATTTTTCTCAGATCAGATTTGAAGTCTACCTACTTTGGGTACAAAACACCAGTGAATCGGCAACTACAATTTTGTAATGGAGACACTTTTCTTAGAGTTTGGCGATCAGTAAGCACTAAGACCACACATCGGCAACCGCCTTAGTGGTCACCGAACACACTGAGATGACCATTAATTAGATGGCAAATGCATTGGACCTATTTTATTTGTTGGCATCAAGGTACGAAACCCATTAGCAACTTTGGAACAATTTTGTGAAGCTATGAGGTTCTCATGGTTGGTCGACAGTACACGTTCCTTGATCGACAATAATACTATTGACATCTCTTACGGATTTTCATAGATTGGGACCGGTCCCGACCACCTAACGATTGGATGATGTAACAAATGAAGTCACCCAGGTATCTTATTCTTGGTTGGCAACATAGATTTTGATACCAAGTATTATTATTGTTGGTCGAAAACACGGGTTATGGTATCAAAGATGGTCTCACCACAGGCCGACATCATCTAATTCTACTCGGCTTCACCTATGAATTGGTCGGCGAAATTGATTTTTTTTTCGGCCAAAATAGCTTATTGGTCGGAAGCTCTTCGGCAAAAATGCTCGACCAATTTTTGTTTGCACAACGGGCCATTTTTATTGGTCAGCAGAACCTGATTCTTAGTCGGTGATAACTATTGTTGGTCGACGACTATCCAACGCTCACCCAACCTTGGTCGGAGGTACCTATTTTGATGGTCGGCGAGTTCCATAGAACCTATTACTGGTCAGCCATAAGATTTCGGTACCTACGTGCACATATCTGAATTGGTCAGGAGTTGGCCCATAACTGGTCCGTAGTAGGCTTTGGCCATAAATAAAATAAATAAACAAATGATTTTTCCAATTTGACTTTGTCAATATAAGCATTTGCAGACCTGCTGAAATAATTTTGGGAAAACCAACTTATTTTTAATATTTTTAGGGATTGTAAATAACTTTACAAAAAATTCTAGATTAAATAATTATGTTTTTCTTATGGCATCCATTTGATAAAAAAATCAACTCACATGACACACATTTGGCACAAAACATATTATTTCATATTTTAAAATTTTTATTGCCCTATGTTTGAGCTGATACACATAATATATTGTTTGGCTGAATAAATTTTTCTCCTTATAATAACTATTTGATTTAGTCTTAACAGGTGTTCGAGCAACTTATTAAATTCCATAGGTACAAGATTTAATCTCGACGAAAGCTCGGCCACAATCTTAAACTTCTGAAAACTATTATTATTGCTCGGAACTATGCAATGTTTCCTCAATAAATCAGGTAGACACTTTATTATTGTTCTTAATCACTTTTTATATCTATTCGGATCCATATTCTATATTCATCTCAGGATGGAGGTCGACAAAATATTTATTATTATATATTTAGCTTCGAGGAAATCTGCATGAGTTATTATATTTTACCACCAACTAAGGTTGGTCGGCATTCAGCAACCACCAGCTATGGTTGGTCGACATTCAACAACCACCAACTAAGGTTGGTCGACATCAGCAACCACCAGCTAAAGTTGGTCGGCATTCAGCAACCGCAAACTAAGGTTGCTCGGCATCAACAGAAACGCCAACAACGTTTGTCATCAACAACTCAGTGCGAATCGTACCAAAAATTTTAGGCACAATGTTGCCCAACTCAATGCGAATCACACCACAAATTTAGGCATAATGTTTCCCAACTCAGTGCAAATCGTACCAAAATCTTTAAGCACAATGTTGCCCAACTCAGTGCGAATAGCACCATAAACTTTAGGCACAATGTTGCCCAACTCAGTGTGAATTGGACCAAAAACTTAAGGCACCAATGATACCCAAATGACGATTTCCAGTATGACATCATACAAATCACGAACAAAAAGTCATTCATCTAAAGGGTGACAAGATATGTTAATCAAATTTCATTCATTCATTTCAATAATTTCATATTATATCATGCTTGTTACTAACAATGCAGAACAAAATAAAAACACAATTTATTCTAGAAGACGTTTTAGGCTTGGGCATCATTATTATTATTTAATATCCGCAACCCAATTGAGGGATCCATATAAGTTGATCAATAGCACATATCAGAATTCATACTCCACACTTGGGGGATTTTACTATAGTAGAAATTATTCATTCAGTATCATCCAAGAATCATATTCAGCATCTACAGCACGGGGATTTTCACAACCGACCAACACTAAAGAAGAAGTTGTACTTATAGATAAATGTTTCAAAGACTGTAACTAGCTCGGCACTAATCATATTGAAGAATTGGGTACAAAAGCTAACATGTTACATAAAAAAAGCACTCAGAGGATCAGAGATCAGAAAAATCAAACATGGACAATCAGCACTCAGTTGGTCGGCACAGAAGGAAGTTGGTCGGCTAACTAACCAACCAACATACTTGAAGTTTATGACAATCCACAATCTGCAAACTATGAAGTTACTGCATCCAAATTCCCAGGGAAGATATATAGCACACGATGAACAGAGTTCTTTAAAAGAAAGACTAGATCCAATGCAACTATCAATCAACTTGAATCATCCGTTGACCAAAAGATAGTGCACTTTATATTGAACAAATCAAGAAGGAAGATTAAGAACCTCATTATGCACAAGCACCAAGCAAAATTGCAGAATAAATACTCCATCCTTTTCAGTATACCATCAAGCATGGAGCATTAGGGGCTTTTGTTAACTTAAAAATTCTTCGTCTACGTGGACCAGTCAGAAAAGGACACATGTCATCCTACGTGGCAATATTTACCCAAGGAGAGTTGCTCAACACCCGAGGAGAGTTAGTTGGCATACCAACCAATTCAAGGAAGACCAACCACCCTAGAAGACCAACAATCATATTCATTGTACATAGACGTAAATGTCTGAATATATAAAGACATTCCATCTCTTAGACTCCCATCACTATAAATATATGCCTTCCCTTAGCCAAAGGGATAAGAGACACAATATGAACAAGCTAGCAATTCTCTACGCACCTCTCTTTTTCTCTACGCCATGTTGTGCTATTATAAACCCTTAGGAATAAAATAACGATGTAGGCTTTCCTTATAGTCGAACCACTTTAAAAATCTTTGTCTCTTATATGTTTGATGTGCTTGTTTATCTTCATCGCCAATCTATTGATGTAAAAAACTATATTTGATTTAATTAATTAATCACGGATAAATATGAATAAAAAAATAAGACACAGGATTTTTAAAGTGGTCCAGCCTTAGGAAAATGACCTACGTCTACTATTTTGTATTTCTGGGTATTTTCCTTAGCCTTCAGTATGTTTTCTTATGGTACTTTCCCCGCTAGGGGGTGTTACAAAGTATTTATAGCCCTTGGGATCTTAGTGTGAGTAGAAAATATGCCATTATTTAATAGACATATACATCTATACATGATAAGAATGTTCATTGAATCTATTTTTGTCATTTGATCTTCCTGACTAGATGCTCGGTATGCTGAGTAGCTCGACATGCTTAGTATCTCAGTGTGCTGAGTAGCTCAGCACTGTAAGTTGCTCAGTAACTATATTTTATGCCACACGGGATGATATGCATCTTCATATAATTAGTCCACATCAGTTGACCCCCAATGTTTCATAGTTCCGGTTGGATATGAGAGGGTGGAACATTATGCCCAGAAGTTGCTCGTTCATGTTTACCAATTCTTGTTAGATTACAGATCTCCAACACTTGTGACGTTTAATGATTTTGAGCGTGAAATGGAAAACTCATAAATATTTTGAATCTTCGACAGACGCTTGGGTATTTGCATCTTTGTCATCATTTAGCCGCCAAAAATGGAATCGTCGTCTCTAGTGATCATTACTTTTCTCGTTTCCCGAAGTAATGCATTCAAAGACGATAGAATCAAATCGTTCTCTACCTTTTGCCTTTTAGATTTCCAAAATCTTTGTCTTCTCACTTTTTCTTCTTACGATCGTTCCTTTTGTCATCCACCTTAGCTGAATCCTTGAGTTTCTATAAGAATTTCTTCTTTCATCTTTCTTTGCTTTAGCCACCATGGTTTACCTTATTGAATCATTGGGTAAGTTTAGGGATGATTTTACGATTCCTTCTTGGGTTATTCTGGAAGAACCTCCTTTCCCTTCTGATTTATTTTCTATACCTCAAGGACATTGGTTTCCTTCCATTTTTGTAGCTGAATGCAGTTTTTATTTCCCGCCTAATCCCTTGTGTTTGGAATTTTGCCAATATTTTGATATTGTTCCTGCAAGAGTAGTTCCAAATAAATGGAGGTTAGTTAATGGCATATATAGGTTGAATAAAATTCATGGAACTCATTGAAGGATTCCTAAAATTATGTATTTTTATAAATAGGTTACTAGCGATACCACCTTTTATTTAAAAACTAGGTATTCTAATAGCTCTTTAGTGGTTAATCTCCCTGATGCTAATAAGGATTATTTTGAACATGGGGTTGTGATGAAAAATTGGCAACACCTCTCGTTAAAAGGGAAAGATGTGTACCATGGTCCCAGATGTCCACTTTATGGCAATGCGATAGGTTGTTTTTTAGTTTTTCAATTTATCTCTATTTTTATTTGATGAAATGCATCACTAACACTTATTTTTTGTTTGTTGCAGTTGACAGTAAAAGGAAATCCTCAAAAGAGAGTGACATTGATATAAAAGATTTGAAATTTATCTGGGGGTTGCCTGGAGCAGTAGCTGGGGAACACGTGAGGTTCGCTTCCTATTTTCTATAATATAAGAACACCACTTCTTTTTTTATTACTCATCCTCTTGTTCCTCCTTTGGTGATTGGCCTTGACCAAACACCTACATCTTCAGCAACTATTTAAGAATCTTCTTCTGATTTGGGTACTTCTATTGCTGAACTGATGACGAAGAAGAGGAAAGTGCCTAACCTCTTTGCTAAGTCTACTCCTGGTATTGAAGGGCCGAAGAAAAGTAAAGACGATGCTCCAGCTGAAAGAACTAAGAAAAATGATGTTGTTCCTCCTGCCAAAGATATTAGCAAGAAGCCCCCTGTTGCCCCTAAAGAGGAAGCACCTTTAATTAAAGGGGTTGTCCTCATTCAAGAAGAGACAACACCTTTGATTGAAGATACTCCTTTAAGGATATTGAGAAGAGGTCTTGCTAAGAAGAATATAGATGCTACTGCCCAACCTTCTAGGGTTATCTTCCTTCTTTAAGGTCTAGTTCAACAACCATCATTACTACTGGCTTGGCCAAGAAATGAATCAGGTCGGGGACTCTTCCTGATTGTCGAGCTGCTGAAATTTTAACTCCTCGGGACAAAGATAGCGATTTGGCAACTGAAAACCTTGCATTAGTAAGTGTCATTATATTTGTCCGTCTGATTCTTCATTCCCATGTTCATATTCTGATTTCTGCCTTTCTTCTTCTTACAGTTTTTGGTGTACTTTGATAATATTGTGGATAAGGATGAAACTATCAAAGCTTTTTCCTCATCCAGTGGAGTGGAGGAAGATCTTATTGGGTTATCAAAGTCTTTGATGGAGTCCCGATAGAAGTACAATGAGGATAAAGTTGCCTGCGAGAATAAAATCCAATAAGCTAAGAAAGCTCGATGATAAGCTATTGAAGTGGCTAAAGATGCTGACACAACTCAGCAAAAGGCTATAACAGCTCAAAGGAGGCAATTATAGCTCGACAATAGGCTGATACAGCTCTGTAAAAAGCTATAAATGCTTCCAAAGAAGTGGGGGAGAAATTGAAAGTCGTCGTTTCCAGCAAAGTGGAAGTTGATAGCAAGCTTGAAGAGGCTGAATGAAATAAGAAAGACCTTAAGGAGAAGGTGAGGTATCCTGAGGAGCTTTAAAGGGAGAAAACTTCCTCGGTGAGGGTGAAGAGAAAAGCTACTATGAGAAGTCCTTTAGCTCTAGTTGGGACAAAGGATGGAACAAAGCTTTAGCTGTTATCTCTTCCCTGATGGATTATGCGAGTTTGAAGTACTTCAGGGATGGATGAGTTGTAGCTTTGAAGGAGTTGAATGTTACTGATAATTCTGAACTATTTTAGAAACACACTCATGGACCTCCTCCTACTATTGAAGAAGAAGAAAAAGATGATGAAACTAGCTTTGATGAATCTTCTATGTTGATAGTAGAAAAAACACCTGCTGCTACCATCCCTCAATTCTTCGAGCAAGTTTAGCAGATAATAACCTCTATCAAGGAAAGACAATTGCCTACTGAGCAACCAATTCCTTCCTCCAAATTGGTTGATGATGTTGTAGGGAATAAGGAGAAGGTGTAAAGTTGTTCTGCAGTTTGTTGTCTTTCTTTGTTTATCCTTTTCATCTTGTACCTTTTGGTTGTACACACTTTTCTTTTGATCAATAAAATGTACTTTGTCATTTACTTTGAGCTTTCTTCTTTATATATTCAATATAAATGTACAGTTATTGATTTGATTTTACTTTTCCTTGCTAGTTTATTGCTAGGATGGAACTCTTGTCATCTCATGATACAGAGTTGATGAAGAAGTGTATTGATTACTTCAAAGCTAGTCGTATCGACTTCACTGAGGCACAAATAGTTGATATCCTGTGGGGTCTGATGCTTTTGAGCGATAAATTGATGAGTATTAATATTTAAAGTGCTTGCTTGATTGGGCTGTGGCCAATAATGTGGCTTATTATGAAATGATTGACGATCTTAAAGGAATGATTGAAAAATATCAATTGTAGCACAAAGAAGCTACTGCTCTTTTACATGAGGGTTATGAGAAAAAGTACCAACAGTTGAGTGTTGATCGGTGTTATGACAAGTTCATTTCATCCCATAATAAGAGAGAGAGTGCCTTAAAGCTTGAGATTGAAGATCACAAAAACATCGCTAAATTCCTAGAGGAAGAAAATGTAACACCCCGCCTAATTAAATACAGGGTGGCCAGTCCCATACCAAATTAAAACAGAATATACAGTT
This sequence comes from Sambucus nigra, assembly GCA_949130495.1. NCBI lineage: Eukaryota > Viridiplantae > Streptophyta > Magnoliopsida > Dipsacales > Adoxaceae > Sambucus > Sambucus nigra. The sequence goes on along the minus strand of OX422208.1, from coordinate 678,380,008 downwards.
GGCTCATTCTTAGCATCACTGTCGAAAACATTTACAAGTTACCCAATACCCAATTAAGCTGGTGTTAAAAACTTTCCAAATTTCAATTTCAACAAAACCATTTTTAGTTTAAGAATAACACTACACATTTTATACTACAACACTGATAACACAATAAATAACTCAAAAGAATTTAAATGTAATTGGAATAAACATTCCCAAATAATATAAATCCTTTACAATAATTCCAACAATGTTAAATGTATTAAAAAGTCCCGAATACAATAGAATTTGACCTCGATAGGAAAGATAACTGAATCCTTTGGGCGACATGCCCTAACTAAGAATACTGTGAATCAAAAGATGGAAGGCGTCTAGGCAAAAACTCCATAAATCCATAGCATGTTATAATCCGCTAAAGTTGGCGTCCCTGTTGCTGGACACCTGATATAGAGATACAATAGAAGAGAAAATATGCAAGGAAACGGGTCACAGCCCGAATGTGTAGATTATTTTAAAAACGGCAAGTATTTAACAAGTGCAATAAAGCATTTATTATGTACATGTTAGATCCAACTCTCACTTGCAATTCTCACCTCTCAACTAGAGTGCACACTTAACGTTTCCTATTAACCTCCTAATTAATGGTTCCTCTTTTCTAGTCTCCATATTAAAATTTCATTTCCATATCATAATCCCTGTATGTCCCATACCATACGTCACATTATTATTCATTTACATTTCACCTTTATGTGATTAGTTTCTCATTAACATGAATCATTACTCATTAATATGAATCGTTTCTCATTAACATGAGTTAAGATTTTCAATTCTATAAGCATAAACATTCATTAACTTAATTCCATTATCTTTCTCTATTCACCGTTATCTACAATTATCATCGTAGATAAATTTAATCACAATATATCCATTCAATTATTTAATCCATTATATATATTCATATATAATACGACACCCCGAGTCACAGCTGTGGTGCAATGCATTACTCTGCTACCATGTCCCATCATCGCAGGTCGCCGAATAGGGGACTAAAGGTTCAGTAAGATTCCACGAACCACAAACAACAACAAACAAATTGGAGGCGAACATAGTTCTCGTATCCATGGGTCACGCACATACCTACGTACCCACAGTCAGCGGACTTATCAACTCCCCGATAAGTCTTTCATAGACCTATGTTCTCGAGCGACAAATCAAAGATACCATGGACTCATCAGGATATGACTGCCCTCACGCGCAAACCTCCCACCGATAGCAAGTAAGCTAGGTATGTCATACACATAAATCATCAATCAATCAAATAGGTATTATCATACCTATAACATAATATCAATAAGGTAATATCACTACCCTAAGATATTTCCCATACATAGCATTATATCCCATTTAAATCCCACGTATTAACATATCATATCTTTACTTCATAATTTAATTATCCTCGCATCCTATAACATCTCTCCAATTACTCAAAATAGCTCAAATACACTTACGTGAAATATTAAATGCTACTACATATTTAGAATGACTTGTAACATCATATTTAAGTCGTAACTAGCCAAAAGTGCCCTGAACCCAAAACCACACCCGACACTTATTTTGACTATCTCAATTGTTCCCGGACTAAACGTGCCCTCTGAACTAACATCCCAAATATCGTTTAAAATTTTCTATCTCAATGTCATATTACCTTTCTTAAATATTCCGATTGGGATATAAGCCATAACCGTCGCTTTAAAGCACAACGATGCAACATAACATAACATTACACTAGTTGCATTCATGTAATCGTAAATATGCAATACTCATAAATATGAACTCTTAAATCATACCAATTAATATTTAATTCGATTTCCATTTATTTTAAATGACTAACCCACATGGCAACTTATATAAAAATAATTACTTAAAAGTAAGGGGTATTACAATGCCGGGAGAAAATAACCAATTTCCGAGTGTTCGATTGTGAGTGTATTCAATGGGATTTTGAAATCAAAATGAACTTTTGGATAATAAATGTAATGATCAAATCTTTTGAAATGGACAGTTATATTGGCTATGTTCACACACACACACACGATATGTTGAGATTGAAAAATGAAGTTCTAATATATTTATGAAGTTTTCATTCCAACTTGATTATATTACTTTTCACTCTTTTGTATTGAGTCAAGTTTTTGAATTTTTTTGGTATATTCACTACAAACCCTCACGAGACAAAACTTGTCCACTAGGGTAACCTAGGAGTTTTACGGCTTGTTGCACATGCCAAGTGCAATCGTGATTCCTGCGAAAGTGAGTTAGATTTTAAAATTTTAGTTTTTCTCGAGGACTAACAAAGTTTAGGTTTAGGGGTATTTGATGAGTGCATTATTTTGTATATTTTATACCCAAATTTATACTATGTTAGTTCAATTTTATTTTATTTAATAAGTTCTTAGGACCATCTTATTAAAAAGTGAAAAAAATGTATGAATGATTGAATTTAAATTAAAGACAACAATTCTAAGTGAAAAATGGGCACTTCAATAATTTTATATTATTCTTATGCTAATTTGTGAAAAACATTGCCTAGTGAAAATTTTGCACCTAATGATGGAATTTGGTGCGAATTGATGGTCAACTAGGAAAAACACGAAAAATTGATTTATCCTTTGAAAAAAGTTGTTTTTAACTCGGAAAAACATCATAAAAAAGTCAAAAGTCAAATACCTAACCACTTGTCTTGTAAAAAGGACCACTGGGCTCACAATTTTAGGAGGAATTTCGGGGACCAACTTTGAGTTGTTGTAATTAATTAGAACGCCAAGTTTTTATCATTTTTTTAGAGGATTGAAGATTATTGTGAGAGAACTTATTGTAAGTTTGATTTATTAATGAAAATATCTTCTTATTCTTGTAATTTCTCTTTCATTATGATAGTTGATTCTTCTATTAGGATTATGGTAAAGTTTATCATAGTTAGCTAATATTGTCGCCTTAATTTGATTGTTGTTTATTCCCTACTCGTTCTAATTGTTATCAAAGATTCGATATTCACTTCCAAATGACACGAGAGTGTGTTTTAAGACCTTCATGATTGTTTTCTCAAATCATGTTTTGAAATTTAAAAATAGTATTTTTTATGGATGATGATTGCACTTTGATTGTTTTGATAGTCCATGCTTAAATAGATTTATGAAATTTAAATTTTAAAACTTATATATATATATATATGTATATATATATATATATATATATATATATATATATATATATATATATATATAGAGAGAGAGAGAGAGAGAGAGAGAGAGATGAAGTCTTACCTACATTATGATGTATATACATCACACTTAGCCCGAGAAGAATGTGAAGCCCATCTCTAGAGAATTTTTTACATCTGTGACCTAGCTTTTGATGAGCTAAGGTCAGGTTGAATCCTACTCCTAAATTAGCGTTCCTAAGTTTGGGAGTGAACTATTTGGTTATTACAGACGCGTCTCTGTAAGAATGGGGTTGTGTGTTACTATTAGAATATGGGACCATTGCGTTTGTATCTTGTGGCTTGAACCTCATGAGGAGAACTATCCCATACAAGACTAAAAGCACGTCGCAATAGTGTTCACCTTAAAGAGGTGGAGGTACTACCTCCTGGGAGGGAAATTAAGTCGTTTCACGAATAACAAGTCGATACAATGTTTATTCTTACAGAAAGAATAAATTGTGCAGCAAAATTCGTGGTTGGATTTCGTAATAGACTATCAATTTGACATTCAGGTGCACCCAGGAAAAACAAATGTGATAGCGGTTATGCTGAGTAGAAAGCCCGTGGGGGAACTAGCGAAGGCATGGAAAGCCAAGTGGGAGGAGCTTAACTAGAATGATTATGTCACAATGGCACTTATATCAGTGTTGACTGTTACGCCTGCTGTTGTGATGAAATCGGTATAAGAGAAAGGAAGGGACATTTTTGAGTTTCTCTCCCTATGCACCACTTATCAATTAGTGAAGGTGGACTACTGGCAACCGATTGGATTGTTGCAACCGTTAGAAATACTGGTGTGAGAATAGGAGAGTGTATCCATGGATTTTTATCACTGGATTATCGATGTTATAATGCGGTCATGAATACGGATGGATGATAATATGGGGTTTATGAAACCTTATGGAGTACCCATCCATATGATGTCGGACTGAGACAAGATTTTCGTATCTCCTTTCTGAAGAAGTTTCCAGGAAATAATGGGGACCGATTAAGGTTGGGTACCTTCTACCACCCGAAAACAATTGCTCAAAAATGGGGAGAAACAACATATGTAGGAGGACTTACTTTCGATCTACATACTTAATTTTTGGTGGATGGGATCAAAACATTCTTCTGGTCGAATTTATATACAATAATTCGTACCAATCGATAATGGGTATGGCACCGTAGGTGGCATTGTATATCAAGCTGCGTAGATCACCTGCTTGTTTGTTGGAAGTAGGACACAATAAGCTTCTTGTACCTAAAATGATCCAAGATATCTTTTCAAAGACTGATTTCATTCTAAACTGCATACGAACTGCCCAAGATTGTCAGAAGGGATATGTCGACGCGAGTAGAAGTCTTGTAAAATTTGAGGTAGAGAATCAGGTTTAAAGCGGACATTTTCAATGGAGGGTATAACGCGATTTGGGATGAAAGAAAAACTTGCGTCGCAGTAGGAAGATTTTTTTCCCGTTGTTGTAAAGGTAGGCCCGATAGTTCATGTGAGGAACAAACGGTTATTAATTTTAGATCATGGAAGTATAGACTAAGATCGAAAGTGGTACTCTTTATCCAAGTCCCGTGGGGACACCACAATGCTAAGAAATTTACTTGGGAATGAGAGAATGATATTTGAGAAATGTACCCCTCGTCTTTTTATGAAGTACGCCTGAATTTTGAGGGCAAAATCCCCTTCTAATGGGGGGAGTATGTAATAACCGTTATTTTTTAGTAATTAATTTTATATAAATTTGCCATGTTGGGTAATTATATAAATAATGGAAGTTAGAGTAAATATTACTTTAAGTGAGTTAAGAGATAATATGTACTGAGTTTTGTTTATTTAGCATCATGTTATGTTTTATTGCGTTGTTGTGCTTTAAGCGACGGTTATGGCATATATTTCAATTGAATCATTATAATGAATTAATATGACGTTGGAACACAAAATATTTTACGATATTCCGAATGCCAATTTTGAGGGTTCAGTTAGTCCTAAAATAGTCGAGATAGTCAAAATAAGTACCATATTGTATTTTTGACTTCCGAGCACTTTTGACCAGTTATGACTAAATTATGTAGTTACAAGTCATTTTAATGGTGTATTGACATTTAAAGATGGAAACAAATGTTAAATGAACATTTTAGTCTCATAAACCCTCTTATTTCCCCAATTACATGCTTTACACTTAGAGAGAGTTAAAGAGAAGAGAGAGCTTGGGAGAAAATGGAGAGAAATGAGAGAATTGGAGATTTGGAGCTGCAAATCATTGCTACGAGAAGAGAATCTGAGATTAAAAACTTGAGGTAAGTTTCTAACTTGCTAGTGTATGATTTAATGTGAATAATTTCCATATATAGTTGTGTTTTTGGAGTTTAAACCATTAATGTTTTTTTGATGATTTTAGTGTTTAAACCCGAAATCTTGGATTTAAATTTGAATTGAATTGGGTAAGTTTTTAGTTGATGATGTTGAAATTGGATGGAAGAATTGAAATTGGGGGAAATTTAGGGTTCATAACCCGTAACCCAAACTGGGCATTTCTTTCAGGCCGAATCGATTCGCCTCCCAAGAGAATCGATTCGCCTATAGGGGAGGCTACAGATCTGAGGAGCTGAATCCATTCGGGTTAAGGCCGAATCGATTTGGACTGAGAGAGGAAGTTAGTTTTCTCAACCGAATTGATTCGCTTTTGGCCGAATCAATTCGTTACTAGGGGAAAATCGATTCAGTCATAGGCGAATCGATTCGAAAACCCTGCTATTTTATAGGATTTTTCCAACTTAGTTTCTAGTCCTTTTCTTTTAGATTTAAGGATTACGAACCTTCTCTTGGGAAGAAATAATGAGTATTAGGGGTTTATATTAGGGAGATTTATACCTTAGGTTAGTATGGGGTAAAGTGGGTTTAATTCGGGTGTTATTCAATAGGAGCTAGCATTATTTCTTCTAGTGAGATAGCTTCGGACTAAGAGAGAATTGGGTGATATGGTTTAGGACTTTTGGGAGACTAGTATTGAGGAAAACTTACCATTGATGGCCTATGATATTACTTTGAACTTTTGGAGACTAGGGTGAGGATAATTGTACTTCGTCGCCTACATCATTAATAATAACATGACTTCGTGAATAAGAAATGTATATTTTAAATTGACACATAATGGCTAAGCATGAATGATATTTGAGAATGGAAAAAGTGAATGTTTTAAATGGGTATAACTTTTAAATGATATTTTGCACATACACACCTCTCTAAATTGCTATCATAGGGGAAGTTACTGGCATGAGGGAAGTCCCCTGGCTAGTGAATGCAGGGTGAATATAGTCCTTGGCCATAGGACCGGTTAATATATATTGTGTGATTATTTTTTGAAGTGAGGTAATTCAGGGTGTGGTTATTACTCACTGTCGAAGGTATATAACTGCTTCCCAACGTCACGCGATGTAGGATGCCCATGTTGTCTTGGTGATAGGCCCTGGAAAATGATACCTATTTAGGGGCGCATCCAGTGGGGGTACCCGGAAGGATGGTCTTATAATCGTTATATATGTGATTATAACTATTCTTAATAAAGTGGAACTTGTAATGATGGTAAAGCATTTTGTGAGAATAAACTGCTTTGAATATGTTTTCTAGAGAGAAAAGAGAACTGTGAAGTTAAATGGTGTAAAACTGAATTGGTAAAGCATTTTTTGAAATAAATTGCTTTAAATATATTTCCTAAAAAGAAAAAGGAACCGTGCATTTAAGTTGTGTAAAACTGAAATGAAATCTAATTAAGTTAAACTTAGATATTTTCTCATGCGAAAACAAATATTGTTCATTGTTATTGATATTGCGCTAAGTTGTGCTTTTAGATTGAGAGGTGAGAAATCTTATCATTATTTGTGAGAGCAAGTTAAGTTTATGATTGATGATAAAATATTCATAACTGTCATGCATTTTATTCTCATGGTGATCATATCAACCCGGGCCCTGACCGTCATCTCTTTGTTTGCATGAATTTTATATTCGCCCAGGTGCTCCACTGTAAGGACGCCCACATTAACCTCTCCATCACAGTTGTCCTGGAGCTATAACATTTTATGGATGTTGTAGAATATTCATTGTAGACGCTCCTATCTTCTTGTACTCTAGCTATGATCAGTTTACATATTCGGGTGTGTTACCAAAGTTTTATATTTGCTTAATATAATGTGATATTTAATTTTAATACTCAGTGTAACCTGCTTGCAATGGTCTGTTAACCGACAGATTATTTGGTTATTACAATATGCATAATTGTTATACAGTTACTCGTTTGTCTTTTTTTTATATCCAACTTGTTTTCAAATTGTTTTGTCTAAATGATTTTCTTTAAACTTATAAATTAAAAGTGACATCCGTTATCAAAAATAATTGGTGGTTATCTCGTATTATTATTTTAATGACAGTGTTGCTAAGAATGGACCATCTATGATTCTTGTATTTATTGGAGTATCGGGTTGTCCACCTCTTATTTTAATGAGCGGGTTGTCACAACATGGAGCCCTAAAGCCTCTCCCAATGTGTACGCCAAGTATTCAAATCCATAATCTCTTGTTGTCCCCCATGATTTTGAAATAGAAAATGCCATATTTTTTGTCCCATGTGGTTTTAAATGCTTTTAAATATCTTATTCTCATATTTATACTTTTCTCCCCATCAAGATTACCAAATAAACACCCACTTACTAATATCTTTTGTTTATTCCCCAATTTGTAAGCATATATGTTTCATTAAAATCCTTTTTTGTAATATTATTTGTCCCATAAAATCCTTTTATGCCTTTAACAATTACCCTTGTTTTCAGAACAATTGTCCCAATATATTATTTTTTTCTTTAGCTCTTATCACCTTGAAAAAGAGGAGCTCAGATAGATTGTAGGGGAGTTCGGACAGTGGGCAAAAGATTTTTGGAGCTCATTTTTAGTATAGCTTTAGGATTATGTTGTATTAAATTTTTATTTCTTCCTTTATAATTTCTTAGTGACTTGAAGGTGAGGTATATATATTACATTTAGTGAGATGCAAATTGTGAGTTGAGTGATATTTTTTAGTACCATTGTCGAGGTTTAGAAAGTTAATATCAAATGCAAAGAGACTTGATTAACCTCACCATCAGAGCAAGAGATCTTTAAATATTCGAGAGGAACCGAATCCCCTTTCCAACGGTCCACCCCGTGCATGAATCAGCATAACCGTTCAAACGAACGGGCCATTTTACTCTCAAAAATCAAATCGGAGGCCATCGGGCGCTCCCGGGCCCCAATTTGACCGCAATCAACCTCGTCGTCACAGAGAAATCTCTTTTAATCTTTGAATGGAACTGAAACCTCTTTCCAACGGATCACCCTGTTCACAAAATGACATAAACATTCGGACGAACGATCAATTTTCCCTCGAAAATTGATCCAGAGGCCACCGGGAGCTCCCGAGCTCCGTTTAACTAAGGTCAACTCTTCAGATCGAACTAGACTAAATGAATCTCCGAAGATCACTGAATACCCTTACTAATGGTCCATCCCATGCACGATTCTGATCTACGGTATGGATGAACAATTTGTTTTACTCTGAGAGCTCACTGGGCGCTTCTAAGACCAAGTTGACCTGGGTCAACTACCTGAACCTTTCCAACGGTCCTCCCCGTGTGCGATTTTGTCTTACCATACGAATGAACGGTCCATTTTTGCCCAGAGATCTCCAATCCAAAGGACCGACGTTTGCTTCCAAGCCATATTTGACCCAAAGGACTCGTGAAGGTCTCTGAAATACCTTTATAAAGGTATGCCCTGTACACGATTCAGATCAACGAATTATGTTCTACGACCATTTTTCTAGGAAAAGCTGCACGAGACTTCCAATTGGCAAGTCCCAGATCGTGCATATTGAAAGTGTGCCTACGATCACCTGCTAATAGGCAGGACAGGTCAAGTGTCGATCGGCAACCCCCTGACCCTATAAAAGGAGGGCATGACCTCACTACTAGGACAAAACACTAGAGATCCATCAGCATCAGTGATCTAAGTAACATTCTCTCAAAATCAGCGAAGTTCCCCATATGAAGTTCCATTCAAGCTTACATTCCTATCATTTTCATAAAAAATTTGGCAAAATCATATTCTCTCTCATCCAACACTCATCTCACATTTAAGGGAGTCCATTAAGATCAAAGATCAAGCTTTAAAGAATGTCCAATTTCTTCCCTCTCTTTTGAAATTCCTTGTTTTGGCATAAATTTCATTAGATTCATAATCTAGTTCCTAGTTTAGTTTTTACACATTAATATCTACATTTTTATTAGTATATTGCACATATTTTATTTTCTATAAAAAAACAAAACAAACAAAAAGAGGGTTATGCCCATAAATTCTGAACGGAATTATCCATCACACTTTTTCAATACCAAAACACATTTTCTACACACACATCTATAATAAAATTATGTGCCGATTTATGAGATAAATGTCACCCCCATGCCGCATTCGAACTACGTGGACTTTGATGCTTTTATAGGCTACGTAGGCATTTCAGATTAAAACCCGAGACTCGAGTCCAATATTCCAATTTTCTAATTTTCTCAATTCCACTAATTTCCCATTTTTCCTAAAATTTTCCATTTCCATGTTTATCATATGCTTTTATTACATAGCATGCTTGTTTGCATTTCATCCAACATGTATTATCGTTTCATAATGACGAATAATATCATGATAAATGCACAAATCGTATTTTATATATAATAATATTGGAAACATTCCTATGGATGACCTCACTATTCCTTCTCATGGTGTGAGTTGAACAATTTCGATCTACATTATATATACACACGCACACAATTCATGGAGCAGTAACACTAGTCCATGAGAGACCGAAAGGGAGGGATGGATTCCTAACACCTTTCCATTTCGTAACTTAGCCCCCGAACCTTCGTTCTATTGGTTTCGTATGCATCAGTTTGTCCTAGATGTCGCTTTCTTAAAGTGGAAACATGTTCTTTTGCCTGTTTTGTGAAAAATAGGATGGCGACTCCATCTCTTTATTAACCCCACACTGACGACGGTTGAAGTGCCCCGAAAAAGGGCGCAAGACCGGAATCTTTTAAGGGATCCTCCACCCCCTTCCCCTTGAAGATTTTCCCAGGATGGCTACAGTGGCGACTCTGTTTACATGGGTGTTTTTGTTTTATTGTGTGCATGTACCCCCATTTGTATGTTCCCCTTTTCTCTCCTTATTTCATGTACATACACACCTCATGCTTATGCCACTACTCACACACTTGTAGAAATTCTCCTTGTACACTTCACACCACGTTCACCTAGTATCACTTATATCCACATGTTGCACACACCACCTAGAAATCCATGTTTAGGTTTAACTAACACACGCCTCCACTTATAACACTTATATATATCCACGCTCACTTACACTTATCACACACCACTTGTAGTTAATCCATGCTTATGTTCACTACCACACACTCACTTGTAGATAATCACACACCACTCACTCTCATATATCCATGCTTAATGTTTATTTATATAATGTACATAACCCCCTACTTGGTGTGATGCTCATCAATAAAGATACTCTCTCCATAAGACACTAATCAAGAATCATGCATGATACACACAACATCACCAAAGAGCATTGCTATTGACCAAATTTTGTCCCGTAATTGGGGGTCATTTCGTGATGGGCGTTGGTCCGACGTATATCGAATGGTTCCCCCACATTGTATCCCTTGATCGAAGTTATGAGGAGATGTATATCGTAGGGAACTTCTTCACGTACATCGAGTATATCAAATTCGCTCTCACACGTACAATCCCCACGAGGTATATAGTGAGGCAATTCACATACACTCAGGTATATCAAATGGCTTGTCCACAAATACCGATTGTCCTAAAAAACAAAGACGTATATCATGGAAGTCATGCCAAAGGGGGGAACCCTTCAAATTAATCCAATAACTGCATACCTTCATATAGGTGTCAAACCTAGGATACGCATATTTAATTTGTCGGTTTCAACCAAAAACTCTACCGAAATTCGGGGTCGACATGCCACCTAAATTTTTGTGCATATTTTTAAAATGGGACCCTGCCCACAAGCCTAGTAAGAAGTCCAACCATAATTTTACATACTCTTCAGACCAAATTTTTTTCCATGTACGAGTCCCATCCGACATTTTGCTTTTTACATTTAGGTAAACCTAATAAGTGAGAACCTAGTAAACATAAGAATGACCATTCTGAGACGCGTCACTCGCTTTTCCTTCTTTCTTTTTCCAAAAAATCTCAAAAAACATTTTTCCTCTTTCACTAAAAATACCAAAAATATTTCCTTCCCTTTACAAAAAAAACATTTTGTCCTCATTTTTTCCAAAAATCTCAAAAATATACCTTTCCCTTTTTCCAAAAATAAAATCCTAATTCTTTCTCCTTCTCAGGTCGATCCCATACCCTTGGCCTGGCTCCCTATTGGCTTCGGTCTTCAGTTGAACCACCCCAAAGCCCCATCAGTCCCCTTACTTCCTTCGAGTCCGAGATTCATCGACTTTCCATGGAGAACACCAATTAAGTACCGAATGTGCAGTCGGATTTTTTGACAGTCCTAGCTCAGCTCACTGCTAAGCTTGATAATCTTAAAAATCAAAGTTCATGAGATGCAACAAAATGGGGTCCATGTTCTCGAAGAGCCTGAGGTCCTCTTCCCTCATTCTATAGGTCTGCCTGCACCCGAACCTATATGGGTTCTCGAGTAATACCAGCATGCTCCACATGCTCCTCATACTAATGGGCCATCACCAGCTTAGCTCCCTATGCCGAATCTTGCCCAGCCAAGGGCTAACTTACCCGTGACCATTGATCCTAAGGAGGAAGAATTTAACAAAGTCAAGGAAGACCTCAAGATCTTGAGTAAGAATTTCAACCAAGTTAGACTATCTAGTAATTAAATGGACTACATTCACATGTCTCCATATCCTAAAGCCAGGTTACCAGAAAAGTTTAAGATGCCCAACATCGAGAAATTTTGGGGTAGTGGACCTCCAATTGTTCATATTTGTAGTTATCACCGAGCCACGACTCTCCTAGGGGACTCCGAGAAATAATGACCCAAATGTTCTAATAGACCTTGAAGGATAGTACTCTCCGTTGGTTCTTATCCCTCGAAGAGTCCAGAATCCGCAGTTGGGAAGATGTTGCCTGCGAGTTCATGTCACAATACAAGTAAAACAAGGAGTTAAATTTTACCCGTCATCATTTAGAGTTGCTCAAGAAAAATCCTGGTGAATCAGTCAGTAACTTCATAGAAAGGTGGAGAGAGAAAGCAACCACCATGACTAATCGACCTTCTAAAGAAGAATAGGTCGGTATCATGAAAACGAACTTCTTAACCCATCTCTGAGAAGTGATGGGAGGATAGTATTACCCTCATTTTTTAGCCCTCCGAGAAGTAGGAGTGGAGATCGAAGAAGATATGGCAAAGACAGAGGTCGAACCAAAGAAAACATCTAGACAGTTCACTCTTAGAAAGTTTCAAAAACCTTCGAATACCACAGTTTCCACAATCAACAACATCTCTCAGCCTACCACTTCATGGGCGCCAGAAAGTTGCTATAACCCAGATTGAATGGAATACACCGAGCTTCATGCTCCCCCAAATTTTACCAGTCCCTCTTGAGCCAAAATCTTATCAAGGCCGTGGACCCTCGTCCATTACTAAACCCACTTCCCAAAAATTTCAAGCCAGATGCCCATTGTGACTTCCATTAAACAGTCGGCCATACCACCAACCAATGTTTTCACCTCTAAAATATGATCCAAGACCTGATTGACCATGGTATCATTGCCCCTAGCCAATCATAAACCAAACACTACCCAAGTCATACAAATGCCATCTTTCTAGAAGAAAACCCATAATTTGACCCATCTACCCAGATCAGACCAAGTAAATCACCAATCATACCCACATACTCTTCCACACCTATCCAAACATGCCCATACTTTCTTTTACAAACTACTAGCAATACCGATCAAGACATATCACTCCTTACCAGAGCATGCATCATTTTTCGTACCTATTCTGGAGGTAAAGATATGGAACTGTCAGAAGTGTTGAACCAACTCCTAGATTTTGGGCTGAAATTTCCCTCGAGATGATGGTTGACTATCAAGGATTCAGTATGTTGTTCTTAGAAGCTCAAAAATGGGCCCGAGAGTCAGATAATTGGGTGGTACCGACCGATGAAGTCACTTTAGATGATATGGTCCATATCATGGTGGATTTATTTCCATAGACAGGTGATATTTGTAGAGTGTCCGAGCTACTAGATGATTTGAATCTATAAGAGCATCTAGTCCTTTAACTTTCACATCTTCCCGCCAAATGGGAGGACTTATATGAAGAGGTAGTTGAAGTCTTGGAATGTATCAACTTTTTATGGAAAATAATATCATTGCCACCAGGTGGGGGGACGAATTCGATGATTCAGACGAAGACCAGAGTTCAAAAAAGACTATTTTGATAATCTGTATGTTTGGGATGATATCATTTGAGGAGTTACTAGGAGAGATCCATAGTGTGGATGGACAACCCAATATGAATGAAGAAACATGATTTCTATTTTTCCCTCCTTATGTGAACCACATGACCAGGTTAGGAAGACATTACCAAATCCCAAGCGTACAACCATCAGTGAGTGATAAAGGGAAGGCTGTCGAGAATCTTCCTATGCTAGAAATGACCCTCTAGGAAAGTAAGATCCTCGATCATTTAAAGAAAACCGAAGCCAATATCACTCTATGGGGACTTTTTATGTGTTCCCAACTGTACCGAAATACTTTGATCAAGCTACTCATAGTTTTACAGGACCCACAGTTCCTCCCTCAACCACGCCAGAAGAAGTACTGAATCTAGTCGGATCCTTAACTTCTACTAGAATGCTCTCCCTCTCCGAGGAAGAAATTCCCAAGATGGGACCAAACCATAATTATGCTCTCAACATATCCGTCAAAGTAATGGGGAAAACTGTCCCACTCTCTCTTGTCGATAATAGATCAACTCTTAATGTTTTCCCGTTGAGGACCCTCAATTGTTTTGGATTAAAAATGAGTGACCTTGCTCCAACCTAGGCCCCCGTACGTGCCTATGATAATACCCGCGCGAGAGGTAATGGGATCTATAAATCTTGCAATAGGTTCTGGCCCTATAAATTCGATTATCGAATTCCATGTCATCGATACCCAATTTGTTTCAATCCACTGCTCGGATGATCATGGCTCCATAGCATCAATGGGGTGTCTTCTTCCCTTCATCAGAAACTAAAATTATTCGCCAATGGTCAGATCATCACCATCTTGGGCGAAGATGACAATATCGAGAATTTAAGCACTAGTGATCCAGTACTAGAAATATAACATGTGATAAATGATATCCTTCTGTAAGGTTTCTGGGTTGAACCACTTCAACTCTTAGCAGGGGATGATTTCAAAGATAAGGTTCGTATAGAATATGACCCTCGTGGAAACATCGGTATAATCCAGATGTTCAAGAACATGCACTTCATGCCTGGACTGGGGCTACGAAAAATAGAACAAGGGATACTTGAACCTATTGTGTTGAAGAAGGCCTTTCCTCCCCATGGCTTGGGCTATCAATTGTCAGAAGAAGAACTCAGAATGATCCGTAGGCCTCGACTAAAGAGGAGGTTAAGATGCGCCAAAATTGTCTCGAAAGATTATGTAATACCCCGTATTTCTACATATTTAAAATTTATTTAATTGAGTAATTAAATAGAAAATACATTTTAATTTAATTTAGGTGAGCAGAGTAATTTAAAAAGATTTAATAATAATTATGATTATTAACCGTAAATAATGATTTTGATTTAATAAATGTTAAACGAGAGATAGAAACTGATTAATATTATGATTCAAATTTACTAAGTGTGAATAGTAAATGTTGAAAGTTAAATTGTACGACATAGCGAGAGATATGAACGTACTTGATTATACCTCAACCGAGTGTCGCGTGTCGGCTAAATTGAGGATGAGATAGGAAAAATATTTTTGGTGACTCAAATGATAATTTAGAGGTCACAGATGATTCCGAATGGGTTGAATTAGTCAAAATAGTATACCTGGGGGTATTAATCGGGTACCAGGGCAATTTTAGGCTAAACTAGAACCGTATGGGGGTGTTTTAGTCTTTTGGCACATGGGGCTGAGGAGTCCTACGAATTTTGCAGTGTATTACCAGCTGATTAAAAGTGGGGTTAGCTTCAGAAACCTCATAACACAAAGGAAAGACATTAAAGAGAGAAGAGAGAGTATTCTCAAAAGCTTAAGGAGGAATTGGTGAAGGATTCAAAGGGTTCTGCACCACAAACTAGTTGGAAAGGAAGATTGGAGGAGAAAGACAATCAATCACCAACAACAATCACAAATTCAGATTATATCTGAATAAGACAAGTGGTTATTTGCAAATTATTTTAAGTTATAATATTTATGCATAGGATTTATGAATAACCGATTTTGATTAATATTCTTATAGAAAAAGAATTGATTAATTACATGTTTGGGTAGAAATAACATGTAGTTAGATTTATATCTGTAGAGGATTCAAAATTAGAGGAATCATGATGGTTAATAGGAATTAAAATGTGGGTTTATGATTTAAAATATGGGAAGAACATATTTTAGGGTCCTTGAATAATTAGAGGAATTGTACTATTTTGGGCAAAATTTGTGAAGATTTATGATGTTTAAATCGTTGGAAATCATCATAGCATATGTAGGAATGGTTAGAAATCATTGGTTTCGAGTTTTGTGCATTATCATGTAAGTTGGATAATTGGGAATGGTGACAAAAAGGCATGAGGAAGACGAACTACACCTGCACCTGCTCGATTGATCGATTGACCCTTGAATGTCGATCGATCGATGGTCCTGGTCAATCGATCGACCTAGACTGATTTTGAGTTCTTTCGTGGGTTGAGTTATAATATTTTTCCAATGATTGGGGGGAAAACTTAGGTATGATGTTGTACTTATGTAGGGACTTAGAGAGTACCAGTAAGTGTATAATGTAGGTATATTATAATCATAGAGTGCAAGATTGGAAGTGATGGACCGACGAGGACAAGCCGATTGAGCAGTATATCAAAAATTTGGGAATTGAGTTACAGAGAGAGTAAATGTAATCCCCAGGGGTATATCAGTAGGTTAGAGATGTCTTAACTACTGAAATGAATAGAGGGGTAACTAGGGCCCCTAGAGTTGTGTTAATACTCAATTAAATACGATAGTGGGATAAAATCGTATATAAATAAGAACCCTAAATATTAAAGAGAAAATATTACGTACGAACATTATTATTAGGTTGTGTGTATACCTACTGAATTATATAGATACTTAGGTGGTGAGAATACCTAAAGTATAATTGCATATATTACGGTCGAGGTAGGATTCCTAACTAATATATGGAAAATAGTAAGTTGGGGTCTTGACCAAAGAGTTTCGAACCAACCTATGTATAAATTTCATTAGTGGGGTCGAGGTGATTATTCTAAACCACTTCATGAAACGAATTTGGGGACAAGGTGAGATTCCGAACCAAACTCTTACTTGGTGTCGATGGACCATTCCGAACCAAGAGTCCTTCATGTGTGTTAAGAGGACATATTAGAAATAAATGAATTTTTAAGTATATGTTGTGTGTGAAATATATATTGTATTAATAATATACTTGCGCGAGTTTGTAGATAATGAGATGACATGATTACATCTAAAAGAAAATTAAGTAGGAAGACTTAATTATAAAATGGTGAAATATAACAAGGCGTGAACAGTTATCTAAGTATATAAATCATGGGATATCATTACTATTACATACTAAGTGGGTGAAATGGGAACTTAATAGCATAGATGAGTTCAGTTGGATACCATAGTTCAGTTAGCTTGAGTAGTATATCTAGGTGTGCTGGGTACATGATGTTAGGCGTGGGGTGAGGTAACTCAAGAGAGTGCACGCGAAATCTTAACATGTGTAATCAATAACTCATCTTATTGTGATAATCACTTACAAAATATTTTCAAAATGTTTTGAGTACTAACTTTTGCTATAAAAATATTTTAAAAACCTTTTAGGTGTCCATCCACAGGGACGGAAGACTTAAAGATTATGTCCAGGGAATCGTAGTTGCATCTTTGTGGAGGGTGGCAAGACTTTGCATAGACGCTTCATCTATTCAGATCTAGTATAGGATCTCATTATAGTATTATATATTGGTACATGTTGTCCACAGTCTTTATTTCAGACATCAGTTTTGGATTATGTTGATTTTATTAAGCAGTTTTGGATTTTTAGTCGAATGTTGACTCGGCCAACTTTATCCTTTATATATTTATACATGGTTTGATTCATAGTTTATTGTGAATGGTTATTTATTACTTCCGCATGAATATTTTGTCTTGGGCTAATGAAAGATAAAATTTGGCATCAGTATAATGTCACTTAGGTGATTAGTAATAAAACAAATCGACGGTGATGCTAAGAATGAACCAAGTGAGAAACATGTTTTAATTTAATTTAGGACTAATCACCCAGGATTTAATTAGGCAGGGTGTCACAAATGGTATCAGAGCATCAGGTTCTAGAGTCCATAGGATCTTAGCGGCTTACTACGATTTCACCATTTCGTTCTTTGATGTAGAGCCCTATTTTAGGACTGTTGCTTTTTCCCTTATGTGCTTAAGATATCGTCCTCTGCTATTAGATTTTGTATAAACTGTGTACTTATAGAATTTGATCTTTTTTCTGATGCCACAAAGGAGACAGCGAGCATAGAGGGCCGAGGCCGGAGATGAGGTGAGGGAGGCTCATCAGGAGCCACAGGCACCACCACCACCACCACCACCCAAGTTGAGTTCTACTACCCAGGTTGCAGTGATAGTGGCTCGGGAAGTTGAGACAACCATGAGGTCCATGGTAGACCATTTTCCTTAGCCCCTGGTATAGCCTCCAGTGGCACGAGCAGTTCTGGACTTGGCAGGGCCACCTTCTTGGCAGCAAGTCAGGGAGACCTTTTAGAATGGCCATCCTCCCGAGTTTGAGGGCAGTACTGACGTGGTAGAGGCTTGCAACTGGAAGAAGAAAATCCAGCGCTATATGCGCATGCTTGAGTGTATCGAGGTTCAGAAGAAGATGGTTTCTTCTTTTCGTCTGTCGGAGAAGCTTTATAATGGTGGGAGTTAGTTACCACCGCAGAGGAGAGAGACTTGATGATTTTTGAGTTTCGAGTGCGATTTGATCGTAAGTACTTTTTATCCGCAGTAGAGTCAGAGATGAGGAAGAAATTTAGTGAGGTGGTTCAGGGTGATCGATCAGTGGGTGACTATGAGGAGGAGTTCACCCACCTGGCTAATTTTGGGCTAGACGAGGTGAGCGACGAGGAGCGGAAAAAGTATAAGTTTATGGATGGTTTGACCTGGAAGATAAAGCAACATTTGATTGGTAACCCAGCATTGTTGACTTATACAGACGTTGTCAATGCCACACCAGTGCACTATCAGGATCGTCTCTTCCATGTGAAGGGAAGCAAAAGGGGTCAGCCCAGCTAGCCGGGTAGGGCAAATGGGGGTAGTGACAGCAGCACACCGTAGCATCAGACAGCGGGTCAGTAGGGGTAGGATTATTGATAGGGAAACTCTGCCAAGAGATTTAGGTATGGGCGATATTGATCTGACAGGAAGGGACAACAACTCCAACAGTAGGTTCATCAGGGATAGTAAGGCCAAGGGAACTAAGGGGGAAGCCAATAGGGCCAAAGCCATCAGGACCAAGGGAACCAATGGGGAGGCCAGCAGGGGCAAGGCCGTCAGGGCCAGTAGGGCCAAGGGTAGAGAAAGTACTAGGGGTAGTGTTTCACATGTGTCCAGCAGGGTCATAAGAGTAGGACTTGTCCACAAGGAGACAGAGAATAGCAGTAGGGTGCCCAAAAAGGGCAGCAGGCTCTATTATCCCCAGCACCAGCACAAGCCCCACAGTAGTAGTCAAGCCAGATGCACTACAGGCATGTGTACAACATTCAAGTCGTGCCTTTTCAGCCAGCACCTCCCGCATCGCCGACAGTTGCAGGTACATTTCCTATCTATAGGTATGATTGTAGTATTCTATTTGACACAGGTGCGACACACTCTTTTATTTCCACTATATTTGTATGAGTAGCTGGCCTTTTAGAGGCAGTCGACACTCATCTTATGTGTGTTGAGTCACCAATGGGTAATGGGTCCCTTATACACTCGATATGTAAGGGTGTGGACATTATAATTGGTAGATTGAGTTTAGCAGCATACCTTCTAGTGTTAGATATGGAAGGCTATGATGTCATCCTAGGCATGGATTGGTTGGTGAGTTATGGGGCCATGGTAGATTTCTATGAGAGGACTATAGTGTTCTCCATTCCGGAACAGGAGATGTGCCTAGTGGCGAGGCCTCTTCCAGAGGGAGTATCGTGCACTCATTTGTATTATATTGAGTAGGAGACCTCACATGAGGTGATTGTTTCTCTGGACTCAATCCCAGTTGTTAGGGATTTGGAGGATGTCTTCCAGGAGATACCAAGGTTACCATCCAGTTGGGAGATTGAGTTTGTTATCGACTTGCCACCGAGGACGAGATCGATTACCAGAGGAACGTATGGCATGTCCCATTCGGAAATGCGAGAGTTGAGAGAGAAGATTCAGTAGCTCTTGGGACAGGGTTTCATTCAACAGAGTACATCGCCGTGGGTGCATCGGTGTTATTTGTGAAAAAAAGGGATGGTTTGCTCCGTTTGTCTGTAGACTATAGGGCGCTGAACAAGGTGACGATACGTAACTAGTATCCATTACCTAGAATTGACGACTTATTTGATCAATTAAGAGGGACTGCGTACTTCTCAAAAATCTATTTGAGGTAAGGTTACCTTCAGTTACGCATTCAAGAGGAGGATGTACCTAAGACCGCCTTCTTAGCGCGGTACGGGTCATACGAGTTTATAGTGATGTCATTTGGGATCACTAATGGACCTGCAGTGTTTATGGATCTCATGAACAGGGTATTCAGGGAGTTTTTGGACCAGTTTGTGATCGTATTCATCGATGATATTCTGGTTTAATCTCTTATGGAGGTGGAGCACGCCGAGCATTTATGCATTGTTATTCATACGCTACGGGACCATCAGTTGTATTCCAAATTTGGGAAGTGTTGATTTTGTCTTCGGGAGGTTTCATTTCTTGACCACATTGTGTCTGACAAAGGCATAGTTTTCGATCCGAGTAAGGTGTTAGTGGTGAGAGAGTGGGGACAACCCACGACACCGACCGAGGTTCGGAGCTTTTTGGGATTGGATGGTTACTATCGTCGCTTCATCAAGAGGTTATCAAAGATTGCTTGTGACAACCCGAATATAATTACAATAAATTATGTTTAAATCATGATTAAACTATGTGATATGGATAATATGTTATTAGTATATATAATGTTAAGTCATTATATTTAGTCTAATCCTAGCTTCATAAAGCATGAAAAATGAATTAGTTGCGAATGTGAGATTTTGAAGTTTTCGGTAGGAATGCTCATGTTTTCAGGCTAGTTTGAACTTTATAAAATAATAATTGACTTGGGGTGAAAGCTAGATATTTTTATACAGATGAGTTAGGGTTGTGATACAACAAACGGTGTGTGAAACGGAGGTCCGAGTAAGAAGTTATACCGAAATTACTAACGAAGGGTAAATTTGTCCATTCATTTAAGTGGAAATTTGTCCCTTATGCCCAATAAGTGTCTTAAATTGATTGGTTGGGAAGGGTGGTGGCTTTGTCCGACCTTAAACCCTTAGAATTACCTCTTTATTCATCCAAAATTCAGCCATGAGAGATTTTAAGCTTAAGGAAAGAGAAGTAGGAAGTTAGGAAGAAAAAGTGAGGAGAAAATTGAAGAAAATTCATAGAAAATTACGTAAAAGCCACGAAGGTAATTCTAACTGCAAATCTTATTGTTTTTCTTATATTTATGTTTTAGATGATAGAAACCATCATTTGTTTACTAAACTTTCATCCCTTGATATATATGTTTGGTTAGATGAAAGTTTAAGTTAAGTTTAATGTATAAAACCCTAAAATTGCTTTGTTTAGAAACTCTATTTATTCAAACTTCCATATATTTTCGTGTACTTACTGTAATTGATTGATTCCAATTGGAGATTTACCTGGACTAATATATGTATGACATATCCTAAAATCATGATAAAATACCAAGAAATGAGTCTTTGGTGAGAGTTTGAAGTTAGGATATGAAATCTGCCCCAAGGGTGAAAATATGCCCACCATGTGTTCGGTGTTTTGCTTGACACAGAAAACGAACCTTAAAAATTACGAAACATTAATTTTGTATTTTCCAATATGTTTACTGATGTTGGGTGAAATATCACATAAATTTAGGATGTATAAAAATTATGGAAATTCATGGAAGTTGAATGAACGATAAGAGGGCCTATAGGGCAGATTTGCCATGTGGTAAAGAAATGAGCATATTTTGCTCTACGAGACCTAAAATGATGTACCGTCTTTTGTATTGGAATACTAATATGACAAGGATTGAATTTCCAAGAATAAATGAATTTATATTTGGTCTATGATTTTGATATGTTAAATATACTAGCATGGATTTGAATGGAACTTCGCTTGTGATAAATGATTTGAATGGAATCATGTGATGCTTATGGATTGAATTATGTTTAAATCGTTCTTTGGATTATTGATATTATTATGATGATACTAATATTTTAAGAATGATAGGAAGGGAAGAAGAGCTGATTGAACAAGCACTGGATAAAGGCAAGGGCAAAGCCAGTTAAACTGCCAAGGTGAGTGTACTTATGATTTGTTTCATATATAAATATGAATATAGCTCTAAGAGCGGATTTGTTTGAATACTTCGGTATTCAGGATTTGTTTGGATATTAAAATATCCAGGATTTGTTTGGGTCTCATGATCCAGGATTTGTTATTGCCAATGCGTAGAATTATTTGGATCTTATGATCCAGGATTTGTTATTGCCAATGGGAAGAATTATTTGGAACTTATGTTCCAGGATTTGTTATTGCCAATGGGCAGAATTATTTGGAACTTATGTTCCAGGATTTGTTATTGCCAATGGGCAGAATTATTTGGGTCTTGTGATCCATGATTTGTTATTGCCAATGGGCAGGATTGTTCGGATTTTATATCTACATATTCAATATAGAATTGTTATTCTATTGGAGGAAAGGAGTAACTCACTAAGCTTAATGCTTACGGTTTATCTTTTAACAATTTCAGGTTCATATGCTTCCAGCTAGGATACCATATGACCGGTAGCTTTGAGAGTTGCACCGTTGGAGAGAGCTGGGGTTTAAAAATGGGATTTTATCGTTGTCACACTGAAGATTTTAATATACTCACACATTGTATATATTGATTTAGTATGGATTGAGTTGATCATAGTTAATCAAGTTATTGTGTGTTCCCTTAATTATGACTCTGATATTGAATTTTATGATATAAGAATAATATTAGGTTCATTATGCACATTATGTAGGAAAATATTGATGAATGAATCATATTTCCAATGGGCTCAAGATTATGATCTAATTATTCCAATAACAAATGATTAGTATGGATATTGGTTTTTGGGGTGTGACAATTAGTGGTGTCAGAGCGTGGTTATTAATTCTGGACGTGTGTAGCGGTTAAATGGCAGTATTGAGTTGATTTGATATTTATGAATTGTTTATATACTAACCAATAGTTTAGTATCATAAGCTATTTATATTGGATGTTAGAACTTTGTTGTATTACAGATAATTCCAGATGGAACCTGGGAATGGACAACCTAGAGAAGAGGGAGTAGCCTCTCGTACAGACAATACTGAAGAAGAGCAGAGTGTTGCTGGAAGGGCCAGAGATAATGAAAAACCTACAGATATTCAGATGATGGTGCAGGCAATGATGAGGATGGCAGAGCAACAAGAAAGAAATATGGCGCAAATGGCAGAACAACAGGCTAGATATCTAGAATCAAAGACTGTGGCCAGGATTGAGAAAGAGGCAAGGAAGGAAATGAAAGATTCCATGCATGAGAAGTTTTTGAAGTTGAATCCTCCAGAATATTCAGGGTCAGTTGAACCTACAGAAGCTGAGATGTGGGTCAGGGATCTAGAAACTATATTTGCAGTTATGAAGGTTCCAGATAACCAGAAAGTGAATCTAGCCGTGTTTAAGATGAAAGGAGAGGCGAAATATTGGTGGGAAGCCAGCAACCATTTGGTGCCCAGGATGGAAGGTACTGATGTTATTACTTGGGCTGAATTTAATAAAGCTTTGTATGTTAAGTATTTCCCTAAGGTTTATAGGAGGGAGAAGCTGAGGGAGTTTATAAATTTGACCCAAGGGAAAATGTCTGTAAGGGAGTATGATGCTAAATTTACTGCTTTGTCTAGATTTGCTACTAAGTATGTGCAAGATAAAGAAGATAAATGTAGTAAGTTTCAAGATGGACTGATTTGGCCTATTCAAAATAGAGTGGGCACTTATGAGTTAGAAGATTATGCTTCTCTCGTAAACAAAGCCACTATAGCAGAAAGGCAAATGAACCAAGAGGCGGCGAGTAGAGAGAGTTTTAAGAAGAGTAGATTCGACGCATCTCACTCTAAGTAAGGTGAGGGTGGAAGTATTAAGATGGAACCTCATAAATTTCAGAGAGGTGGTAGAGATAGTGGTAGAGGTTTGGGGAGATTTGGCAGAGATACTAGGGGTGGGGAATCTTCTAATCTGGTTAGGAGGTCAGGAAAGGGTGAGGCACAGACAAGAATTGTTACATGTTTCTTTTGTAAAGAGGAGGGGCATTATAAATCCGAGTGTCCTAAGCTTAAGGGATTGGAATGCTACCATTGTCATCAAGTGGGGCATGTTAAGAAGAATTGTCCGTAGTTGGCAGAGACCCCAGCAGCACCTAGTGAAGTAGCAAGCAGAGTGTTACCTCCAGGTAGTGGAGCGAAAAGTGTTGGTAGAGGACAAGCTAGTGGTTCCAGGCCAGGTGGACGAGTCTTTACGATGAAAGAAGCTCAGATTACTCCAGATGTGGTGACAGGTACACTTTATGTTACTAATAGAAGTGCTTATATTTTGATTGATCCTGGTTCCACACATTCTTTTGTGTCCTATGCTTTTGTTGTATACCTGAATAGACCATGTACTCGTTTAGATGTGGGGTTGGGTATTTATATGCCTATGGGGGATATGGTTGTAGCTAGATATGCTTTTCGTGATTGTGTTTTGACTGTGGGGTCTAGAGATACAGTTATAGATCTACTTCCATTGGATATTTTTGATTTTGACATAATTCTGGGAATGGATTGGTTATCTAAATATCATGCATCTATGGATTGTTTCTGTAAGGAAGTTGTTTTTAATATGCCTGGTGAGCCTGAATTTAAATTTGTGGGGCAAAGGAAAATTGTTCCCAGTTGCTTGATTTCTGCTATTCAGACGAGGAAATTATTGAGTAAGGGTTGTGAGGGTTTTATTGCATATGTTCTTGACACTAGGAAGGGATCTTTACAGTTAGTCGATGTTCCTATTGTACGGGATTTTCCACAAGTGTTTCCTAGTGAGTTGCCAGGGTTACCTCCAGAAAGAGAAGTTGAATTTAGTATTGAATTAGCACCGGGGACAACCCCTATTTCTATGGCACCGTATAAAATGGCACCTGCTGAGTTGAAAGAACTCAAGATTCAGTTGCAAGATTTACTTGATAGGGGGTTCATACAGCCTAGTGTATCTCCATTGGGTGCGCCAGTTTTATTTGTGAAGAAGAAAGATGGTACCATGCGTTTGCGTATTGATTATAGGCAACTGAATAAAGCTACAATTAAGAACAAATACCCTTTACCTCGTATAGATGATTTGTTTGATCAGTTACAGGGTGCTAAAGTGTTTTCTAAAATAGACTTGCGATCGGGTTATCATCAGTTGAGGGTCAAGGAGAGTGATATTTCTAAAACTGCTTTTCGTACTCGGTATGGTCATTTTGAATTCCTGGTGATGCCTTTTGGGGTGACTAATGCTCCAGCTGTATTTATGGATCTTATGAACCGGGTACTTCATCCTTTTGTTGATTCATTTGTGATAGTTTTTATTGATGATATTCTGATTTATTCATGTGATATGGTTGAACATGAAAAGCATCTCACAACTATTTTGAATTTGTTGAAAGATAAGAAGTTGTATGCCAAGTTTAGCAAGTGTGAATTTTGGCTATCACAAGTTGCATTTTTAGGCCATGTTTTTTCGGGAGATGGTATATGTGTTGATCCTAAAAATGTAGAGGCTATTGTAAAATGGAAGAGGCCTAATAACGTGACTGAGGTGAGGAGTTTTCTTGGTTTAGCTGGGTATTATAGGAGGTTTATAAAGGGATTTTCTTCAATTGCCTTGCCGATGACTAAACTAACCCGGAAAGATGTTAAGTTTGAATGGAATTCTGATTGTGAAAATAGTTTTGATGAATTGAAAAAGAGGTTGGTAACTGCCCCTGTTCTTACTATTCCACATGGTGGAGATGGTTTTGTTATTTATATTGATGCTTCACACCAGGGGTTGGGTTGTGTTTTTATGTAGCATGGTAGAGTTATTGCTTATGCTTCTAGGCAGTTGCGTACACATGAACGTAATTACCCTACACATGATTTGGAACTTGCTGCTATTGTGTTTGCCTTGAAATTATGGCGTCATTATCTATATGGTGAGGTATGTGAAATTTTTACTGACCATCAAAGCCTTAAGTATTTATTTACTCAGAAGGAGTTGAATTTGAGGCAGAGGCAGTGGATGGAGTTAATTAAAGATTATGATTGTACAATTCACTACCACCCAGGAAAGGCAAATGTAGTTGCAGATGCTTTGAGTAGAAAGGCTTCAGGCAGGTTATCTTGTATTCGATGTGCTAGAGTTGCTCATATTATGGAGTTGAGATTGATGGGAGTAGAATTGCAGCTAGTAGATGGGGATAGATTCTTTGCTCATGTAAACGTGAGGCCTTTATTAGCTACCCGTATTCGTGATTTGCAAAGTCAAGATCCTTTTCTTGAGAAGAAACGACAAGATCTCCGAGATGGTAAGTCTGAAGATTTTTGTATTGTGAATGATGGCACTTTATTGTATAAGTAGCGGTTGTGTGTGCCTAATGTGTGTGGATTGAAAGAGGAAATTTTAGATGAGGCTCATAATTCCATTTATACTATGCATCCTGGTAGCACTAAAATGTATAGGGATTTGAAGGAGCATTATTGGTGGAATAATATGAAGAAGGAAATAGCTGATTTTGTTGTGAGGTGCCTTATATGTCAGCAAGTGAAAGTGGAGCATCAGAAACCTACTAGTCTGCTTCAGCCATTGCCGATACTGGAATGGAAATGGGATCATGTAACGATGGATTTTGTGGTTGGGCTTCCTCGATCTCAGAAGGGGTCAGATTCGATTTGGGTAGTGGTGGATAGATTGACAAAGTCCGCTCACTTTCTAGCAGTCAAGACTACGTATACAGTTGATAGGTATGCTAGATTGTATGTTAATGAAATTATTCGATTGCATGGAGCACCGGTATCTATTGTTTCAGATAGGGACCCTACTTTTACATCCAGATTTTGGGATAGCTTGCAGTATGCTATGGGTACTAACTTGAAGTTTAGTACGGCTTTTCATCCCCAGACAGATGGGCAGTCTGAAAGGACAATACAGATTTTGGAAGATATGCTTAGAGCTTGTGTGCTTGATTTCAAAGGTAATTGGGATGAATATTTGCCTTTGATAGAATTTGCATATAATAATAGTTTTCAGTCTACTATTGGTATGGCTCCATATGAAGCATTGTACGGTAGACGATGTCGTACACCGATATGTTGGGGTGAAGTTGGTGAAAGGAAGATAGAGGGTCCAAAATTGATTGAAATCACCACTGAAAAAGCGAAGATTATTCAAGATAGAATGAGATCAGCTCAAAGTAGACAAAAAAGTTATGCGGATAAACGACGAAAAGATTTGGAATTCTAGAAAGGTGATTATGTGTTTCTTCGAATATCTCCATGGAAAGGAGTTATGAGGTTTGGAAAGAAAGGGAAATTAAGTCCACGCTACATTGGACCTTATGAAATCCTTGAGAAAGTCGGGATGGTTGCCTATAAGTTAGCATTACCACCAGAGTTATCTTGGTTACATGATGTTTTCCATGTTTCTATGTTAAGAAAGTATGTAGCGGATCCTTCACATGTGTTGGTAGAACAGCCTATTGAGTTAAAGGAAGACTTGAGTTATGTGGAAGAACCACTTGCTATCGTGGATAGGAAGGAACAAGTATTGAGATCAAAAGTAATCCCACTTGTGAAAGTTGTGTGGAGAAGGAATTCCATGGAAGAAGCTACATGGGAGAGTGAGGATAGCATGAAGATTCGTTATCCGTATTTGTTCGATTCAGAGAACCAAGGTATGTCAATTTCGGGGACGAAATTTCCTAACAGGGGGAGAATTGTGACAACCCGAATATAATTACGATAAATTATGTTTAAATCGTGATTAGACTATGTGATATGGATAATATGTTATTAGTATATATAATGTTAAGTCATTATATTTAGTCTAATCCTAGCTTCATAAAGCATGAAAAATGAATTAGTTGCGAATGTGAGATTTTGAAGTTTTCGATAGGAATGCTCATGTTTTAAGGCTAGTTTGAACTTTCTAAATAATAATTGACTTGGGGTGAAAACTAGATATTTGTATACAGGTGAGTTAGGGTTGTGACACAACAAGCGGTGTGTGAAACGGAGGTCCGAGTAAGAAGTTATACCGAAATTACTAACGAAGGGTAAATTTGTCCATTCATTTAAGTGGAAATTTGTCCCTTATGCCCAATAAGTGTCTTAAATTGATTGGTTGGGAAGGGTGATGGCTTTGGCCGACCTTAAACCCTTAGAATTACCTCTTTATTCATCCAAAATTCAGCCATGAGAGATTTTAAGCTTAAGGAAAGAGAAGTAGGAAGTTAGGAAGAAAAAGTGAGGAGAAAATTGAAGAAAATTCATAGAAAATTACGTAAAAGCCCCGAAGGTAATTCTAACTGCAAATCTTATTGTTTTTCTTATATTTATGTTTTAGATGATAGAAACCATCATTTTTTTACTAAACTTTCATCCCTTAATATATATGTTTGGTTAGATGAAAGTTTAAGTTAAGTTTAATGTATAAAACCCTAAAATTGCTTTGTTTAGAAACTGTGTTTATTCAAACTTCCATATATTTTCGTGTACTTACTGGAATTGATTGATTCCAATTTGAGATTTACCTGGACTCATATATGTATGACATATCCGAAAATCATGATAAAATACCAAGAAATGAGTCTTTGGTGAGAGTTTGAAGTTAGGATATGAAATCTGCCCCAAGGGTGAAAATATGCCCACCATGTGTTCGGTGTTTTACTTGACACAGAAAACGAACCTTAAAAATTATGAAACTTTAATTTTCTATTTTCCAATATGTTTACTGATGTTGGGTGAAATATCACATAAATTTATGATGTATAAAAATTATGGAAATTCGTGGAAGTTGAATGAACGATAAGAGGGCCTATAGGGCAGATTTGCCATGTGGTAAAGAAATGAGCATATTTTGTTCTACGAGACCTAAAATGATGTACCGTCTTTTGTATTGGAATACTAATATGACAAGGATTGAATTTCCAAGAATAAATTAATTTATATTTGGTCTATGATTTGGATGTGTTAAATATACTAGCATGGATTTGAATGGAACTTCACTTGTGATAAATGATTTGAATGGAATCATGTGATGCTTATGGATTGAATTATGTTTAAATCGTTCTTTGGATTATTGATATTATTATGATGATACTAATATTTTAAGAATGATAGGAAGGGAAGAAGAGTTGATTGAACAAGCACTGGATAAAGGCAAGGGCAAAGCCAGTTAAACTCCCAAGGTGAGTGTACTTATGATTTGTTTCATATATAAATATGAATATAGCTCTAAGAGCGGATTTGTTTGAATACTTCGGTATTCAGGATTTGTTTGGATATTAAATTATCCAGGATTTGTTTGGGTCTCATGATCCAGGATTTGTTATTGCCAATGGGCAGAATTATGTGGATCTTATGATCCAGGATTTGTTATTGCCAATGGGAAGAATTATTTGGAACTTATGTTCCAGGATTTGTTATTGCCAGTGGGCAGAATTATTTGGAACTTATGTTCCAGGATTTGTTATTGCCAATGGGCAGAATTATTTGGGTCTTATGATCCATGATTTGTTATTGCCAATGGGAAGGATTGTTCGGATTTTATATCTACATATTCGATATAGAATTGTTATTCTATTGCAGGAAAGGAGTACCTCACTAAGCTTAATGCTTACGGTTTATATTTTAACAATTTTAGGTTCATACGCTGCCAGCTAGGATACCATATGACCGGTAGCTTTGAGAGTTTCACCGTTGGAGAGAGCTGGGGTTTAAAAATGGGATTTTATCGTTGTCACACTAAAGATTTTAATATACTCACACATTGTATATATTGATTTAGTATGGATTGAGTTGATCATAGTTAATCAAGGTATTGTATGTTCGCATAATTATGACTCTGATATTGAATTTTATGATATAAGAATAATATTAGGTTCATTATTCACATTATGTAGGAAAATATTGATTAATGAATCATATTTCCAATGGGCTCAAGATTATGATCTAATTATTCCAATAACAAATGATTAGTATGGATATTGGGTTTTGGGGTGTGACATTGCTGGTCCTTTGACGAACTTGACTTGGAAGGGAGTACCATTCGTGTGGAGAGAATACTATCAGTTAGTGTTTGATGGCCTAAAGGACAGGTTGAGATCAGCACCTGTACTTTCATTGCCTAGGAGTGGATTGGAGTACTGGGTCTATACTGACGTATCCTTGTAGGGACTTGGGGTTACAGTAGGAGGAGAGGGATATAGATTATGCGTCCCAAAAGCTAAATCTAGATGTAAAGAATTACCCCACCCACGACCTCGAGTTGGCAGTGGTCGTCTTTGCTTTGTGGATATGGAGACATTATCTTCTGGGAGAGTAGTTTTCTCTATTCACGGATCATAAGTCACCTCAGTATCTCTTCACCCAGAAGGATCTGAATATGATACAGAGGAGGGTGGTCTAATTTGTGAAGGGCTACCAGTTTGATATACAGTTTCATCCTGGTAAGGCTAACGTTGTGGCAGACGCGTTAAACCAAAGACCTACAGGAGAGTTAGAAGAGGTCTGGAAAGTGAAGTGGAGCAAACTTCGACATGAGGATGAGGTAGCCCGAGCATACATGGCAGTTTTAGGTATCACCCCCGAGAGTGTTATCCGGATAGTGAGGTCACATGAAGATGACCCATTTTGTCAGGACTGAGTATGATAATTACTAGCCGAGGGGGTACAGTCCTACTCCATCAGCTCAGAGGGAGGACTTTGGTTTAATAGGAAACTGGTTGTACCGGAGGATGAACATTTGAGACATAAAGTCATGATAGAGTCGAACGGTTCAAAGTTTACGGTACATACCGGTGGGGAGAAGATGTACCAGGATATGTGATGACAGTATTGGTTGTCGGGTATGAAGTGAGACATAGCAGAGTTTGTCTCGAAGTGTGCTACGTGTCAGCTTATGAAAGTTAACCATCAGAGACCTTCAGGGGTACTATATCCACTGGAGATTCTCGTGTGTAAGTGGGATACATTTCTATGGACTTTATTACCGGACTACCGACATCGTAGAGAGGTCACGACTCCATATGGGTGATAGTGGATTGACTGACTAAGGTAGCCTATTTCTTGCCGGTTCGTACTGATTTTGATACGATGTAGTACGCGCAGCTTTTCATTTTGAAGATCGTTAAGTTGCACGGGGTTCCTATTAATATTATGTCGGATAGAGACAAAATATTTGTGTCGCACTTTTGGCAGAGTTTCCAGGAGTCCATGGGTACAGATTTGCAGTTGAGTACGGCGTATGACCCTTAGACAAATGGGCAGACTGAGAGGGTGAATCAGATGCTTGAGGATATGTTAAGGATTTTTATCCTAGATTTTGGGGGAGGATGGGAGCGATACCTACCATTGGTAGAGTTTGCGTATAACAAGTCTTACCAATTCACTATCAGTATGGCTCTTTTTGAGGCACTTTATAGTAGGCCTTGTCGTTCACCTGCCTGCTAGTTAGAGGTGGGGGACAACAAGCTATTGGGGCCGAAGATGATACAGGATACTTCTACCAAGATAGAGTTGATTCGAAGACGTATTCGAATAGCCCAGGATAGGCAGAAGAGTTATGATGGCGCCGGTAGGAGACACGTGGATCTAGAGGTGGGCGACCAGGTGTTTATTCGGGTATCTCCTATAAAGGGGATTATGAGGTTCGATAAGAAGGGGAAATTAGTGCCAAGATATGTGGGACTGTTCCTTATTATTGAGATGGTGGGACCTGTAGCATACTGATTGGGACTTCCAAATCATCTTGAGCGAATACACTACGTGTTCAATGTGGCATCGCTGAAGGAATATATGAGGAGCAAGAGATCCTTTTGGTACGTCCCACTTGAGGAGATTGATTTGCAGGCAAATGTCTAACATGAGGATATGAGGATAGACCCGTGGCTATCCTGGATCATACTGAACATAAGCTTCGATCAAAGGTGGTACCGTTGGTGCTAGTACAGTGAGGATACCATAATGTTGATGAGTCGACATAGGAGCGGGAGGAGGATAAGCGAGAGCAGTATCTATAGTTATTCACCGCATGTGTATCAAAATTTTGAAGACAAACTTTCTTTGTAAGGGGGGAAGTATGTAATACCCTGTATTTCTGCGTATTTAAAATTTAATTAATTGAGTAATTAAATAGAAAATACGTTTTAATTTAAATTACGTGAGTAGAGTAAGTTAATGAGATTTAATGATAATTATGATTATTAAGTGTAAATAATGATTGTGATTATTAAATATTAACCGAGAGATAGATATTGATTAATATTATGATTCAAATTTACTAAGTGGTTGTAGTAAATGTTGATAGTTAAATTGTACGACATAGTGAGAGATATGAACGTACTTGATTATACCTCAACCGAGTATCGCGTGTGGGATAAATTAAGGATGGGATAGAAAAAATATTTTTGGTGACTCAAATGATAATTTAGAGGTCATAGATGATTCCGAATGGGTCGAATTAGTTAAAATAGTATACTCGGGAGTACTAGTCAGGTACCGGGGCATTTTGGGCAAAATCGGGACCGTACGAGGGCATTATAGTCTTTTGGCATATAGGAGTGAGGAGACCTATGGATTTTCGAGTTTTTTATCAGCTGATTAAAAGTGGGGTTAGGGTTGGAAACCTTATAACATAATTGGTGACGGATTCAAAGGGTTCTTCACAACCAACTAGTTGGGAAGGAAGATTGGAGGAGAAAGATAATCAATCACCAACAACAATCCCGAAATCGGATCATCTCTGAATAAGGCAAGTGGTTATTTGCAAATTATTTTGAGTTATAATATCCATGCGTAGGATTTACGAATAATCGATTTTGATTAATATTCTTGGAGAACAAGAATTGATTAATTGGATGTTTGGGTAGAAATAGCTTGTAGTTAGATTTATATCTGTAGAGGATTGAAAATCAGAGGAATCACGACGGTTAATATGAATTAAAATCTGGGTTTATGATTTAAAATATGGGAAGAACATATTTTAGGGTTCTTGAATAGTTAGCGGATTTTTATTATTCTGGGCTAAATTTGTGAAGATTTATGATGTCTAAATCGTTGAAAATCATCCTACAGTATGTAGGAATGGTTATAAATAATTTGTTTTGAGTTTGGTGTGTTATCATGTAGGTTGGATAATTGGGAATGGTGAGAAAACGCATGAAGAAGATGAACTAAACATGCACCTGCTCGATCGATTGACCCAGGATGATTATGGGTTCTTTTGTTGGTTGAGTTTTAATCATTTGCCAATGATTGGGGGAAACCTTATGGATGTTGTTGTACCTATGTAGGGACTTGGAGAGTACCAGTAGGTGTATAGTGGATGTCCGTTATAATCATATAGTGCAAGATTGGAAGTGATGGACCGACGAGGATAAACCGATCGAGTAGTATATCGAAAATTTAGGAATTGAGTTATGAAAAGAGTAAATGTAATCCTCAGGGTATATCAGTAGGTTAGAGATATCTTAACTACTGAAATGAATAGAGGGGTAACTAGGGCCCTTAGAGTTATGTGAATACTCAATTAAATACAATAGTAAGATAAAATCTTAAATAAATAAGTACGATGAATATTAAAGAGAAAATATTACGTACGAACATTATTATTAGGTTTTGTGTATACCTACGGAATTATATAGATACTTAGGTGGTGAGAATACCTAAAGTATAATTGCATATATTAGGGTCGAGGTAGGATTCCGAACTAATATATGGAAAATAGTAAGTTGGGGTCGTGACGAAAGAGTTTCGAACCAACCTATGTATAAATTTCATTAGCGGGGTCGAGGTGATTTTTCCGAACCACTTCATGAAAAGAATTTGGGATCGATGTGACATTCCGAAACAAACTCTTACTTGGTATTGACGGATCATTCTGAACCAATAGTCCTTCATGTGTGTTAAGAGGACATATTAGAAATAAATTAATTTATAAGTATATGTTGTGTGTGAAATATATATTGCATTAATAATCTACTTGTGTGAGTTAGTAGATAATGATATGTTGCGATTACATCTAAAAACAAAATAAATAGGAAGAATTAATTATAAAATGGTGAAGGATAACAAGGCGTGAATAGTTATCTAAGTATATAAATCATGGGATATCGTTATTATTACATACTAAGTGGGTGAAATGGGAGCTTAGTAGCATAGAGGAGTTGATTTGGATAGGCATGCGCGATAGATGAGGGGTGAGATAACACAAGAGAGTGAACACGATATCTTAACATGTGTAATCAATAACTCATCTTATTGTGATAATAACTTGCAAAATATTCTCAAAACGTTTTGAGTACTAACTCTTGCTATAAAAAAATTCAAAACCTTTTAGATGTTCAGCCATAGGGATGCTAGACTTGAAGATTCTGTCCAGGGACTCGTAGCTGAAGCTTTGAGGAGGCTGACAGGACTTTGCATAGACGCTTTATCTATTTAGACCTAGTATAGGATCTCATTATAGTATTCTCTACTTTGACATGTTGTCCACGGTCTTTATTTCAGATTTCAGTTTTTGTTTATGTGGATTTTATTTAGGAGTTTTGGATTTTTAGCCTAATGTTGACTCGGCCAGACTTTATCCTTTATATATTGCTACATGGTTTGATTTATAGTTTATTGTGAATGGTTGTATATTACTTCCGCATGAGTATTTTGTCTTGGGTTAATGAAAGATAAAATTTGGCACCGGTATAATTTCACTTAGTTAATTAGTATCTAAAACATTTTTCGACAGTGATGCTAAGAATGAACCAACTAAGAAACCTGTTTTCATTTAATTTAGCACTGATCATCCGGGATTTAATTAGGCAGGGTGTCACAGATTCCCTAAACGGAAGATTCGTTAGAGAGGGTGAAGATTTCCCCTTCTATGGTTTTCCCGAACCATGGTATTACCGTGTCGATAAAAAGATGAAACCAGGAATGGAGATCTTCTTTAAAGGCAACTATCCATGGGCCGAGAGTTCCTAGAACCGTGTACAACTGCGTACTGGGGATACCAGAGATTCTGAGGAAAGTGACTTCGAGGATTCTTTCAATTTACAAACACTGGGGCTAATGCTCTGCATGATCCACTCAGGGCCTACCTCGTCGGATCCATCCCGTCTGAACAAAGCTACCGATGCATCTATCCTCAACAGGCATGTTGTACTAGTGACACCTGCTGATATTCAACCTAACCCTGATGTTTATCCTATTTCCCCTTCTTTGGTTATTCCTCCTAACACTGATGTAATCAAAACCTACTTTGATGAGTTCCTCAACGTTGTTTTTCCTGTCAATGAAATTAAATAAAGATTTTGAGTATCTTGTTGTGCCTTAGATTAATTGTCTTGATTTTAATCGAACTCTTAAGTATGATGATTTTTCAAATGAACATTTCTTAACTGATCGGAATAAGGTTAATAACAAACAATATAACCGCATTCAAGTTAATAAAGATGAGACTGTTGTTATTAATCTTAGTTCCAGTAGCCAACTATGCAAGATTCAGATATGGGCCACCCTTAATGAGCATGAGAAACTCTAGGAATTACAAAAGGAATTTGTGGATGTATTC
Organism: Sambucus nigra; assembly: GCA_949130495.1. Classification (NCBI taxonomy): domain Eukaryota; kingdom Viridiplantae; phylum Streptophyta; class Magnoliopsida; order Dipsacales; family Adoxaceae; genus Sambucus; species Sambucus nigra. Next base: position 678,344,300 of record OX422208.1, on the reverse strand, counting down.
GCATGGTCCTACGATGACATGCTCGGTATCGGCCCTAAGATAGCTCAGCACGAGATTCCAGCTCTCCTGAATGCAAATCGGTCAAACAAAAACTACGAAAGCTCCACACCGAATGGTCACTCAAAGTTAAAGAAGAAGTTGTCAAACAACTGAATACGGGCTTGATTCGTGTGATCGAATATCCCACATGTTTAGTCAATATCATACCCAAGCAGAAGTCGGGAGGGAAGGTTCGCATGTGTGTCGACTACCAAAACTTGAACAAGACCTCTCCAAAGGACGATTACCCGCTACCCAATATCGACATGATTGTGGACAATATGGAAAATCACTCTCTCAAGTCATTAGTTTATAGGTTTGTCGGATATATCCAGATCAAGATGTACTCCGATCACCAAGAGAAAATTGCATTCATCACCCCTTAGGGAACCTTCTGCTCCATTGTCATGCCATTTGGTCTGAAAATATGCAGGGGCAACCTACTAAAGGGACGCCATAATCATTTTGCATTATCTGATATACAAGGAAGTTGAGTTCTACGTAGACGACATGATTATCAAGTCCAAGACTAGGGAGGGTCATGCTCTCTCTCTCCAAAAGTTCTTCGAGCAACTGCGACAGTACCAGATGCTACTTAACCCATAAAAATGTGTCTTTGGCATTACCAAAGGAAAACTCTTAAGATTCATGGTTAATGAGAAAGGGATAGAAACATATCCTACCAAGATGAAAACCATACTCGAGATTACGTGAAGTTCAGGGATTCTTTGGGAAAATATAATACATTAGTCGGTTCATCAGCCAAGTGACTTCCATCTGTGAACCCATCTTCAAACTCCTTCGAAAGGATTGAACCAAGGTCTAGAATGAACCTTGCAAATAAGCCTTTGACCGAATCAAATAATACCTAACCTAACCTTGGGTAATCATGCCACTGCAACCTAGTCTTACCTTAATCCTATACCTAACCATAACCGATACTATAGTTGGGGCTTTACTATCCCAATACCTTGAAAAAACTCGCAAAGAGAGAGACATCTACTATGTCAGTCGCAAGTTGGCCCGTTACGAAGTTAACTACACTTCCTTGGAGAAAGCATGTGTCGCTCTTATCTGGGTTACCCAAAATATACGACTCTACATGGTTTCTTTTCCCATCAAACATGTATCCCGAATGGATCATATTAAGTAATTGCTCAAGAAACCTGCCCTATCCAGCCGAATAGCCCATTGGCTGATGATCCTAGATGATTTTGATATTACCTATATCATACAAAAATCCATAAAAGGAATATCCCTATCTAACTACCATAGTGACTACCATATAGAAGAGGCCAGTGTCTGGATCTCTGAGTTCCCAAAAGAGAATATCATTTGTACCTCCCAAGAAAGGGTATGGAATTTGGATACTCCTAATTTCCCCTGATGACTCTCATATTCCCAGTGCCATAAAATGGATTTTCCTTGAACTGATAACATGAATAAATATGAGGCATGCACGATAGGCCTTAAAGTTACCCTCAAGAAAGGAATTTGATACCTCGATGTCTATGGGAATTCAACCCTCATCATCGATCAAGTACTCAGAAAATGGAAACTCAAAGATGAGAAGCTCCCATGCCGCCTCGAAGAGCTAGCTTCCTAATTCCAAGAAATCACCTTCCACTACCTAACTCGAGTAAAGAATAACATATTCGATTCCCTTGCTACCTTAGCCTCCATGATTGACATGCTCGAAGGAATAACCCTGGCCCTTTTCCTTGTCCAAAGGCAAGATAAACCAACCCACTACTACCACATCGAACACATCACAGAGGAAGATCCTAAGATAACCAACTATTGGTATTATGATATTTCGTGCCTCCTCAAGCATGGTAGGTACCCCTATGGTTCTGATAAGAAAGATCGAGTATCCCTTTATAGACTGGTTGCCTAGTACATTATCTATAATAAATCATTATTTAAGAGAAACTTTGACGGTACCCATTTGCACGACATCATAGAGGTTGACGTTGAAGAAATGATGCAGAAAATCCACAGCGGGGAGTACGAACCCCACATATATGACCATATGCTCGCCAAGAAGATCATCTGATAAGGATATTTTGGACTACCACGGTTTAGGATTGCACAGCCTACGTCCGAAGATGCCTCAAATGTCAGTAGTTTTTTAACCTATAGCACTTGCCCCTGCGGGAATTGTATAACATGACCTCTCCCTGGACGTTCTCCACAAGGGGCATCAACATCATAGGGAAGGATACACCAAAAGCATCCAATGGGCATGACTTCATCCTAGTCTCCATTGACTACTTCACTAAATAGGTCGAAGCTGAGTCTTACGCAATCCTGAATGCCAAGAAAGTGGCCAAATTCCTCAAGAAAAACATCATTTGCCAATATGGGGTCCCATATAAGCTGGTATCAGACATTGGGTCACCCTTCGAGGCAGAAGTTACAAAAGTGGTCGACGAGTATGGAATTCAGAGACAAAATTCTTCTCCATAATGACCTCAAACCAACGGAGCAATAGAATAAGATAATAAGAATCTTAAGTCCATTATCAGTAAGATGGCCGAGAGTTATCGAGATTGGGTCAACAGGATCCCTTAGGCCCTCTTGGGATATCGCACTTTAATTAGAGCCTCTACTGGGGCTACCCCTTACTCTCTATTCTACGACATGGAAGCAGTCCTGCCTGTGGAGCTGGAAATCCCTTCGCTACGCGTCATGCTTGAAAGAAAAGTCAGCAAGGAAGACTAGAACCAAAGTCGTCTCAACGAGTTATCCTCTTGGACGAAAGGAGGCTGAAATCTATATATCATATAAAATGGTACCATTATCGTATAATGCAATCATTCAACAAGAGAGTCAAGGACCGCGGTGTCTGAAAATGAAACTTATCCCTCAAAGAAATAGTAGAGCCCATTTGAAACCCCAGAGGGAAATTCAAGCCCAATTCGAGAGGTCCCTAGATCGTGAAAAATGTCCTGTCCGATGGGGCTGCTATTCTTACCGACCTTGATGGAGAACAAATGGCGCATCCAGTCAACCGAAACCGTATCAAAAAATTCTACCCCTAGTCCGAAATCTCGACACGCTACGACTCTTCTCCCCTACCTTCTATTCTAAAACAAAGAAAAAAAAAGTCTTCACTACCCTCTACTCAGAACTACGTGGGTACTGATCCTCTAAAACCCTTTTTGCTTTCAAAAAATGAATTTTAGAAAATTTTCAAAACGTTCATAGGTACGTAGGCAGTTCATCCACCTTACTTGAGCACACCCCCTTTCTTTTTTCATAAAATGATATTCTTTTCTTATCCCCGAGAATGATATTTCATTATTACATATACATGAACAAAATAAATTATGTATGCCTTAGCGATCGGTATAGATAATTCAAATGCAAAACTCATCAAGAGTAACTAGATGATAAAAACTCATTTACTTCCTTATTCGAAATTTCATTACGACTACATCGGCATAGGGAGTCAAACGACTTCCCTTGTCAGCCTACCCCTTCCTTCCTAAAAATAAAAAATAAATAAAAACAAGCCCCACTACTCCCAAAAATCACCCTCCAATTATTCCCATATTATAACCCTTAAATTATTTCCAAACACAGAACCACACCTATTACAAATGCTTCACAAAATCCTACCCGTGGCTGCCAGAGGAACCTACCCCATCATCACCCACATCCCGGGGTCCCCAAACTTCCCCTGCCTGAATGGAGTGTCGCAGACGCTCCATAGATCAATAAGCCCGAACTCGCTTGGTGGAAAATAAAATTTCTCCCTCTATGGTGTTAGATATAACAAACAACCTTTGCCCAGTCTCCATAGCCAGCATCTTGGACACTACCTACTTCCAAAACCACTTCATGTAGTGCCCTAAGACGTGTTGGACTCTCCCAACAGATTGGGAGGGAAGGGTAGACGGATGATGATTCTCCCACAAAGAGCGAAGCCGCATGCGCATACACTTTTTTTGGTCCTCCACATGAAAGAAGTTCAGTGTTCGCAGTGGCACATTTTTTCCCAACCAAGTTATAACAGTAGCTGCCAGGTAGAGTAGAAAGAGGTCTGCCTGAGGCCTACTAACCGGACATATTGGTAATCTCCGAGTTCCAGAATGGGCAGCAGCTCCCCCCACCAATTCACTGACAAGTGCAAGCCTCGAGCCCCATGCTCTATGAACCAATTATCCCAGCTCTCAATGTCTAGGCCTATGCTAATAAAATAGCAAGAGAAGAAGTTTGGTCCCGCCAGTAAAGGATACTCAGTTGGGACCGTCATACGGAATATCTCTGACAGCCATATGAACAACATTACTTGTTTACCCCTCAAAAAGTCAGAACAACCTTCCCACCAGGAATCCAAACCATTCAAAGTCCCTGCAATTATCACCATCACAGGATTATGATGGTATGACATCCAAGAAACAATAGCTGAAAGTTGGGGATCCACTAGTACTTCCCCAGTTACCAATAACAATTTTGAAACAAGGCCCAGAATGACGGCCCCAGTGTGACTAGCATCACTGACATCCCATAAATGCATAAAATGCAGCACTACATGAAGAGAAATCATTCCTCCTGTGACCAATGACTTAGCCACTGAAGGTGAAATGTGGAGAAGTCCCACCAACATCTCCCTAGGGGATCGGGAAAACTTCGGCATAGCTGCTGCAACTCTGGGATTTATCCCTAACATGGTAGAAAACTCTTCATAGGCCGAACATATTTCTTCCATTCCGAAGCAAAAGATATGGTCTTCGGGGTACCAGAATTCCACTACCGCCATCAGCATATTCCACTCTATGGGATGATTGTGCCACAATGAGACTCGTCGCATGTTGAAAGCATCGTAGTAAACACTATAGGAACACATTTCTTCCAAGGTTTCGAGGTAGTTCACAAACTCAACATTACCAGGGAGGGCCATATCATAAAAGAAGAAGAAAGTGAGAAAAGAATGATAGATAGGAAAAACAATATGGAAGTATGAAGAAAAGGTCCATCCACACCCCTTTTGATACTTGAAAACTTTGAAGCGAAGATAAGAAACCCTGTAGAAATCGGTGGAAAACTTACCCCACCAAGTACCAAGTAATTGAATTAAGTACAATAAAAGCATTGGGTTAATTGGACTAGACTGATATGCCGGTAGGCAGGACATGGGTCACGCCGATCGGCAATCCCCTATTTTGGAGAAATCCTCTTTTTCCTCTTTGGTCAAAGTTAAAAAACCTAATAAAAATAATTTTTTATCTTAAGGGAATTCTAAATTTCTTATCCTTATGTTTTTACTTATACTATTGTAAAATAAAATCCTTCTGAAATCATTTTTAATTATTTTTATGGTCTCAGAAGAAAAGTAAAAAGAGATGGCGCATTAATCACTAAAAACAAAAATTCACAAAAAAGTTCACTTCATTTTCATATATTTTTGTCGTATTACATTATTTTTTACCCAAAAAAAAGGAATACAACGGGACTCAGCCCGAACCCAATTGTTTCTCTCTCTCTCTCTCTACCTACAAAATCCTATATTTCGTCTTTCTCTCTCTTATCTCTCTAAGAGCCTTCCTCCCTGCGACGCGCCCTCTTCCTTCTGCTGCGAGACGATGTGCCACCACTCCCAGAGACCGACCTTTCCTCAGACGAGGCGGACGGCACCAGATAAGAAGGAACCGGGACCGTAACATTAATATGGGCAGTCGCTGAAGATATCCAATCCCTAATATCCCTCAGCTAAGTGGTGGAGACCCGAATGTTCAGCAAAAGAGAACAGAAAAGAGCAAACCAATCAGTTTAAGGCAAAGGAAGAAATCAGGAAATCAAAAGACAAGGAGACAAAAAGTATACCTCACGTCAAGGGAAGAGGGACCTTCTCTGTCAAGCCCAACTCCTTCGGGTCCATTGCATTAGGATAGTGCATTATGCGCACCGACCCTCCATCTGCCCGTCGAATGTTGTAACCAGGCGAGAACAACCGTATAAAGGGAGCCACCGTAGTCATCGTCGCCACTGATGTCGTCGCACCACCTGCACTCTGGGAGAACCCCACCTGCCGAATCTAGCCTGCATGATGAAGAGGCATCACGTCATATATATTAGGTGTAATCAACCATCTCGATACAAAGTCCATATAATCATACATCACCACTGTCTCAGTATATGATGAGTAAGGCTCACCTATCACTGTCGCCACCCAGGTATCGTCCAAAATCTCCCGCACCCGCCTCATGAACATTGGAGGTTTCACCAGTGGAATCTTGACCTCATCCTTCATAATTTTTCTAACTACTCTCTCCCTGAGGTACAAAGAGTATCCAAACTCATGCCCCAATAGACTCCGTATCTTCCATGTCCCTAAGTCACCCCTGTATACTCGATAGCCATCCCCCATGGATAAAATGTCACCTGTAAATTCTCCAGTAACAGCGAAAAATATCAATATAAACAAAAGATCATCAAGGAAAAGACGGTCTCAAGAAAAAAGGGGGACTTACTCGTTTACTCTTCAGTCCATTCAAGACCTGAGGCATTGTCTCCAGAGAAAGGGATTTCTTTGATTGCCGATTGGACTTCCGCCACCGATACATCCGCCAGAAGTCCCCAATAGACTCATCCTTCAAATATATGAGTTGGGTGTTAAACCCAATTACATCATAGAACCATGTCTGTAAAGGATAAAGGGTAAACATTTATGAAATCCAGAATAAAACCCATGAAGGAAAATGTGAATGCATAACAGAAAATGCAAAAAATGAAGAATCCCTCAAGAAGATACGTGACTCCGATAAAAGTTTACCGACAACACCGATTGAATGCATCAAAAGAATAATAAAGGGTCAGATGGTCAGGCTCCCCCAGTCAAAAACACGGATGTTCGAAAACACCCTCAAAAATGGCAAAAACCACAAGTGCATGACGTCGCCACTCGTCGCCACCAGAAAACCTCCCACCACCAGCAAAAAGAATAGACGAGCCATCTGATGTGGCTGCCCCCATCACTCTCATAAATACTCCTCCTCAATAACAACTCTCTCAAAAGAGACAAACAAAGAGTGTCCCCAGAAACCACCCTCTGCACATCATTCAATGCTGACATCACCGCCTTCGACGTCACCCTTAATGTCATGTCCACCTTAATCTGCGTACCCTCACAATCTAGCCCCAGCAGCTACTGCATATATATGGGAGTCACCATCATCTCCCCAAAGGCAAAATGAAAGGTGTGGGTGGTGTCCCACCACCTCTCCCCCAGAGTACAGAGAACAGCCGTAGATTGAGGCGTCTCATCTAGAGAAGATGCTAGTCTCCCAAAATTGGTTGATGACACCATCCAACGTACCACAGATAGAAGGTTCTACCAAACATCCTTAGGCCCCATCATCCATCGAGCACACATAATCGACATAGAAACATGAGACTGTCAAAAGCGAAAAGAAAAAGAAAAACCTTTGTCAAGTTCAAGAAATAAGGAAATCTCGCCAAGAAAAAGGGGAGAGAATACCAAAAGTCATTAATACTTACATAGCCACCATGGTTCACCACCCTAGAAGAGAGATGATGTGTGTAGAGGGGTCTTGAAGGTAATCCTGAGATTAGGGATAATTCTCTAATTGTCAATAGTGTTTGAGATTAGGCAACTGAGGCAGCTAAAGCGTGGAAACTCAGCGAGGCAGCTTGGCGTGGTAACTCATACTTTAGCTTGTTGTATCAGTCATATTGTATTTCTGTTTAAATTGATTATAAGCTATAGCGGTTGTAATGTTGTAATGATATTAATAACGAGTTTGTGTGAGGTCAAAAGGTACTTGCGAGAGACCAGGCTTGGCAGGGCCTCGAAGAGCTTTCATGCTCTATCAAATGACCTCGCCATGGGAACTTTAGAGGGACCTGGGTTGGAGGATTGAAAAGTGAGGCACTGTTGGGGCTTATCCTGACCATCTTAAATACACCTGGTAGAAACACTGAAGGACCCTAATCGTGGAACCTCCTGCGGAGTAGCTTGGTGTTCCATCGGGTGTTGAGTTGAGAACCAAATAGCCCTCTACTTAATGTCACATCTACTATAGCTGATGTCACTAGACAGCTAAACAATGTCAGACATGCACTTGAGTAAACCACCATGGTATTTGGGGCTGTCAGATAGTTGGTGAGCCACCTCTGCGACAACAGCCCCCTGACACACAGTGGTTAAGAAAAATGCATGTCTTGGCATTTAATGTTTATGACGTGGAGACAACTAGTGCATCAGGCATTTAATGTTGTGACACAAAGTATGAGGACATTTTTCATAGTCTTTAATGACTAAGTTTCCTCGGGGATGGTGTGGGGGGGCTATTTAAGGACCCCAACCACCTCTGAGGAGAGGATGATCGTTTGAGAGTTTAAGGAGTTATTACTAGAGAGTATACCAAAAATAAGGAGTTATTGAAAACCAGAGTGTTTACCCACTCACCATTGTTACTTATTATGAAGCTTTTAATAATTGACAGAGATCCTTGAGGGTATTATGTGTGTTTATACCTGCCTACCAAGCTGTATCTAGGGTGCTTATTTCTCTCTCCCTCTAGCTAAGTTACTTCTAAAGTTTATTACTATTTCCTGAGTTATAGACGAGAGTTTTGGGAGTTTAAACTGAGTTTATCTTCATTTGGTTTGTGTTTGTGTGTTCTATCATTAATCCAATGCTTTGGCCAAGTTGGCTTATCATTACCATACTCAAATAGGGGTTACACCTCCATCTATAATCTAAAGTACCCTCTTACATTTGGTGACTCTACTGGGGAGGCATTCTTCTAAGTAAGGAGTATGGCGCGGGATAATGATAATCGAAGGCTCAATTTTGATGACATCCAACATAATGAGGAACAAGATGCGAGAGAACAGGAGGCCCTGAGGGATGGGGCTCCTCGAGTAGAGGTACCACCAGCTCCAATGACGTCGGGCATTCCGGGGGTGATGCAAGCTTCCACAAGTGCGGGGTTGGGACCCACTCAGGTCGCACTCCTCATGAAAAAGTTTATGAGTTTTTGCAAACTCCAGTAGCTTCAACTATTCTGGGAGGATTGGAGGCTAACGCCTTCATAACACTAGGGGTAGCTCCAACGGCCCCTCCAGGTGCAGGTGTAACGAGAATAGTCCCAGCGAGCATACCTTCTATTGAGAATCCAGCATGGGGAATATCAGGAGTATCGATGGCCCCAACCGTGGCACCTTCTCCAGCTATAATGGGCACTCAGCCCGTGGTTCCGTTGTTTGTTTCCTTAGTAGCATCACCTATGGAGGAAATGAGAACAGTGATGCAAAAGGAGATGCTGAAGTTCATATAGGCTTCCTCACAATCTGTTGGTAAGATAGCTTCGATTTATAAAGAATTTCGAACACCATATCCTCAGCAGTACAACGACGAGCCCTATCTAAAGGACTATATTCCTCCTATTTTTAAAAAATACATGGGAAAAGGTGGGAATTCGAAGGAGCACATCAAGCGCTTCATCGAACACTTGGGGGCACATTGCAATAATAAGAAGCTTCGTTTGAGGGAGTTTTCCAAATCCTTAACCGATAAAGAATATACATATTATTCCCATTTGGCTCCTAGGAGTGTTTCTACGTGGGAAGATATGCATGTGTTGTTTGTCTAGAAGTTCTTTCTGGAAGAAGATGAGTTTAATTTGACCAACTGGGTAGGCAGAAGCAACGACCTGGGGAAGAAGTGGTGGCCTATGTTCGAAGGTTCAGGGAAAGATCCCCTGACATGAAAGAGGAGGCCAAAGAGTCTAAGTTATTACAAATTTGCACTGAGGGGTTGCTTCCTGAGTACAACTGCCATCTTATCAATGAGACGCGCGAAGGGACTTTTTTGGCGTTCTTAAAGGCAACGAGGAATATTTCATTAGTGGTGCAGCCCAATCTGGTGGCGGAGCCCGTGATGTTTAGGCAGCCAATGCAACCCACGAGGGGGAGGTCTCAGCCCCCACGGGTAGGGTACACCAAAGGAGGAGATGGGGGCAAGGCACCGAAAAAGGTTAATAAGAGGAAGTTCGAAAGAAACATAGAGGACCCACCACCATTGCCTTGTACAATAGAGGAGGCTGTCAACTATTACAACGCAATGGTCCAAGGAGAAACGAAATACAAACCAAAAGACCTTCCCGTTGTGGAACCTAATGCGGTAACGAAGGCGGATCCTAGGTACTGCCAGGTTCATCAGAGGATCCAACACCCAACAGAAAGTTTCTTCACGCTGAGAAGAATTATTGACAAGTACGTGAAGGTAGGGACGCTACAAATTCCTCCACAGAATGTCAATAACAACACACTACCAGCACATGGGGTCAATCTAGTGGTGGCCTACGATGAAGAGGCGGAGAGAGGAGAAAGAGAAGAGTACGAAGCAGCTTTGGAGACCTATACTAAGGGAATGGCCAATGTATTTTTGGCCTACGATGAAGCAAGCGCCAAAGATGTGGAGGACGTGTACAGCATTGAAGGTGAGGAAGTAGATCCGGGCTTAGAGTACTATGCAGTCTCAAAATCCCCAAAGTTCACTTGGTTCTTCGAAAAGGTAGGCATACCAAAAGAGAGCGGGTTGGAAATAACCCAGGAGATAATAGATATTCCAAGGAAAGATGTAGTCCCTTCATTAAAATATAAGGGACCCATGACCAGGTAGGTGAGGAGGTTTCTGTCAAAAGTGACCTTCAGCGATGCCGATAGGGCTGTAAGATTCCCTCGAAACAGGCCATTGTATGTGACTGCCAGTGTCAATGGAGTTAGTTTTGCAAGGACTCTCATGGATGGGGGAGCTTCCATCAATATCATACAAATTACCGCCTTTCATGCAGCCAATATTCCAGAAGCAAGGTTGGTCCCCATGCCTTTAGTAATTTCGGGGTATGATAACCAATCTTCCAAATCCATTGGATATGTTAATATGGGTATTGTGATGGGAAATTTGAGTTCCCATATAAAGTTCAATGTCATAGAGAGTGCAACTTCCTATCATTTTCTAATAGGAAGGGTTTGGATGCACAAACAAGGGCTAGTTCCTTCTACGTACCACCAATGCACTAAGGCGAACATCAAGGGGACAGAGGTGACCATTAGGGCAACAAAGAGGCCCTTCGCTATCGAGGAAGTGCACTTGGTGGATGCGGAATTTTATACTGAGTTGGAAGAGGATGTCGGGGTCTTAACAAGAAGGATGGAGGGATCATGGGATCCCTCGATTAGAGAAAGGATGAGGCCCTTGAACGAGTAGAGTAAACAGTTTGTAAGCAACGCAAGAGTAATAACCAAAGAAGCTTAGCAGGCAATCTCTCAGCCCCAAGGCATCTCAAAGCAGCTTAAAGATAGGTTGAGGCCCAGAGTGGACCCAATGGAGCCTGAGGTCCAATGACAAAGTGTGTTGAGTCAGTTCTCAAGGAAAAGAGTGGTCGAGGTATCCATGGAGAAGAAAAGGAAAGCAGTCACCGCTACCAACAGATAATGTAAGAAAGTCATTATCGTAGAAATAAAGGTGGTGTATAGATTATAACGGTGTGAACAGGCGGCTCAGGAAGCTGGCGACGAGGTTGACTCGGTATATGAATACTTTCTCGTAGATCAAAGAGGATAATGTATGGCGATAGACAATCCCAGCATACACGAATTTGTGGAGGAAGTCACCGAGGAACCAGATTACATGGCGGATCGACCAATACCGCAGGCACAAGAGCTAGAGCAGTTGAACCTGACAAAGGAAGGGGAAGACCCAAGACCCATCTTCATATTAAAGGATCTCAGTGAAGAGAAATGAGAGTCCTTGGTTGAGTTGATTCGGGAATTTGTAAATGTCTTCGTATGGAAGTACACAGAGATGGAAGGGCTAGATGAGGAAGTGAGCTATCACAAGTTGAACGTGATGCCTTCACCCATTCCAGTAAAATAGGCAACGAGAACGTACAAGCCTGAGATAGATTTGAAGATCAAAGAAGAGGTTCAACGATTACTAATAGCAGGGTTCATTACACCGATACAGCACCCATTATGGTTATCCAGTATTGTCCTAGTGGGGATGAAACACAAAAACCAGATAAGGATCTGCGTGGACTTCAGAGATTTAAATGGAGCCTGTCCCAAATATGAGTTCCCTCTACCCTCCATCGATAGCCTGATAGATGCAACGGTAGGTCATGAGATGTATAGCTTCATGGATGGGTATGTAGGGTATAACCAGATCAAGATGGACCCCGTGGATGAAGAGAAAATAGCTTTTAGAACCCCATTGGGCAACTTCATGTACAGGGTGATGCCGTTTGGACTCAAGAACGCTGGGGCGACTTAACAAAGAACAATGATGGCCATTTTCCATAACTTCTTTCACAAATTTATGGAATTCTATTTGGATGATTTGGTCATCTAGTTGAGGCAGGAGGAGACCCATCTGAGCGATTTAAAGAAGGTGTTTATTCATTACAGAAAGTTTAAATTAAAGATGAATCCATTGAAGTGTATTTTTGGAGTAACAAGTGGAAAGTTCCTAAGCTTCGTGGTTGACCGAAAAGGGTTGCAAATGTACCAAGATAAGGAGCGGGCGATCTTAGAAATTCCATGTCCAAAAACGATGAAGGAGCTAAAGAGTTTCCTCGGTAAATTCTCCTACCTTAGGAGATTCGTGCCTAGGTTAGACGAGATAACACACCCACTGATGCAGCTGCTGTGAAAGAACACGAAGTTCAAATGGGAGGCAATTCACCAGGAGTCTCTTGACAGACTAAAGAAGTTGCTCATCTTACCACAGACCATGGTTCCACCAAGGGCAGGAATATTGTTGTAGCTATACCTCACATCCACCATAAGATTTGTGGGAGCTTTGCTGGCACAAGAGATCGATGGGCAAGAACGGCCAGTTTACTACCCCAACAGGATCATCCATGATCCAGAAGTCAGATATAGTATCTTAGAAATGCATTGTTTAGCCTTAGTATTTGTAGCACAAAAACTTAGACATTATATGTTGTCTTTTATAATTAATATTGTAACTAGATGTGATCCCGTTAAGTATTTGCTTGCAAGAACTATATTGATTAGCAGGGAAGGTAGATGTTTCCTTATCCTCTCCAAATATGACTTGAAGTGCGTGGTTCCTTGCCCAATTAAAATCTAGGCGTACGTTGATCTGTTGGCCATTTTCCCTTCAAGAACCTTTGAGCCACCCAAAGAAGATATCCCGGGAGACGATTTGCAGGCCAACCATCTAAACGTAACGAATGAGGAATGGACAATGCATTTCGATGGGTTATTGGCAAAAAAGAAACGAGGAGCATGGGTTATTCTTTCGAAAGGAATGGAGGATATTTTCCTTTCTTACAAGTTAGATTTCCCTTGCTCTAACCACGAGAAAAATATGAAGCGTTGGTGTTGGGATTGCTAGAGACTCTTCAAAGAGGGATCCTTTCACTTTGCATCAAGGGGGATTCAAACTTGGTGGTTCAATAAGTGAATGGAGAATATGTGTTGAAACACATGAGCCTGGCACCATACAAAATGATCATTTAGAGGCTCCTTGGCCAGTTCCATCGGACCAAGATCAAGAGGTAGCCCAGAACGATGAACCATCACCTAGATTCCTTTGCCACCATTTCCCAGAAGATGATCATGAGGAGTGATACAACTACTGTCGTGATTCAATGAAGAACAGCTCCTTCGATGGTACAGTCAATCTTACTGATGGAGGAGGACGCAAACTGGAGGGGAGAGATTAAGAGGCACCTGGAGTCTGGTGAAGGAATGATGGGGCTCAAAGAATTATCCCAGTACTTTACAAACTAGGGGAACCTTTACTTTAAAAATGCAGGAGGATGGTTGTCGAGATGCATCGGTCTAGAAGAGGCAGAGCAACGATTGAAGAAAACACATGGAGAGCACTACGAAACAACTGAGATACCCCTCTACCGAAGAATGCAAAGGAAGGGATATTTTTGGCCTAGCATGAAGCAGGATGCAGCCGAGTTACAATAGAAATGTGAAAAATGCCAATTATTCTTCGAGGCAGCTGAGTGTCATTTCGTGGAAGCTCAGGCTAATTGGAGACAACCCTATATTGACTTCATTAAGGATGGAGTTGTCCCAACAGAGAAAATTGATGCGATGGGACTTTGGCGAAGGTCCCCGAGATTCTATGTCCAAGAGGAGCATCTTTATCGAAGGGGATACTTCAACAGGCCGTTACGTTGCATCATGAAGGAAGAGGCAGCCGAGGTTCTCAAACAGGCACACGATCCAGCTCATATAAGAGGGGACGACTTTGGGGTACTATTGGCCAACGATGGAGAAAGATTTTGTTGAGTTCAAAGGTGCAAGGCTTGCCAGCTTCATGGAAATATGATCCATGCCCCGTCAGTGGACTTACACTCCCTAGCAACGCCTTATCCTTTTTACACTTGAACGTTCGACCTGGTAGGAGTAATACACCCTTCTTCGAGGGAGAAGATATGGATCCTAGTAGCAACAGAGTGTTTCACAAAGTGGGCCAAGGCGATACCACTAAGAAGGGCAACAGCAGGAGTAGTGAGAAACTTCATCAGAGAATACATCATTTACCATTTTAGGATCCCAAATGTTATCCTTTCAAACAATGGAACCCCTTTCATCAATTCAGAGGTAACGATGCTCACAAAAAAATACTCCATTATCCATCACACTTCGACGGTGGCATACCCAAAAGGGAACGGTCAAGCCGAAGAGACTAACAAGACTTTGGTCCATATCTTGGCTAAAATGATGGAGGATTTCCCAGGAACGTGGGATAACAAAATACCAATCGTTTTATGGTCCTATCGGACGACTAAGAGGAAGCCTACAGGGTATACGACGTTCTCTCTTATTTATGGGGCTGAGGCAATTCTCTCGATAGATTTAGAAGTTCCCTCGGCTCAATATGCTTTGTGAAGCAGCATGCTCCCTCAGAATAGACACGTGTAGTTAGAAGCGTTGGACGAACACAGGGATAATGCGATGCAACACTTTCAAATATATAGAAAGCATATCTACAGGGATTATGATAACTTGGTAAGGCTAAGGAAGTTCGTGGAGGAACATCTTGTACTGAAGGCAGCAGTTAAACATATTAGGGGGCTTCCTCTACCTAAGTTTGCAGTGAATTGGGAGGGACCTTTCATTATAAAGGAGGCTCATGACTCAGGTTATTGCTTAATTTCAAAAATGGAAGAAGATAAACCATTCAAAATGAACAATAAGTGGTTGAAGGTTTATCATGTGTAGGCAATTATGTTTGACCACTGATGTATTTGGATGTTGTTATGAATACATAAGTTCTTTCTTATGATGAGTATGTAAGTTCCTTTTATTATAACTCATGAAGAGATGAAAGAATTATAGAACTTCACACTTCACAATCCACACAATAAGTCATAACACAAAGAAATGGCATGAGAATAAGTATCTTTTTCCATTCATATACTTTGGGGCATTATAAAATTGGGAGCTATCACCCAAGAATTACATGGGAAGAAAGAAAAAAATACATATACAAAAACTCATTGGCCTAGGAGGAACCACAAATCTGGGGAGGAGAAAAAATCTCCAGGAAGTACCGAAGAAGCTTCTAAGCAAGACCGTTGGGAATTAATGGAAACTTCCAACCTAGTATATGCTTGGGTATGTTCGATAATAAGTTTTCCTCATTTTAGCTTTGCCAAATGGAGAGATTCTTCGAGGCCCTCCACCTAATTATTAATGTTTCCGAGGAGAGGTGCTAGCTTGGCCACCTTGGCTTCCTCGTCCCTCTGATCCTCCTAATGCTATCAAATTGCTAGCTCTTCAAAGTCTTCAAATGTGCGATGAGCCAGTCAAAACGGAACCCGTCATGACCCAACTCCCTCAGACAACCCAAGAATTCGTTAAGGAGGGGTCTAGTAACATTGGCGGTTGGGGTGTTGGAAATTTCAGCAACGACAGTGGCCATGCCTTGAAGCTTGTAGCTCATAACTGAGATGTTGGAATAAAGGTAGTCCACCCTGAAGGTTTCAGGATGGTAACTCACAAGTTGCTCAATTGCCAAACAGTGATTAATGGGTATTTGGGGAGAATGTTGGAGAACCATCAGGAAAAAGGCGTGAGGAGCCAAGTCAGGCGGAGGAAGCTCGCACCCAGATTCACTTTCTGCAGCAGCACTTGTCGTGGAAACTTGATCATCATAGCTAGTTTCTTCGGATGAAACAGGTTCACGGCGGGGCGAGGCAATACGCGAAGGAGCTGGTGGAGAATCCTCCTGAGAAACCTGAAAATAGTTAGAGGAAACAAAGAATTTATGAAAAATCTTAACAAGTGTTTTCATTTTTAAGTCACCGTTATAGGTGGAGCTTATGAGAAAAATCTTATGGTTAAGTCACCGTTATAGGTGGAGTTTATGAAAAAATCTTAACAAGTGTTTTCATTGTTAAGTCACCGTTATAGGTGGAGTTTATGAAAAATATTAACAAGTGTTTTCATTGTTAAGTCACCGTTATAGGTGGAGTTTATGAAAAATCTAACAAGTGCTTTCATTGTTAAGTCACCGTTATAGGTGGAGCTTATGAGAAAAAAATCTTAACAAGTGTTATCATTGTTAAGTCACCATTGTAGGTGGAGTTTATGAAAAATCTTAACAAGTGTTTTCATTGTTAAGTCACCGTTATAGGTGGAGTTTATGAAAAATCTTAACAAGTATTTTCATTGTTAAGACACAGTTATAGGTGGAGTTTATGAAAAAAACTTAACAAATGTTTTCATTATTTAAGTCACCTATATAGGTGGAGTTTGAGAAGCGGATAAATATAGAGAAATTAGAAAAGTACCACAGCAGCATGAGTGAGATTAGTAGTTACCATGGGAGCCATAATGCTAGAAACTATCGGAGGCGAGCTTGTTACCTCAGCAGCTTCAACGGAGCCTTCGGCTGCAGAAGCCTCAAAGGTAGGCACACTCCCCTCGCCAGCATATGGTACTATGGACAACATGGGCGCATCAGCAGAAGGAGATGTTGGACCTTTGAGGGATGCCCAACGAGAGTAGTTGCACCAACTTGGGACTGAGAATGGATAAGACCACTCAACGCAAAAGGTAGAGAAAGACTTGGAGAAAGCTGCAAGTGTAGGGACAAGTGTTAGATAAAAGGAGTAATCGCAAAAAAGGATAAGATACAGAAATGCACCTAGCTTACCCCCATTATGGCACTAAAAAGAGGAACTGCAGTAATGGGTCTTGACAATGTAGGAGGAAGGAGAATGTTGGCTATCAGTGATGAAAAATAGCCCAACATGTTAGAATCGAGAAATAAACCAATGGGACAAATAAAAGATGTAAGGCTTGGAATGAAATTTACCTGCGGGGCACTCTCTTCGACCACAATAAGGGGAAGAGAGACCTCTCGCTCCGAGGGTAACTCAAAGGAAGCTGGAATGGTTGCTCCGGGCTAGTCATACATCTCAACAGCCCCAATGAGAGGATGAGCGACGCGAATAGGTGAGGCTTATCAAAGGAGAGCGTGGAAGGGCGACATTGGCTGGAGGGGTACTGCAACGTCCCCCCACGAAATGGCTCACTAGGGGACTGGGAGGAGTGACCCTCGCTTCTTCAACTCCCTACACCAAAGTTATTAGGCAATAAGTAAAGGCGCTATGTCAAGAAAAGAAGAATGAGAAATAAAGAATGCTCACATACCTCAGATCCAGAGGAAGAACGAGAGGGTATAACCACTGGTGAAGGCGGCGAGGAGGCGGCAGCTGAAGGAGCTAGGGAGGAAGTCCTCTCATGTGTCTGTTTCCTCTGAGATTTGGTACCCAACATTTTTTCCCTAGATCTCATTGCACCACTAGTTTCAGGTACCCTCATCTTTCTTCCCCTTTTTGCAGTTAGCTCCATGGGATCAACCACGATTGTGGGGAATGTACCTGAAGGAGGAATAGCGACTGCGCGCCATTAGCATTCAGCATTTATTCGTGCAACCTCATCTTGCACCCGCCTCCTCAGCTCTTCATCCATCTCTGGAGACACGGGAGGAGGAACGGAGGTAATTGGGAATGCCTCCAATGGAGATTGTGTTTGTCCTTGGGCCTTAGCCTTCTTAGACTTGGACTTCTTGGCTTTCTTGGTAGGTGTCTCAAAAGGCCCTTATCCCTTGGCAACTCTGGCCGTGGGGCCAGATGGTTTGGGGGTCACAGCGACCTTGGGTTTCGGGGTGGCAGTTGGGATCAGTGGGCAATGAGGGGGTAGTTCATGGGGAGACTCTTTAATAGTTTCACTTAAGGTAAACTCAACCCCAAGCACGGAGTTCCCCTTTAGACCCAGCTCAGAAGAAGAAAATGAAAGGACTAGGGGATATTAAGGGGGGACTGGATGTACTCATGAATCATAGCCAACTTCTCCAGATGGAACTTTATGGCAAAAGAAGTGGATACGTCTCCCTTCCTAGTACCACTACGAAAGGTGACATTGCCATCAATGGTGGATGTCACACCGAGCACCGCGGCTGTATTGTAGAAGGTGCATGCTTCAGCGAAGGTGGCCTTGGAATGATTATCCTAGAACACAGGTCAAGGAGCCCCCTGATCGAATCAGAATTGCCTACTGCATCTATTAGGATTGTAGGGCTCAGAAGTGTATCCCCATTCAGTATAAGAGGGGAGGAACCCCGGGGTGAAAAGAAGCACTACAGCTTGTGAGGGATCTTCTACAATCGGGTTAAATCTGACCATTGTGGTTGCAGTAGGAAAGAAGTCCCAACTATGGGCAAAGGTGGGCTCACTATATGGACTCATTATGAAGGAGTCTAAGCAATCAAAAACTTCCATTATCTCCTTTTGTCTCTGCTTCTTGTGGAAACATAGGAGGTGTGGGGGCTTGATACCTTGGCTCACAGGTAGAGAAACTGACTTCACAAAAATAGCAAGAAAGCGGGTATAGAGGAAGCCCATTAAGATGATGGTGTTGGCAAAATTCGCCAAGTTGTAACGACCCAGTGACTGTTCCATGTCAATATGGGTTCGATCCAACCAGGTATAGAGGGACCCCAAGGCGATGGAGGCCAGAGGTAGGTTGAATCCTCTGGCCAAACGAACATAAATGTTTATCAGGTCCCTCCTGGGCTGATTGTTGGGTTTTCCAGTAAGAAAGAAGTGTTAAAGAAGTACAAGTATGTAGGTTGGTAGTTCTAGGGAGGTACCTCTACCGCGACCCGTTACATCACTAGCATCCTTCGACGTCAGAGCCTCGAAAAAATAGTTGATAAGGGGGGAAAATGTAGATTTGTTTGAGGGACCGGTGCAACTGCGGTAGATCCTATCCAGTTCAACCTGATCACCAGCCTCTTCAGCATCCAGAGGCTCATCGTGGTAGGTGAACTCGCCCATGGGCTCAAACCCAAAGAGTTCACAGACATCCTCTAACGTAACAATAAACTCCCCCCACTAAGCGAAGAAGATATGGGTTGTGATGTTCAATCGGGAGACTAGCACTTGAAGTGCCGCATTGTGCTTTGAGAGGGTGAACTCGCCAAACCAATAGGCTCGATGCAGCCCAACCTTCGCAAGAGCAGTAGCATGGGAGATCTGCATATGTGTGTGCCAAGTAGTAAAATGGGTTGGTGACCCCCCAGGTGCTTCGAAGTCGATCTAGGAATAGGGAAAGTCACCACGGTCCAGATGAAAGCGCAGAATCCCCTCGGGTGGAAGATAGCCTCACTTCGATGAATCCTCTTCTTCATCACCCAACAGTAATGGATCGAACTTGGATGAGAAATGGTAGGTCTTGCACGCCTCAGAAAATTTATCATCTTCTTCTTCAAAGATGGGCTCCCGACGATAGAAGCGTAGTTGCTCTTAACGAGCAGCGACTAGGGCAGCGCCGCTCAGGGCGGTGGCAGCGCGAGTAGTGGCAGAGAGGGAACCTGGCTAGGTAGTGGTAGTAACCTTGGAAATACTATAAGAAACCATGAGAAAGTGTTGATGAGTGGTACATCTGGGTAAGGAGGGCTAAGAACAAAGAGAGAGGAGCACAACCGCAGGCGGTGGTGCATACGATGAGAGAAGGAGGAGACTGAGTAAAGAAGAGGGCAACAATGGAGGTCACACAAAGTTCGCACAGGGTTTCTCTCTCTAAAGGAAGCAGTGAACTTGAAGAAGATAAAGAAGATGAAGATATAGAAGGGTTTTGAAATAAAAGAAACGTTTGAAGGGTTTCAAACTCGACGGTTGGAGTTTCCCACCATCGGACGTACAAGGGCTGCCTATAATCATTTCAAAAGAACACGTGGCACATCGGGAAGGGTCTCGATAGTTAAAAAGACCACGTTACGTCGAATACGAAGTGACGCCTAGGGAATAGAAAGGGTTGCCTTCCTAACCAAGTTTATGTTTTGGCGCCAAAATGGTGTCAGACTTATCCATTAACACCTAACGGAAAATATGTCCCAACGGTTCAAAAAGGCTACGATGTGCCCTCGCCACAGGACCAAGCATTGTTTAAATTGTGACTCAGTTACATCGGGGAGAATTTTACTTACCATTAGTCGAAACGAGTATTTGAGAAGGTTAGTAGGGCTTTCAGGGGAATTCCAAATAGTAAAGCTAGAACGGTTGAGGCTCATCATGAGGAAAAAGTGGCTATGTCCCTTCTCCCAAACCTCAATGAGTTATGGCGCTTCATCTCAGGTACATCAAGGAGAATTTTACTTTTTTCAGGAGATTATAATGCTGCGATTCTAACGAGGGAAAGAATGCCATAATTTTTCACACAGAGAAGGTTCATCGGATTGAGAAGTTTCGTGCAGACATTTCTTGTTCCAACAAATCTCTCCACGAAGGGGAAAATGTAGAGGGGGCTTGAAGGTAATCCTAAGATTAGGGATCATTTCGTAATTGGCAATAGTGTTTGAGATTAAGCAATCGAGGCAGCTCAAGCGTGGCAACTCAGCGAGGCAGCTTGGAGTGGCAACTCATACTTTAGCTTGTTGTATCAGTCATACTATATTTATGTTTATGTTGATTGTAAGATATAACGGTTGTAATGTTGTAAAGAGATTAATAACGAGTTTATGTGAGGTCAAATGGTACTTGCGAGAGACCAGGCTTGGCAGGGCCTGGGAGAGCTTTTATGCTCTATCGAATGACCTTGTCGTGGGAACTTTAGAGGGACCTAGTTTGGAGGATTAAGAAGTGAGGCACCGTTGCGGCTCGTCCTTACCATCTTCGATACACCTGGTAAAAACACCAAAAGTCCCTGACCATGGAACCTCGGGCGGAGTAGCTTGGAGTTCTATCGGCCATTGAGTTGAGAACCAAACAACCCTCTACTTAATGTCACATCTACTGTAGGTGATGTCACTAGCCAGCTAAACATTGTCAGACATGAACTTGAGTAAACCACCGTGGTATTCGGGGCTTTTAGACAATTAGTGATCCACCTCTGCGACAACATCCCCCTAACACACAGTGTTTAGGGAAAAGGTATGTCTTGGCATTTAATGTTTATGACGTGGAGACAAATAGTGCATCAGGCATTTAATGTTGTGACACAAAGTATGAGGGACGTCTTTCATAGTCTTTAATGGCTGAGTTGCCTTGGGGATGGTGTGGGGGGACTATTTAAGGACCCCAACTACCACTGAGGATAGGATGATCTTTTAAGAGTTTAAGGAGTTATTACTAGAGAGAATACAAAAAAGAAGTAGTTATTACATACCAGAGTGTTTACCCACTCACCATTGTTACCTATTCTGAAGCTTTTAATACTTGACATAGATCCTTGAGGGTATTAGGTGTGTTTATACCTGCCTACCAAGGTGTATCTAGGGTACTTAATTCTCTCTCCCTCTAGCTAAGTTACTTCTAAAGTTCATTACTATTTCGTGAGTTATACACGAGAGTTTTGTGAGTTTAAACTGAGTTTATCTTCATTAGGTTTGTGTTTGTGTGTCTTAACATTAATCTAAAGCTTTGGCCAAGTTGGCTTATCATTACCATACTCAAATAGGGGTTAAGCCTCCATCTATAATATAAAGTACCCTCTTACAATGTGAAGGATCACACAAGAGATTCCGATCATCCGTCGTTGGCTTGAATGAGTCAAAAGCGTTTTCGCTACCCAAAGCAAGGGGCACCCTAGCCCTCCATTCCAAGCCTGCCCAGTTGTCAGTATTAAGCCACGCCATGTGAGTCATGCTACTTGAGAACTTATCCATCTCTTTACTTTGGAATGTTGGCATAATTTGCCGAAGATAATTGCAAAAGAAGGAAAGTCGAAAAGCTATGAAAAATGAGGAGAACTTGCCCCATTTTTATAGGAGGCTAAGGGGCGTGCCAATCGGCATCTCCCTGCCACCCATCGATCAGCAATGTCCCTCCACTTGCTTGAGGTGCCCCAAAACACCATGCCACTGTCGTTTGTCATCTCTCTATCTATGCCAGTCGTCACCCCTATGAAATTTCGTACAAAAAGCTCCAAAAATGCTAAAAAATTCTGAAAAATCCCCGAAAATTCCCAAAATTCCCAAATCGATGTGAGAACCTTGTCCATCAAGAAAAACATTTTTTACCACACTCATTTCCTCGACAGAACTCTTATCTCACCCACCGGAATGACCGAAATAAATTTCATGTCTCCCTAACAACGTCTCCAAACGACACCACAAAATTTAAAAATCCCCGAGCTGAGAAACGCCCAAGCCTCGGATCATTCCCTCTTCCCGAGCGGAACCTAAAATCAAATGCTTCCCTAAATCCCAAGCAGAACTACAAGATACTTATCCACAGTGGAGTCTCCAAATTTCCCCAGGAAACTTAAGCCCTTAGAATTGGCTTAGACCCGCATAATTGGTCCCTCCTACTTAAGCCCACAGAATTGGAATCAACCCACGGATTTGGTCGCTTATATCTTAAGCCTGTAGAATTGGTCGCTTCTACTTAAGCCCGCAGAATTGGCTTTGACCCATAAAATTGGTCACCCCCTATTTAACCCTGCAGAATTGGCTTCGACCCGTAGAATTGGTCACTTTTATCTTAAGCCCGTAGAATTGGCTTCGACCCCTAGAATTGGTTTCTTCTACTTAAGGCCACAAAATTAGCTTTTACCAGCAGAATTGGCTTCGACCCGTAGAATTGGTCGCTTCTATCTTAAGCCCGCCGAATTGGTCACCCTTATGTAAGCCCGTAGAATTGGCTTCGATCCGCAGAATTGGTTGCTTCTATCTTAAGCCTATATAATTGGCTTCGACCCGCACAATTGGTCGCTTTTACTTAAGCGTACAAAATTGTCTTTGACCCGCAGAATTGGTCACCCCTATTTAAGCCTGCAGAATTGGTTGTTTCTATCTTAAGCCCGCATAATTGGCTTCGGCTTGTATAATCGGTCACTTCTACTTAATCCCTCCTAATTTTCTTTGATTCGCTAAATTGGTCACCCCTATTTAAGCCCATAGAATTGACTTTGACCCACAGAATTGGTCACTCCTATTTAAGCCCGCATAATTGGTCACCCCCACTTAATCCTGCAGAATTAGCTTTGACCTGTGGAATTGGTCACTCTTATTTAATCTTGTAAAATTAGCTTTGACCTGTAAAATTGGCTTCGACTCGCAGAATTTGTCGCCCCTACTTAAGCCCGCAGAATTGTCTTCAACGGAAAGAATTGGTCACCACTATTTTAAGCCCGTAAAATTGGCCACCCCTATCTTAAGCCCACAGAATTATCTTCGACCCGTAGAATTGGTCACTTTTACTTAAGCCCTCCGAATTGGCTTCGACCCACAGAATTGGTCACCACATTGGTCACTCCCTACCTTTGACCTCAGTTATGACCTCCTCTTAGGTCCTCAAAATCGTCCATCCCTAGCATCACCTTAGGTACTCATAATCGACTTTGGCCCTCTGAATTGGTCATCCTCGTTCCTTAGGTCAGCAGAACCGACATCTATCATATGGTGTCTATTATACATCTTTTGCTTGTTCCAAGATAACCCGTCGAGGGACTCTGTAGACACCACATTCTAGGACCCCCTAAGTCTTTCCTTAGGTCCCTAACACCTATCCATTTCATTATAATCACTCCAAGTACCGATCTAGAGGCCATCGGGCGCTCCCGAACATCGTTTGACTCCGATCAACCCTATCATCAGAGCAAAATATCTTCTAATATTTGAAGGGCACTGAATTACCTTTCCAAAGATTTGTCATGTGCACGAATCGACATAACCGTTCAAACGAATTGACCATTTTACTGTCAAAAATCAAATCAAAGTCCATCGAGCGCTCCCGGGCCCCAATTTGACCTAAATCAACCTCATTGTCAGAGAGAGAGCTATTTTAATATTCAAAGGTCACTGAATCCCCTTTCCAACTGTCCAACCTGTGCACGAATTGACGTAACTGTTCAAATGAACGGACCATTTTACTCTCAAAAATAAAATCGGAGGCCATCGAGCATTCTCGGGCCCCAATTTGACCCCAATCAACCTCAATGTCAGAGTGAAATCTCTTTGAATCATTCAAGGTAACTGAAACCCCTTTCCAACGGATCACCTCATGCATAAAACGGCATAACTGTTCGGACAAATAATCTATTTTCCCCAAAAAATTGAACCGGCGGCCACCGAGGGCTCCCAAGATCCGTTTGACCAAGGTTAACTCTTCAGCTCAAATGAGACTGAATGAATCTCTAAATGGAACTGAATACCCTTTCTAAAAGTCTACCTCGTTCACGATTTTGACCTACGGTATGAACGAATTATTCATTTTACTCCGAGAAGCCACTAAGCACTTCCAAGCCTCGGTTGACCAAGGTTAACTATTCAAACAGAGAAAAAATCTTTAGAATGTTGAATTACATATCCTAACCTTTCCAATGGTCCTCTTGTGTGCGATTCTGACTTACCATATGGACGAATGATCCATTTTCGTCCGGCGATCTCTCGTCCAAAGGATCGACATGCGCTTCCAAGCCATATTTAACCCAAGGTCAAATCCCGGAGCAGCCCAAAGGAATCTTAATGGTCTCTAAAGTAACTTTCTAACGGTATTCGTTGTGCACGATTCGTATCAACGGATTACATTCAATGATTATTTTTCAAAAAAAGATGCACGAGACAGCTAATTAGCAGGTCCCAAACCCTGCCTATTGACAGTGTGCCAAGGATTACGTGTCGATAGGTAGGATAAGGGAAGTTTCGATCATCAACCCCCTAACCTTATAAAAGGAGGGAATAACCTCACTACCAAGACTGAACACCAGAGATCCATCAACATTAGTGATCTCAGCAACATTCTCTCAAAATCAACGAAGTTCCCAATCTGAAGTTCCATTCAAGATTAAATTACCACCCTTTCATATAAAATTTGGCAAAATCATATTCTCTCTCATCCAGCACTCATATCACATTCAAGGGAGTCCATTCAAGATGAAAGATCAAGCTTCAAAGAACGTCCAATTTCTTCTCTCTCTCTTTAAATTCCTTGTTTTTGCATAAATTTCATTAGATTCATAATCTAGTTCCTACTTTAGTTCATACACATTAATATCTACATTTTTGTAGTATATTGCACATATTTTATTTTCTATAAAAACCCCCAAAATAAACAAAAAGAGGGTTACGCCCATAAATTCCGAACGGAATTATCCATCATACTTTTTCAAAACCAAAACACATTTTCTACACACACGTAGCCCTGTAAATGGATCGAATTTTATTCAAATCCGAATCCAATCCATTTAAGAAGATATGGATCATGCCTAAAATTCGATTATCCAATTACCCGATTAATCGATTACCTGTTTATTAAATGGAGAGGATTTGGATTCATATACTCCGATCCCTTAATAATCCGATCCGATTAAATTTTTTAATATATATATATATTGTATTTAATAATATTTTAAATATTTATTATAATAGTTCTTTATTTCATTATCTATTTTTTTGGAACATTTGCAAAAGAAATTTATGAAATAAGAGTTGAAAATAAAAATACTGCAAATCAAGTTTAAAATAAACTGATAATCGGATAATCGGATCAGATCCGAATCCATGAGAGACAGAAAGGGCGGGCTAGGTTCCTAACACCTTCCCATTTCGTAACTTAACGCCCGAACCTTTGATCTATTGGTTTCATATGCATCAATTTGTCTTTGATTTTTCTCTCTCGAAGTGGAAACATGTTTTTTTGCCTTTTTTTGCAAAATAGGCTGGCGTCTCCATCTCTTTATTAACCCCACACCGACAACGGCCAAAGCACCCCACAAAAGGGCGTGAGACCGCAATATTTTGAGGGATCCTCCACCCCCTTCCCCTCGAAGATTTTCCTGGGATGACCACATAGCACGCATAGATACTATCCTTCTAGTTCTTATGCGTACGTATTCAATAGCCCTTAGACCCATTCGAGAGTCATTATCCCTGTAATGAGATCTCTCTTATTATCTCGTTTGGACAGTTTGGGACTGCATAGTTTCTGTATAATAATATTCTTAGTGGCTTAAACTTGTTACTTTGGGAGGAATTTATGCATTCGTATCTTAATGTTCTCTTGGTACATACTAGATGATGCAATGTAACTATTATATCAGTTATCAATTGAAATAACACTCACACTTGCAAATCTACTCGTGTACTTGGAGAACTATGGGGATATGCTGTCCAATTTTCCTTAAATTGGAACAATGTGCATGAGTTGTTAAGCATATTACAGAAATATGCAGTCTTGAATGGGATAGGACCACTCACCCTTTAGAGTATATGGAGGAAATAGGAATTAATATTATAAGTGGTTTCTGAATTTGAATTTGAAATTTAAAAATCAAATATAAATAAGACATAATTAAATGAAACATACTATAAATTTTATACAACAAGTAATATGTGATTGTTTATACTAATGGGAACTAAATGTTCACAATTTTGTTTATACTAAACCACGAATATATGCTTCTTACCTATAATAGGTGATTGTTTGGAGTAGCTATGATGGGATATCCTAAATACAAGGAGTGGATGGGTGAGACAAATAGATTAGGGGATGTGTTTCGCATAGGTGCTAATGAATTTATGAAATATGCAAAGAGATGTCATAATGATGAAGAGTTTTCATGTCCGTGTGCTAGGTATGAAAACGTTAAGGTGTTTGAGTGGAAAAAAGTTAAACTACATTTGTTAAGATGGGGTATGCAAGATAGTTATCGATTTTGGAGTTTTTACGGGGAATCGAAAGTTCCTTTTGTCCCCGAGCAACCTTCACAATAACCTTCAACAAGTAGGATAGATGTACAAGGGGACGACATAGATCATAATATGTTAGAGGATTTAGTTGATGATGTGTACGAATGTCATGAAGTGGAAGAGAATGAGGTCACTAACAATGTACAAGGTTTAGGTGCTCATGAAGATATCAGGATAAACCTTTACGATGACTACCAATGTTTAAAATTTAAGGTGACCCAATCGTTATACTCTAGTTGTGAGAAAGATCAAACAACTTTACATGCCATGGTTGGTTTGCATAGTTTGAAGACCCAATACAGTTTATCTGGCAATAGCATGACATGAATTTTGAATTGAGTGAACGGCTTGCTACCCGAGGAGAATACGCTTCTAAATAGCTATCATGTTATGAAAAAAAGTTTGAAAGGCTTGGGAATAAAGTATAAATTGATTCATACTTATTTGTATGACTTCATACTATATTGAAAGGAGTATGAAATTCTCAATCGGTGTCCCGTATGCGATGAACCTAGATATATCCAATCTAGGTTTTAAAGATTGATGAAAGTTTTCAAATATTACGTCAAGAATAGACGATACCTTATAGGATCAATTGCATAGGAATACATAACCATGGAGTCATTAATCTATACTTGGGAATAAATGCCTGACTCGACCAGCGTTGATGACATTGATGAGTTCATCGATGAGGGTAGTCATGTGATGGGAAAATGAGTGAAATTAACGAGTCTGCAACATGAACAAGTAGCTCGTTATCTATTTGACACGCTTGAAGATGTCGAAGAATGGAAAAGTAAGTTTAAATTATATTATGTTTTACATTATTTTAAATTGTTTTATACATGTTAAATTTTTTAATACGTTCGTCACATTAATTTTATGCACAAAATATGAAGCCAGTAAGAACAATAAAGGACTGAAAACAACAACACAATCATATAGCGAATTTAGGTTGTGGTTGTCACACGAGGTAATTATAATGAAAATGATTGTTATATAATGTTACATTATAATAAAACTTTTCAACTAACCTAATTAATTTATCTATATTCTTAACTCTTAAAGACGGGTGATGCGACATTAAGGCGTGCTCGTCTATCCACTGGACCCTTGTTCAAGGCACAAGAGTATAAAAGATATCGATTGAATGGTTACGTATTCTGCGCAAGGGGAATTTCATACAAGGGTCTTAAAGTCTTTCGAGCGAGTGTGAGGGATAAAAACCTCATTAAAGCTGAAATGACTTACTATGGTGTAATTCGAAATATATTTGAATTGGACAATGTATGCTTCAAAGAGGTTGTATTTTACTGTGATTGGGTAATAGTTGAGGATAAAAATTCTTGTAAAGTTGATATTGGCACCAATTTTATCATGGTTGACTTGTTCAAGTAGAAGAGCAACAAACACATGAGCGATGAGTCATTTGTTTGGGCATTTCAAAAGGTAAAGCAAGTGTTTTACTCAGATTATATCAACAACGAGTCGTGGTCAATCATCCTACATGCGCCAAAGCATTTGAACAGTAGTGTGGATGACTTGGCTACTCCTATTGAATATTAATCCATTTTTTATGATAACTCGAATTTGAAATAATTTTTAAATTTTTAATAAGTATTCCAATTATCGAACATTAGTTCAATGCTTTTAATTCATTTGTACTTTATCATTTTATTGCATATAATATTTAAATTTAATTCTTAAACATTAATTCAAAGTCCATGTCTAGTGGGTATATTATTCTAGTGTTTTATTATTCTCGAACATTAGTTTAATGCTTTTAATTCATTTGCACTTGATCAGTTTAGTGCATTAATTTAAATTTGCTAGTATTTTGTTATAATATGGTTATTTATTTGTATTCTTCTAATTCATTTGGATTTTTACTAATAACAATAACATTTATAGAAAATGTCTTCTTCAGGGCTTGGTGGCAGCGGAGGCAACGAGGGTCCCCCAGCCCCTAGGCTCCCAAAATGGGGTAAATTGGGATCGACCATTGAGAAAAAGACAGAAATATTGGCAAGATACCTCGAGTTGGTGAAGACAATTATCGACACGGGGTACACTAATTGGAGGGAGGTACTAAATGATCTCAAGTTGGCTATTTGGGCAGCACTACAGGTAATGTATTTATATTTATATTTCAATTTTAATTTTAATTTCAATTTAAATTTCAATTTCAATTTATATTTATATTTATTAACAACTAACACTTACTTTCTTTTTGTTTTGTATTTGTTTGACGATAACAATTCGGCCTGCCCCCACAACTCCGCGATTCCGTGTTAGAGCAGTTGAGGGAAAAACATAAGACATGGAAGAAAAATTTGCGAGCCCGGTACTTTGGGAAGACCCGGGACTGCATTCTCAGACTGCGTGAGACCATCCTGCAGAAGAATCCGATCGCATTAGAAAAGTGGAAAAAGTTCATCGACAATGAGATCGATGAGCGACAATTGGCATCTCGCCAATCGGGAAGGAAAAATCGGGCAAAAAAGACGGGCGTGCACTAATCAGGGCGAACATCTTACGTCGAGGTGGAGCACAGGATGGTAAGTTTTTATGTTTCTATAATCATAGTTTTAGGTTATTCTGCATTATTTTATTTTGCGTTACTTACTAATTTTGCATTATTATATTTCAGGAGACGGGGAGTGGCCCTGGGGGTAGGCCACATAGGCTCGATGCTTATGTGAAAATTCGAACAAAGAAGGGAAAGGACAAAGAGGTGTCCCTGAGCATCGTGATCATGATTGTAAGTTATAAATGCTTAATTTTTGTTAATTATGTTATAATTTTTTTATTTACATAATTAACTAATCGTGTGCTTTTTGTCATTTAAGGCAAAGCTTAAGGAAGTGCATGAGTTACAGTCTGATGCCGACAAGGAAACTTTAGCTACGAACGCACTCAGACAAGTATTCAGTGTTTATCGCAAGGGGAGGACTTAGGGGGTGATCTCGCGGGTTGGAAAGTCTAGAATCATCAGAATGGAGATGACCAACATCAGGTTGGCTCGTCAGGGGGACACGCATGCGAAAAGCTATCAAGGTTGGAGGCGATGATCCTAGATATGTACGCCTTCATGAAGTATGAGTTGGGCAAGGGGAAGGAGAAGACGATGGAGGAGGACGAGGTCGAGGACGTAGACGTCACTACTTCAACGTTGATATGCACGGACTCATCGCTTTATGATTCAGTTACCATCTTGGCTCCTGTCCATCGGCCTATGTCAATAATCAGTTATTCGAGTGTGTTTGTAGTCGACATATATGATGGCCAGTGGATAGAGAGGGGGTTGAGGGACCCGAGAACCCTCCCGGATATGCCGATTCATGGACGTATCCTTCAAGACATCGAGTCCAAGGTGCTCGTCACGCATGTGATACCCAAAAAGGAGAACTCCACATTGTGGTTGGGTGAACAATGCAGTGTGGCGCATATTGAGGAGTGTCTCAATGCGTATATCGTGTGGCCTTCCTTCCTCATCCAACCTACTAATGACTCTATGCATTTATTATTTGTATATATTTTATTTGGACAGTTGGATTATATTTGTATTGTTTTGATTTGTTACACTTTGGTTTGGATATGGATTGTATTTCTACTTTATATGGAATTATATATGTAATGATTTGGTGCATTCTTTCTATTTTATTTGCATATATGCTTTTGAACAGGTACAATTTTGCTATAACATGTACAAATATACTATTGGGCAGTGGCAATGGTCTTACTACCTAGTAGATTTTTTTAAAATTCTGCCTAGAATTGTCAAGGTCTTTGATCGTGACAATTATTTTAGGGTTTGTCACGGTCTTTAATCGTAACAAAACTTGTCAAGGTTAAAGACTATGATAGGACCGTGATAAGTCTAATGAACTTGTCACGATCTTTGACCGTCACAAATACGTGACAAAACAATTGTCATCCTAAGACTTGTCACGGTCATTGGCTGTGACAAGTTTGACTTTGTCATGGTCAATGTCCGTGACAATTCGATAGTTTTGGTGTAGTGATAATTGCAAAGGATTGCACATTTTGAATTTTCTTGCACACAGATACAATTATGTCAAAGGAGTCACTATTTTCTATTATAAAACTAAGAAATAAGAATATAAGCAAACAACATTCCATCACAAAATAAAACCTTTCCTCCCCAGTGTATTCGGTCTTTGAGGGACCCATTAAATCAACATATACTAGCTCTAAGGGTTTTGAGGTAAAAACATCATTCAACTTCTTATAGCAACTTTTGATTTGTTTCCTTTTTTGACAAGTACCACGCACCTTTCTCATGTGTTTGGCTAGTTTGGAAAGACCTGATATTTTTTTTTCTATCAAGACTATCCAAATCTTTATAATTGATGTGCATTAATACTTGGTGCCACAAATGAATTGGTTAAACTTTTGCATTTTGACACACTGTATTTGTCACACTCACCAAGATATAGCTCATTTGACCTATCCACTATCGTCATTCAATCATCTATCTCTTTATTCACAAGACACTCACCTTTTGAAGCCAAAACCTTCATGATACATTTATGGCACAATGTAGGTTTTGGCAACAGAATCAAAATAACCAAATGATCTGAGGCTACACGAGTATAAATATAATTATACAAATTTTCTCTATTTATAAGTGCAAGGATCCCTGATTTAATGGTTATGGAAATTCAAAATTTAAATAATTACTAAATGAGAAATTAATCCAATTTTGAATCAATGTAATGCATATTCGATGTGTGTTATCTTTACCCAATTTTTCTTTCCTACGAATTACCATATGAGAATGACAGATTCAATTAAAATAAATTAAGTAAACAATCACACAACGCCACAATTCATGAGGAAACCCCATAATGGAAAAAATCTCGGACAACCTAGCCTACAAAACTTCACTATGATATGAGGATTTATACAGGGTGATAGAAAGACTTACTCATTTACACAACTTCTTCAAGCCTGATGCAATCTTCGATCCTTGAACTTTATCATAAGAACCATATGAATCTATCAACATCTCATAACTCAATCCAATTGCACATCTGTATACTACGATCTGGACTGGGCTTCCAATGACAACACGGAGGCCCACCATTCCAAAATTCTCAAACTGTGAAGAAAAATCTTTAATTGGGATCAAAACATAAGATATATTAACAAGATTAATACATTGATTCTTGGATCTCAATGATGATGCTGGAAATAGCACCACCAGGTAAGGTGTTGACAAGCTCAAGCAAGCGATAACAATGGAAGAAAAAGGGAATATAAGTGTATATTTGTAGGACGGGGCGACGAGAAGAGGATGAACACTTGAATATAAGTGGTTCATCCAATCTGGCTAACATCCACTGTGAGTGTGTGTGAATAATATCACTGAATGGAGGCTCTAATGGCCATAAATACAAACTCTCAAGCTTTCTCTATCTACTGTGTAATTTGATAGAGTTTTAGCTAGGGTTGTGATTTTTGTATCCTTTTACAAGGTAGAGGATGACCTCTATATATAGTGCTTGGGGGGTGTAATGTACCTCCAAGCATATAATGAGCATGTGCATAAGCATTGAACCAGTATGAGAGTGACACCTGACTGATCTCAACTAAGCAATGATGACCTCAATATTCCCTCACGTGGAGGGAATAATTCAGTTATAACAGATTTGTCCATGTGTTCCAAGTTATACATGAACGTGTAGAAGCTCGGTTGTCCTTGGTATGAGTACGAGGTTGGATAGGTACAACCCTTGCTTTGTCTTCGATCAATGTTCCATGAAGACCTCGGATAGGAAGGTCGATCGAGGTTGGACACGAGGTTCAATGTCGGCCAGGGCCGATGATGACATGATGTATGTTGATCGATCCTTCAAGGCTTTCGATGTACTCAGCTAATGAAGGGCTGAGGTAGATGTACAAGGTAACGGCAACATTGGCCATGGCTGACCCCGCAGATGCTGAGTTCTTAGCTTTAAGCTGACCTCGGTTACTTCCAGGTTGAAACGATGTTAGGACGTCAGTTGTGGTCGACCCCTGTAGGAAGCCACTGTTAATAGGCATCGTTGGGCTTCTATTACCTCGGCTCCAGTCTAGGCCGAGGTTGAGGTCTTTGGTCTCTTAGTTGTACTTTGGGCATATCAATCACCCCTATCCTTAGTTACCTATGTGATCAGGTGCCTAAGGGGTATGTTTGTCCGAGATTGAATTTCTTTAGGTGTTAATACTTTCTTGACAAGTGTCAGCCACTGGAGTAAATAGCGTGCCTGACAAGCGTGATGATCTTGGTTGTCCTTTGGGCTCCCAAGGTAATGATGGGCCTTGGGACGTGTGCACTCACACTTAAGGGTTTAAACCCCATTTTTCTTCTCTTTCTTTGTCATTCCTCTCCTACTCCTGATTTGGTTATCTCTGCAACTCTCTCTCTCTATAAGAGCTTGGTTGCTTCGTTATTGGGATTTCTGTGTTTCTTCAAATATCCTTTATTTCACAAGTCTTCAGGTATCGTCTCCACCTTACTCTGCTATTTTTAGCCCCTTTTATTCTTGTCTCTTCAATTTCGGGCGAGATTTTTGAGTTTTCTAGCGACTGCTTGCGTTTTTCAGTGGTACTAGCTCTTGTTGTTCTTATTTGTTTTTGTTTAAGGTTAACGGTTTGATCCTTAGGCAAGTTGAGTCATGTTGTTTGTTCCTAGTTTAATTTCCCAAGTGTGAGGTCGTCCTCCTATGCTCAGACCTCTTTATCAGCTTTTAGAATAATTCACATCTCTTAGAGAGGACTTTAGCGAAGATTAGGCAAATAGAGAGAGCCCAAGAGGAAGCTCGTAGGGCTGAGGCCTTCCCCCTCAGACCTATCTTTCCACCCCCTCTGAAGGTCATATACCCCGAGACCTCTGTGCCTACAGAGATCCCAGTAGAACCCATCTCTATGTCTTAGTATAAGTCGTCAACCTCAAACCCTATGTCTGTGGATTCTTTTCAAGAAGCCATGGATTGTTCCATTAGGATGGATCATTCCCCTGATCAAGATGAGGTTTCCAGCCGGGCCTCTTCTAATAAGAGTTCTAGCACCTCGCATTCTTCCTCTGATGTTAAAATTATAGGACCCAGCGTGGCTGTTCCACTAATCCTAGACGCTATTCCCTTATCGACCGCCATAGGGGCTGAGTTTGCTCAGAGGTTCCCTGATGGTAATCCTTCGTCCACTCCACCCGACGTTGAAAAAGACGAGGATGATGATAGCGAAAGTGACATTGACACCTCGGAGGCAGTCGGGATAGAGAGCACTATCAGCGAACTCGACCTTCTTACCTTCAGACACCTGTATTCCATAGGTCCCTCCATTAAACTTAGGAGACCTCTGAGGGACGAGATGGCTTTCAGGGGTCGAGATGGTGAAATCTGTCTGTATGAGAAGATGTTCAAGTTAGGATTTTATCTTCCCATCCACCCCATCATTAAGGCCATATTGACCTATATTAACTTAGCCCCTTCCCAGTTATCCCGCAACTCCCGGAAGGTGATAATTGAAGTAATAGTTCTATGGAGGGCAGTGCACCATTCAGACCTTCATGTCCAGGTCTTCATTGGGTGCTACGTCCCTTCCTCTGTAAGGAATCACCCGAGTTATTACCACTTCTTAGCTCGGAAGTCAAATAAGAAGATGTTTCAGGTTACCCCAACTTCAAATCACAATTGGAAACCGCGATATTTCTTCGCCTCAGGGTCCTGGGAATTTGGCCCCTGTGCCCCCTTTTCATCCTTAGAGCCGAGGATGTCCCTGAGATGGGGAAAGGTGACAATGGCTGCTAGGGCCGAACTTGGGCTAACCCAGGATAATCTCCAAAAGGTCAAAGACCTTCAGGATCAGGGGGCAAATGGTCTGCTAGTTAAGTACGAGCATTTGATGACCCCCTACCATCTCTGTGAGACTGGCCTTGGGGGGAGTCCTCTGACCGATCTTCGTAAGTTGCTTTATTATTTCAATAAGTTATACCTCTGAATTTGTGATGATTCTGATTTTCTAACTCAGACCTTTCTATTTGCAGAGCGCCCAAAAGGGATTTTCGACGACCTCTGGGAGATGGCAGCCCCTAGTCTCACGAAGCTTGTAAAGAAATCAGGTCTAAATATTCCTCCTCCCCCTCCAACTACTTCAAGGGTTGAGGCCTCCAAGAAGAGTAAACCTGCCGACCCTACCCCTATGGATCAGAGGCAGAAGAAGAAGGGTACACAAGGGGATCATGCCATACCCATATCCTCTGAGGATGTATTAGTTGCTCGTCTGGAGCAACTAAAGATTGGTGACATCCTTATCGGCCAAAGTCTCAAGGCCCTGGATGCTATCGGCTCTGTTATGATCGACTCTGATAAACGCTCCTACCGTTCAATGGACACCCCTATGTTGGCCGAGTTTGGTCTCCACCGATCCATCTAAGTAAGACTTTTCTTTTGCTTTTTCTGAGTAAGTGTAACCTCGTTTTTTACTTTTCAAGTCTTGAACTGACATCTCTGCATATGTTCTGCAGGGTCTCCTCTCCTTGCACCAGTTTGTGGACTGGATTCTGAGGAAACTTCCTCTGATCGAGAAGGGAAAAGAGGCCCAGAAGATCGAGGCTGCCTTGAACGCTGAAGTGGAGCGTCTGAAGGCTTCTTTAGAGAAGTCTGAAGCTAAGGACAAGCAACTGGAGAAGAATATGGGCAATCTCCAAAAGTACCATACCACTACTCTGAAGACGCAGGCTGACTCTCTCCAGCACAAGGTTTATGTTGCTGTGAAGGCTACCTTAGATGATGCCTCCAAAAAGATCTTGGAGGAGTACAAGGTCTCTGATGAATTTGTCATCTTCGACTTCGATTACCTCGAAATGGGTATAAAGGCCACTCGCAAATGGGCTGCCATGAAGGAGAAGGAATCAGGGAGCCTTGCAGCCTCTAACTTCATTGGTCTGGGCTACGCTGATCCTCGGTTTTCTCAGGCCTTGTAAGAGGTAGAGGAGGAGGGAGGTGCCGCACCTACCGAGACTGCTCCCCAAGATGACACCAGGACTGAAGACGTTGGTCCTCAGGATGATGGGGTAGAAGTGACCAAACTCGGCCAAGGAGATGGGGGCATAGCAACTAACCCTGAGGCTGCAGAGACTTGACCACCTTGT
This sequence comes from Sambucus nigra, assembly GCA_949130495.1. NCBI lineage: Eukaryota > Viridiplantae > Streptophyta > Magnoliopsida > Dipsacales > Adoxaceae > Sambucus > Sambucus nigra. The sequence continues at coordinate 678,307,872 of OX422208.1, read as the reverse complement.
GAAGCTCTTTGTAATTTTTAATTTCCAATTCAAACTGTAACCTCTCATGACAAACTTTGTTACCTTGTGGCTTGTACTTCTTAACTTTATTCTATGTCAACCTCCGAATGGGGACTTATTTCTTTATTTGCTTAATGTTCTTTGAATGATTTTTCTGTCATGCAATGTGTTTGTGCTAAGGCCTGAAGCGTCCATATAATGTTTTCATAAGCCCCATAAATAAAATATTCACCAAATTAATGATGTTCAAGGTCTGAGGTCATCAACTAAGATGTCACCATCGTAAAATATTCACCAAATTAATGATGTTAAGGTCTGAGGTCACCAACTAAGATGTTACCCTCATAAAATATTCACCAAATTATCGATGTTAAAGGTCTGAGGTCATCAAAGTATGATGTTCACCTCAGACCTTGTCACCAAATTTTTATTTTTAAGGTCTAAGGTCATCAACTAAGATGTTACACTCATAAAATATTCACCAAATTAATGATGTTCAAGGTCTGAGGTCATCAAAGTATGATGTTCACCTTAGACCTTGTCACCAAATTATTATTTTTAAGGTCTAAGGTCATCAACTAAGATGTTACCCTCATAAAATATTCACCAAATTAATGATGTTCAAGGTCTGAGGTCATCAAAGTATGATGTTCACCTCAGACCTTGTCACCAATTAATGATGTTAAGGTCTGAGGTCATCAACTAAGATGTTACCCTCATAAAATATTCACCAAATTAATGATGTTCACGGTCTGAGGTCATCAAAGTATGATGTTCACCTCAGACCTTGTCACCAAATAATGATGTTAAGGTCTGAGATCATCAACTAAGATGTTATCCCCATAAAATTCTACCACTAGAGCATAATGAACCAAGAACTGACACGAGGACCAATCTTCTCAATAGTAATCTCTTCATAAGATTATGCATTTACATAGAAACTCTTTCAACATCACATGTAATACTTTTTTAGATGATCAGCATTCCAAAGGTTCCCCTTCAAGGTTTTCTAGCCTGTAGGTCCAAGGTACAACCTCCTCGATTACTTTGTAAGGGCCATGCCAATTTAGGTGGTGCTTGTTTGCTTTCTGCAATGTCTTCTTCAACATGAGGTCTCCTACAGCTATGGGTTTTGATTTTACCCTTTGATTATAGAATTTTGTTGTTCTCTGCTGGTAAGCTGCCTGCCTGATTTTTGCATCTTCCCTTCTCTCTTCGGTCAAATTGAGGTTAAGTCTTCTCTCCTCCCCATTCTTCTCAGGGTCATAGGTCTAAAACCTATGAGTGCGAAGTCCTATTCTATTGCTATGGCGGCCTTTGAGCCATGTGCTAACATAAACGGGGTCTCCCCCGTTGGTGTCCTAGACGTTGTTCTGTAGGCCCATAACACAACATAAACCTCTTCAGTCCATCTTCCCTTAGCTTTTTCTAACCTCTTCTTGATCCCATCAAGGATCGTTCTGTTTGTGACTTCTATCTGACCATTTGCTTGAGGTTGTTCAGGAGAAGAGAAAAATTGCTTTATCCCAACTCTTTTGCAATAATTTTCTAAGGAAGAATTCTTGAACTGGGTTCTGTTGTCCGAGATGAGAGTGTTTGGGAGGCCATGTCTGCATATGATGTTCTTCCAAATAAATTGGAAGGTCTTCTGCTCTATAATCGTGATCATCGGCTCGGCCTCTACCCATTTGGAGAAGTAATCAATGGAGACTATCAGGAATCGGTAGTTATTTGCAGCTCTTGGTAGGGGGACCCACTAAGTCAATTCCCCATACTATGAATGGCCAAGGGGAACTAATTGACATCATAGGCTGATGAGGTTGATAGGGTGATAGTGGAGAATCTTTGACATTTATCGCACCTCTTCACGTAGGCTGCAGCATCCTTGGCCAAGGTCGACCACCAATATCCTTGCGTAATAATCCTCTTAGCCAAAGGTCTTCCTCCTATATGACTGGTTCAAGAACCCTCGTGTACTTCTTGTAGGACGAGGGGAACTTCTATGGGATGAACACATCTGAGGAGAGGTAATAGGAATCCCTTCTTATATAGGATGTCTCCTACTATTGAGAACTTTGCAGCTCTGCACCTCAGTTTCTTTCTCTCTAGTTTTGATTTTGGCAGCTCACCCTCTCTTATATATATGATAAGGGGGTCCATCCATGAGTTCCCTAGGTTCAAATTGAGGCAAGGGTTACTGACCTCTTCTTCTTCAATGGTCGACTTGGGCAAGATCTCAATTGGGACTGTCCTTTTGATGTTTGTCCATGTCACCGAAGCTAACCTTACTAATGCATCTGCGTGACTATTATTTTTCTGAGGTATTCTCTTCATCTTTACCTCTTCGAAACCTTTGAGTATCGTTCTCACCCTCTTCAGGTATTTGGCCATCCTTTCATCCTTGACCTCATAAACCCCCAACACTTGATTAATAACCAACATTGAATCACTATGAAGCAGGAGTCGTCTTACCCTAAGGGTCTTTGCCAATGAGAGGCCTGCTATCATAGCCTCATATTCTGACTCTTTGTTGGATGCCTTGAAGTTAAACCTTATAGCATATTCAATGTTAATACAATCCGAAGCTGAAAGTATTAGCCCTGAACCGCTTTCGCTTTCGCAAGAAGACCCGTCGACAAAGAGGTTCCAGATGTCTTCATCTGACGAGAAGCTCCCTTTTGACATGACTCTATGCCTGAAGACGTATCGGTCTGCCTCATTCTCGTCTATTCCATCTCTGGTTCCCTTGGATACAACCTCTTCCAGATCTCGAAAGACGTTGTTATTTGACCCCTCTGTAGCCTCTAGGTTATTCTCAGCCCTGACCTCTTCCCATGTGAACTCAGCGATAAAATCTGTAAGTTCCTGCCCTTTGATGGCCATGCTAGGCTGATAAGTAAGGTATTACTCTCCCAACTCAATGGCCCATGTCATAAATCTACCTAACTTCTTCGATTTATGGAGGACCAATCTTAGTGGGGAGTCAGTGAGGATGACCATTAAATGGGCTTGAAAGTATGGCTTCATCTTCCTAGAAGCATGTATCAAGGCGTAGGCTAAATTTTCCATATGTGGATAATTCTGTTCAGATCCTTGAAGGGCCTTACTGTTGAAGTATACAGGACTTCGGACCCCAACGTCTTCCCATACTATGGCTGCACTTATAGCTTATTCAGAGACTACTAGATAAACATATAACTTTTCTCCTATTATGGTCCAGGATAAGAGTAAGGGAGATTCGAGGTAGGACTTGAGTTGGTTAAAAGATTCATCACACTCTTTGTCCCATTCGAAGGGCTTTCTAAGTACCTTAAAGAACGAAAGACACTTGTCCGTCGCCCTGGAAACAAATCTGTTGAGTGGAGCTACTCTTCCAGTTAGCCTTTTAACGTCCTTGATGCTTCTTGGTGTCTTCATGTCAAGAAAAGCTTTAATTTTCTTAGGGTTCGCCTCTATTCCTCTCTTATTGACAATAAATCCAAGGAACTTCCTAACACCTACCCTGAAGACACACTTCACTGGGTTAAGTTTCATTCTATAGAAGTCCATAGTATCGAAGGTCTTTTCTAGGTCTACCACGTGAGTGCAGGCCTTTAAGCTCTTTGTCAACATATCGTCTATGTATACCTCCATAGTCTTGCCTAGTTGAGCCTCAAACATCTTATTCACAAGACATTGGTATGTTTCCCTCGCATTTTTCAATTCGAAGGGCATAACCTTGTAGCAATATGTCCATTTGTCCATGATGAAGGTTGTCTTCTTTGAGTCTTCGGTATCCATGAAGATCTGGTTGTAGTCTGAATACGCATCCATAAAGCTCATGAGCTCATGCCCTGCAGTGGAATCTACCATCTGGTCGATCCGAGGTAAGGGATAGTTGTCTTTTGGGCAAGACTTGTTTAGGTCGGTGAAGTCTGCGCACATCCTCCACTTCCTGTTGGCTTTGGGCACTATGACTGCATTTGACAACCACTCTGAATATATGACTTCCCTTATAAACTTAGCCTCTTCCAACTTTCTGACTTCTTCTCGAATGACATCACACTTCTCCCTAAAGTAAACTCTTAGTCTCTTTTTGATTGGCTTAGCATCCTTAGTCACGTTGAGTTTATAGCACATAACCTCAGGGTCGATGCCAGGCATGTCTGCGTGGCTCCAAGCGAAGACACTCTGCCTCTTCCTCAAGAAACTTATCAGCTCTTCCTTGATCTCCACTTTTAAGGCTTTGCCGACCTGGACGGTTTTTTCTGGTTCGTCCTTATTGAGGATGATGGACTCTACCTCTTCCGCGGCCTCCCCTTTCTTCAACTTCGTTTCATCTCTGGGGTCAATTGTATCAATGTTATACGTGGTAGTTGCTCTCTTATGGGCCTCTTTTTCCTCAGCTGAGTTGAAGTAGAATTCCCCTGCTATGGTCTGGTCACCCTGAACTTCCCCTACCCCATAGGGGGGAAAGAATTTTAGCATCTGGTGGACCGTCGACGGCACGGCCTCGAACTCTTTAAGGGCTACTCTTCCTATGATTAGGTTATAGGTCGAGAAGACGTTTCCATCCATGACAAAAAAAATTATCTTTCGGGTTAACCTCTTAGGCCACTCATCGCCCATTCGTACGTCCATCTCATATGTGCCCAACGGATGGACCTTTTCACCGTTGAAGCCCATTAACGGATGATGATAGGGTACCAGTCTAGCTCTGCTAAGGCCCAGGCTTTTGAAATAGGGTCAGAACATCGCATCTGCTAAACTTACTCCATCTACAAGAGTTCTCTGTACCTCGTATCCATGTACCCTTGTTTTGATTACTAAAGGGTCATCATGCAGAGCTAGGATGCCTTGGAAGTCGAGTCGGGAGAACCCAACTATAAGATTGTCCATATCCACCTTCTTTCTCTTCTGCTTGGTTTTGGAAGACGTCAGATTTACCACTTCTGGCTTGGCCACTGCCTTGGCCTCCTCCATGTGAGCTTTTTGGTCAGCCACTTCAGAGCCACCCCTTGCTTGCCCTCTGCATATGGTGTTAACATCGAAGGAGATCATGCCAACCCTCTTCACTGGGGCGTTCTCAGCTTTTGGTGGGAGGTCTGGATCATCTTCATCATCACCGTCCGAGTCATCGTCTCTTCTTGTTGGAGTATCGTCACGGCATCTATCATTTCTCTTCTTTTTAGGGTCATCTCTTCCCTTTTTAGGAGCCTTGCCATCAACGTACTTTCTCAACTTTCCTGATTTTAACATTTTTTTAATCTCATCCTTTAGGGCGAAGCACTTGTCTGTAATATGGCCATGGTTGGCGGAACTCGCACCACAAGTTCTAGTTCCTCTTATGTGGAGGAGCCTTCAGCTTCTCTGGCCATCTTAGGGATCGGTCATTCTTGATCTCATTGAGGATGTATTCGCAGCTTACAGTTAGAGGAGTATAACATGCAAACTTATCATCAGCCGACCTTTTCTTTCCATCCTTCTTTCTTTGTAACTTCCCGCTTCCATTGCCGTTCTCATCCTCATACTTTGAGGTCATGGCCTCTTCAGCATTCATGACCTTACCTACAGTTGCCAATAATTCTTCCATGGACTTGGGGGGTCTTCTGCGAGCTTTCATAACAACTTCCCTTTCCGGAGACCTCCTATGAGAGCGGTCATAGCTATACTCTCTTCATAATCTTCCACCTCTAGTTTTTATTTGTTGAATCTAGCAATGTAGTCTCTTACACTTTCGTTTTTGCCTTGCTTGACATCCAACATATGGGTGGTCTTCTTTTGAGGTCTTACCCCAAAACAGAAATTGTGAATGAATCGTTCAGTGATAACTTTGACTTCAGCGTATGTCGTTGTTGAAAGCCAAGTTAGTAAAAACCTTGTAATACCTACAATATATAACAAACTCAACTGTATAGGTAAGTAAGGGTATCAATCCACTTCCAAGGGAGTAAGCTAGAGACAAATTCAATTGTAATTCACTTTTTATTTTCTTTCTATTCTTTTTCACTTTTCTACTTTTTTTAGCTTTTTCATTATTAAAACAATAGGGTGAGATGATGATTTAAACTAAACTGAACTAAAGGTGAGATGAAAACAACTAACTAGAAAATGACTAAAATGAAAACAAAGTCTAACACTAAAATAAGAGATAAAGTGAGGTAAATAATTGTGACAACAATCAAGGAGTGGGATTACACCACAAATTTTAGTTATTCTAATTAATTAATTTAATTATTTGAATTCTCCCAAATTAATATCAAAATTACTAACCAACTCTCGTTGCAAGTGTAATTATAATAGTAATCTTTTAGAAAATTAAGTTTAACACCCCACAACTCTAGAAAAATATATCTACACTCCTTTTAATTAATCACCCGCTAGGATCGATCAATTAACATTTATGTAATTCTTAAAAAATAAATTTAGAGTTGAAATTCAAGTTATAATACCCCACTTAAGAAACTCCTATCTCTAGTTCGAATCTAAAATGGGTATTATAACTAGAATTTCGATTTTCTCTCGAAAATCATTTACCCTCTCTCGAGGCGTAAATCTAAGGGTGAGGGATCAAAATTAACATTCAAAGGGACTTTTTGAGTAATTAAACTAATAAAAATAAAATAACATTAAATAAGGGTTTTACCCCACCCTTTGAAAGGGGATTTAGCCTAACATGGTATGAAATATGACAAATCAATAATCAAAGGCATAAAATAAATGAAAAGAGAAGAGAACAATCAGACTCAATCTCTTGAAGTGAAATTGAACTCTTATTTACTTGAAATCAAGAAAAAACCATCCAATATGAGCATCCAACAATAATCAACTCAATAATCAACTCAATTGAATTTCACACATTTATCACTCACAAATATCTAAAAAAAATAAAAATAAAACTATTTACAAATATTTCTACCTAATTTATTCTAACCTAACTCTCTACTTTTCTCTTTCTATTTGATGATCAAAAAGCCCTTCAAAGTTCCTTTAAAATGATCTCCAACTCTCTTTAAATAGTAGGTGCAATGGATCTAGGGGTATTTTTGGGTATTGGCTTGAGTGTGCATGGAAATGGTGAGAGGAGTGTGAGGTCATGTGGGTGAGGGGATTTGAGAATAAAATCTAATTTAGTTAAAGGGAGTATAATGGGAAGTTGGGGTAGAAGAGTTAGTTGGGAGTATTTGGGTAAAAGGGTTTATGTGGGTTATTTGGCATATGGGGTTTAATTGAGTTTTGATTTTGGTTGTTGGTTTAGAAATTGGCAGGTGACATCGTGGCATTTGTGGAAATGAGTTTTGGGACTTGAGATGGGTTATTGGATTGAAATGGGTAAGGTGAGTGGGTATGAAGATAGAGATGTGGAGCGCGGGTTTGGCAGGGGATGAAATCGGGTTGGACAAGGGATAGTGGGTCATAGGTTGGTAGAATTTCGGCCATGGGTGCCAGAGGTTTGGGTGTTGTCGGACGGGGAAGTATGTGACACCCCGACTAATTAAATATCGGGTAGCTACTCCTTTATTAAATTAATACAAAATGCCAAGTTGGTTCAGTTAATAGCATCACTGTCGAAAACATTTTAATGATTTCTAACCACCTAGTATTTAAAAAGTAAGTTGTCAAATTTTAAATTAAATCTGATTAACATGCGATAAATGAAATGTAAAAGAATGACATCACCAAACACCATAAGGTCTCAATAAAGTAACCAACAAATAATAATAAGTCTGGAGGAAATACTCCTCACAACAATCTCAATATGGAAATAGATGAAACAAGTCTGCATCCTGAATTAAGTACAAACCAAAGTCTGAATAACTGAAATATAAAAAGTCTCTAATAGAAATGGGCGACATGCCCTACAAATGATGAAACTGAATATGGAGTCAAGACTGGAAAATGAGGCGTCTAATATCAAAGTCCTGTAACTTCCACAACAGCTATAGCTCGTCACCTGAATATAGATCCTATGGATGGTGTCCATGTGGCTGGGCACCTAAAAAGGTTTTTACAAAAAATAGATTTGAAAGCAAACGGGTCAGAGCCCGAAAGTGGAGAGTATTTTAAAAAACAGAAAGTGTTTTAATGACATTTAAAATAATGAATGCAAAATACATGTTAGGATGTGCTCTCACATGAAATACTCACCTCTCGTCTAACTGTGTACTCCTAACGTTCCTGTACCCATTCATGTGTTAGTTATATCTAACTAAACCGTCATAAGTTCTAACCCAACTACTCGATTCACAATATGAATTCCCAATGTTATCACTTAAATAGATAGCTTTACTTAAACTCGGATTCTCAATTTTTAACATTACAATTCACGGCATGTTATCCTTTTTTTTTTAACTTCTCAAGGAGTCACTATAAATTATTCTCGCAATTTAAACATAACAAATTCCTTTTCATTGAACCATATATTATTCACATCATAAATATACAATACACGCACCCCGAGGCTAAGCTGTGGTGCACACATACTCTGCTATCCATCCCGGTACATCACGTACATAAGGATTACAAATTCCGAATCTCTCAGGAATTGTTAGAATAAACACCACACACAAAAATGGAGGCGAACATAATTCAACATATCCATGGTCACGTACATACCTACGCTCCATAGTCAGCTGGATTAATAACTCACAATTAAGTCATTCCCTTGAACTATGTCCTCTAGGTACCACTCTAAATCCGGGCACACAAGGATTAGATGGCCCTAAGCGAACGTAAACCTCCCGTGATAGCAAGTATGGTAGGTATGTTATACACATAAAAATCATATACATATACTAAGCATGCACACATCTTAGATATCTCAATATTAATAAAGGTATTTTCTACATCCTTATAACATTATTCCAATTTTATACATTTTAAGTCTTCCGATGATATATAATGTTGACTGTCGACACATCTCACGTCATAGATTCTTGTACTTAAAACCTATCTCAAACGGTTTATTAAGTTTCCTATTATTCCCACATATAACATTATTATTCTTAGGGTCCTTACTTCTGCCCCAAATCTCATTTCATCAATTTATTCAAATTTACTCTTTTAATCCTAATATTATCTCACTCATCGAGTTTCATTAGCTTTTAGAATAATTCCTCAAATTGAATTCTAATTAAGGTCCAAATTTTTTTATAACCATACCTACTGGTCTTCCTTAAGTCTAAGGATATTCATAAAGTCTCCAATAATAATTTTCTAAGGGTTAACATCATTAAAATTTAACTAGGAAAATTTTACTCATTCTGGGAAGGTCGATCGATCGACCTTGAACCTCGATCGATCGATGGTGGTCGATCGATCGATCGCACTAGGTAGGCTACGGACTGCTTCGTTTTGCTGTCCTCAAATCATCCCAAAACTCCATTATAATGCATGAAACTCTAATCTAACGTTATAATATCATCATACAACCATCCTACAACATTGCTAACGTTCTAAAACCAATAATTCATCAACCAAGGGCTTTATTTGGATCAAAACTTCATCAAGAACCCTAATTTTCTATTTCTTTCAAGAACATTAAAAAATCTTTTCTTAAATCCATTTTTAGATCATCAAGGGTTAAATTTTGAATTCATAATTCGTTCAGAATATGTCTACATGCAATTCCTAACATAGTTCATAGTTTTAATCCTCAAATTCATGGGTCTATATCAATCTTTCAAGACAAAATTCGATAATTTCCTAAACATGGAAGAACACATTCATGGAATTAATTGTAACTAAATCACTTGCCTTATGTTCTTCAGATTTGTTGTTGGTTGAAGATGGAAGAATTCTCCTCTCTCTCTCTCTCTACAAGTTCTTCTCAAGATGACAATGGAGGTGGGGGTTAGTTTTTGGCAAGTTTAATATTTCTTAACTTCTCCCGTAGCCCACTACTTAGATTGGGGTTGAGAATGGGTTAGTGGGTTAAGACTAAATCAGATTTTTAACTCTAATTTTCGTGGGTTTAAATTCCCAAAATTCCGAATTTACCAAACTACCCTTTTGGGTTGCCGGTTTGGCCTAAAAATGCCCCGGGACCCAAACTAAACCCCCGGCTAGTGTTTTCTGACTATTTCGATCCTTCCGGACACGTTGGCGCACTCAAAATGACCATACGATTGATAAAAATAAGATTCACTTTTTAATTTAAATAATTACATTCCTGACGCGACTGTCACGGGCGTCCCAACAAAATTTCTCAAATTGCCGTATTTCTAACTCACGACAAAATTCAATATTTTCAATATTCATATATTTCCATATATACACATTATAATCAAATATCAACTCACATCTCGTTAGTATTTTATCCTGATTAATTCTCAATTAATTCACATTTAATTTAATTAATCCCACAAATAAATATCGATAAAAATACGGGGTATTACATACTTTCCCCCTAATAACAGAATTTCATCCTGAAATTCGGAACTAGAAAGTACCTGGTAAAAAAAACTCTGGATAACGTTCGCGCATCTCATCCTCGCGCTCCCATGTGGACTCCTCGACATTATGATGCCGCCACTGAACACGTACTAACGGAACTATCTTTGACCGCAGTTTCCGCTCACTTCGGTCCAAAATAGCAATCGGACCCTCCTCGTAGGAGCTATCGGGCTGGAGATCGATGTCCTCCAAAGCAATGTGAGAATGAGCCAAATCATCTCTGAGATATTTCCTTAGCGAGGAAATATGAAACACATCATGAATCCTGTGTAAATGCTCCGGTAACCCAAGACTATACGCAACAGACCCAATCCGCTCGATGATAGGAAATGGTACCACGTATCTCGGTGCCAACTTCCCCTTCTTCCCAAATCGCATAATCCCCTTCATAGGAGATACTCTGAGTAAAACCTGGTCCCCCACTTGGAACTCCCTGAAGAACCTCTTCGCATCAGCATAGCTCTTCTGCCGATCCCGAGCTACCCGAATGCGACTCCGTATCAATTCTATCCTTGCCAAAGTATCCTGAATCACTTCCGGCCCAAGTAGTTTGTTGTCCCCCACCTCCAACCAACATGCTGGGGAATGACAAGGTCTACCGTACAACGCCTCAAATGGAGCCATGCCAATAGTGAACTGGTAGGAGTTGTTGTAAGCAAACTCCACCAGTGGAAGATACTGCTCTCATCCACCCCCAAAATCAATGATGCACATACGCAACATGTCCTCCAATATCTGATTTGTATGCTCGGTTTGCCCATCGGTCTACGGATGATAAGCCGTACTCAACCGTAATTCCGTGCCCATGGCCTCCTGAAAACTCTCCCAAAACCGTGAAACAAATATCTTGTCTCGGTCAGACACGATATTTAGGGGCACACCGTGAAGTCTCACTATTTCTGCAATAAAAAGCTGGGCATACTGTCCCGTAGTGTAGTCTGTCCTTACGGGTAGAAAATGAGCAACTTTGGTCAACCTGTCCATAATTACCCAAATGGATTCGTGACCCCTCTGTGATGTAGGTAACCCCGTGATAAAGTCCATGGATATGCTCTCCCACATCCACATCGGGACCTCTAATGGCTGTAGAAGTCCTGCCGGTCTCTGATGATCCACTTTTACCAGCTGACAAGTGGCGCATTTAGAAACAAACATGGCAATATCTCTCTTCATCCCGCTCCACCAATACTGTCGTCTCATATCTTGGTACATTTTGTCCCCACCGAGTTGTACCGTGAACTGTGAGCCGTGTGACTCTGCCATCACTTCGTGTCGTAATTCTTCCCCTTCTGGAACTACCAGTCTCTCATTGAAGCGTAATCCCCCGTCTGAGCTAACGGTATAGGACTCGGCTCCCTCTGTTAATAATCGAACTATCTGCTCCTGACAGAACGAGTCATCTGCTTGTGCCTTTACCACTTTCGTGACAATCTGCGGTGTAACAGTCATCACCGACATGAATGATCGGGACACTGCATCCTGGTGTCCCAACTCCTTCCACTTTACCTTCCACACCCCTGCCACTTCATCTACTGGCCTACGACTCAACGCGTCTGCTACCACGTTAGCCTTCCCCGGGTGATATTGGATATCAAACTGATAATCCTTCACAAACTCAAGCCACCTTCGCTGCCGCATATTCAAATCCTTCTGCGTGAATAGGTACTGTAGGGACTTATGGTCCGTGAATAATCGAAACTTCTCCCCCAAAAGGTAATGTCTTCAAATCCGTAGAGCAAATACAACTGCCGCTAACTCCAAGTCATGGGTGGGGTAATTCTTCTCGTGAGGCTTAAGCTTACGGGAAGCATAAGCTATGGCCTGACTCTCCTGCTGTAATACACCTCCAAGTCCTTGTAAGGACGCATCGGTGTAAACTAGATACTCAACTCTCGGTCTCGGCAATGCTAACACAGGTGCTGAGGTCAACTTGTCCTTCAAATCATCGAATGCCAACTGACAGGCATCACTCCAAATGAACGGCACACCTTTACGAGTCAGATGTGTCAAAGGACCCGCTATCTTTGAGAAACCCCGAATAAACCTCCTGTAGTATCCTGCTAAGCCCAAGAAACTATGGATCTCAGTCGGTGTCGTGGGCTGTCCCCACTCCCTCACCGCGGATACCTTCCCCGGATCAACAGATATCCCCCGTTCGGAAATAATATGCCCCAAAAACTGAACCTCCTTCAGCCAAAACCCACACTTCTCATACTTTGCATACAACTCGTTCTGATGTAGCGTCTACAAAACCTGCCTCAAATGCTCGGCATGCTCCTCCTCGGTATGGGAGTAAACCAGAATATCATCAATGAAGACAATGACAAACTGATCTAGGAACTCTCTGAACACCCTATTCATCAAGTCCATAAACACGGCTGGAGCATTGGTCAAACCAAAAGGCATAACCCGAAACTCGTAGGAACCATATCTCGTTAAGAAAGCAGTCTTCGAGACGTCCTCTTCCCTGATACGCAACTGATGGTATCCCGATCGCAAATCAATCTTCGAGAAGAAAGAAGCTCCTCTCAACTGGTCGAATAAGTCATCGATTCGGGGCAACGGATACTTATTCCGTATCTTGACCTTATTCAACTCCCGGTAATCCACACACAACCTCAACGATCCATCCCTCTTCTTTACGAATAACACAGGGGCACCCCACGGCGAAGTACTCCTCCGAATAAACCCCTGACCCAACAACTGCTCAATATGATCCCGTAACTCTCTCATCTCAGCTGGAGCCATACGGTAAGGTGCGCGGGCAATAGGCCGAGTGCCCGATGTCAAATCAATCACAAAATATATCTCCCTACTCGGAGGTAGACCAGGTATATCCTGAAATACATCGGCGAACTCACTAACAACTGGTATCGAATCAAGTGGTATCACCACTTCCTTAGAGGTCTCCTCCTCTATATAGTACAAATGAGTGGACGATCCTCCCTCAGGGCGAGGCATCGCCACTAAAAACATCTCCTGCCCGGGAATGGCAAAGATAATACTCCTACTAAAACAGTCAATCATGGCTGGGTACGCAACTAGCCAATCCATACCAATAATGGCATCATACTCGGTCATCTCTAACACTAACATATCCGCGGGTAGAGTAAACCTCCCAATCTCTATACCCACGCCTCTACATACAAGGGAAATCACGGAACCCCTACTCAACGGCGAATCTACACAAGTAACCGTACTCTCGGCGGTGTCTAATAACCCAATGGTGCGTGCAAATATCATAGCAATGAAACAATGTGTGGCCCCCGTGTCAAACAAAATACGCCCCATAGTACCCTGAATAGAGAACATACCCTCAGTAGCCGGTGGATCCTGTGGGGCGGCGACCTGCTGGAGCTGGTACACTCTCCCATACTGAAGCTGCCCCTGCTGAATTGGGACCGCTGGAATGGGTGGTAATGCTGCCATCTGTGGTGGTGCCGGGAGGGCGGCGGGAAACATAGGCCTCTGTGGCTCGTGTCGAGCACCCTACTGCTGCTGTTGTGGGGCTCTGCCCTTGTCAGGACAATCCTGACGTTTGTGGCCAATCTTACCACAAATGAAACACTTTACCTGAAAGTTTCCCCCTCGCTGTCCCTACTGACCACGGCCCTGGTGACCATTACCATTTATGCCCTGGCCTTGCTGGCCCTGGTGAAACTGCTGCTGTTGACCATTTTGACCCTGATGGGCGTTCGGACCCTGATGGCCCTGCCTAAAACTTTCCTGTCCGTGCCTGAAACCCCCTGATCGGAATCTCTTAGAATCCCCCTACTGGGAACCCTGATCACCCTGCCTATACCGACCCTGAGCTGATTGTGCCCCGCTGGCACCATTTCCCCCTGTCCTGCCCTGATGGCTGGACTCTCCTGATCGCTTCCCCTCTGTCAAGTGAAAGCGGTGGTCCTGGCAATGGAGCAGTGCAGCGTTAACCACGTCAGAATAAGTGGCCAACGATAGATTACCCAATAAGTGCTGACGGATCCTCCAAGTCAATCCATCTGTAAACTTCTGAATCTTTTTCTCTTCTGTCGGTATCTCATCCGGGACAATGTTCAGTAAATTAGTGAATTCGTCCTCATACTCGGCCACAGTCCTTCCCTCATGTCTAAGGTTCATCAACTTCCTCCTCATTTCCGTACGAACAGCTGACGGAAAATATTTGCGGTCGAACCGCACCCAAAACTCCTGTATCGTGAGAGTATCTCTTTCCTCCGCGGTGGTAATAGACTCCCACCACTGCAATGCAGATCCCACTAGCTTGAAAGTAGCTAGTATCTGCCTCTGAACATCGGTGCACTCATACATCCTCAAGTGCCTCTGAATATCCTTCCTCCACTGACTAGATACCACAACATCGGAGCTACCTGCGAACTCCGGAGGGTGTGCTTTCTGAAAAGCATCATGAACGCGTTCCCAAGCAGACGGGAATGCGTGTGTCTGAACTGGCGCGGCTACTAGCGCCTGGGGCGGTGCCTGCTGTACAACGGCTAGGGCGGCATTTACCGCATGGGCTACAATAGCTGCAACTTCGGCGGCATTCATGGTGCCCTGTACTGGTGCTGGCTGTGGCTCTGGCTGTGCATCCCTAGGAACTCGCTGCGCCCGTCGTGGAGGCATCTGAAATGAGAGTAAAGTCTATAAGTTTGCAGTTATAAACTTAAAATAGCTGAAGAGCGAATCATACATAAAAGAATACAACAGTCCTAAAATATAGGGCTCTACATCAAACAAAGCTCAGCGGAAACATAATAAGCCGTACAGATCCTAAAGGACACTAGAACCTGATGCTCTGATACCACCTGTGACACCTCGACTAATTAAATACCGGGTAGCTACTCCTTTATTAAATTAATACAAAATGCCAAGTTGGTTCAGTTAATAGCATCACTGTCGAAAACATTTTAATGATTTCTAACCACCTAGTATTTAAAAAGTAAGTTGTCAAATTTTAAATTAAATCTGATTAACATGCGATAAATGAAATGTAAAAGAATGACATCACCAAACACCATAAGGTCTCAATAAAGTAACCAACAAATAATAATAAGTCTGGAGGAAATACTCCTCACAACAATCTCAATATGGAAATAGATGAAACAAGTCTGCATCCTGAATTAATTACAAACCAAAGTCTAAATAACTGAAATATAAAAAGTCTCTAATAGAAATGGGCGACATGCCCTACAAATGATAAAACTGAATATGGAGTCAAGACTGGAAAATGAGGCGTCTAATATCAAAGTCCTGTAACTTCCACAACAGCTATAGCTCGTCACCTGAATAGAGATCCTATGCATGGTGTCCATGTGGCTGGGCACCTAAAAAGGTTTTTACAAAAAATAGATTTGAAAGCAAACGGGTCAGAGCCCGAAAGTGGAGAGTATTTTAAAAAACAGCAAGTGTTTTAATGACATTTAAAACAATGAATGCAAAATACATGTTAGGACGTGCTCTCACATGAAATACTCACCTCTCGTCTAACTGTGCACTCCTAACGTTCCTGTACCCATTCATGTGTTAGTTATATCTAACTAAATTGTCATAAGTTCTAACCCAACTAATCGATTCACAATATGAATTCCCAATGTTATCACTTAAATAGATAGCTTTACTTAAACTCGGATTCTCAATTTTTAACATTACAATTCACGGCATGTTATCCTTTTTTTTTTTAACTTCTCAAGGAGTCACTATAAATTATTCTCGCAATTTAAACATAACAAATTCCTTTTCATTGAACCGTATATTATTCACATCATAAATATACAATACAGGCACCCGAGGCTAAGCTGTGGTGCACACATACTCTGCTATCCATCCCGGTACATCACGTACATAAGGATTACAAATTCCGAATCTCTCAGGAATTGTTAGAATAAACACCACACACAAAAATGGAGGCGAACATAATTCAACATATCCATGGTCACATACATACCTACGCTCCATAGTCAGCTGGCTTAATAACTCACAATTAAGTCATTCCCTTGAACTATGTCCTCTAGGTACCACTCTAAATCCGGGCACACAAGGATTAGATGTCCCTAAGAGAACGTAAACCTCCCGTGATAGCAAGTATGGTAGGTATGTCACACACTTAAAAATCATATACATATACTAAGCATGCACAAATCTTAGATATCTCAATATTAATAAAGGTATTTTCTACATCCTTGTACCATTATTCCAATTTTATACATTTTAAGTCTTCCGATGATATATAATGTTGACTGTCGACACATCTCACGTCATAGATTCTTGTACTTAAAACCTATCTCAAACGGTTTATTAAGTTTCCTATTATTCCCACATATAACATTATTATTCTTAGGATCCTTACTTCTGCCCCAAATCTCATTTCATCAATTTATTCAAATTTACTCTTTTAATCCTAATTTTACCTCACTCATCGAGTTTCATTAGCTTTTAGAATAATTCCTCAAATTGAATTCTAATTAAGGTCCAAATTTTTTTATAACCATACCTACTGGTCTTCCTTAAGTCTCAGGATATTCATAAAGTCTCCAATAATAATTTTCTAAGGGTTAACATCATTAAAATTTAACTAGGAAAATTTTACTCATTCTGGGAAGGTCGATCGATCGACCTTGAACCTCGATCGATCGATGGTGGTCGATCAATCGATCGCACCAGGTAGGCTACGGACTGCTTCGTTTTGCTGTCCTCAAATCATCCCAAAACTCCATTATAATGTATGAAACTCTAATCTAACGTTATAATATCATCATACAACCATCCTACAACATTGTTAACGTTCTAAAACCAATAATTCATCAACAAAGGGCTTTATTTGGATCAAAACTTCATCAAGAACCCTAATTTTCTATTTCTTTCAAGAACATTAAAAAATCTCTTCTTAAATCCGTTTTTAGATCATCAAGGGTTAAATTTTGAATTCATAATTCGTTCAGAATATGTCTACATGCAATTCCTAACATAGTTCATAGTTTTAATCCTCAAATTCATGGGTCTATATCAATCTTTCAAGACAAAATTCGATAATTTCCTAAACATGGAAGAACACATTCCTGGAATTAATTGTAACTAAATCACTTGCCTTATGTTCTTCAGATTTGTTGTTGGTTGAAGATGGCAGAATTCTCCTCTCTCTCTCTCTCTCTACAAGTTCTTCTCAAGATGACAATGGAGGTGGGGGTTGGTTTTTGGCAAGTTTAATATTTCTTAACTTCTCCCGTAGCCCACTACTTAGATTGGGGTTGAGAATGGGTTAGTGGGTTAAGACTAAATCAGATTTTTAACTCTAATTTTCGTGGGTTTAAATTCCCAAAATTCTGAAATTACCAAACTACCCTTTTGGGTTGCCGGTTTGGCCTAAAAATTCCCCGGGACTCAAACTAAACCCCCGGCTAGTGTTTTCTGACTATTTCGACCCTTCCGGACACGTTGGCGCGCTCAAAATGACCATACGATTGATAAAAATAAGATTCACTTTTTAATTTAAATAATTACATTCCTGACGCGACTGTCACGCGCGTCCCAACAAAATTTCCCAAATTGCCGTATTTCTATCTCACGACAAAATTCAATATTTTCAATATTCATATATTGCCATATATACACATTATAATCAAATACCAATTCACATCTCGTTAGTATGTTATCCTGATTAATTCTAAATTAATTCACATTTAATTTAATTAATCCCATAAATAAATATCGATAAAAATACGGGGTATTACACAGTAGTCAGTGTCGTTATCGGCAGTGGGAAGGGCTGAGGTCGGCGCCGGAGGCGCTGGGTTAAGCGGTGGTTACGCCGGCCATTTTGGGGGATCATCGGCGCTGGTGGGACGTCGGAGGGTTGGTAGGGCTGGCGAGGGGCGGGTCTGGTTGTACAGGGAATAGGGTTGCCGGCGGTAGGCTCAGTGCGTGGCTGGAGCGCCAGCGGGTTTGGGGTAGGGATGAGATGGTATGGTGATGGAGTTTTGTTTGTTTATGGGGATTTAGGAGAGAGAGGGTGAAAGGTTGAAGATGGTAGGGGGATTGAGTGGGTGAGGGTGTAGGGGAGTTAGGTGGGGGTGAGGATTAGTTTGTGTGTATGTATTGTGTATAAAAGTAGGGTGTGTGAGTCAATTTGAACCCTATTAAAATAATGAAAATAAAAATTTGTAAAAACTAAAATTAAAACTTTTAATCTATAAAGTAAAACTAAAATAAAAGAAAGAAAAGAAAAAAAAAACTAATTAAAATTAAAATCAAAAGATCTAAAAAGTAATATATAATAAAACTAAAAATAAACTCTTAAAAAGATAATGTAAAATCTAATAAAACTAATATATAAATATAATCCTAAAAATACCAATCCTAATAATAACTAAAAAGTAATAAAAATAAAAATAAAATAAAATTATACTAATAAAGATAAAAATAGAAAATAAACCTAGAAAATACTAAATAAATCTAAAATAAATCCTAAAAATAAAAATGACTCAAACTAAAAATCTAAAAAATGATAAAAGGACACAAACAAAACGCACACAGGGTTTAGGGTAGGTTTAGGATAGGCTTAGGCTCGGGTACACACAGGAAATTGGGTATTTAGCTCCATTTTAACTGCAAATTTCCTGGAAATATAGCTTTTGACACCGCAACTGCAATTAAACCTACACAATGAACAATTAAGCGCATAAGACCCATATTGTCGAGAATTAGCAACTAAAGTACGTCTATTTGGGGTATAAATTGTACAATTTTGGGTGCTTTATCATTCAGCTAAGCCCTTACAATTCTCTATTGAGTTCTTCGGGAGAGAGGTAAACCAGATATGTGCAGCTCCTATCAAGTCCCGAGGAAGGCCCGACACTTCATCTCATCTAGTATTGAGTAAATGTCCGTTGCAGACTGGTACATCTCGATATGATGTACAGGGTTGGTACTACCATCATACTTTGGAGACACCGTAGGTGGCTTGAATTTGGCAGGGGTTGGGAAGCTCACTATCTTAGCCACGAATGGAGAGCCCTTTGAGAAACCTCTTTGCAGTGGGTCCTGGCTTTTGATGAGGTCTCCTATCTTTTCCTCAAGACGTTGGATAGAGTCATTATATGGCCTTGCAATGTCGTCCTAGTCGAGGTTGTCCCCAGCCACCTCCAAGAGGTGGACTGAGGGTTCCCCAACTGCAGCACAACGTCGATTGTTGACCTCCTCTTGGTCCTTACCTCGTCCTGGGTTAGGTCGGCCTTGATGAGGACGACGTTCACCCTCTTCCTTTGTGATCCGGCTGCACTTCTCGACCTGGACAACCTCTGTCTTAGGTCATTTACTGGGTCGAGCCTTTCAAAGGCCGACCCTCTGCTCGATCGGTCAAAAGCTGATCCTCTTTATGAGTCCCCATCACCTCTTCTGCCTCCACAACCTCGACTCTGCTGGATAGGACGTACTGTGTTATTTGAAACCTCATACGGCTCCCAACAATCTTCTACCTCAAAATCATCATACCTATCCTCAGGGTAAGGGTGTTCTTGCCTCCCCAGATGCAAACGTCTAGGGTCAGCAACGTCCCTCCTCCGCTGAGGCATAGTTAGTCTTTTTGCGGTGCCTGGGGTGGTCCCATGGTGTTAGGATGAGTCTGAACAGCCGCCGGAGTGATCATCTCCGGTGAGACCCCAGGAAGTCTTATCATATTTTGACTGAGTTGTGCAAATTTCTCCTTCATCGCTTGCTATGTTGCAGCCAAAGAACTCAAGGCTGATACCACTTTCGCAATTTCGGACTAGGGCGGTGCCTGACTGGAACTAGGTCCTCCAGCATCAGGCAGTGGGAGAGGTGGTGGTATCTCGGGTGCCATATGTGAGAACAAAAGAGCTTGTAGAGTAAATGAGATTAATACCTTAATGGACCTCTTTCAATGGTGATACATCTCCACGTAAGGGGTGAGTCCTGGTTCACCACCAGAGTCTCCGGTGAGGTTAAGCAAAAATTGAGGAAGATATAGCTTCTCGTTCCCACAAACGGTGCCAAAATGATGATGATGGAAATAACACCACCAGGTAAGGTGTTGACAAGCTCAAGTAAGTGATAACAATGGAAGCACAAGTGAATATAAGTGTATATTTGTTGGAGGAGGTGAGGAGAAGAGGATGAACACTTGAATATAAGTGGTTCAGCCAATCTGGCCTACATCCACTGTGAGTGTGTGTGAGTAATATCACTGAATGGAGGCTCTAATGGCCATAGATACAAACTCTCAAGATTTCTCTCTCTACTATGTAATTTGACAGAGTTTCATCGAGGGTTGTGATTTTCGGATCCTTTTATAAGGTAGAGGATGACCTCTATATATAGTGCTTGGGGGGTGTAATGTACCCCCCAAGCATACAATGAGCATGTGCATGAGCATCGAACCAGTATGAGAGTGACACCTGACTGATCTCAACTAAGCAATGATGGCCTTAATATTCCCTCACGTGGAGGGAATAATTCGGTTATAACAGATTTGTCCACGTGTTCCATGTTATACATGAACGTGTAGAAGCTCGACTGTCCTTGGTTGGTACCAACCTCGGCCTGGATGAGTATGAGGCTGGCGAGGTACGACCCTTGCTTTGTCTTTGATCAATGTTCCATGAATACCTCGCCCAGGGAGGTCGGTCGAGGTTGGATATGAGGTGCAATGTCGTCCAGGGCCGATGATGACATGATGTATGTTGATTGATCCTGCGAGGCTTTCGCTGACCTCGGCTGATGAAGGTCCGAATTAGATGTACAAGGTAGCGGCAACATTGGCCATAGCTGACCCCGCGGATGCTGAGTTCTCAGCTTCAAGCTGACCTGGGCTACTTCCAGGCCGAGACGATGTTAGGACCTCAGTTGTGGCTGACCCCTATAGGAAAACGCTGCTGATAGGCATCCTTGGGCTTCTATTACCTCAGCTATAGTCCAGGCCGAGGTTAAGGTCTCTGGTCTCTCAGGTGTACTTTGGGCATATCACTCAAATAGGGTATAAAGTGGTGTTAGAAAATTTTAATCTGTGAAAAATGCACACTAAAATAATAAAAATGCCATCTCTTTATAGTTTAAAAACCCTAGAAAAGGAAAACATGAAAGATGAGAAAAAGTGTGATCTTATCCGAACAATTTTAGAGTCTCGTTCAAACGACATTTGATATCTTATTTGAACAACTAACGCATAGTCCTTGGAACGAGCTTCTAATCATAAAAGTGAAGTATGGATATAATGTTTTCGCTAGAAGCTTGTTCAAATAAAAATTGATTATCATTCGAACGAATAAAAAATCTCATTCAAATGATAATAAATTCCTCATTATAACTAGAATGCAATGTCAACAGACAAAAACATATTTTTCTCAAATTTAATTGCTAAATTATTTTATGTTGAAATACATTTAAAGTTCCAAGGATTAACATATTGATTCATTTATACCTTTTCAAGATCCCAAAGTGAAGATGCATGAAAATGACAGAAGTTGTTGTAACTTTTCGAAGGCCTCTTCAAGTCTTCAATGCATAAGATTAAGGTACATACTCAAACAATCCTAGCCTTTGACTCAAAATACTTTTGTCTAGTGGAATAAAACTAAATATAAATTTTCAATATTCATTACAAAATTTTTCCTTACATTATCAGAAGAGAACTTAGCATGACTAGAGTTCATGAGATTACATTTTTTTAATGTACATCCTCACACTCCCATACATTAGGGAAACTTCATATTAGTCCCTCTTCATAATTTATCAAAGGGAAATTTACCGTTAGGTCCCTTGGTAATAATTTTTAAACATTTAAGGACAATTTACAATTAGGTCCACTTGTTATGCCACTATCTTGGAATTCTACAAGAAGAGAATTAGTGGACCTAAGTGTTTAAAATTTGTCAAAATTCCTTTAGTGTTTAAAATTTATTTGTGAGGGATCGAAGAGTAATTTTCCCTTTATCATATTATCGAAAGTTTCGTAAAAGGCATTATTTGTATATATTGAGAGATGGGGAGAGAGATGTCTAATTAATATTTTATTTTTAAGATGATTTGTAGAACAAAAACGAAATGAAAATAAAGTTATTTTAAAACAAGTCTACAAGAAATGGGGAATCCTAAAAAATATTTTCCAAACACATCAATTGTATGATCATCGTCAAGGGGGGGGGGGATTTGAAACAAAGAGAATTCAAAAGTAAAAACAAATATTATAATGACAACAATTTAATTGAAAACATATAATTTACTATCTTTTACTTCACGTCCTTGAGTTAATAATAATAATCTCAAGACATGATGGGAAGAATCACTGGGGATGAAAGAAAAACATTCATAGAACTGAAACTATACAACGGACGAACTACGTATTTAAAAAAAATATTAAACGCCTCATCAAGAACAATAGCAACGTCATTAAATAAAGACACAAGATTACTATATCAATCAAGTGTATCACAAGATATATTTATCCATTAAGTGAGACTTGAGCTAATAAGTTCAAGGCATGAATTAAGCCCACTCATCAACCACTGCTTAATGGAATGCCAAAGCTTCATCAACAAAGTCTCAAATAATAATTAATGTGATCAAGCTTCAAAAATTCAAGAGCAACTTGACCAAAGTAGAAGTGCTATGTACGGTATAAAACTTCTTAACCATAATCATTCTATTGGCTTAAGCATTCACACCCATTTAAATAATTTTTTCAATATTCAAAAAAAACTTTTAAGGTAAAAATGCGTAGAAAACCTAAAAGATTTGACCCAATCTTAATTGATTCAACTATATATGATTTTTTCGGGCTTCATTAAAATAGATTAAAAAAAACTAAGACTTAGGGTTGACTCAAAGTTGAAAGAGTTGACTATGAATAAAGAGTTGAATTTTCAATTTAGATTCGCTTATGTCATATTTTGAGAGCAATAACGGATAGTTTTTAATAGGGAACATATACTCATGTGAAACTAAGGGCACACAATTAGAATATGTTACCTAAGGGCACACACTTATAACTCAAAAATAATAAGGACAAAATTTTGACATACATTTAATAGGGAACAAATACTCATGTGAAACTATTATTCTTACTATTTTGAGGTTCAAAACATATGCACAAGGGGCACATATTAACATTTTCAATTTTTATATCAAGACTTGAAAAGAGTGCACTCGCGTTCAAATAAGGAAGTTATTTAATTAAACTCGATTTTTATCAATTAAGTCCTAAACATGCATCTTGGTGTGATTGATGATGATAAAATCAAGCAAGAACAATCAAACACACAAAAATGAGGAAAAATCCCCCAAAGGGGCAAAACTTTTTATTTTCACTATAATATTGTAAGGAACGGTTACACGGATTATAGTAAAAATACAGTGACACAGAAATACCCACGGGTGTCAGTTCTATAGTCAGCGGCTGGAACTTTCCCTTCCCAATAGGGTAGCAATGAAGAAGAAGGACAGTCTTCTCCATAAGGGTTGAACAAACACGAGGTTGTGTTCTTGGGTTACAAAGGATTCACAAAGGTATGAAAAGTTGTGTGAATCAAACCATGAGTCTTGGGACTCAAAAAGGTGAAGACTTATAGTATTTAGGACTCTTAAAATCGTCTATGAAAGTCTTACAAAATAAATCCCCAAAGTTGGTTTAAATAAGAAAACATGGGCCGAAAAAATCTCAACACGATCTGTTCAATTTTATCTCGTGCGGATTGGTCCGCTTCTGGTGTCGGACCGGTCCGATAACGGATCGGTTCCATTTTGAACAGGGCCTCTTCGGTTTACAATCGATCCAGGGTTAACTGGTTTAAAGCAATAGCGGATCGGTCTGACTTGAGGCGGATCGGTCCGAAGGCGGATCGGTTCCTTTTTTAAATGGGCGGACCGGTCCGGTTTACCAGAAAATAGATTCCATGTTAAGGAAGCTTTGATAATCGGATCCGTTGATGTAGATGCGATCTTGAATTTCTTCAAAGGTGTAATGGCGTACGACATATAATATGATAATGGACAAAAATGTCCTTACAAATCTCCCCTTATGTCTATACCGGTACATACATAAAAATCCGAATTATCAACTAACAAATTTTCCTATACAAATCTACCCTTCCATGAACCCAAAACTGAAAAGGTACAAATGAATAAGTCTTCATCATTTGCTCTTCAAGTCTTCAAAAATAATCAACACTTTTCTCATCAGGGTGTGCAATCAATTGATCTTTAATCTTCGTATCTTCGTACCTACACACATGAGATAAAGAAAAATACCAAGTGACGTATCGAGTTTGAAATGAGATAAACATATATACCAATTTATGATATAAACACTCAAAACTCAAAACTCCCCCATAATCTGATAATTCGTTCTCCCCCTTTTTATGATGTCCCCAAATAGACAAATGAGAAGAATAACTCAAACAAGTAAGGTCGGGGTGTCACAAGGAAAGAAACTTCTATTTTTGAATTTTTCAAAATTTTTCATACGAACTATAAGAAGTCACACCATGAATAAACACAAAAACAACCAAGTCGATGATAGCGTAAATGTATAGGTGTGATCAAATTCGATAGGAAAATCAATGCATACAAACATGACATATGTGCACGATGAATATCGGATACTCCTATCGAATGAACTCAAAATCTTCCTTTGTTGTAAAGATTTGGAAATATTAGACATTGACTCAATCAAATCAACAAATTAAAGCTCAAAGTGATTTCCACACCAATAACGTCCAAAATGATTTAATGATTTTCAGGACTTTCAAGGAAGTGAAAACCCTTTTATAGTCTCCAACCAAACTCCCTCAGATATATATTTTGAATAGAGGCGATCTAAATTCTTAAACTTTAGAGAATTGATGGTGAATCCTAATGGCCCATATTTGGCATATATTGCTTTTTATTGCCTTTAATTTTTTTGGGGCTCTTTTAACCGCTTTGGATCCCGGATAATAAAATTCCTCAATTTTTTAGGTCCTTTTAACGGTGGCTTAGAATCGTAAAGGCTAAATGAACCTTTCGCAACCCTTCCCTGGTTTCAAATAAACACACAGTCTCACCAAAACGGTTTTTACATGCATTCCAATCTTGTCAAGTTTTACCGCATATTGTATGTTGTATAGATAGAATTGAGATGGAAACACTCAAGCCAATATGTGATATACAAGTGCAATAATAAAATAAAGCTGTGCATGTGTGCAATAAAGGAGATAGGTGTCAAACATGTAGAAAGTTATCACTAATCACATCTCAAAGACTCCAAACATTGTAAAGCACTGGATGAAATGATGTAGCATCTCAAATCTCTATCAAACAGTCACATGAATAAATGAAATGAATTTGTGACTCGGCTATCTTAAATGCACATCCATAAAAGGTGCAAATAAAATACAAAAATCTTTTTGTGCTTTTTTAAAAAATTTTGTAAAACGAAAATATTTTTGGATTTTTCAAAAAAAATAAATATCTGTACAACAAGCAATAGTACATATAAAACAAACTAGCAATAGGAAGCATATGATATGAACACGAAAAAGCATCATATCCTAGACATAGACCAACCCCTTAGTCAACTGTGCAAATCCCCAAAGCTTCCTGAGACTCTCAAATCTAAGGGCATCTAAAGGTTTCGTGAAAATATTGGCTAACTGACAGTTGGTGGGTACAAAACTCAGGGATACGAATTTCTCCTCAACTAACTGACGTATAAAGTGCTCGCGTATCCTGATGTGCTTTATGCGTGAATGTTGGACTGGATTGCGGGATATTTGTATCACACTCGTGTTATCACAGGAAATAGTCATGGTGTTCTGGGAAATCCCAAAATCCTCCAACATTTGCTTCATCCACAAGAGTTGCGTGCAATAACTCCCGACGGCGATGTACTCAGCCTCCGTAGTGGATAAATAGATGAATTTTACTTCTTGCTCAGCCAGGAGACAAGAGTAGAACAAAAATAGAAACACCCACCAGAAGTGCTCCTACAACTATCTACATCCCCGTCCCAATCGATATCCGAATAGGCGGACAAATGGTCATTGGTATCAAAGGAATACCAAATACCTTATGAGAGAGTCCCACTCACGTATTTGATAATACGTTTTAGAGCGAGTAAGTGTGACTCTTTCGGGGACGCCTGATATCACGCACAGACTCCAACACTAAAGGCTATGTCGGGACGACTGGAAGTCAAGTAGATAAGACTATCTATCATACTCCGATACAAGGTTTGCTCTACGTCCTTGCCTGATGTGTCCTTACTAATCTTGATAGAGGTACTCATAGGGGTACGTGCATTCTTAGCGGAGTCTAAACCAAATTTCTTCACTAGGTCTCTAGCATACTTAGATTGGAAGATGAACATCCCATCCTCTAGCTGACGAACCTAGAGACCAAGGAAGAAAGTAAGCTCACCAACCATGCTCATCTCAAACTCACTTTTCATCTCCTCCTCAAAGTGATGAGCATGTTGGGATCATGTGGATCCAAAGACTATATCGTCAATATAGACCTGGGCAACCAAAATAGCACCGTCATCTCTCCTGACGAACAACATCATATCAACTCCACCTCTCTTGAAGCCACGGGCTAAGAGATAGGAAGTAAGTCTCTTGTACCAAGCACGGGGTGCTTGCTTCAAACCATACAAGGCTTTCCTCAGATAGTATACGTGCTCCGGGTGCTTAGGGTCTTCAAACCCTTTTGGTTATTCCACATAAACCTCCTCATGTACAATACCATTTAGAAAGGAACTCTTGACATCCATCTGATATAACTTGAAGCGCAGATGACATGCGATGGCGAGTAGTAAGCGGATGGACTCATGCCTCGCAACAGGAGTAAATGTCTCCCCAAAGTCTACACCTTCTATCTGTGTGTAGCCTTGAGCGACCAACCTAGCCTTATTTCTGATTATGGTACCGTTTTCATCCATTTTATTCTTGAAAATCCATCTGGTACCTATCACATTAGTCTCACTAGGTTGGGGAACAAGTTCCCAGACATTATTCTTTTTAAACTGAAGCAACTCATCCTGCATAGCAGATATCCAGTCTTCATCCTTGAGAGCTTCTTTATGATTCTTGGGCTCGACTTCGGACATGTAGCAAAAATGGCTAACAACGTTCTCAAGCTGAGCATGAGTCTTGACCCCTAGAGTGGGATCACCAACAATTGCAGAAGGGTCATGACTCTTACGAACCCAAGCAGGTGTGTACCCTAGCACAGGAGTAGGGACCACAGAGTGTGGGTGAGGTACAAGTAAATTACTGCTAAAAACATCCTCATCCTCACACTGAAGGCTAGAATCAATAAACATCGAAGGTTCATCATCTTGCACGGAGACGTTTATTGACTCCATAACCTTAGAGCTCTTTAGCTTAAAATACCGGTACGCTCTACTATTCGATGAATAGCCTAGCAATATTCCCTTGTCGCTTCGGGAGTTAAACTTTCCTAATTGCTCTCTATCCCGTAGGATGTAGCATTTACTCCTAAAAACACAAAAATATGCAAGGTTGGGTTTCTTGCCAGTCCACAATTCATAAGGCGTCTTAAGTGTGAGTGGACGCAAGTAAACCCTATTCACCGTGTGGCATGCAGTAGACACTACCTCTGCCAAAAATCTCCTAGAAACCTTACAACCTAGAAGCATAGATCTAGCCATTTCCTGGATCGTCCTATTCTTTCTCTCAACAATCCCATTTTGTTGAGGAGTCTTCACAGCAGAAAACTCATGTTTGATCCCAATGCTATCACAGTAAAGATCTACCTTTGCTTCCTTAAATTCAGTGTCATTGTCACTACATATCTTGTTAATAGTGACTCCGTGTTGATTTTGCAGGACACGACACTTGGTCATTAAGAACTCTATAGCATCGGATTTCTCCCTCAAAAAACCTACAATCGAGTATCTGGAGAAATCATCCACCATCATGAGGATATACCTCTTTCCACCCAGACTCTGAGTACAAGTAGGACCCATAAGATCCATGTGAATAAGCTCAAGTATACGAGAGGTGGTAATGGAATGCAACTTCCTATGGGGGCTACAAATTTATTTTCACAACTGACAGGGTCCAAAAACCGTTGAAGTCGGCCTTCCAAGTGATGGTAAGCCACATACTAGGTCCTTTTTAGCTAAATGAGTTAGATCTCTAACGTTCACGTGACCTAAACGTTGGTGCCACAAATCCATAGGAGTGATCGTGGCGTTGTTGTAGATAAGTGACGAAGTGGGCACAGTCCCATAGCAATTATCCTCGGTCCTCACCCCTTGCACTAGAAGTTTACCGGCTTGATTATAGACATTACATGCGTCCCGATCAAAATTTACGGCAAAGTCATCATCACACAGCTGGCTAATGCTGAGAAGATTTTCTTTCAAACCTTTGACGTACAAAACATTCTCTAACTTAGGAAATCCTGGTAACTCTATGGTACCTTGTCCTACAATGCTAGACTTGCTCCCATCTCCAAAAGTGACTCCACCATCCTTGTAATCCTCAAGGTGGGTAAAAAATGAGACATCACATGTCACGTGTCTGGAGAATCCACTATCAAAATACCACTGTGAGGTATTATGTGCTTTGAGAGCGACATGAACAACAAAGGACTTTTTATCTTTCTTAGGTACCCAAGAAGCGGTAACCTTTTGTTTACCTTTGTTGCTGTTGGTTTTAGCCGAAATATGAGAAACATTCACTGACGGTAAAGACATCCGTCGGAATTCCTCCATCAAACTCTGTGATGTGGCAGCTAAAAACTCAACTCGCTCTCTCAGTCTGGTGAAATCATCAGTATGCTGTGGTGGAGCAGTAGTACGTCGTGTCCGACCCATATTATAGCAAAACTCTGAGGTGGCCTTTTCTTTTGCAATATGTACAAAAGAACACAGTCAAAGGCGGACCTTAGTTTGCTTTTCTTGGTCGAACTCTCCTTCGAGGTTTTTGACGATGGCCATAAGGAGTCATAGTAAACTCAGGAACTGGTCCGGGTGCAATTTGGGATGTGGAAGCACCATCATAACCAATTCCCTGCCTATCACCAAAACCTAAAGCGGGGCCGAGGAACATCTTTCACATCTTCCCAGATCTGTCCTCGATTTGTACCTTGACTTCTCGTGCTTTCTCAAGATCATGAGTAAGTTGGGCTTCAAGTTTCTTCCGAGTCTCCACGGAGGAATGGAGCTCACTCGTAAGACTAGCCACTTGTTTAGTCAAGCCCTCTCTCTCTTTCTCAAAATAACTCTCTCTCTCTAAACAAACTCTCTTTCTCAACACAGGCAGACTCACTCTCTCTTAAGATAGTGCAGGTGGAGGAATCTCTTTCTCTCTCTCTTTTCTTAAGTCTTCCTCTAAAGTGGTGATCCTAAGAACTAACGCTTTGTTACGCTTTTTAGTTTTAAAAGACTCAGAATATATCTCGGCGTAGGCGCGTTGAAGATCACTCTCGCTCTCACTTGTGTCATCCTCCCCCTCACTCACATCGATCTTACTATCTAGGTGTCCCTGTGAAGAAGCATCCTCATCGTCGTGAGGAGCACTAGAAGTACTCACATGACTATCCATGAATGCAACGAAGTTACACTCATTGGGTGACTTATCTCCCGAGTCCACCGACTCGACCTCACTGTCATCGCTAAGGGTAGCATTTAGGACAGCTTTGCCATTTTCTTTTTCAGACGAGTGGCACACTCAAACGCTCTATGACCCCTACCGTTGCACTCAAAACATCTCTCACTTTCTTTCTTAGGAGGATGTTTAAAATCTTTTTCATTTTTTTTTTCAAAATTATTTTTCTCAAAATTCTTTTTATCTTTAAAATTACCGTTTTTCTTGAATTTGAGAATTCTCTTGAAATTTTTAGCAAATAGGTTCAAATCATCTAAGTTAAAATCACACTCAGAATCAAACATATATGTCTCTCTTTTTTCTGGATGACTTTCCCCTCTTTCTTGCCGACCCCTCACTCTTTCTCTCCTGGGCATTAAGTGCAATTCCCTTATCTTTAGACTTAACAGATTTAGGAAACATATCAATTTCATACGTTTACAAGTTTCCTACAAGTTCCTCTAATTTAAGCGTATTTAAATTACCCATAGAATTTAACACAGTGACTTTAGGGATAAAACACTTAAGCAGTGATCTAAGAATCTTTTTAACAACTCTAGCATTAGGAATGTGTTCACCAAGATTAAAGCTAGTGTTAACAATATCAGACAGTCTAGCATAAAATTCATCAAGACACTCAGATTCAAGCATGGTGATTGTTTCAAATTGAGTTGTTAAATTTTGCAGTTTAGACTCCTTCACATCATTAGTACCTTCATGGGTAAGTTGCAAAACATCCCATGCCTCTTTTGACGTGGTGCACGTCATTATGCGTTTGAACTCATCAGGTGTGACAGACCCAGAAATAGCACTTAGACCCTTAGAATTAAAAGATGACCATTTAAACTCTTCTTCAGTCCATGTAGTGACAGGTTTTAAATTGGTCACATTTTCAAGAGTGACGGAGGGAGGTTTCCACCCTCTTTCAATCAAAATCCAGACACGTTCATTAATGGCTTTTAATGCAGATCTCATGCGGGCTTTCAAGTATGCATAGTTTGTCCCGTCAAAAACTGGCATTTTATTATATCACTTCTCCATTATGGACACACTCGTTTTCACAAATCAATTTTTCAGAAAATTGATATCTTAGAAAAATTTTGCAAAAAATTGGGAATACGCGATAGATTAGCGTAACCTGCTCTGATACCAATTTGAAAAAAGTGAGCTTGCGTTCAAATAAGGAAGTTATTTAATTAAACTCGATTTTTATCAATTAAGTCCTAAACATGCATCTAGGTGTGATTGATGATGATAAAATCAAGCAAGAACAATCAAACACACACAAATGAGAAAAAATCCCCCAAAGGGGCAAAACCTTTTATTTTCACTATAATATTGTAAGGAACGGTTACACGGATTACAGTAAAAATACAGTGACACAGAAATACCCCCGGGTGTCGGTTCTGTAGTCAGTGGCCGAAACTTTCCCTTCCCAGGAGGGTAGCAATGAAGAAGAAGGACGGTCTTCTCCACCAGGGTTGAACAAACACGAGGTTGTGTTCTTGGGTTACAAAGTATTCACAAAGGTATGAAAAGTTGTGTGAATCAAATAATAGTCTGGGGACTCAAAAATGTGAATACTTAGAGTATTTAGGAATCTTAAAATCGTCTATGAAAGTCTTACAAAACAAATCCCCAAAGTTGGTTTAAATAAGAAAACCTGGGCCAAAAAAATCTTAACACAATCTGTTCGATTTTATCTCAGGCGGGTCGGTCCGCTTCTAGTGCCGGACCGATCCGATAACGGATCGGTTCCTTTTTTAAGAGGGCCTCTTCGGTTTGCAATGGATCCGGGGTTTACTGGTTTGACTTGAGGCGGACCGTTCCGAAGGCGAATCGGTTCGTTTTTTAAATGGGCAAACCGGTCCGGTTTACTAGAAAACAGATTTCGTGTTCAGGAAGCTTTGATATTCGGATCCGTTGATGTAGATACGATCTTGAATTTCTTCAAAGGTGTAACGGCGTACGACATATAATATGATAATGGACAAAAATGTCCTTATAAGACTTTATACCACTCTAGCATCATTTTTCTTTAACAACAACAACAATGAAACATATAAACAATTTTGCCCCTTTAATTTAACAAAAAGATTCATTGAGAGTTAAAACGAAAAACAACGAACACTTAAAAGATTCACTTGCGCTTATTGAGTCATTAGTTAATCATCGAAATGAGTGAAAAGCTATTTTTGAAAGAAAAGTTTATCGTAGTTCTTTCCCTTTAACATTATATTTAAATTTTTTATTGTTATAAACTTAATTTTATCTTGTATGCCAGTAATCACGTTCTTGTGAGTAGTCAAGGAAGGAAGTAGTAATCTTAAGTTTTTTTTTTGTCAAAGCAATAAATTTATTAAACTATGGAAATTTTACAAGTAATATTACAAAGTGCATATCGTACCTTTGTGATATGACACATATCACGAATCAACTCCTAAAGTATAAAACGTGGAATCTGAACATACACCGTAGAAGAAAATAATTTAGAGACTGAATGAGCGACAAGAACATCAGCACACACATTAGCTTCCCTAAAACATAAGCATAAGGTGGCATGGTGAAATCTCCTGAAGCCGTCACGTATGGCCTGTATCAAATTCAGGTGATCTGTATGCTGGGCATTGTTCCTGTGAATATATGGAAGACAATTTGACTATCTATTTTCAACTCAATGCAAGTAATACCTTGAGTAAAGACAAGGTCAAGACCCAGTTTAATGGCTTAGATCTCCACTAAGACTGATGATGCAAACCCAAAATGTTTGGAGAAATCACATACAAACTCCCATTGATAATTTCGAATAATCCCACCAATTGCAGCATGATCCATAGTATGTGATTTTTCCCCATCCGCATTACACTTGAAGAATGAAGGCGACGGTGCTGACCAAGCAATAGTAAAAGCAAAATAGGGGGGATATACGTGGTCATACTAATTTACGCGCCTGATAATAGTTTTGGATGTGATGAGACAAGATGGACTTGAAAGAAGACAAAATTATGGGTGTATGTCGAAAAATCGCCTCATTGCGTGTGAGCCAGAACAACCAAAGAAGGAAAAAAGGTTGGAGTTGGTAGACTGGGACTCGAGCCATGGACTGTATGTGAGAGAGCTGAGTAAAGATAGTTGTAGGACTAAGGTCAAACAGATGCAGTGACAATCGGAGTTGGAAAAATATAAGACAGTCAGAGTAAATATGCATGTTGCATTCATCCAATTTGCAAAGACTGCACAGAGGAGACGATACTTTATGGTAATGAAAGAGCAGGTTCGTCGTTGGTAATGCCCTATGAACTAGAAACCAAAGGAAAAATTGCAGTTTAAGGGACAAAACACTTTTCCATAAATACCTCCAAGGAAGCAGGGGAAGGTTCTGGGCATATAATTGGTATTGAAGCCAATGATAGGCTGATTTACGGTTAAAAGTACCGTCGGGACTAGGCCACCAATACGGAACATCCGAGGATGTTTGTGATGGGACATATAGGGCATGGATATGCTTAATAACATCCAGCGAAAACAACTGCGCTAAAGCCGGAAGGTCCCACTGCCCATGAGAGATGAAAGTGTTAAGGGGAGCATCTAAAATATGAGGAGGAATAAACGGGTAGATGTGATTGAAAGACTCCTCCAGGATCCAAATGTGATTGCCAAACGAAATAGAAGTCGAACCAAGTCGCCATTTAATTCCAGTGGCTAAGGAAGGGATTAAAGCAGAGACTTTTCTCTAGAACCACGAGTCTGTGGCCTTACTAAGAGCCCCCAATAAATGTGTACCAAGTAAATATTTATGTGTCATAGTTTTAGTCCAAAGGTTGTGGGGCTCAATAAAAAGTTTCCAAAGTAATTTGATCATATAGGCTTTATTTAATGAGTGTAAATTTTTTCTGCCCAAATCGCCAGATTGTTTAGGAAGGGTGATCGTATCCCAGGGTACTGTAGCTGTTTTATGAGAAACTTTGGAAGCATTCCAGAAAAATAATTTAATTTTATTGGATAACATAGTAAGAATATGAGGAGGAATCGGATATGCAGACATGTAAAATACCCATAATCATCTTTAATATGTCCTTTATAATGATATGCTCTCCACTAATTTTGTATATGAATCCTTTCCTTTTGAAGTGTTTTTATGAACATCTGAGAAGTCATCGGTACAATGAGTGGCAGTATCTTTGTTTGTAGTAACCATAATAAGTATAAGAATTCCATTCATTTCACTCTTCCATTTTCTTAAAATTCATTGTTGTCAATAAGTCACTAACAAATACAAAAATTGATTTTCTAAAAACTAAAAATACAAGCATACCCATAATTTTAAGTAAATGAAATGACAATGGAAAATGTAATATGCATGTGATTTATTATGTTATATAGACTATTGAAGTTTATTACAATAACTATTATACAAAATAAGATTAACATTTATTGTATTTTCCAAAATTGTGTTACATCCATGAGACAAGTTCTAGAAAGTCTTTTTACAAGTTACCTTATTGGTTATAAATCTAATATATATATATATATATATATATATATATATATATGATGTATCCTCGTATTATTGTGCCACCTATACAGACTAAATACAAAAAGTTATGTTAAACATGGTGTCTTCTCATATAATTTTTTTTTGTATGAAACATATTTTTCCTCAATTAATAAATGTTAATATTTATATAATAAATAATTTTTTATATTTAACCCAAAAAAAATGGACAATTTTCTAAAATAGTTTATAAATTCTAAACGTTAACATTGCTTTATAAAAATATGTTTTAATAAAAAAATTAGATTTATATTTATAGAACATCTTTTTAAAACAATTTATTTAAAGAAATGAAGTTCAAAACTACAATTTTTAGAAAACTACTTTATAAAAATACAATTTTTATATATAATTAAATATTTTATTCTTATGTTTATAAAATTAGGTTTTATTAAAAAAGTATAAAAAAAGTGTTAACACCATAATTTTATAAAAAAATTATTATAAATTTATATTTTTGTAAAAATAGTATTGTTTAAAAAATAATTTTTATTTATAAATAGTCTTTTAATATATATATATATATATATGTGTGTGTGTGTGTGTGTGTGTGTGTGTGTGTTTTATTCTTTTTTGTTTTTTAATTCCCCTTAGATCATCATTAAATATTTTCCTTTTATATTTCAATTTTACATGTAAGTATTTGTTGGACATCAAATATTCTATTAATGAAATACATATATTCATTATCCATTTATAATTTTTTTTATTTTAACAGCATGTATCACACAAATATGAAATTGGTCTTTTAACGTTATATATTTTACCTCTATTTTTATAAGTATGTTTGCATTGTATTATATAATAAGAACTATAAAGTACTCTCGCATTGCATGAGGCTAAAAACTAGTTTATGCATTATAATGGATTCCATTTCTACATTGATATATCAATTGTTAGGTCGCTAATTATAAAACGTCAAATTAAATGTTCTATTGATTTATTACAATAATGCATGGAGTTATTCCACAGTTCCGAATATTTTTTCTATGTTGTTCTTCGCCCTTTTTTATCTGCTTTCTGTAGATCGACAACTCCACCATTGTGGTTTGTTTTAATAGGTACACAAATCCTCCCTCCCCTCTATTTATTTGTAGTATTATTCTTCTTTTAATTTTGATATATTATTCTGTTATATACCCGTTGAGAGAGATATAGTGTGTATTCGTCAATGTGACACTGAAAAAAAATGATTTATCAAGGAGCCAAATATTTCTTTTTCTTTTTTCTTTTGTTAATAATGACCAACTCCTTGTATAGTTATAAATAACGCTTGCTGTTTTTACTATAGAGGTTTAATAGAGGTTTGGTGAATGTATTGTGTGTGCATGAGACTATCCATATTATTATAGGTTGTACTTGATTTTAATTACAACCCGAAGTAAGTAATTAAGAGATCTAGTGAAATGAAAATGTAAATTTTGATAAATTGTCCATTTACAAATTGACCCATTAATTGTGTTTGGTATTATTAATGAAATGATTCAGTAATTGCACCATTTCAGATCATGTGCAAAATTTGAAATTGAATCATTTCACAAAAAACGTTAAATGAATCCATTTGAAATAGGAGTAACATAAAATGCATGTCCTCTCATTTTCTCCCCCTCTCCCTCTCCCTCTCTCCCCCCCCCCCCCCCCCCCCCCACTTGATTTGTTTTTATCTTTTTTTCATAGAACCTTAATATCAATTTCAAATTACTAAACATTATCTAAAATTGAATTTAACTCATTTCAAATTCACTCATTTACAATTCACTAATTCACAATGAACCAATTTACATAATCAGACAATTTGCGCAACCAAACTGCGCCTTGGCGATCTAGAGTTAACTATTAGGTGGATTTCCTATTTTTTAATTTATTTTTTAAATAACATTCTCATGGAGCTATGCATTATTATAAAAAAGAAAAATAGTGCATCAGTGTGCTCACAATCAAAGCTCACAAGGAAGTTGAAAAATAAGGGAATTTCCTATGTTAGTTTTGTCATAATGTGTATATTTTTGTTTTAATTTTTTTATTATTATTTTTGGATATAATGTGAATATATTATACCAAAAGCAACAACCCAAACATATTACGATAAGCCCACACAAAAACAAACAAAGCTAAACAAGGCCTCCAACAGCCCAACCCACACTACACTAAACCCATTACAAACTTAGCTAATATTTTAATGCTCATCAACTTCAAGAGCCCCGCACACGACCAAAATGAACCTTCAAAAAAAAAAGTAAAAAGAAAAAAAAAATTCATAATTTTCAGGTTCGGTATATCAACATTTTTTGTTCCGAAATTATTTTAACTACTTTTTGGGATTGTGGTAATATTTCCTTCACTTTTTAATATAAAGACAGAATTTTTAGATGAAAAAATTCTTGCAGGGGGATGATGATGAAGAGCAAGTGCGGTGAGGCTGGAGCAACATGGGTAGAATTGGGCCAATTTAAGTAGGATTGACAATTTTTGACACGATAACCCGTTTACGATAATAACCCGAAAATGACCCGAACATGACACGATTAGCTTATATAGATTTAAGAGTACCCAAAACTTATACTCAAATCAAAATCAATGCGACCCGAAAATGACACGACTAACCCGAATTGTCACCCCTAAATTTAAGCAGCACTTCTATTAGATAGTATGTTAACCAACAAATTTCAAATTAATATCATCTTGATAAATATTTCATTTTTTTTCTTCCGGAAATGACTTCTGTTCTCCTGGAATACGTAGGGTTAGAGCCCCCATAGCAGCCTCATTCTATGGTAAAGTTCCATAGTTGTGGAGGGTAGAGTAGAAAGAGATTAAAATGAAATAGAATATTAAAATGAAGCTACCATGTCTACCGCGTCTGTACCTTTGTTTTAATACAATAGAATATTTTAGGAGCTAGACTAGAAAGAGATTAAAATGAGGAAGAGTAGTGGAAGGTAGTAAATTGAAATACTTTATTTACAAATACTAGAAAGAAGCTGCAACAAAACAAAACATTATATTTGCTTCTTATTTGGTGAAAGTATATACATACCTATATCTCATCTTACATACTGGTATATGATTTTGAGAACAGGGAGCACTGTATTCATTCATGTATACAATCGGCAAGTGCCTCATCATCCATCACTGATGGAACCTTGGACTTGCTCGTTCCTCACACGACATAGAGTGTTTCCCGCTCTTAGTGGTTTTTTTTACACACAGATATAAGATAATGGACACGATGAAAAAGGCAAAAAGGGTGACAAGAGATATCATCATTATTTCTCCATGTAGAGCGAATTTACTATCTCTGCCGGAAAAATGTATTTCCTTCTCAAATTCAATAGGAGCCATGGAAGGGAACTCTGTAGGAGAGGCCATTTGAATTGGGGAGCTTCGTGTTTTGTATCTTACATGTGTACTATTTTATAGCTAAGGATGTGAACAATAGCAGGAAAAAGTGAAAAATGAGATGGGTCCAATTGATCCTTCTTGCAAGTTGCAAGGAGCCATTGTCCACACAAAATTGGGAGATACTTGTAAAGTGTCTTGTCTCGTAGAAATAAATTAGCATGTGAAAACAGGCAAAACTAGTAAATTAAGATTGGGCAATTTGTATTTTGATTCATTGGTAAAAAAATTTAAATATTTAAAGATAATTTGTAATTAGGTTCACTTGTTATGCCACTAGCGTGGACTTGTACAAGAAGAGAATTAGTGAACCTAAATATTTAAAATTTGTTTATGAGGGACCTAAGAATACGTTCCTCATTAAGATTTGATATAAGGTTACACGATAAGAAGTCTGGGATTTAAACGATCTATTTTCGGATTCAAGTTGATTTAAGTCACTAACTTGTATATAAAAGCGATTTATTCATATATATGGGATTTGTTCAAATATTTATCATATTTAGGTTTATGTTTAGATGATTTGATTTTGTATGTTTGTGTTGTCTCAAATTTGTTGTCCTAATATCCTCTAGTTTTTTCATATTTGCGTGTATAAAATTATTTGCTCGGATTGGTTCTCTGGACCAAAAAAACTCAAGACCGAACCAAATCTGAATAAATTTGGCTCAAATTCTGTTTGAAATTCTGAGGGATCAATTAATTCAGTATAAACACAAAAATCAGATCACATCAAATCAGACAATGAACACCTCTAGAAAATACATATTTTCTCTTCTTTTTTTAGACTAAGAAAGAGCATGGACATTAGGCTCGACATTTACAACATCCTCACCCTTTATGTAAATTTGAGATGTTTGTAAACACCTAGTCATTGATAATGGGCATCTCTTGCTAAAAGACATTAACAAAATCTTATGATTAATAACTCAACGATGAAATCAACAACATATATGATATCATTGAGGCCATCTCTTTATAGATACTTAAGGTTAAATCTTTTGGCATACACCTCGAGGGTTTTCCATGTTTTCTTTCTTATGTTTGACACCAAAGTTGTTGGTTTTCGCATTTTCTATATGCTAATAAAATAAACAATGAACGATTTATGTACTTTATAAAATTATTGATAGGTTATGCTTTGGTCTTGGCAAATAAGTGTCATCCACGCCCCCAATGTAGCTGGGTATTTTTTTTCCATTTAACCTCATTAAGGGTGTCTTGAAATAGCACGAGTCAATTGTAAATCTTTAGATGGCCAATCACATCTATGGTATCATAGACTGCCACTATGGTGGGAATTCACAATGTTCTAAATCATCAGAGAATGAGGAAATAGTCTTTTGGAGGGCCACTTTGACGAAACATGAAATTTGTATATTAAATTGATTGATAAAGTTCCCCAGACGGTCCAATGTCTTCCTGATCTTTTCATCTCAAGGATTAAGAATGTGATCGTATCCTCGATGAGAATGATTGTCAGAAAGAGATATCCTACCTTTTGCAAGGCATATAACTAAGATTTCTAAGGACGAGGATGGACCTCTTAGGGGCTTCACATTCGTTATTTGATTTATGTTTCCACTTCTTCTCCAAATCTCTCATTTAGATCATCCCATTACTTCTGTGACAGGATTTGGAAACTTCATGAATAGGGACCGATTTACATTTTCATATAATTACTCGTATAGTTATTTTTAGTGGGCCTCCATTTCTTTCGTGTTGCGAGCCAATAAAGTGTGGTCATATTTTGTTGAGTAAAATGAGATAACTTACTAAAAATGACTTTTGAAAATAATCACTCGCACAAACGTTTCTAAATTGATGATGTTAGGAGTAGTTAAATTTTAATACCCTACCTTAATATTTTCATTTAAAATTTTGTATAAATTTTAATGAAGTGAGGTTTGATGAAAATTGTAGGAAATTTGTGAGTAAAAAGATGGAATTTAGATAAAAGAATAAGAAAGGACGAGTGTGATGTTGCTTAAACGAGGTTTGGATCTCGTTCGAAGAAGGGTGTCGAACGAGGTTTGAGCTCGGTCCCACTGCCTAATAAGTCAAGGTCGCTTGAAGGTCGTTAGAAGTCATGGATCAAACGAGAGGCGCTTGTCATACAAATGAGGCTTAATGTCGTTTGAACGCTAAATATGATTTTTCCTTGTGCGCTATCACGTTTCTGGGCCTTGGATTATTGAGTTATTGAAATCTGATGAGCTCATATGGGCAAAAACGGGAATTTTAGGCTTTGTAGGGTTTTATAAGGGTTGTTTTGGCTCATTTGGGATTATTGGAGTTGGAAGGAGAGATATAGAGTGGAAAGGGTGGTCTTCCTCCACACTTTTAGCCTTCTTTCTCTCTCCCACCATCACAAAAAACCATGCTACCACCACCCTTCCACCTTATAACACCATATTTAATATATATTCCACCTTATGTGAACCATACATACCCATTTTGACCATAGATGAGGAAAGCTACGAATTTATGGAGCTTTGGTTGGTGGTTCTTGAAGATAAAAATGGAAGATTTATGGTGTTTGAAGGGGATTTTTGCTTGAAAACTCATGGAGCATACTTTTAGAGTGTGGCAACGTCTTTGAAGACACCTTAGCAGGTGGGAGGTTGCCATCTTCTTAGACCTTTCATGTCTACCTTTATTGGAGGTCCATTTGTGGTGGAAAATCTTACTCTTAGTATTAAGACTATATTTTGTGTATTTATAGTCTTGTTATTAAACTATATGAGTAGGATGCATTTGATTAAATGATGAAAATCATGAATAGTAAGTAACAAATATTTTTATGAAATAAAAATGTGGCAAAATATTATTTTGTTAGAAAAAAGAAAAGAAATGATGAGTAAACATTTCAAAGTTTTTTGCAAAAATGTAAAGTTTATAAAAGATGGACATTTGTTGAGCTTGAAGAAGTAAAAAATATCTTTTATGACTTGAAAGTGCATCTTTGAAAGTATTATGAATTTCTAGAATGAAATGTATGTTAAGCCCATTTAATAGGATTTTTGGAGTAAAATCCGTCCTCTCATGCACATAAACTTGTAGTATTTTCATAATAAATATGTGAATATGTTTAAAGGAGGCTTTATTGGATTTAAACAATAAATAAGAATAGTAGAAATTATAATCTCATAAGTGTGTGAAAAAGAGATTAAAGGTGGGATGAATATAAAGTTGTAAGATTGTGTATTGATAAAAAGAAAATGGTATTTTCTCATAAAAGTAGTCTTTAAGTGTCATCCGATTTCTCGAATAAAGAAGCAAAGAAATGTCTTTTTGGAAATATGGATAGTGTGGTGACAATTATTATGCAACACAAATAGATAGGAGAAATGCAATCACCAAGTAAGAATAAGGAATATCAAATAACAATCACACAACAAAGGGTGTACGTGGTTAAGTAAAGATATGCCTACGTCCACGGTGGTGCAGTCAGTATTATTTCTTTGTTCTCCGGAGAGTGATTACAGAGAATACAATGTGTCCTTTGCCCCGGACCTAGGGTTTGTTATATACATGTTCATTCTAGTGAGTGGGGGTGTGGGACTCCTCCATGTTTCCCATCTCCTCTTAGAGTGCCCCTTAATGGGAACGTGGGAAGAGACTAAATCATAATCGGTTTAAGGTATAAGGGGCCTGGACTTTGGGTCGCTATAATTGGGCTACTCGTCCAGGCCCATCATTCCAATTTCGGGTACCCACAATTTCCCCTAAGTTTGTTGGGACATGCTTTGGGCTCAATAAACTTAAATGATTTGTCATAATGTCTGAGTCGTGTATCGTGCAACTTTTCCCAAAATTTGAGGACTGATTCTGGCGGCACCCGCTTCGTGGTTTGTGTACTATGATTAGTAATACTTCAAGGTTTTATTCAGAGCAGCCACTTTTTGACCGTCGTTTAAACCTTCTCATCATTCTTCCATTTCCTGTGAGCTCTAGCGATTCACACTCTCTTCGTCTAGTCTTCATTTTCATCGCTTTCTATCTTCTTTGTCGTTTGGGCTTGTGATTCTCCATCATTCAAGTTGAACTTTCATCTTGTAAGTCTCCTGTGCCTCTTTTTGTATTTTTTCTTTGAATTTGTAGTTCCTTTAGGGTTTTCCGATGGCAAATATTGGTAATAGGTCGATCTCTGAGTTTAGGAAGTTTTACAACATTCCTGAGTGGGTAGAGATTGAGTGCGCCTCTCCCCTAGAAACGTTAAAGAGATAGAGGATGCCCATTGGATCCATGTCTTGCTGCTTTCCCAAGGGGGACTTACTTTCCCTCCCAGCAATCTATTCTTGAATTTCTTTATTTATTTCAACATTGTTCCCGCACAGTGTTCGCCCAATGTGTGGAAGATAATCAATGGTGTTCATAGAATAAACGAGTTATATGGTACCAAGTTAGGGCTCGCTGAGGTCTGTTTTTTCTATTCTTTTTCTCGGACTAGTTCTGGTGTTCTTTATCTCAAAGTAAGGAGTCCTGATAGGGTATTGGTAGTAAACCTACCTGATTCCCATAAGGACTATTGGCAAGAGGGCTTCCTTGCTAGAAATTGGCAGTTTTCTCCCCAGTTTGAGGGGTCGAGGGCTGACAGGTTCTATGTTCCCTTTTTTTGGGGAAGAATACATAGGTAGATTTTGCTCTGTTACTTCAATTTCTTTTACTGATTTGTGATTGTTCTGACTTTTCCTATTTTTTCTTCAGCGAGGCCGAAAAACTTGGAACCTTCTCTCAACGAGGTTCATCTTTCTGAATTGGTCAAGGCCTGGAATATCAGGGAGCCTTTAGCTGACGGCGAGCATCCCCGATCTGCTGCTTTCCTGCTCGAATATCAGAACGTTTATTTTAGTTTTATAGCGAGACCGGTGGATAATATCCCTGAGTTTGATACCTCTGAAGAAACTACTGCTGATCCTATTCAGTTGGACGAGGAGGAGAGCAGTTTTGAGAGTGATATCGCAGGTGGTGCTGAAGGCAACTTTGGTGAAGGGAGCTCCGATGGTAGTAGCTCTTCTGAGTTGGAGGAAGTATCTGGAGCTCGAGAATCTTCGAGCACATCTAGCAGTTCAAGAGAGGAGATGGTTCCTCTAAGGAAAAACTAGATTCGGGATAATGATGACGAAGATCACGTGCTCCTCGCTCAGAGGTCAAAGAAGCAGAAGTCCAGTGCTGGGGCTGCTGCCACTGGCTCTCGACCTTCTACTCAGGAGCTCGAGAGGAAGAGTAAAGAAGGAGAACAGTTGAAAGAGAAAGACAGAGACATAAGGAAGAGGAGAGGAAGAATATGGAGGAAAAGAAAAGGATGGAGGATAAAAAGAGGATCGAGAAGGAGAAAGGTGGAGTCGAGGACGAAGGTTGGTCAAGCCTTAGTCCCGATGTCCGCATTGCCCTAGGAGGCCTCAGTTACTATTTCACCTCAGTTGGCCCCCGCACTGCTTAAGAGGGAAGTTCTTCCTGCTGACCGTCAAAGGGAGGTAGGGACGGACCAGTTAGCCCTGCAGGCGAGCCAGAGGCTAGCTTTGGTAAGTCCATTTCTTTTCTTCAATATCTCTTAATTCCTGTTTGTTTCCTCTTTCTAATATCTTCTTTATTTCTGTAGTTTGTGACTGACTTCGCCATGCTCTATCGCTCTCTCGACGAGTTGGTGAAGAAAAGTGTCAAGATGGAGCAGCAGAATACCGCCTTAAAGTTGAAGGGTACGGAGCTCGAGGCTTCTCTTAAGGTTACTGACATCACTCGAGCTTCTTCTGACCTAGCTCTCGTTAATTCCAACCGAGAGAGGGATGAGGCGATT
The DNA here is from genome assembly GCA_949130495.1 of Sambucus nigra. Lineage (NCBI taxonomy): Eukaryota > Viridiplantae > Streptophyta > Magnoliopsida > Dipsacales > Adoxaceae > Sambucus > Sambucus nigra. The sequence continues at coordinate 678,264,086 of OX422208.1, read as the reverse complement.
AAAGAGTTAGTCGAGCTGAGGCAGGCCTATGATCTGGTCTTCTCGATCTAGTTGGTCGTCGTAGAGGAGAACAAGGTGCTGGTCGAGCAGCTGAAGGAGAAAGTGTCCCAGGCAGTCACCATCAAGAAGGATTCATATAACTCCGGGTGGGATGCGGCATATAATGATGCCGAGGTTTAAATAGGCTACATCAGCAGCCTGAACTTCAAGAAGGGATGGAACAAACCCCTCTTAGCTGCTGGTGTTGATGCTGACTTTCCCCTGTTTGACGAGCACGACCCGGGCCCGAAGCCAACTGTGGATGAAGAAGCTCCTGCCCTAGCCATCGAAGGAGTCGGTTATGCCTCTCAGATAATTCCTGCCGATATTCGCCCTGGACAGGTGACTGAGGTTATTCCTGCGGAAGGGGATGCCTTTGCTGCTGCTGACAAGGGGAAGTAGCCAGCTACCTCTGGGCAGCCTGAGGTTGCTAGTTAATCTATTTTTAGGACTATTTTTGTACTTCTATTTGTAATTTTCCCAATTTCTGCTTGATGTACTTTAACTTTTTATCAATGAAATGAAAAGACTTTTTTTTCCAGTGTATTGATTGATTTTTCTCTTCATTGCCCTTTTATGTCTTGTGGTTTACTGATGTAGAAGAGTATATTCCTGCCACATCTCAATTGGGCAGGACTCTTGGTCTCAATGCCAGTCCTCAGGTTTGTCAGGCCTTTGTTAGGCTTTGTAAATCTCTTAGGTCAAGGAATCAAATGTATGAGGATCAGTCTGAGTTTTTTGCCAAGTTTAGGGACAGGCTCCAGGAGATGGAAGAGGTTGGTGCTTCAGTGCAAGAAGAGGTGAATGTGTTAAGAACAAAGCTTCTCGATGCTTCTGAGATCAACCAGGTTGGGGAGATGCTTCAGCAAGAAAATGAATCATTAAGGAAAGAGGTCTCGCGTCTTAGGGAACATGCGTTGAGCACCGCTCCTGCGGTATTGCGAGGCTCTTCATCGACGCGAGTTAGGGATGGCTCGAGCGACGTTCCCCCTGTGCTGCGAGGTTCCACTGGTCCACTCGTTCTACGAGCTGGCAGGAGCAACAGGCATTAAGATAGGGAAATGGAAGAGCTCCGCGGTGATTTTCAGCGAGCATATGTGATTGCTGTTGGGCTTTAAAGGGATGTTACTCGGCTGCAGTATCTGTTTAAAAAAGGACCTCGACGAGTATGGGCCGACGGTTATGACCAGGGTTGGCTGGATGTTCGAACGAGGCTGATAGAATTTGAGGAGTTTACCTTCATCAGGGGGTAATTGAGTGCTTTGAAGGAGATGCAAGTTCCAAGGAACTCTATACTCTAGTATCGCCACGAAATATCTCCTTCCACTCGGATGCCCAATTCCTTTCGGAGAGATGATCAGTGGATACCCATCGATGCTATCCTTTGGTAGCTATTGGAGTCAGATGCTAACAAAGCCAAGGAAGAGTTGGTTCCTGCTCCTGATGATGATCGAAGAGCTCAAGTGGCTGATTATCTCGTTTAGAGGCCTCATCCCCACTGAGATTTTTCCAGTAGTTACTCTATGTATTTTGTGTTGTAGTGATGTTATGTCAATGTTTTGGGCGAGCTCGCCGACTAAACATGTATTGTACTTGTTGTAAATATGGTGGATTAATATAAAATTTATGTTTTGGGCTATTTTAGCCGACTAAACAAGTGTATTATATTCTCCATATTCTCGCTCCTTTATGATCTCTAAATTTGTATTATTATGCAAGTGTCCTTCCAGTCTAGTACACTATCGAGGTACCATTGTGTACCACTTTACCTTTTAGGTCATGTCGTCACACTCCCTTAGGCCTAAGTGTGGCAATTGGTGAGGACACACCTGGTGTTGGATGCTCTATCCGATCAGGATTTTATTCAACCAAAGATGGTTTAGTGACCAGCTTTATTTTGGCCATATTGCCTAAGGATCTCCTGTAGGGCTTCATATATTTCCAGGGGCAGTGTTAAGAGGTCTTTTGTGTTTCATAACGAAAGCCCGAGGAGGGTGATTTCCCTGCTATGGTGTAATGACCAATGTGCCTGTCATTTGGAAAAGATGTGTGATAAAGCTTATATAACTGTTACTCATTAGAATGCAGCCATTAAACAGCTTTCATTAATGATAAGGAAAATGAACTAATAGTTCCACAACAAAAGCATAAAAGAAGAATCTAAAAATAGAATTTCTTGAGATTGGCTGCTTTCCATGCTCGGGGGATTTTTCTGCCTTCCATCATTTCTAAGTGATAGGCGCCTTGCATATTATCTCTTGTTATCTTGAATGGTCCTTCCCAGTTTGGCCCTAGCTTGCCGTCTGATGGTTACACTGCATTGCCTAGGACTTTCCTTAGGACATAGTCCCCAACTCGGAATGTCCTCGGGTTGACCCTCTTATTATAGTGCCTCGCGAGCTGTTTCTGATAGCTCGTTAATTTTACTAGGGCTAGCTCTTAGCGCTCGTCGGCTAGGTCAAGCTCAGCGAGCAATACTGCATCATTATGGCCTTGGTCCATAAGGTTGGACCTCATTGTTGGAAAGCTTTCTTCTAGTGGGATAACTGCTTCCATCCCATATGTCAGCAAAAATGGGGTTTCTCCCGTTGCTCGTCATGGAGTGGTTCTATAGGCCCATAGAATGTGTGGTAATTCATTTACCCATGCTCCTTTAGCTCTCTCCAATCGTTTCCTTAATCCGTCGATCACTGTCTTATTGGAAGCCTCGACTTGGCCATTGCTTTGAGGATAGGCCACCGAGATGAAATGGTGTATGATTCCATGTTCGTTACAGAAACTCTGAAAAGAGCCGCTTTCGAACTGGGTTCCATTGTCAGTGATGATGGTTTTGGGGATGCCAAAATGGGTGAATATATTTCTCCATATGAACCTTATCGTATCTGCATCTCGGATGTTCGCTAGGGGTTCTGCCTCGATCCATTTACTGAAGTAGTTAGTCTCGACCAACAGATATTTGCGACTGTCGGTGGCGGTAGGAAGTGGTCCTACGATGTCTATCCCCCATTGGGCGAACATCCATGGGCTGGAAAATGATTTTAGGTCACTGGCAGGTTGGTGGGCCATAGGAGCATGAAGCTGGCATTTTAGGCACTTGCGGACATACGCAGCAGAGTCCATCTGCATATATGGCCACCAATAACCCTCCTTCATTGCTCGAAAAGCCAGAGATCTTCCTCCAATATGGCTTCCACAGATTCCTTCGTGAAGCTCATGTAGAACTTGCTCGACATCCTTTGGGTGAACACATTGAAGGTAGGGACCGAAAAACAATCTCTTGTATAGATTGCCTTCAGGAGATAAGTGAAAGTGAGCGGCTTTGACTCTTATCTGGTAAGCAGTGTTGTTATCATCTGGGAGCGTGCCATCCTTCAAATAATCCCTTAGTGGGTCCATCCAGCTGGGTGCTGACTCAATATGGAGCACCTGCTCCACGCTTGGTAACTTGCCGTTACGGTTAATGCTCGGATGAGAGAGGAAATCGATGGGGATTGTTCTTTTTAAGTCAGAATCGATTGCTGAGCTTAGGGCTTCTAGGACGTCAGCATGGCTATTCTATCCCCTGGGAAACTGCTGGACATTGACTTCCTTAAAGTCAGCCAATAGCCTTTTTGCCGAGGCGAGGTAGGCTGCCATCCTTTCATCTTTTGCATTGTAGTACCCGCTGATCTGACTAGAGACTAACTGTGAGTCGCCAAACACCTGTAATTGCTTTGCTCCCAAAGCGTGTGCTTTCTGGAGGTCGGCTATCAGGGCCTCGTATTCTGCTTCATTGTTGGAGGCTTTAAATCCAAGCCTAATTCCCTACTCGAGGATCGTATTTTCTGTAGTGATAAGAACGATGCCTACGGCTGCCCCCTTTGAATTGGAGGCTCCATCAACAAATAATTTCCAGATTCCCTCCGTCGTGTGGCTCCCTTTTTATTATGCTGGTTGTGGTTGGTTGCAAGGCTGTTCGCTTGTGAATTCGGCTATGAAATCAGTAAGGACCTGCCCCTTGATTGTGTTCCTTGGTTGAAATTGGATATCAAATCGTCCGAGCTCGGCTGACCATTTAGACATTCTGTCCGACAAATCTTCTTTCCTCAGGATTTCTTTAAGGGGGTGCGATGTAAGGACGATTATAGTGTGGGCTTCGAAATAGTGCTTCAGCTTCCTCGAAGCCACTACTAGTGCAAAGGCGAGCTTCTCCAGAGGTAGGTACCTCTGCTCGGCCTCAAGTAGGGTTTTGCTCGCATAGTAAAAGGGGTGTTGGATTCCTACAACTTCACACATTAATGCAGAACTGACAGTATGGCTGGAAACGGAGAGTTACAGGTACAAAGAATCTGTTTGCGGTGGTATAACGAGCAGTGGTGGAGAGCATAGGTAAGCTTTGAGCTCAACCAATGCCTGCGAGCAATCTGGGCTCCACTCTACCGTTTTGTTCCCCTTTAGAAGCTGGAAGAAAGGCTTGCATTTCTTGGAGGATTTAGAGATAAAGCGATTTAGGGCAGCGAGCATGCCAGTGAGCTTATGTACGTCCCGAATCATTCGAGGAGGTTGTACCCTGTTAATTGCATCGATCTGGTCTGCGTTAGACTCTATGCCTCTCTTACTGACCAAGTACCCAAGAAATTTTCCTGACTGGACACCGAAAGAACACTTGCTCGCGTTAAGTTTTATTCGGTATTTCCTGAGGATTTTGATGGTGTTTGACAGGTCTGAGAGGTGGTCTTGTTTCTTCTTACTTTTAATGAGCATGTCATCGATGTAGACCTCCATGGTGTCTCCCATCTAGTCCTTGAACATCTTAGTGACCAACCGCTGGTAGGTTGCCCCTACGTTTTTTAGCCCAAAGGGCATGACCTTGTAGAAGTATAACCCAACTGTGGTGATGCATGTTGTTTTGTCTTGGTCTGGGGCATATAAAGGGATCTGATGATACCCTGAATATGCGTCCAGAAAACTCATTCGCTTGTGAGCTGCAGTGGCGTCTACCAGTTGGTAAATTTTTGGAAGGGGGAAACTGTCTTTAGGGCATGCTCTGTTGAGATCAGTGAAGTCGATGCAATATCTCCACTTCCCGTTGATTTTTGGAACTATCTACTGGGTTGGATAACCACTTGGGGAATTGTACCTCCCGTATGGATCCTGCATCCAGTAGTTTTTCTACTTCTTTTTCTACGACTTTTTCCTTCTCGGGTCCAGTTCCTCGTTCCTTCTGCGTGATTGGTTTGAAGGTGGGATTGACGTGCAACTGATGACAAAGCATACTATGATCAATTCCCGGTAGCTCGTATGGTTCCCATGCGAAAACATCTGCGTTGTGTCTCAATAGAGTTATCAATTCCTTCTGTTCCTGGTCTGTGAGAGAGGCTCCAATAAAGAAAACTCTATTACTGTCGCTATCACCAGCTGTAACCTCTACCAGGTCTTCGATGACCCTTTCAGAGGGGAGGATCTTGGTCTCCTCTACTCGAGGTCTTTCGTACTTAAATTGCTATTTAGAAGGTGTCAGACCTTTTTATTCTTCAACTTTCTCGCTGGGATGATCAGCCTTCTTCTCTGGCCTTGGTCGGATGGATGCTATGAATCACCTTCTTACCATTGCTTGATCGCCGTGGATCTCCATTACCCCTCGCTCGGTTACATACTTGAGTTTCTGATGGTAGGTTGAGGAGACTGCTTTCATCGCATGGAGCCATCCTCTACCGAGGATGGCTTGGTATGGCGAATTGATGTCAACTACTAAAAACTCAATCATCTTGGAGACGTTTCCCGTGCGTACTGGCAGTACAATTTTTCCCAGGGGCGTAGTTATTTTTCCAGCGAAGCCAACTAAAGGGACAATATCTTCCTTTAAGTCAGCGACGCTTAACTTCAATTTTCTGAATATGTCGAGATACATTACCTCGGACGAGCAAAATTCGTCGATGAGCAACTTGTCGACATCAAAGTTAGCTATCCCGAGGGTAATGATCAAAGCATCGTGATGTGGGGTTCTCACTCCCACTATATCTTCATCTATGAAAACAATATGCTTATTATAGTTGATGTCATCTACTCGTCGACACTTTCCTGATCGTGACTTTGCTGGATCGATCTGAAAAGCTTGCATCACTGCTGTAAGTTTCTTCATCTCCATTCGAGCTGAATTTCCTTGGATCTGTCTGGCATCAGAGGCCCCATGAATTACCGCGAACTCATGTCCAGCATCATCGTCGAGCACGTTGTCGGGTCTCGCCTCCCTATTGGCAGCCGCTTTCTCTGCCTTCTTCTCCACGAACTCGTTCAAATGCTCGAATTGAGCTAGCTCTTCGAGGTGGGACTTAAGAGCTTTGCAATGCTCAGTCTTATGTCCTCCCTCTTTGTGAAAGGCGCATCTCAGCGCATTGTTCCTCTTTGAGGGGTCTCCTCACATCTTCCTGGGCCACTTGATGAATGGCTCGTCTTTATTTTTTGCGAGAATTTTATAAATTGGTTGTTTAAAGACGGTGTTGACCGCCTAAAATGCTTTCGACGCGTCATTGTTGCCTCCGTTTTTGGAGCCATTTTTGCCCCCATTATTTCCTCATTTCTTCTGGTTCTCAGTTTTGTCACTGCCCTTGGTAGTGAGTTTAGCTCGATCGTTTTCCCCTGTACTGAGGCGGGTGACATCTTCCACCTTAGCGTACTTCTCTATGCGAGCCATTAGGTCATCAATAGTCATAGCCTCCTTCTTTGTCAGGGACTGGTATAGAAGGGAAGAGATGGGTAGCCCAATTTTGAAAGAGGCCACTGCCACTTGCTCCGAGCAATCCTCGACCTCATTGAATAACTCCCAGTACCTCTTCGCGTAGTCTCGGAGGGTCTCTTGAGGCGTTTTCTTGATTGTCAGCAAAGCATCCATCCTTTTGGGATGGGAGATACTAGTAATGAATTGGGTCGTAAAGAGCTCGGCCATGGATTTGAAACTCCTGATGGACCGGTGGGGGAGCCTTTCGAACCATTTCTGTGCCACATCATGCAAGCTCGAGGGGAAAATTCGGCACATTAGTGCATCCCGGTGGTTCTAGAGGGTCATGGCCTGTCGGTACTGCCTGACGTGATCAATGGGATCAGTCTTACCGTCATAAATTTTGAACCTTGGAATGGCAAGCTTCTTGGGGGATTCTTCTTCTTCAATTTCCCTCGAGAAAGGTGATTTCATCTGGGTTTTGAGAGCTCGCCTAGCGAGTTCTCGGGTCGATCTTGTACCGTAATGGGCAGGATGCTGGTCCATCTCCCTTCGGACCAGATTTTGTATGTTCTTGTTGCTGCGAGTAGGGCTCTGGTAATGGCAAGCTTTTCGCAGCTGCTCGCGTAGGTCGTCCTCTGACTCGTCTCCCTTAATTTTTTGGGATCCTCGCCTGGGGCTCCTTCCTCGGCTGCGAGAATTGCTCACCTGAGGGCTAGGAGTGCAGTACTGACGTCTCCTGATATCATGATGGAGATCTTCCTCCAGTCTCTCTAATCTTCTTTTCAGGCGAGCATTCTCAGCCTCGTGTCTGCGAAAAGACTCCCTCTGCTCATGGAGCCTTGCCTTATACTCATCAATCAGTCTGGATATCTGCGTGGACCTTGCTACTCCTTGGCTTTCTTCTGAGGCCGGCCTTTCTAAGCGAGCCCTCTGATCTGAACGTTGAATTTCAGATCTAATCCTGCGAGGAACAGGTGGTTCTTGAATATCCCCTGCCTGGGGAGCATTGCTACTATGACTGGACATTTTAAACTCTTTTTTTGGTGTGGGCTTTCTCAGGGAAGATAAACGTTCCCACAGATGGCGCCAATTGTGGTGATAATCATTATGCAACACAAATAGATAGGAGAAATTCAATCATCAAGTAAGAATAAGGAATATAAAATAACAATCACACAACAAAGGATGTACGTGGTTCAACAAAGATATGCCTATGTCCACGGTGGTGCAGTCAATATTATTTATGCGTTCTCCGGAGAGTGATTACAGAGAATACAATGTTTCCTTTGCCCCGGACCTAGGGTTTGTTATGTACATGTTCGTTCTAGTGAGTGGGAGTGTGGGACTCCTCCATGTTTCCCATCTCCTCTTAGAGTGCCCCTTAATGGGAACGTGGGAAGAGACTAAATCATAATCGGTTTAAGGTATAAGGGGCCCGGACTTTGGGTCGCTACAATTAGACTACTCGTTTAGGCCCATCATTCTAATTTCGGGTAACCACAGGTAGTTAAGGTGGTGGACAATAATTAAGAGTTAAACATTGGGAAGTTGGTGTGTGTAATATAACAATGTTTGAAAGATTAACACTTATGAATTTGAAAGGAAAATAATGGAATAAAGAGGACTCCAACTTGAGAAGAGTGATACTCCAAATGTTAAAAGGCATTAAAATGTTGAAAGCTCTTAAGAAGTTAGTGTGTGTAGCTCAAAGGTATTTGAGGAGACAACACTCTTAAAATGGAGGAAAATGACAAATTTGGAAACAAATGGGTAAAATAGTAATTTAACTTAAAGTGTAACATTTGTAAGAAATAAAACTGGACTAGCAACATTATATAGGTTGTTTCATTGCACTTTAAAACTAACGCTCAGGTCCGACCAAGTTAACTACGAGTAACCCATAGAATGGGGTCGAGGTGTTATATAAACATCATAACCTCACTTGATTACCCCTATATTAAACGGGGGATGGGGCATATAATGATGGGGATTGATAATAAAACATTTTTGTCAATAGGACTTTGATTCATAAAATTTTAGAATGTAAAAACAATATGAACTAGATCTAGGGTTTAGATCATCATGCATTTACGGCTCTTATATATTATCTAATATAAGAGACAAAGTTGGGAATAAGATTTTTTTGTGAATGAGCACCTTTAATCGTTTCATACATGTACAAAAAACATAGATTTTCTAGTATCTAGTCCACCTAATATGAGTGGGCAATTTTGAAATGAAAAATTGATGAACTAGGAGAAAGTTAGTTTTGTTTTGTCCTCATCCCTCACAAAAACGTAAATAGTATTTTTACCTCACCCTCTCAAATCCTTAGGAATGTTAATGAAACTTGTACCCCTTCCCTTGACTTATTATATAAATGCACATGAAATAGTTTTAGGACAATTAGGGTTTTCATATAGTTAAGAGAGTTATGGGATGGGTAGATTGTATATGGACTATACTAGAGACCCACGAAAAATAATTCAATCGGTTTCTAAACAAAATCATGATAATCCCAAATTATGCCGCATAATTTATTTCTTTTATGTTTAACTGCAACTAGGTTCAATAAATAATTTCAACTATAATCCTATTTAACTATATTTAAATTACACAAATAGTGATGCCTTGTTTACAAAGCTTGATCGCACATAATATTATTCTTTGTGTTAAGTATACAATACACACATGGAAAAATTCAAGTTTTTGCTAATAAAATTTCAGCAACATCTTATTTAATCCTTGATCTAAAGCTTATATTATTTTATATTCCACCAAATATAAATCCACCATCCACATTACAAGTAGAACCAAAACTTATAACATTATCAAGATGTATCAAAATATACAATATCTTCTTCATGCATATTCCTATAACTGAGAATGTGGGGTTCGTATGAATAGTTTGTATATTAAGTTATATACACACAAGACACAATTTTTAACAAAATTTAATTATGAATAATATTTGGGTGTGAATGCATTATAATATCCAATTTGATTATGCCAAACCAAGAAAATAATCAAACCAACCCAAATAGGGAAGAAGAAGAAGAAGAAGAAGAAGAAGAAGAAGAAAAAGAAGAAGAAACTGAGGAAAAATCCCTTTCGGGCAAAACCTAGATTTTAACACTATAAAGAATTCAACAGACTCGATGAATTAAAAATTACTTAGAGCTCCACTAAGTATAATGCACTACTCTTCAAAACTTCTACAGATATAGCACAATCAAACACCATTCATAGATAACCGCTCTTCCCTTGGTATCTATCGATCAACCCAAGGATGCGATATCATTTCTTCTTCTTCAGTCGTAGAGCCTCGGCTCTACAAATCAACAATAGAGAAAATTCTATAAGGTTTTGATGTATGTGGAACTCAAAAAATCATATAGGAAATGTATGATTTGTAAAAAAAAATAAGAAACACAAAGATAATTTTTTTTTGCAAAGATACTGGATGATTTCTGCCAAAAGAATTGTGAAAGACTGACCAAAAGAATCATGTTAATAAGAAAACATACTTTTCGAGGATATGGTCTCATTCGAACTACAAGAAAAATATCAATTTGTTCTAATTTTATTAGTGGCTAATCATTTTTTACCACTAAAGCGTATAATTTTTGGCAAAATTTATGTTTGCCATTAAAAGATAATGTATTAGTGGAAATAAATTAAAATTTCCACTATTGCCACTAAATTTGAGGTGGAAAAAATTAAACACTTATAGGGAACCCAAAATTCTAAATATATGAAAATTTAAGATGTTTCCCACTAATACATATTAATTAGCAGGAAAATATATTAGTTTTCCACAGAAAAACTTCTAACATACACACACTTAACCCCCCCCCCCCCCCCCCAAATTACTTTCTAGTAAACACACACACAAAAAAATTTGGTTGATTCATTCCCCCTAAAACACTCACAATTTTCTACCAAAATCAATTCCCCCAAACCCATTCATTTCTCATTCATCCTGGGTAAGTATCCTTTGTTGATTGTGGTGTGCGATCTTCCTTAAATTGTTAATTAGGGTTTATTAGCGTATTATGTTGAACATTTTTTTAGTGTGACTGCTGCTTCTCAATAGATTCTAGTTGTGTTATGTGGAATATTTTTTTTAAAACTAAGTTCTTTTCGGTTTTGCGCCCCTTTTAAGGTTTTTATTTATCTCTTAAATATGGTTTCCAATTTAATCTATATGCCCAATCGTTGTTTTTATGCTGATTTTTATTAGATTATGGTTGTGTCTACCGATGTTATTTGTTTAATCCATGTTCTTTTGTGTTGCACTACCCTTTTAGGATTTTCACATATTTCTCACTTAAATATTTTATACATTTTAATTTCATTATCCAATTCTTGATTTTGGTTCTTGAGATCCCATAAATTGTGAATCAAAGTCTTTTAGCGTATTTTGTTAAACTTTTTCTTAGTGCAATAACTATTTTGGAATAGATTATGATTGTTCCTGTTGGGCTATTTTGTTTTAGCTAAGTTCCTTTGTATCCCCCCTCTCTCATACACACAAGCACAAACCCAAATATTATTTTTCCTTACTCAATTATTAATTTTGGATTTGGACCTCCCATAAATTGTAAATCAGGGTTATTAGCACATTTTGTTGAACATTTTTCTTTGTATGAGTTCTTTCGTATTTCGTTCCCATTTGGGGTTTTCACATTTTTTTCTGATATATTTTCTGCATTTTAATTCCATGCCCAATCGTTGATCTTGATTTGTGACTTCCACTAAATTCTTTATTGGGGTTTAAGCATTACTTTCATAATGCGAGTGATACATTGAAATAGATTATGATGGCTAGTTGCTGCGACTTTAAAAGTGTTTCTAGTGCATTATCATATCAGCTCAAATGTAAGTCGGTCTCTCAAGTAATAATCCGATAATCCGGGTGTCAAACTTAGGGAATAGGATGCACAATGTAACGACGAATAGGAATAACAATTAACCCTATGATTGACTAAGAGAAAGAAGGAAAAGATGATGATTTGTGACTTTTCAATTAACAAAATCAAACTAATTAAACTATTGAATTACTATGCATTAAAAAATAACTTAATGCTTTATAAATCAAATGTGAAAAGATGGAGTTAGGGTACACTCCCTTGAACCGTAGGTAATTACTTAGAACTTAAAAACTTCAAAAACCTAATTCTCAATTCAAAGAGGCATAAAATATATTCTAAGCATTTATAATATGCGGAGTTTTATCCTCACAATATCAAATCAAAAAGTATATTTGATGAAAATGAAAAATTTCCAAAACTTAAATTGCACTCTTAAACATTCTGGTGACCTAGGGAAAATGGAAGTAAAAGACCTACAACCTTTACTTTGATAAAGTTCAAACCTTTGAATTGTGATTTACATTTTATTCTCTTTTAAATCCATTTGTAATACCTAGGTTGGGTTCATGTACCCCAACCCGCTAAAAACTAAGCCGGACATTGCTATGTGGGAAATAACCAAAAATCAAAAGTTGAATGCGTTGGAAATCATGATGAACCACTAAACATGCATGGGAAATTTAGATTTCAAGAGAAATAAAGAAACATGCAGGGATGGAAATTATATATGAACAAGGAAGAGAAGAGAAACTTTATATTAAAAACCTTGAGAATTTGATCAACAATCGTGTAACCTTAGTGCATGAATTGAAACTAGGGTGATTTCCTTCTCATATCTATAATTATAAGGTAGAAACTAATTAAAACTAAGTCTAATATCAAACTACAACCTTACAAGGTCGTTTAGAAGAGTCCCCAAAACATAGAACTCTCTAAGATAAAAAGTTGGGCGAAAATAAAAATCCCGCTTCAGAGAATTTGTAACGGTTTTAAAGCGTGAAAAATTATTGTCACGGATCTTCAGCGTTACCAATGATGAGTCAGTTTGCCTAATACCCAAAATGGTTCGGTTTTCCAGTTTTTCCAAAGTTATGCCTCGTGTGCTCGAAGTTCTCTTATTAACAATTCTGCTCCTAGATTTTTTTCTCAACTTTAATTGCGCATAACTTCTTTACTATATCTCGGATTGAGGTACCATATTTTCTAGTATCCTTGTGACTTAAAGATATTTAACTTTCCAGTTTGTTCCTCCTCTAGGTTTCGGTTGAAAAATTACAAAAATTCCCTTCAACTTCCTTTCCTTTGTTTCTTTCATTGTTTCAATTTCTCTCCCGCATTTACTTGCATGAAATACCTGTAAAACACATGAGAAATATACAAAATAAGAAATACTTGTCGAAAAGGGTTATTAGCATAAATATGAGATAAATGTAGATTAAATGCAATGCACGAGACCATAAAAGTACCAAAATTATGGGGATAAATATGGAATATTTATGCCTTATCAAATCCTCCTAACCTAGAACGGTGCGCGTCCCGAGCAATGTAAAACCATAAGAGTATGAGTCTAAACACTTCTAAAATAATTTATTGGGATATAATACCTTTTTTCTAGCAAGCGATTTCATTTAGCGTATGCAATAAGATGTTAAATTCCTAGACTACCGTAGTACGACGAGTGGTGTCTCATGAGGGTTTGTAGTGAGTATACCCACAAAATTCATTTTTTGACTCAAAGAAAAAAAATCAAAATACTTAAAAATTGTACAATTTAAACTCCCCAAAAATATTCACTGTAAATTTATATTCAAAATTATCAATTTGTAGTGTGTGTGTTTGTGTGTGTGCGCGAAGCCGAAAATTAAACCAATAACTTCCACTAATTGATTATTACGTTACTTTTTGAAAATTCGTTTTGATTCAATTTCTCACGGATGCACTCACAAATGAATCACTCGGAATGTGGCTAGTTCTCTCGGCGTCCGTGATAGATTTATAAGAGTAAATATAATGGAACACAAATTCGCATACACAAATTTGAAATACGAAAATTTTAAGGTGAAAAGATCTCATCATAGGAATACGGTCATTGGAAAATGGGAAGCATCACCTCTTATCCACACCAATTGAACTCTTTTTTATCTTTCCGTGTCTTAGCTCTCCACGCAGTAATTAATTTCGTTATGCGAACTCGGTTAGGAATTTTTCGAGTTTAAGATGTAATGGGTAATATGGGAATGTTGTAGAAATTTGGAATCAAAAATATTTTCTTACGATGTCCATTAGTGCTTTTTCGGACTTTTTCTCATTTTTCTCCTTTTTTTTTACTTTTTTTCTTGTATTTTTCTCATTTTTAATTTTTTTTCCTATTTTTGTTGTGCATTTTTCTTCTATTTTTTCTTGCCCCTTTTTATTGCACCATTTGGACATGCTTGATGAATGTTTTGATTTTCACAACTCTGGGCTTCATGGGTTTTTCGGGTTATCAAACGAGTTGGAATTTTTTTCCAACTCAATTGGGTTTACAAAAAGGGGTAATTTTCCATTACTTTTTATGACTCATATTTTTAGGTAAACAAATGAGGGCCTAACTTCATCATCCAAATTACTCATTATTTAACCATACGCATCTCAAGAATAATTTAATTTCAGAGATATTTTTAGCACATTTTTTAAGACAACATCTCACTCATCTCCCTTAACGGATCAAAACAACGGAATTGAGATCCTCAATGACTTATTTAGAACTAAATTAAACTTTGAGTTAACCATGAACTCAGATTGATTTAATTACTCACAAAAATCGATAGGCTCAAAATCTCATCGGGTTTATAATCACCACAGTTATTCGAAAAGTCGTCAATTTTGATCTTTAGTTAATTTCGTCTTAATGCTCTTTATTTTTACAATTTGAGACATCAAACAAATTTCTAGTGAATTTTTTTAAAATTTTAAAATCCAATATCTATTTATTTTGAAGGAAAATATTTTTGGCTTTTTGAAATTTGTCAATTTTTTTGGAAATTTTTGAAGTTTTCTATATTTGGGCATTTTAAAATTTTGTGAACTTTAAAAATACGCATTTATCACCCCTCCTAACTTAGACTTTTGCATTGTCATCAATCAAAAGGACTAAAAATTTAAGGAAGAGAAAGAATAAGAGCGAAAATAAAACAAGCAAATATTTACAATGCAAAAAGACATTATATAACTCCAACACACGACTCAAAAATACAACATACGTGCAGGGGGTTCAACGACCTCTATCCTATAACTTACTCAACCCCGTGTACGGATTCCTCCAAAACATAAATCAAAAGTCTGAATGAATAGAAGTCAACCCAATAGAACAAGTATACATATGGAGGCACATAATAAATGCAGTGAGTGAAATCGACATGCACCACCACGTCAGAATATAAATTGTCACACTTAAAGATTCTATCATGCTGAAATTCCGACTAACACATTAAGCCTAGATTTTCCTCTAATTTGAGAATGGATAAATCAGGCTTGAAATAGGACGATACTCTAGTAATTTCCTCGATCCCATCCAATAAATCAAATGGCATGGGGAACGTGATGGAAAGTGATAATGCGGTATGACAACCCATGCGTCACCGGGTGAAAACACTCAAATTATTTTCTCAATTTCGTCACAAATAGATAAAACCTCACGTTTTAGTAGACTTTCAAAAGGCTCGGGTGAACGTCCATAAAGAACAAATTTATCTATCCAGTCATTCCAGTCGATTTCATCTAGGTGACTAAATGAGTCCAAAAATGATTGGACATCAAGAGTGAGGTCCTCATCCACCGGGCCGAATTATTTATCAAAATTTTTTAGACTTGTATCTCAAGGTAATTTGGTTGTATCACAATCCCTTAGGGTGTTTGCAAGACTCATATTTTTATTTTTCATTTTTTTTGGATTTTTTGGATTTATTTTTTGAATTTTTGGGATTTATATTTTTTTTGTCATTTTAGGATTTGAGTTAAATTCTTAGATTAATTTTACCTAACATAGTATGTCTATCTAGTCCCCTACAACGACGCCAAAAACTTGACTTGACTTGACTTTAAAAGTGTCTCTAGTGTATACTTATATCAACTCAAGTGTAAGCTAGTCGCTTAAGTAATGATCCGGTAAATCGAGTGTCGAACTCTAGGAATAGGACGCGAAACGTAACAACGAATAGGAAAACCGATTAACCCTACGATTGACTCAGAGAAAGTAGTAAAATATGATGATTCTTGACTTTTCAATTAACTAAAACAAAATAATTAAACTATTGAATTACTATGCATGAAAAAATAACTAAATGCTTTATAGATCAAATGTGAAAATATGGAGTTAGGGTATATGCCTCGAACCGTCAGTAATTTCTTAGAACCTAAAAACAGCAAAAACCTAATTCTCAATTTAAAGAGGCATCAAATATATTCTAAGCATTTAACATGTGCGGAGTTTAATCCTTGCAATATCAAATCAAAAAGTATATTTGGCTGGAATGAAAAATCACAAATGCAAATTTCACTCTTAAACATTCGGGTTAACTAGGGCAAACGGAATTAAAAGGCCTACAACCTTTACGTTGATAAAGTTCAAACCTTTGAATTGTTAATTATATTTTATCCTCTTTTAAATCCATTTGTAATACCTAGGTCGGGTTCATGTACCCCAACCCGCTAAAAACTTCACCGGACACAGGTACTTGTGAAATAACCAAAAATCTAACGTTGAATTCGTTGGAAATCATAATGAAACTATTACTAAACATGCATGGGAGATTTAAAATCCCAGAAAATAAAGAAACATGTAAGGATGAAATTATATATGAACAAGGAAGAGAAGACAAACATGATGAAATTATTCACCGTAGCTGAGATTGAGGTGCCATTTTTCGAGTATTCTTGTGACTTTAAGATCTTCATCTTTCCAGTTGGCTCCTCCTCCGAGTTTTGGCTAGAAAATTATGAAAATTCCCTTCAACTTTATTTCCTTTGTTTCTTTCACTGTTTCGGTTTCTTTCCCACAGTTGCATGAAATACGTGTAAAACACATGAGAAATATACAAAACAAGAAATACTTGCCGAAAATGGTTAGTAGAATAAATATGAGATAAGTTCAGATTAAATGCAATGCATGGGACCATAAAAGTGCCGAAATTAAGGGGATAAATATGAAATATTTATGCCTTATCACTGGTCATATGGGGAATTTTGTTTAATCTGAGTTTTTTTTAGAGTGAAAATGTTAGTTGAACTAATTTATTTGAAGAGATGAGAAACAAATTGGAGATATATTTGTCCATTTTGATTATCATTTTTTAGGACTGAAGTGTTTACTTGAAATGAAGATTTGCGTGTTTAGAGTTCATATTTATGGGGTGTCAATTTGAATTTGAAAAGGTCTTATATCAATTGAGGGTCTCTAATGTCAATGACTTATGGATGTGCATGAATGGTAGGTATGTCTTGTCTAATTTTTATCACTTTCATTATGCTATGGTCAAGTAATTTATGATGTAGTAATGAGATATACTAAAATGTTCCATCACTCCCTTCATTTCATTCTTGGAATGTGATAAACTCTGCATGTCATATTCATTGAGTTTTATTTCCTAACTAAATTTTATTAATCGTGCTGCAACCACTCTCTTAGTTTTCTACCTGTAATGCTTCTTGTTAATCAACTCATGTAAAAGAATTTCGGTTGTGGCCAACACATTAGTAAGATGATTGTGATGTGATTTAACAGCTATTTCATTCAGTAATAAGTTTCACCTCTATATTTTTTTGTAATTGAATGTACTATTATATTGTTCATTTCTAATTGAATTATTTTCCATGTTTTGAATTAACTTGACTAGAAAATGAGATATAGGTGGTAGTGAGAGTTTGAAGTAGATCAGGAGTGAAAAGAAGAGCAACAAGGACATGTTGAAGCTGGGCATGAAACCCATTATCAGTGTTAGTCAAGTCAATATTAAGAGAACAAAAAACGTAAGAGTATATTCTAATCTCTATTCAACCATATTTTGTTTAGGGTGAAACAAAATAATATAGTAAAAAGTATTGTTATCTATTTCGGATCAAATAAATAGTTAGTATGAAATTGGAAATATATGTGACTTTTGACAAATTAGTGAACGGAATGCAAGTATGAATAGGTGATTTTTTTTTCACTAATTTGTATTTAATGTCATTGAACTATTATACTCCAACCCAAAAGGAGCCTTCATATGGCTAATCCTTATATTCTTAGGTTGTTATAAGGCAACCAATTCTCTTTATCACTAACCCCACAAAACTTATAAAAATGATTGTTCATTGTGATTAAAAAATTGTATTTTGTTAGTGATAAAAAATTTGGTGCCTCTAACAGCACCTATATTTATAATGCAAAATTTTTCATCAGAACTTTCCTTGAATTAAAGATAGAAATAATTGTATTTTAATATTCATTATCGAGGCTATAAATTGTGTATACTCCCTGCGTCATATATTAAGAGTCCCATTTTTCTTGTTATGCTGCAATTAGGAATTATGTTTCTAAAAACATTATATCAAATAGAGTGGAATTCTGATTATCTAGAGTAGGGGCTCAATATGAGGTGATGTTGATGTGTTAATAAAGTCGGGAAACTGAAAAAAAAAATGTTCCTTAAAAAATTTTGAATTTGATCAAGGCCCCTTAATTTGGGACAGAAATAGTGTTATTTGTCTATCACCTTTAAAAAAAATTAGTCACGCCCTAATATTCTTAATTCACGTAATTTCTCTTTGTTTAGACAAATATTTACCTAGTTTTTCATCATTCTTCTAGTATTATTTTTCATCTCAAAACCCAATATTTTCAAAAGCCCAAATTCCGAGACCTACATCATATTCGGAGAGGCTAAAATCGAGGATATGAGCTCTCAGCTTCGAACACAAGCTACCCGACAGTTTAGGATGCCCGACATAGGTTCGGTGATGGAAAAATATAAAATTACTGGCACGACATCACAAGATTATGAGTATGAAGAGGAGATTCATTGTGACAACCCGCTATCCGAAATAAAGGGTGGCCAGCCCTATACCCCGATTAAATAGGAAATCATGGATAATATCATCCTCAGCATCACAACAATATACAAAGTATAAGGAATAACCACTCTATATTCCAGAAAACGGGTTATCAAAAACTTTGATTTGAAATAAAAAGGAAAACATTTTCAATAGCCCATAATAGAAATAGAGGGTGGAAACCCCCACCAGCTCATATAAGAAATCCCGAAAGATACAAAGGACCGAATAAAGCTTCGGTCAATACCATTCATAAAACATACTTAGCATCAAGTGTTACATAAATAAATTCATTATACATTTATAACAGTTTGGGCAACAATGCCCGAATGAACTGAACATAACTAGAAACATGAACAGAGGCGTCTACTCAAAATCCCGTGAAACCCACACAAGGTCACGGCTCCTCAAAACATGCGGAAGGGAAAAGTCATTACGGGCGACCGTGCGGCGGAACACCTGAACGGATAATATAGATATACAAATACAACAAGAAAAGGAAAACCGGTCAGGGCCGGGTATATGTGATCAATATATAAATGACAAGTATGATAATGATGCACAATTAAGCATGGATGATAGTCTAGCATGTTAACAGCATATGAGGAACTGAAACTAGTGAAGGACTACATAGAGTGAGATTCACAATAAAACAGAATTAAAAGTGCTTATAAGCCTTTATCATCATTAATCAGATTTCAATTCAAGTATACATTTTCCATTCCTTATCAGGAATATAATTGACATCATGTGCTCTATAGGGCACTAATCTCAATAACATGCTCTTTGCGGCATAATTTTTCTCTTTATGGCATTAATGTTCCATCGAGTCCAACTCGATAATTAGAATAGTCATAATTATAAATATAACGATTCTAAGACCGCCCGTCCGGGTTTCCCCACTGAGCGCGTCCCTAAATAACCATCATCTTCCAGGGCCTAACATAAGACAACCTGGGATCCTATCGAAAGCGTCGGGAAGCGGCCATGAGCCTGCGTGGTAGCCAAGACCACACCCGGAATCTCCCTACCCCCGCAGAAAAACATACAACCATAAACGCTCCCATGGCCTAGGACTATATCCACCCTGCATTCATTAGCCAGGGGGCTTCACCTAACGAGCGGACTTCCCTTAAGATGGTATTTAGAGAGGTGTGTAACATCCATTTTATTAATTCCCATTATGTGATTAGTAAATTATCATTTACCTCAACAAATTTCCCATTTTAAATAGATGTATAAGTTAAATCGGAACTACACATGATACGTACCGACATAACATCCTCGATAAGGAATTCAGACTCCAAAGTTATCCCCAAGGCCTCTTTTAGGCTTTACTATAAACCATTAAGTCAAAATGTAACTCAAGTTTAATTCTAAAGTCTCCAAAATTGACCTTAATACATTCTAGACCCTTATAAACTACAAGACAAAAGTGATGCCTAAACATCACCTTAAATTCACCCTTGAATGAATCCTAGATGAACCCTTTCGAGTCTAGGATGTCGACCCAACTCAACTAGAACTCTAAACCTTATGTTTACTTCATTTAAGAAGGTCCCTAATCAAAAATCCTAAAGAGAAGGGGCTAAAAATGAAAAAAGAAAAATTTCAAAAAGTGCAGGGTTACCGAATCGATTCGCCCCCTTGGCCGAATCGATTCGGCCAGAAAATTTGAGATTCTGCATAATAGCCGAATCGATTCGCTCAGAGGGCCAAATCGATTCGGTCTGAAAATCTGGGTTTCTGCATAACTGCCGAATCGATTCGGATAAATTCCGAATCGATTCGGTCAACAAGACCTGGGCACTGGAACTAACCGAATCGATTCGCCCAGGGGGGCGAATCGATTCGGGCCTGCGATTTTGCCAAGAAATGGCCATGGAGTCTTGGACTCCATTTTCTACCCAAACTCAATTTTCTCCAAACCAAACTCATATACCAACACTATAACAACATCAAGATGCTATTGGTCATCTTCAAACCCCATGAATCAACTTAGAGTGAATCAAAACCCAAAATGCATAAGAAAACCCTAAGTTCTCTAAGCTAAAATCAATACATCATTAACATAACAAGTCATCTATCTCAAGACACAATTTAGCAAGTAAAAACTTGCCTTGATTCAGCAAATATGCAGTTTCCTTGGTGTAGTAGCAATCTCTCTCAATCTCCAAAGCTTTCCCTCTACTCTTCTCTTTTCTCTCTTAGGTTTAGGAAGGGATTTTGGAGAAATTAGAAGACTAAAAAGTCTTAAGTCGTGACTTAAGGTAAATTCCCCACTAAAATTAACCAAAAGTGCGATAAAATAATACGCAATAGCCTAATTAAAGCACAACCAGTCAAAAATGCCCAAAACTACAAAATACAATATGGTACATTATTTGACTATTTCACACATTCCGGAATCAACTACAACCTCCAAATTATCATTTGGATAAAATTCAATTTAGGTTCCGGTCTCATAATTAAGCCAAATATCATTTTATTTTCAGATGATATTAATAAGCATGACATAGCAATATTCCCATAATTATGATATGTATGCAACCCCATAATAAATATCAACTTTTCTACATTGAATTCATCATTCAAATCATAACCCAACACTAGGTTCCAATTACTATACTAAGTAATTATTATAAAATACGGTCTCATAAGTGAGGGTTATTACATACTCCCCCCCTAATGGGGGAATTTTGCCCCCAAAATTCAGGCGTACCTCATGAGAAAAGATGTGGATATTTCTCCCGCATCTCATCCTCGCGTTCCCAAGTCGATTCGCTTGCATGATGATGACTCCAATGGACTCTCACGAGAGGCACCACCCGAGATCTTAACTTTCGCTCCCCAAATTCAAGGATAGCAACCGGTTGTTCTTCATAAGAAACATCGGGCTGCAATTCGATATCTTTGAAAGGAATGTGCCAAAGGACTCCTTCACACCTTCTGTACTTCTTCAAGGAGGAGACATGAAATACATCATGGATTTGTTGTAAGGGTTCCGGCAAGGCAAGTTGGTATGCTACGGGACCAACCTTTGCGATTACCGGGAAAGGTCCAACAAAGCGGGGTGCAAGCTTTCCTTTCTTCCCAAAACGCTTAATGCCCTTCATCGGGGACACCCGCACCAACACTTGGTCTCCAACCTCCAATTCCATATGTCTCCTACCCGCATCGGCATAACTCTTTTGGCGATCTTGGGCTACCCGTATGCGATTTCGAATAAGCTCGATCTTCGAAGAAGTATCTTGGATCATCTCAGGTCCAAGGAACTTATTATCACCCACTTCCAACCAACAAGCAGGCGACCTACAAGGCCTGCCATACAGAGCTTCATAAGGCGCCATACCAATGGTAAATTGGTATGAGTTGTTGTAAGCAAACTCAACCAACGGAAGATATTGTTCCCAACTACCTTTAAAGTCGAGTATGCACATACGAAGCATATCCTCCAACATCTGGTTTACCCTTTCGGTCTGACCGTCTATTTGAGGATGATAGGAAGAGCTTAACTTCACCTCGGTCCCCATAGCTCCCTGGAAACTCTGCCAAAAGTGGGACACAAATATTTTATCTCGGTCGGAGATAATATTCAAAGGTACCCCGTGGAGTCTGACGATCTCCTCAATGAACAACTGGGCATAACGAGCGGTATCATAATCGGTGCGCACAGGTAAGAAGTGTGCTGACTTGGTCAAACGGTCGACAATCACCCAAATTGAATCATGACCCTTTTGCGATCTAGGCAAGCCCGTGACAAAGTCCATCAAAATGCTCTCCCATTTCCATACGGGAATCTCGAGCGGCTGTAACAAACCTGTCGGTCGCTGGTGATCAATCTTAACCAACTGACAAGTAGTGCATTGGGACACAAACTCTGAGATATCCCTCTTCAAGCCTGCCCACCAGTACAAACGACGCATATCTTGGTACATCTTGTCCCCGCCGGGATGTACCGTGAACTTCGACCCGTGGGATTCTGCCATAACTGCACGTCTCAAATCCCCATCATCGGGAACCACAAGTCTTCCATGGAAGCGTAATCCACCCTCAGAGCCTATTGAGTACGACTCCGCTCCCTCAGACAACAACTGGCGTGTATGGTCTTGACAAACTCTATCTCTCTTCTGAGCTTCCACAATCTTTGCTATAATCGTGGGAGTAACCGTCATCACTGAAAGGAATGCTCTCGCTCCGGCATCCTCCAGGCTGAGTTCTTTCCACTTAGCTTTCCACACCTCAGCTAAGTTTCCATCAGGCTTTCTACTCAAGGCATCTGCTACCACATTCGCCTTCCCGGGGTGATAATGAATATCAAATTGGTAGTCTTTCACGAACTCCAACCAACGGCGCTGGCGCATGTTCAAATCCTTTTGGGAGAATAAGTACTGCAGCGATTTGTGGTCGGTGAAAAGACTAAACTTTTCCCCAAAGAGGTAATGCATCCATATCTTCAAGGCAAATACAACGGCGGCGAACTCCAAATCATGCACTGGATAGTTCCTCTCGTGAGGCTTCAACTTACGAGAAGTGTATGCAATGGGTTGCCTCTCTTGTTGAAGAACACCTCCTAACCCCAGAAGAGATACATCGGTAAAGACGAGATATTCCAATCCCGGCTTTGGCAATGCCAGGACTGGAGCTGAAGTCAGTCTATCCTTGAGCTCATCGAAAGCCGCTTGACATGAACTGTCCCAAACAAATCTTACTCCTTTCCGGGTCAAATTCGTCAATGGGCTAGCAACCTTAGAAAAGCCCTTAATGAATCGACGGTAATAACCCGCCAAGCCCAGAAAACTACGAACTTCAGTGGGCGTCGTGGGCTGACCCCACTCCTTCACCGCGATCGCCTTACTCGGATCCACAGGCACACCTTGGGATGACACCACATGCCCCAAAAATTGAACTTCCTTCAACCAGAAGCCACACTTCTCAAACTTTGCATACAATTGATGATCTCTCAATCTCTGCAGGACCAACCATCAAGTGAGCAGCGTGATCCGACTCAGTCTGAGAATAAACTAGGATGTCATCAATAAATACAATGACAAACTGGTCAAGGAAATCCCGGAATACCCTATTCATAAGGTCCATAAACACTACAGGGGCATTGGTTAGCCCAAAGGGCATAACCAAGAACTCATAAGATCCGTAACGGGTCAGAAAAGCCGTCTTGGACACATCTTGCTCCCGTATCCTTAATTGGTGATACCCAGTCCGCAAGTCGATCTTGGAGAAGTAGGAAGCTCCCCTAAGTTGATCAAACAAGTCGTCGATGCGAGGCAAAGGGTATTTATTCCGGATGGTGACTTTATTCAACTCTCTATAGTCCACGCATAACCGGAGAGAACCGTCTCTCTTCTTTACAAACAATACCGGAGTGCCCCACAGCGAGGTACTACGCCTAATAAAACCCTGCTCCAGTAGCTTCTGAATCTGATCTCTCAGCTCCCTCATCTCCACAGGAGCCATTCGATAAGGAGCTTTTGCGATCGGCCTAGTTCCCGGCATTAAGTCAATCACAAACTCTATTTCCCGACTTGGAGGTAATCCGGGTATCTCCCGAAAAATATCTTCAAACTCCCGAACAATGGGAAGAGAATCTAGGGGAACCACGACATCTCTAGATGCGTCCTCCGCAATACAATATAAATAAGCACTCGTGCTCCCTTCCACACAAGGCATAACTACCAGGAACATCTCTTGACCAGGAACCGCAAAAACTATACTCTTCCCGAAATAATTCACTATAGCACGGTACTTCACTAGCCAATCCATACCCAATATTACATCGTACCCGACCATATCAAGGACGAGCAAATCGGCATCAAAACACAAGTCACCAAGATTAATTTCTACGTTTTTACATACGAAGAAAATCAATGAGCCATCGCCCATAGAGGATTCGATGCTAGTGAAAGTACTTTCAGCAGATTTTATCAAACCTGTAGTCTGAGCAAAACTTCTAGAAATAAAGGAGTGTGTAGCACCCGTATCAAATAGAATTCGACCCATGTGCCCCTGAATGAGAAACTTACCCTCGATCGCCGGTGGTGCCGGAGGAGCTGGAGGAAGCAAAGCCTCCTGAATATGGTAAACTCTTCCGTACTGCAATTGCCCCTGTTGAGGAGGAGCAACCGGATTAGGCGCTTGAGGCGGAAACTGTACATACGGCTGCTGCGGGGCCCGTGGAAGATGCCCTCCAACCAACTGAGGACACGCCCTTTTGTAGTGGCCCAGCTCCCCACACTGAAAACATTTGATTGCCATAGTATCCTGATTTCTACCTTGGTTATTTCGGAGTTGACCCGCACCTCGGCCCTGTTGGCCCCTACCACCATTTCCACCTCGACCTCCCTGAGGCTGCTAACCGCCTTGTCCTTGCCTGTTATTATTATTGTTGCCACCAGCATTAAACCCACCGAACCGTTGACGTTTGGACGAATCCCCCTGCTGAGGATCCCTCTCAACCTGTTTGTTCCCCGAGGATTGGGACGAAGAAGATGTTCCCCCTCCGCTCCCAACACCTCCCTGCCTCCCCGATTGTCCCACCGTAACAACCTTCTTCTTGTTTAGCAGAAACAATCTGTGCTCCTGACAATGAAGCAAAGCGGTATTCATCACATCACCAAAAGTCACGATAGATGGATTTCCCAGCAAATGTTGCTTTATTCGCCAGTTCAAACCTCCCACAAACTTGGAGATCCTCTTCGACTCTGGAGTTACCTCATCCGGTATAAAACTGGCTAACCGGGTAAACTCTTCTTCATACTCAGCAACTGACCTCTCCCCTTGAACCAAATCCTGCATCTTCCTCTGCATCTCCCTCTGAACCGCGGGAGGGAAATACTTACCATCAAACAAAGCCCAAAAATTTGTAATGGACATAGTATCCCTTTGCTCGGGTGTCGTCATTGACTCCCACCAATGTAAGGCCGGTCCTACCAGCTTGAAAGTAACGAGAATCTGCTTCTTCTCCTCACTACATTCCACCATCCTAAGATGGCGCTGCATATCTCTCTTCCACTGGTTCGCCTTGATAACATCTGAACCTCCCTCAAACTCCGGGGATGTCCCTTCAGGAAAGATTCTCTCACCCGTTCCCACTGAGAAGGTCCCGTGGGAGCTTGTGCTTCTTGTCCCCTAACTTGGGCTTGTGGCATTTGTTGGGCCACAGCAGTCATCGCGGCGTTGACAGCTTGGGCCACAATATTTGTCACTTCTGCGGCACTGATACTCCCCTGCTGCTGTGGAGGACCAAACTCATCCTCAACGACCCTATTACGTTTAGCGGGACGTCCTCTCTTCAGCGGCATCTGAGATAAAGATGAGAGAGAGTTAAAACATAATGTAAGACAATATATTTAACAGAAGATCCCATACATAGGCAGCAAAACAATCCTAACATTAAGTTCTATATCAAAGAACGCTACGGTAGAACGTGACAAGTCCGCATAGATCCTAAAGACTCTAGAACCTGATGCTCTGATACCATCTGTGACAACCCGCTATCCGAAATAAAGGGTGGCCAGCCATATACCCCGATTAAATAGGAAATCATGGATAATATCATCCTCAGCATCACAACAATATACAAAGTATAAGGAATAACCACTCTATATTCCAGAAAACGGGTTATCAAAAACTTTGATTTGAAATAAAAAGGAAAACATTTTCAACAACCCATAATAGAAATAGAGGGTGGAAACCCCCACCAGCTCATATAAGAAATCCCGAAAGATACAAAGGACCGAATAAATCTTCGGTCAATACCATTCATACAACATACTTAGCATCAAGTGTTACATAAATAAATTCATTATACATTTATAACAGTTTGGGCAACAATGCCCGAATGAACTGAACATAACTAGAAACATGAACAGAGGCGTCTACTCAAAATCCCGTGAAACCCGCACAAGGTCACGGCTCCTCAAAACATGCGAAAGGGAAAAGTCATTACGGGCGACCGTGCGGCGGAACACCTGAACGGATAATATAGATATACAAATACAACAAGAAAAGGAAAACCGGTCAGGGCCGGGTATATGTGATCAATATATAAATGACAAGTATGATAATGATGCACAATTAAGCATGGATGATAGTCTAGCATGTTAACAGCATATGAGGAACTAAAACTAGTGAAGGACTACATAGAGTGAGATTCACAATAAAACAGAATTAAAAGTGCTTATAAGCCTTTATCATCATTAATCTGATTTCAATTCAAGTATACATTTTCCATTCCTTATCAGGAATATAATTGACATCATGTGCTCTATAGGGCACTAATCTCAATAACATGCTCTTTGCGGCATAATTTTGCTCTTTATGGCATTAATGTTCCATCGAGTCCAACTCGATAATTAGAATAGTCATAATTATAAATATAACGATTCTAAGACCGCCCGTCCGGGTTTCCCCACTGAGCGCGTCCCTAAATAACCATCATCTTCCAGGGCCTAACATAAGACAACCTGGGATCCTATCGAAAGCGTCGGGAAGCGGCCATGAGCCTGCGTGGTAGCCAAGACCACACCCGGAATCTCCCTACCCCCGCAGAAAAACATACAACCATAAACGCTCCCATGGCCTAGGACTATATCCACCCTGCATTCATTAGCCAGGGGGCTTCACCTAACGAGCGGACTTCCCCTAAGATGGTATTTAGAGAGGTGTGTAACATCCATTTTATTAATTCCCATTATGTGATTAGTAAATTATCATTTACCTCAACAAATTTCCCATTTTAAATATATGTATAAGTTAAATCGGAACTACACATGATACGTACCGACATAACATCCTCGATAAGGAATTCAGACTCCAAAGTTATCCCCAAGGCCTCTTTTAGGCTTTAATATAAACCATTAAGTCAAAATGTAACTCAAGTTGAATTCTAAAGTCTCCAAAATTGACCTTAATACATTCTAGACCCTTATAAACTACAAGACAAAAGTGATGCCTAAACATCACCTTAAATTCCCCCTTGAATGAATCCTAGATGAACCCTTTCGAGTCTAGGATGTCGACCCAACTCAACTAGAACTCTAAACCTTATGTTTACTTCATTTAAGAAGGTCCCTAATCAAAAATCCTAAAGAGAAGGGGCTAAAAATGAAAAAAGAAAAATTTCAAAAAGTGCAGGGTTACCGAATCGATTCGCCCCCTTGGCCGAATCGATTCGGCCAGAAAATTTGAGATTCTGCATAATAGCCGAATCGATTCGCTCAGAGGGCCGAATCGATTCGGTCTGAAAATCTGGGTTTCTGCATAACTGCCGAATCGATTCGGATAAATTCCGAATCGATTCGGTCACCAAGACCTGGGCACTGGAACAAACCGAATCGATTCGCCCAGGGGGCCGAATCGATTCGGGCCTGCGATTTTGCCAAGAAATGGCCATGGAGTCTTGGACTCCATTTTCTACCCAAACTCAATTTTCTCCAAACCAAACTCATATACCAACACTATAAGAACATCAAGATGCTATTGGTCATCTTCAAACCCCATGAATCAACTTAGAGTGAATCAAAACCCAAAATGCATAAGAAAACCCTAAGTTCTCTAAGCTAAAATCAATACATCATTAACATAACAAGTCATCTATCTCAAGACACAATTTAGCAAGTAAAAACTTGCCTTGATTCAGCAAATATGCAGTTTCCTTGGTGTAGTAGCAATCTCTCTCAATCTCCAAAGCTTTCCCTCTACTCTTCTCTTTTCTCTCTTAGGTTTAGGAAGGGATTTTGGGGAAATTAGAAGACTAAAAAGGCTTAAGTCGTGACTTAAGGTAAATGCCCCACTAAAATTAACCAAAAGTGCGATAAAATAATACGCAATAGCCTAATTAAAGCACAACCAGTCAAAAATGCCCAAAACTACAAAATACAATATGGTACATTATTTGACTATTTCACACATTCCGGAATCAACTGCAACCTCCAAATTATCATTTGGACATTTTAAAATTCAATTTAGGTTCCGGTCTCATAATTAAGCCAAATATCATTTTATTTTCAGATGATATTAATAAGCATGACATAGCAATATTCCCATAATTATGATATGTATGCAACCCCATAATAAATATCAACTTTTCTACATTGAATTCATCATTCAAATCATAACCCAACACTAGGTTCCAATTACTATACTAAGTAATTATTATAAAATACGGTCTCATAAGTGAGGGTTATTACATTGATGAGATGGGTGTTGAGCCTCACAACATTGAGTTGGTGATGACACAAGCAGGCGTGCCGAGGGGCAGCGCTTCCAAATCACACAAAACTAAAAATAGAGATATTGTGAGTGCTATCATGGAGCTTACCAACAAGGTACAATTATATGAAGGATGATATGATTTTTGGTTGAAATTTGATTGTTGCAATTTTTGTTATTTTTGCAATATTGTGGTGCAACTCCTATTGGGTAGTTACATTATTCCAGTGTTCTAAAAAACGCGCCTAGGCGCGAGGCTTTATTGATACGCCCCGTTTAGGACCTAGGCGTGGACAAATGCGTGGTCAACTTTGGTCAACGTTTTTTTTGAAAAAGGCTTAAATTTTTTTTTTAGGATAAAACGCGCCTTAGGCGTCGTTTTTATTTTTATTTTTATTTTCTGAGCTAACCAAAATGACAGCGTTTTGGTAGCTTTTAAACCCCCCCAAAAAATACACGTTGAATGAGTAATCGGTTTAAAGAATCTAAACCTAATTTGTGTTTTGGTAGCTTTTCACCGTTTTGTTCTGAAAAAAAACATTTTCTTCTCAGGATCCGCGTGGATTTTCGCCGGAACTTAGGACTTTTCTTCTCAGGTAAGCATTCGTTAACATCTCTTAACCCATACCCACATACCTATTAAAACTCCTCACACACTTTGGGTAAAAATACATGCACAAACGTGTATATATACATACCTGTTAAAGCCAATAAAATTGTTAACATCTCTTAACCCACACCCTTTTGTTTACTGGAAGATTTTATACATAGACAAAAGCTACCTATTGGTCCATTGTATTTTTTTGTGCAAATCACATCTGTATAGAATGTGCATATAGATATTGTTGGGCAAAAGCATTCGTTAACTCCCCTTTCTCATCTGTATAGAATTTTCTACTCGTCCATGTATATTGTTGCATTATATGTCATTCCACCGAAGAACAAATCACAACCAAAGCCCCTCAAATCAATTTTTTTTATATATAAATCCCTAATTTTACCATTTTTACTTGTAGAGGTTCGATGGTGGAATTGAAACCATCATTTACCCATAGGCTTAATTCAAACCTAATCTATTCATATTTGGCATTCAATAAGGTCCTCTTTGATTGCAATCTGTTTTTGCAATTTGATTTCTATTTTTTTTTATAATTTAATTTGTATTTGTTAACTGTTAATCTGCAAATTGTTTTCGTACATTAATTGTTTTAGAACCTTGAATTATTCCCTTTTTAGGTATTTCCATTGATTTTTATATTTCCATTTCCATTTATATTTTCATGGTTGTTATTTCCATTGCTGATTTTATTTCCACTACTGATTATATTTCAATCGTAGCATAGAAATATATGCACTGTATGCATGTAAATATATAACAGATTTGATGCATGAACAAATATATAACAGATCAAACTATATATATGTTATATAACATACATATAACATAGATTTGTTATATATATATATATATATATATAATAATAATAATAATAATAATAATAATAATAATAATAAGAAGAAGAAGAAGAAGAAGAAGAAGAAGAAGAAGGAGCAATTGTGTTTTTACTTGTCATAAGTTTAGAAAGAACTTAATGGTTGAGATCAAAGCCATCAAGGCAAAAATAGAGGGTTGAGATTAAGTTTGGTGGATTTGTATGTCACGGTTGAGAATACTCTTCATTGGTTAAAGTATTGTTCGACAAAATGGTTGTAACCAAGCTGGAGCAAATCAGAGCACAAGGCTCGAGGTGGACCTCCCAATCATAACACAAGGCTCGAGGAAGACCTTAAGTGCTTTTCAATTTTGTCTCCCGCATCCCTCTCCTTCATTATGATCTCCCTTAATCGAGATGGAGAAAAACTCCATTCCCCATAGGTATGGCTTCAACAATACTCCTGTCCACCGACGGTGTGGCTTCAATATAAGATTTTTTGGCAAAATTTGTCTTATCGAATATCAGATCTAAATGCCTGAAAAAGTAAAATGGATTTGTACATGAAAATAAACCCAAGATATTCTTCAAGCTGTAGGGGTGTACCACTACATTCTTCAATATCAGGCATTTAGATCTGATCGAATTGTTGCTTCCGAGTTTTTTCGGTTTGTTCTGATCAAATCTAAATTCCTAGATGTTTTTTTAGTTTGTTCTAATAAAATCATTATTTCAGATTTTGCATCTAACATACTTTGTTCATTTTCACGCCACTCTCCTTTTTTTAAGCATGTTGCTTTACGTTTTGCTCTTTGTAATGCTTTTACCTTTCAAACTAAAGAGGGTTCGAAAAACATTTTGTTTTTTACGAACATAAAAAAGGAAAAAAAATCATTGATTTGTGCATAGATAGATCGAGACAGGCAAACATTTTTATGGTGAGAAAGAGAGAAATGGGACAGAGATAAGAAATAAAAATGAAGAAGCAGAAGAAATGGGTTAAAAAACAAGACAGGCAAACATGTTTTTGCTAATACTTAGTTATTTTCATTTCTTTTCAGCGGGGATGAGTTCCACTTCTATGGTGGGTGGAGAAGAAGTTATTTTCAGTGTAAGTTTACTATTTGAATCTTAAGTATGATCATGGGATGAAAATTAATATTGGACTATCACGTCCATGACCTTTGTAGTTTAAAAATACCCAAAGACTTGTTTAAAATGAATATCAACACATGAATGGTGAGTTGAAAATTAATGAAATTATTACCGTTCCGCTGGGTGCGAATTTCCTTCCACTCGGTGTTTGCTAATTATGTTTATGTGTGTGTGTAAATATGTTGATACATTTAGTTTGTAGGCTATTTATTTCCTAAATTTTGTTGTTTTTGTTTCTATTAAATGGGGGTTCCATTGGGTATTTAATTATATATAACAAAAAATTTGCAGAAGCACTATAAATTAATTGAATACTTACAGAAGCAGTGGAAAGAATTTTAGAGTGTCAATAATGTTCATATAAATTCTGTAGTTCATCCTATTCATGATCAAACTTTTTATATGAATGAAATGTATAAGAAATAATTGATTGGTGAGTCTGTGTTCATTCATGTAGACGTGACACCCCGACTAATTAAACACCGGGTAGCTACTCCTTTATAAAATTAATTCAAAATGCCAAGTTGGCTCAGTTACTAGCATCACTGTCGAAAACGTTTTATTGTTTCTAACCACCTAGTATTTAAAAAGTAAGTGCCAAATTTTTATTAAATCTGATTAACATGCAACAAGAGTAATGAATAACTAAATAACACCATTCACCATAATGAAATGAAATGAATAACCATCACAAAATGTATATAAACTCTGGAGGAAAAACTCCTCAATACAAATCCCACAACTGATAAGAAAACGGAAATAAATACTAAAACTGAATACTGAGCAATACATGCTAGAGTCTGAAAACTGAAATGTAAAAATGTCTAATAGAATTGGGCAACATGCCCTACAACTGATAGATGCTGAGACTGGAATCCAAATGAGAGAGGCGTCTACATGCAAATCCCTGTAGCTTCCACAAACAGCTACAGCTCGTCACCTGAATGAGAATCCTATGCTTGGTGTCCTTGTGGCTGGGCACCTAAAAAGGTTTTACAAGAAAAAGAGATTTGAAAAGCAAACGGGTCAGAGCCCGAATGTGTTATATTTTAAAAACCTGCAAGTGCTTTAAAAACATTTAAAAACATTAAATGCAAAGTACATGTTAGGACGTGCACTCACATTAATTTCTCACCTCTCGACTAACTGTGCACTCCTAACGTAATTACCCATCTATAACGACCCATACTACTAGCTAACTAACGACATAACTAGCTAGACTGCCAAAGGTTCTACCCATATTACTAGGTTCCATTTATTATAACAACGCTCGTAATTAAATAGAGGTTTAACGTAAACTCAGTTACTAAATATGCCATTGATATACTATCAGTTAACTCATTATCAGTCTCGGAACATTACCGTAATTATATTCACAACATTAACATGAAGGTTCCCATTAAATTAAGCGTATATTATTCACGTCATAACTATATGACACAAGCACCCCGAGAACTAAGCTGCGGTGCACACATACTCTGCTATCCATCCCGGTACATCACGTACATAAGGATTTCATATTCCGAATCTCTCAGGAATAGTTTACCGATAACAACATCACAAATAATGGAGGCGAACACAGTCACCATCACATGGGTCACGCACATACCTACGCTCCCATGATCAGCGGACTTATTAATATCACAATAAGTCTTTCAATGACCTATGTTCATCAAGGTACCAGTCTATATCCCCCCCGTAGGCACACAAGGATTAGAGGGTCCTAAGCGAACGTAACCTCCCCCGTGATAGCAAGTATGGTAGGTATGTTATACACATAAACCATATACTAAGCATTCACACATCTTAGATGTCACTATTTTAATAAGGTATTTTCTACATCATTATACCATTAATCCAGACTTATATATATTTCAAGTCTCCCGTTAATATAAGGTTAAATTGCCGACACGTCTCACGCCGTAATCCCTTATCCTTAAAATCTATCTCAAATAGACTATTAAGTTCCGATTGTTCCCAAATATAACATTTTTATTCTTAAGGTCTTTACTTCTGCTCTAAACCTTATTTCATCAAATTACACAACTTTACACTATTAACCCAAACGTTACCTCACTAACGAATTTCAATAATCTAGAATAATTCCTCGAATTGTATTCTAATTAAAGTCCACTATAATAATCACACCTACTGGTCTTCCTCAAGGGTGAGGGTATTCATAAGGGCTACAAACGTATTCTCCGATGGTTTCCACCATTAAAATCAAATTAAGGAATATTTTACTCATTCTGGGAAGGTCGATCGATCGACCTATGAATGTCGCTCGATCGATCTAGTCGATCGATCGACTGATGAATGTCGATCGATCGATCGAACAGGTATGGCTACGGACTGCTTCGTTTTGCAGATTTTAATCCATCCCAAAACTAATTTCTAACGTATGATTCTCAGATATAACGTCGTAGTAATGCCATATAACAATCCTACAGTATTACTAACGTCCATAAATCAATAATTCAACATCTAAAGGTTACATATGGATCAATCTTCATAAAAACCTAGTTTTTCCAGATTTTCTCAAGAACATGAACCCTAACGTAATATCATCATCAAATCCCCGAATTTAATTCGTTTTTCTTTCACCCAATCATGTATTCACATCAGATTAATCGTCATCAACTATTCTACATGCAATTTATCCTCAAAATTCAGACCTAAGTTCAATTAATCATGGGTTTTCATTCATCTTCCAATAACAATTATAAATCTTCAATTTGCTAACATGGAAAGAACATTTGCTGAAGTTAAACATAATTAAACCACTTGCCTTGGTTTGATTTCGGATTTGGTGTTGTTTTGGTGAAGAATCTCTGCAGAATTCCTCTATCTCTCTCTCCTTCTCCAAGCTTTCTTCTTCCAAAGATGGCTATGGTGGCTAGGGTTTTCTTAGGGAAAGTTGGAAGGCTAAATGATAACCTACGTAGCTTATGGGGTTAATAAAGGTTGGTTGGGTCAATCCTTATCAGATTACAACTCTCCATTTTCGCCACTTTTAATTACCCAAAAATACCAAATTACTAAAATACCCTTTAAGTTGCCGGTATGGCCTAAAAATACCCCGGGACCCAAACTATACCCCCGGCTAGTGTTTTCTGACTATCTCGACCCTTCCGGACGCGTTGGCGCACTCAAAATGACCATACGAGTTATAGATTTTAAATTCACTTTTATTAACAAAATAATATACCGTGACGCGGCGGTCCCACGCGTCTCAACAAAATTTCTAAAATGCCGTATATAAATCCCACGACAAATTTTCAAATTCCAAACTCATATATAATCATATAAGCACGTAATCAAATACTAACTCGCACTACATTAGTATTATAACCCGGATTAATTTTCAATTAATACAACAATTAATTAATTAATCCCATAAATATAGCCCAAAGTACGGGGTATTACAGTAGAATGTCTTGATGCAGTGCGAAACACACAGTTATGCATTAATTAAAGTGTCCCTTGACTTTGTATCCCCTGACAGTTTTCAAGGGTGTCCGTTTGACAGGGGAGATTCAATTTCTTCCAAAATACCATAAATCAATAGGAAGATATATTTGAGGTGAAGAAGATGGATCTACACGGTGCGAGTGTTGTGTTGATGAAGGTCGATAACTGATGTTGATGAAGCTCGATAACTAGTGTGTGTCAATGGTTGGGGGATTACTTTTTTGTGTGATTTTTCAAAACTCATATGAAACATATGATCCCAACAGAGTTATTTTTTGCAATGACCACGTAATGCCCTGTCTGCAACACCTTTCCTACCATTATGGCCATCTTTTTTTGAAAATACTTATGAAGTGGTATCGTTTTCTTTACTGTATCCACACTAATGTCATCTTCAAGTGATCATAGTGTACCTATATAAAATGGTACATTTATTTTCCTATTTTAGGGTAAATTTTTTTTCTTAGATTGAATGTGTTTTATAAAGGTGGATGTTCTTCCGACAAACTTAGAGCCTGTTTTGGAGCACAAATTGTTTGTAATTTTACATTCTTTCATGTTTCAGGTTATTGGAGTTGAAATACTCTCGAAAGTTCAGGTAATTTCTACATTTTTCTATTCGATCAGTTCAAGATATCGTATACTTAGATAAAATCCCACAATAGGAGACACAATCCCAAAAAAAATAAGTGCTTATACTTGGATAAAATCAGACAATAGGAGATAATCAAATTTGGCCAACCCAATCTTCCTTTAAGTTTCTATTTAGACGTTGTTTATAGTTCACAAAAAGTCTTTCTTCTCTTTCTCACTGAAAACTCTTCATTAAAGTTCTAATTCTGTTAGCTAGCCTTAGAAGGCCAAGAACCAATTTAATATCTCGCCAAGCAAGATAAACTTTCTGAATTCTCCCATGTCACGTTAGTTCCTATCAAGACTCTTTTTTACATGTTAAGTTTTTTTTTCCATAGGAAATAAAATTCATAAAAGAGGAAGACATAGTAACAATGTGGACAGATTACCAAGACTCTTTAAATGTTTTATTGTTGTTTTATGGCCAAGAAGGATACTTGTAGTACAAAAACGAGTTTGATTTTTTTATAGTGTTATAAGAAAGTCAAGTTCACTAAGATTTCAGGTTGCTATTATGGAGCTTTGTTATTCTCTTTGTTTATTTTAAGTTTATTATCTGGACTTCTCTATAAGGGGCTATTATGGAGCTTTGTTATTCTCTTTGCTATTTAGGTTGTTGTTATAGAAAAAACTTTTCTTTTCTATGGAATAAAATTTCTTTTGCTTCTTGGTTGGTAATTAAAATTTTCTTTACATTACCTATAATATTTTATATTTTGAGATTTTTTTCTTCATTTCTGTTTTTGTCTATGATTAATCTTCACTGATTGTTCAAAATAGGTATCCTGCTAAACATACCCGCTCACATCAATTCTATGTTTTTGTTTTACACCTATGTTTGCTTTACACCTATGTATTTAATAAATATACATGTTTTGACATACCTGAATTCAAAACACCAATGTTTTCACTCCACATATGAATTCAAAATAGGTATCCCGCTAAATGAAAGAGTGGTCCTACACGTGTGTTTCAAATCAAACCAATTTTTACCAAAAAATATCCAACTTTTAATTAGCACCAAACCAAGTTGTGAAAAACCAATTTTTAATTTAAACCAATTTTATCTTGATTAATCATAAACATGCATCTAGTGATTAAATCAAGTAAACTAAAGTAAAGAAAACTATCAGCACTGGATGTACGAGAAAAAACCCAATACGGGAAAAAACCTCGGATGGCCCAAACCAGACAATCACTATGAATGTGTAATTACTATGAACAAACAAACGACTCCCTCAACGACTCGATCCCTATGGGTCTTGACGCTCTTCTAATTTTCAACTACTCCTCTCATAGTTCCCACGCAGAAAGTCCTTCCACGATACCTGTCCACAACACACGCGTCCATGTATGTCTCGGTGTCCATCGAATGGCTTTGATACGTCTACGATGTCGAACAAGAAGTCCTTCTCTTTTCTTCACTGCAAAACCTAGATGTTCAAGTGTAGAACAAACCTTCTTGGTGCAACAATATCACATAAACATATAGTAATGATAAATCGAATCTTTGCAAACTCTAAGGATGTGTTTAAGCTTTGAAACCTTAGAAAAACATGTGCAAACAGGTTTCTGGATCGTAAACTATTTTTCCAGAATGCCCACCCTTTTAATTCTGACGAAACCATGCTTTAAATAGTAAAAATTCACCGCCTCAAAAATTGTGTCACTCGAACGAGATTGACCAGTCGTTTGCGCGACATGGCTATCTCGCACGAACGAGAAGAGATTTCGTTTGAACGACGCGCGTGTCAGTTTGACTTTTTCTTTAAAACGATTCTTCCAAAAGAGATCGATTTAAGTCAAACTCTTTTTCGATCTTATCAGAATAAAACGTAGTTTAAAACATTTAAAACACTTCTAAAAACATTTTAAAATATTTTTCCTTATAAAATTCATCCTTTTCCTTTATAAAAATTATTCCGAGCACCATTAATTATATGCATTCATATATATGTGATTTCGGAATGCAATTAACTTGAAGACGAATAAATTTTCACCAATTAAACTTTGGCATGATTAATTATTTGAAGCTTTGTCGCAACGTCTTCAATACATCATAGACGAAGTGGGATCATGACAAAATAAAATCTCCCTATGTCATATTACAAACACAGTTTTGCTCACGGAATTAAGTCAAAACAATACAGGGACTCAATTGGAAATTTATGTCCTTACAAATCTCCCCCTTTGACTATTCCAGGACAAATCTCAACCAGTGAAATGCCTAAGCCGGACCGTCAAGCCGTATGATGCCTAAATCCCATCCCATAAACCCAAAAACTAAAAATACAAGACATGGACTAGTATATGTAGCACCAACAAGCATGAACTGTCTGAATGTGATGTAGACTTGAAATCTCGAATCGCTGAAGCATACCTACACACATGAAATAGACAAACAAATACCCAATTAAGTATGGAGGAAGAAATGAAACCAAAATATATATCCAAATGATACGAATTTTACAATAGATACCAATATGAATGAACTCTGAAAAATAATTTGTTAAACAATTGAGCAACAAAATGATACCAATTTGTAATACCAATTTGTAAAATATGTAATCACAACCATGCTCAATAAATCTCCCCCTACATCACATACATCTCTCCCCCTTTTTGTCTCGAATAGACAATCCGATGAAAAGATAAACCAATCAACAATTATCTAGCATGAAGATATACTAATTAAAAATCACTAGATAATCATGAAACAACCAGCTAAATATGATCAAGTAATGACAAATCAGTTTCTAGTAAACCAATGAATCACACAAAGAATATAGCAAACTAATCAGGTGTGATAAACGAAATCATATGAAAAATATCAATTTTTGAACAATATAACCTACATATAAACCAGCCAGTCTAGAAAGCTTCTAGTAGTACCAAAAAATACTAATTTTAACCAGAGGATTGCAAACAAAAAGAAGCAAAAAATTTCTCAGACCTTCGTTGAACGAGCCAGGGACGTCGCTCAAACGAGATGAGGATGTCGCTCGAACGAGTCTTCTCGCGACATGGAGATGTCATTTGAACGACTTCTCGCGACATCCAAACTTTCCCAGATTCCCAGAAATATCAAATATTTTTGCCCAGTGAAACAATTTCGAGAAAAATCACACTGGAAGGCCCTAACAGCAGCAAAACAGTGTTAAAACAGTAAGCTTTTAAGACAAAATGCATAAACGCATAAAAACTAACAATACGAGTTACATGCAAACATAGTTCCGATGTGCTCAAACATGGACATGGAATGTATGAGCGTGAAACTACAACAAATGAGTCACAATTTCAACACATCAAAAAGATCAAGAAGCTCTAATTGATAGCGATAAATCATCAAACTTTATCATAGCCCTATGACAATTAAAGTGTGAGGTTAATGAAATAAACATACTACATGCACACAAATCCAGATTTTTGACGATTTTATAAACAATAGCGTCAAATTGCAATGTTTCAACATTAGGATTATATGTGCCAACCCGTTTCAATTTTCTCCAACCAAACTCCCTCATAAATATATATGTTTCAAGTTCTTTTGAGGTTTCTAGCATTCTCAACTTAGAGAAAATCCTATTGGCCCTTTTCTTAGCATTTTCCCTTTTTCTTTTGGGCTCTTTTAAACAGTGGCTTTCACGACGAGTCAATTGAACTCTCGCATCCCTTTGCCGTGAATCACTCATCATTTTTTTAATTAGGACCCATTGAAATCCTCATGGTAAACGGTTCTTATATGCACACTTCTCCTTAAGTCTACTTACGCATAGATGACAAGATTGAGATAAGAATGCCTCACTAAATTCAAATATGCAAGAGAAGTCAAACATCCATATAAACTCATGCATGTGTGCAATGTTGGCATATATTCAAAGACGAGTCTCTCAATCTGTCCTCCAACTCATGAATCCTAGACTCGAGCAAACGCCTAGACTCCTCAAACTCTAAAATCTCCTTTTTTAAAGACTCCATCAAACCAGTGAGATTATTTATCTCACCCTCGACATACTCTAATTTCTCCCTAAGAGTATTCTCTCGTGCCCTAAGATCCTCAATCAAACTATCATTATTTTCTATGGCACGCTCATTCAACTTAGCTTGCAATTTTTCATTTACATTTTTCACCTTAACCGTCTCCGCATACAACTCATTAAATGCAACTTGCAATTCTTTCACATCTATCTCCGCCTCTTCACTCTGTTCTCCCTCACTAACATGGGATTCACTCAAAACCTCCTCGGAAGTGTCATT
Organism: Sambucus nigra; assembly: GCA_949130495.1. Lineage (NCBI taxonomy): Eukaryota > Viridiplantae > Streptophyta > Magnoliopsida > Dipsacales > Adoxaceae > Sambucus > Sambucus nigra. The sequence continues at coordinate 678,224,223 of OX422208.1, read as the reverse complement.
CACATTTGAATCATCGTCGTTCACATGACAAACTGTAAACACAACAAAGTTACGATCGATGGGGGAACTCTCTCCCTCTTCCGGATCACTATAACTTAAGGTGGTACTATATACAATGAGTTGCTTTCCCTCTTTCTTAAGTCTAGTGGGACACTCCTTAACTTTGTGATCGTACCCCTCACACCCAAAACACTTATCCGACTCATCTTTCTTAGGCTTCTCAAACTTACCCTCAGAGGTGGGATCTACTTTGTTGTTCTTGAATTTTTTAAATTTCTTGGCATCTTTCGATTGATTTTGAAACTTAATATTTTTTTAAATTTCTTTGCCAACAAAGCAACATCCTCAAAATCGGAACCATAATCGTAACTTGAAACTTTAATTTCCTTTTTCCGTGTTTTCAAAGTAATACCCTTTTCTTTCTTAGGCACTTGCTTGGAGGTAATCATGACGATTTCATAGGTTTGTAAGTCACCTACAATCTCTTCTAGTTTCGTCGACTCTAACTTAACCAAGAAGTTTAAAATAGTCAATTTTGCATCAAACCTACTCGGCAATGACCTGAGGATTTTCTTAATGACACGGTTGTCAGGAATTTTCTCACCGAGGTTAAACGACGAGTCGAAAATATTGGATAACCTAGCATAAAACTCATCAAAATTCTCACTTTCTAACATCCTAATGGTCTCAAACTGTGTAGTAAGATTTTGAAGTTTCGACGCCCTAACCGTGATAGTTCCCTCGTGAGTGAGTGACAAAATATACCAAGCGTCTTTTGATGTTTCAGAAGTCATAATTCTATTTTATTCTGCTGGTGTGACATGTGAAGAAATAGCGTGCAAACCCTTAGAATTATATTGAGAAAGTCTATGTTCAGTTTCGGTCCTTGACTCGAAAGGCTTTAAATTAGTGACCTCACCTAAAATAGTGATAGGGGGTGTCCAACTTTTCTCAAATACTAGCCACACACGACCATCAGTAGATTTTAATGCCCATTTCATTCTCATCTTCCAATAGGTGTAATTAGTGCCATTAAAAATCGGAGTTCGAAAAAGTTCTTTATTTTCAAAATTCATCTTTGAAAATACACGGGATCACAAAACAAATAAATTACATTTTCTAGATCTGATACCAATTTGAAAGAGTGGTCCTACACATTTGTTTCAAATCCAACTAATTTTTACCAAAAATGATCCAACTTTTAATTAGCACCAAACCAAGTTGTGATTTTTTTTTTTTTACTTTAAACCAATTATATCTTGATTAATCCTAAACATGCATCTAGTGATTAAAGCAAGTAAAGTAAAGTAAAGAAAACTCACAACGCTAGATGTACGAGGAAAAACCCAAGACGGGAAAAAACCTCGGACAACCCAAGCCAGACAATTACTATGAATGTGGAATTATAATGAACAGATAAAACACTCACTCAATGACTCGATCCCCACGAGTCTTGACGCTCTTATGATCTTCAAGCACTCCTCTCATAGTGCCCACGCAAAAAGTCCTTCTTCCACGATACCTGTCCACAACACATGCGTCCACGTATGTCTCGGTGTCCACCGAATGGCTTTGATATGTCTACAATTTCGAATAAGAATTCCTTCTCTTTTCTTCATGTAACAACCCTCCCTTTGGAGACAATTAAATTCCATAATTAAGTATAATTTGGAATTTGGAGAATTTCTCGAAATAGTAATTTTTGGGATTTTCGAGGATTTCATAATTTTCGAAGGGTGTTATAAATTATTTTGGGACTATATGGGTCGAAGTAATTTAATTATATGTCGCCGTGGAGTATAGCGACAAAATAGGTAAGATTTTTAGTAGAAAACCCGCATTTAATTATTTTGGGTTAGAATAGTGATTTGCGGTCAAGTACCTTGGATGGAAATTTCGACTACGCCATGAGTCTCGGAATGTCCGAGATAGTCGAAAAAGAGTGTCCGATTGTCGAAATTGAGTTCCGGGTAATTTTGGAGTTAAATGGGCTCGTAATTGGGTAAACGAGTCATTTTTGGGTTTTAAGGGGTTAAAACCCTTTTTCTCTCTATATAAAGAGGAAGAGAGGGAGAAATAAGAAAGAAGAGAGGGAAGAGAGAGAGAGGTAAGAAAAGAGGAAAAAGGGGGAGATTCCGGCCGGCCTCCGCGGGATTCGGCTCGAGGACGTCGGATTTTATCCACGAGGCAAGTGTTTACTTGCTTTATTTATTTTGAGCATAAATATCTCATATTATTGTTGGTAACAAACCCTAATGATTTTGGGTTGGTTATTCGTGGATAAAACGGGTTTTCGGGAGATAAAACGAATAAACCCCTAAAATTGGTAAATTGGAGAAATTTAGTAATTAACCAAAAAAACAATATTGGGTGATTCCGGGTTCTAGGATGTTTAGGACCCGTATTATAGGTGTATTTATTGTTGGTAGAAGTTGTAGGCCGTTGGGCGAAGAGATGGAAGCTTGGGGGAAGCTTCCATGGCCGAAAAGCTTCTCAGAGAAGAAGCTGCCCGACATGATCGATCGATCGTTCATGGGGGCTCGATCGATCGAGCCATCGATCGATCGACGGCAATGGGTCGATCGATCGACCCCTGCTGAAAGTGGATAATTTTCTTAGGGTGATTTGGATGGGATAGATTCCATTTCATCTTGCTTTGAGGTTAATTAGGTGATAACCTAAAGGACCTTTTAGGACTTTACGGTCCATAAATTAAGGCAATTTAGGAGGGTAAAGTAAGGGTTTTAAGTATATAACCCTTAATCTATATTTTTCGAGGAAAATAGAGTATTTGCTGAAATTGATAATTAGGGTTCCTAAATTAAATTGGGGACTTCTAAATGATTAATTGGACTAGGTGTAGTCTTGGGGTTCAAGGAAATGAAATCCTTAACTCGTAAAATTTAAGGTTGTTCGGGTGAGATAAATCCCGAGGATAATTCTCATAGGCATACGGGCCTATATAATTATGCTTATAGAAAGCATAATTATATCGATTATCCTTAAGTATATCCTAGGAGATAATTAGGATAATCTGGGATTATAGGGATGTGTTGATTTCACTTAGAGTGAAGGGTATCATTGGAGATATCCAATAAATCCTTAGATAGGATTGATATATAAAATGATTATTAAAGTAAGAAATACTTTGGATTTAGAATCATGCTAATATGAATGCATGATTATGATTCCTGGTGGGAATCTTTGGGATTATGGTCATCGTTAGATGATATAGGCCATTATGGCCGGTTATATATTCTAGGAGGAATATATAGGCTATATATATACTGTGTGATTTAGGTATATATATATATGTTATGATGGAAATGATTTTGAAAATATAAAAATGAATATTTTCAAAATGGGAAGAGAAATGATTTTCATAATTGATAAAATATGGATTATACACACCTCCCTAAATCGCTATCATAAGGGAAGTTGCGCGCGTTGTGGTGAAGCCTTCCTGGCTGTTGAGCAGGTTGGATATAGTCCCTAGGCCATATGGGCATTTGTATTACTGCGCTGGTTAGGGGATTCCGGGTGTGGTCCTGACCTTCCCGCAGGCAATATGGCCGCTTCCCGACGTTGGTAGGTTCCCAGGTTGTCTTGTATAGATAGGCCCTGGAAGATGATAGCCATTTAGGGGCGCGTCTAGTGGGGAAACCCGGAGGGGCGGTCTAAGATTTATTAAAGCAATTCATGATAATGGATTGGCTTTAATTTACATTTCCTGAGTATAAAAAAGGGAAATGGGATAAAGGGTTGGCTTCGGTAACACTCCCGGATGGAAGAAGGGATGTGGAAGCATGATTTGATCAAAGCATTTTCATGATAATGGAAATGGCTTTGGGTACATTTCCTGAGTATAAAAAGGGAAATGGGATGACATAAAGGAAAATCATTTTTATGATAATAAAACTGGCTTTTAAAAGTATATGATTTGTTAAAGCAATTCATGATAATGAATTGGCTTTTATATTTACATTTCCTGAGTATAAAAAGGGAAATGGGAAGTTTTGAGAAAATGATAAGTATTGATAAATACTTTGTATATGGATTCTCATTCCGGGAGATAGATCTGGATGGTTATGGTAAAATATGTATATGTATGTATAAATGGATAAATCGAGCACCAAGGGTCTGACGGATCTCGACGATCGGCCGTGCTGCGTAGTAGTGTATCGGGGGGGTTCCTTGTTTGGATTTCGTTTTGCGAGACACCCCACGCACGAACAGTGCATATCGTTGAGACTGGAGTGAAGTTTAGCCCTTAGTACATTGCTTGGACTATCTAGGATTGATAGTGGGTTTGGGATAGACTAGTTTAGCAGGATAGCTTGACTAGGATGTCTAGAGGGATGCGCTAGGAGTGCACTATTAGTGGATAGGTGAGGGGTATCTCATGGGAGTGCGATACCAATTTAAATATGAAATAAAACTATTTTTCTAAAAAAATAAAGCTTTTATGCACTTGCAAAATATTTTCAAAATTCAGGCTCTGACCCATCTATCTACTCTCCTTTCTTTCTATAGATTATATATATATATATATATATATATATTGGTGTCCAGACACAGGGACGCCTGGATGGAAATTCTTTCGAGTCAGACGTCTGCTGCAGCAGATGTGGATGCTTGCGGGTTCTCAGTAGACGATTGTTTCCTAGATAGGAGGTATTGTATAAACACTCGGGCCAATGGTCCAACTGATTTTATTTATTCTTCGCACTTATTCGATATGGTTGTATAATTTGAACCGAGTGTTCTGTTATTTTAGTTCGTTTCATTTTCCTTTTTATTTCATTTACACATGAAATTGTGGATGTTTTATTTATTGTCGTTAAAAAGAGTAGTTAAGTTAAAATTTTGACACCGGCCTAATAGGTTATTAGTAATAAAATGGATTTTCAACAGTGATGCTAAGAATGATCGATATGAGACTGCTGTTTTAATTTATATTGGAGTGATCGCCCGGTATCTTATTAGGCGGGTTGTTACAGATGGTATCAGAGCATCAGGTTCTAGTGTCCTTAGAAATCTGTGCGGACGTACTACACTTTCAGCGTTGCTCTCGGTTTGTTATAGAGCCCCAGGATTAGGATTGTTGATTTCTCTTGTGAGATTCGTTCTCCTGCCATGCTAGAAGATTATAGAAATCTTTTGCACGATCGTTTGAGAATCGTGTGCGGAGCTTGGATGGTAGCAGGAGGTGAGGCTTAGATGGAGCAGCTGGTAGAAGGTCGGGAATGAGGACCGTGATAGAGGTCACTTCCTTTGCAGTGTTTGCTAAGGATTATCTCAACGACTACTAAAGCATAGTAGTTACGAGTACCATAGTACCGCCGTAGTAGAGAGTGGTACTAAAGTCCGATTCCTCATTGAAATTGAGGGTTCGAAAGTGATCGTACGGATAGTTTTAACCATGAGTCCCCATGATTCGGCATGAATGAGAAGAATGTTGTTTTGGATTATTCACATAAGGGTCGTCTAGAGGCCGACAGTTGATAAAGGCAAAGATGTTCTTATGAGTTTTACCTCAATCGAGGAGGTATATTTGGAGTGACTAAATAAATTCGCGGTATTAGTTAGCCCTAGACTCGTGTGTGTGTAATTTGAGTTATGGCGGTCACGATAACATAATATCATGTATGTTTATGTGTTGTCCGCGGTAGTGGAATTTTATTTTCCTTCATTCGCTATAGAGGCGGGTGATTATATTTTGTATATATACGTATGAGGTATATGGTATATCGGAGTGATAGCAGGCTAATGATGGCAAGACTATCGTGTCCATGGTTCCTGAAGGGAACATGTTGTTATTGTGGTGTCTCACCTTGATAAAGGTTGAGTTCACCTTTATTGTTATAGATTTATGGAACCTCAATTGAGTAGAGGCTTCCTTATTTTGGTTGGTATATGTGGCAACCTTATAGGTATAATTTAAGGCCCACAGGATCATTGTTGAGCTGTAAGATTTAGCTCAGTGCTGGTTTGCGCAAGGACTTAGAATTAATGCGAGCGCTGGGTGGTATGACTCTTAGTTAGAGATAGGAGTTTAGACCCCCTTTCGATGATAAGCGATAGGATTATCCCGGTTGCATGTCTGAAATAACGGGACTCCATGATCGACGAAGTCAAGTGTTAATGTGTGGAGGGGTTCCTTGTTTGGATTTCGCTTTGCAAGACACTCCACACATGACTCTTAATGGCGTCGGGCGTGGAGAGCTGTTATAGGATGCAAGGATGTGGGTTAGTCTTATAGTGTTGATGAACCACTATAGACTACGAGCCCTGTGATGATGGTATCTTTATGGAAATATTGTGCTATGGAAAAGCACTAAATTGGTCCCCTCACCACAAGTAGTTGGGTGGAGTGGGACTTAGAGAATTTGATTTGAGGATGATATCCCTGCCTTAATAAGAAGGCAAATTTGGAGGAAATCTGTGATCGGTGTGATATAAGAAGTGTTCCTACAGAGAGTAGGCACTTTGATTAGTTAGGTTTCCTTTCGTATGGGCGGAAGGATTAGATAATAGAAATGCGTTCGTAGGTTAGTTTAGTAAGATTTAGGACGTCCCGCTGGTGTGCCTTAGGTCGTTATATCTCGATAACCGACAACGCGAGGGAGCAGTGTAACGGGAGGGTTCCTTGTTTGGATTTCACCTTGGCGAGACGTCCCACGCATGAAACCAAGCAAATGTCAGGAGTTAAGAGAGGCCTTGGGCACTAGGGATATAATTAGGATACTCATTCTGCCTAGGTAGGGTAACACATAGATCGTAGCATTTTTAGGATGTAGGTTCACTAGAATTAGCGGCGCCGAGGTTAGGAGGATTGAAATTTCGTGGGTTGGAAGGACCCATAGGTGAGTATTACACCGAGGAAAGGAGACCCTTATTGGGAGAGAGTGTTACGTGTCAGACGTTCGTAATGTTTGTGCAGATATGCACAAGTTAGAAAGGTGTATGGGCACCTTGGTGAGGTGGTTTGATATACCGCCTAGTTAAGATAGGAGTAGTATATAAGGTTGAAATCCATGTCGAGAGGCATTTTAGAGGATGGGTATTAAGTGACGTATTAGAGTCACTTTATGATCGCGGTAGCCGCGTAGTACTTGGTTGGGAGCCATTAGGTTAGTATCTTTACCTTGAGGTTTTAGGATTTGTAGTAATCCTAGTTAGAGGGTGTAAGTTGTATCTGAATTTCGAGGATGAAATTCCATTGTAAGAGGGGGAGTATGTAACAACCCACCCTTTTGGATACAATTAAATTCCATAATTAAGTATAATTTGGAATTTGGAGAATTTCTCGAAATAGCAATTTTTGGGATTTTTGAGGATTTCATAATTTTCGAAGGGTGTTATAAATTATTTTGGGACTATATGGGTCGAAGTAATTTAATTATATGTCGCCGTGGAGTATAGCAACAAAAGAGGTAAGATTTTGAGTAGAAAACCCGCATTTAATTATTTTGGGTTAGAATAGTGATTTGCGATCAAGTACCTCGGATGGAAATTTCGACTGCGCCATGAGTCTCGGAATGTCCGAGATAGTCGAAAAAGAGTGTCCGATTGTCGAAATTGAGTTCCGGGTAATTTTGGAGTTAAATAGGCTCGTAATTGGGTAAACGAGTCGTTTTTGGGTTTTAAGGGGTTAACACCCTTTTTCTCTCTATATAAAGAGGAAGAGAGGGAGAAAGAAGAAAGAAGAGAGGGAAGAGAGAGAGAGGGAAGAAAAGAGGAAAAAGGGGGAGATTCCGGCCGGCCTTCGCGGGATTCGGCTCGAGGACGTCGGATTTTATCCACGAGGCAAGTCTTTACTTGCTTTATTTATTTTGAGCATAAATATCTCATATCATTGTTGGTATATCAAACCCTAATGATTTTGGGTTGGGTATTCGTGGATAAAACGGGTTTTCGGGAGATAAAACGAATAAACCCCTAAAATTGGTAAATTGGAGAAATTTAGTAATTAACCAAAAAAAAATATTGGGTGATTACGGGTTCTAGGATGTTTAGGACCCGTATTATAGGTGTATTTATTGTTGGTAGAAGTTGTAGGCCGTTGGGCGAGGAGATGGAAGCTTGGGGGAAGCTTCCATGGCCGAACATCTTCTCGGAGAAGAAGCTGCCCGACATGATCGATCGATCGATCATGGGGGCTCGATCGATCGAGCCATCGATCGATCGACCCCTGCTGAAAGTGGATAATTTTCTTAGGGTGATTTGGATGGGATAGATTCCATTTCATCTTGCTTTGAGGTTAATTAGGTGATAACCTAAAGGACCTTTTAGGACTTTACGGTCCATAAATTAAGGCAATTTAGGAGGGTAGAGTAAGGGTTTTAAGTATATAACCCTTAATCTATATTTTTCGAGGAAAATAGAGTATTTGCTGAAATTGATAATTAGGGTTCCTAAATTAAATTGGGGACTTCTAAATGATTAATTGGACTAGGTGTAGTCTTGGGGTTCAAGGAAATGAAATCCTTAACTCGTAAAATTTAAGGTTGTTCGGGTGAGATAAATCCCGAGGATAATTCTCATAGGCATACGGGCCTATATAATTATGCTTATAGAAAGCATAATTATATCGATTATCCTTAAGTATATCCTAGGAGATAATTAGGATAATCTGGGATTATAGGGATGTGTTGATTTCACTTAGAGTGAAGGGTATCATTGGAGATATCCAATAAATCCTTAGATAGGATTGATATATAAAATGATTATTAAAGTAAGAAATACTTTGGATTTAGAATCATGCTAATATGAATGCATGATTATGATTCCTGGTGGGAATCTTTGGGATTATGGTCATCGTTAGATGATATAGGCCATTATGGCCGGTTATATATTCTAGGAGGAATATATAGGCTATATATATACTGTGTGATTTAGGTATATATATATATGTTATGATGGAAATGATTTTGAAAATATAAAAATGAATATTTTCAAAATGGGAAGAGAAATGATTTTCATAATTGATAAAATATGGATTATACACACCTCCCTAAATCGCTATCATAAGGGAAGTTGTGCGCGTTGTGGTGAAGCCTTCCTGGCTGTTGAGCAGGTTGGATATAGTCCCTAGGCCATATGGGCATTTGTATTACTGCGCTGGTTAGGTGATTCCGGGTGTGGTCCTGACTTTCCCGCAGGCAATATGGCCGCTTCCCGACGTTGGTAGGTTCCCAGGTTGTCTTGTATAGATAGGCCCTGGAAGATGATAGCCATTTAGGGGCGCGTCTAGTGGGGAAACCCGGAGGGGCGGTCTTAGATTTATTAAAGCAATTCATGATAATGGATTGGCTTTAATTTACATTTTCTGAGTATAAAAAAGGGAAATGGGATAAAGGTTTGGCTTCGGTAACACTCCCGGATGGAAGAAGGGATGTGGAAGCATGATTTGATCAAAGCATTTTCATGATAATGGAAATGGCTTTGGGTACATTTCCTGAGTATAAAAAGGGAAATGGGATGACATAAAGGAAAAGAATTTTTATGATAATAAAACTGGCTTTTAAAAGTATATGATTTTTTAAAGCAATTCATGATAATGAATTGGCTTTTATATTTACATTTCCTGAGTATAAAAAGGGAAATGGGAAGTTTTGAGAAAATGCTAAGTATTGATAAATACTTTGTATATGGATTCTCATTCCGGGAGATAGATCCGGATGGTTATGGTAAAATATGTATATGTATATATAAATGGATAAATCGAGCACCGAGGGTCTGACGGATCTCGACGATCGGCCGTGCCGCGTAGTAGTGTATCGGGGGGTTCCTTGTTTGGATTTCGCTTTGCGAGACACCCTATGCACGAACAGTGCATAGCGTTGAGACTGGAGTGAAGTTTAGCCCTTAGTACATTGCTTGGACTATCTAGGATTGATAGTGGGTTTGGGATAGACTAGTTTAGCAGGATAGCTTGACTAGGATGTCCAGAGGGATGCGCTAGGAGTGCACTGTTAGTGGAGAGGTGAGGGGTATCTCATGGGAGTGCGATACCTATTTAAATATTAGATAAAACTATTTTTCTAAAAAAATAAATCATTTATGCACTTGCAAAATATTTTCAAAATTCGGGCTCTGACCCGTCTATCTACTCTCGTTTCTTTCTATATATTATATATATATAGGTGTCCAGACACAGGGAGGCCTGGATGGAAATTCTTTCGAGTCAGACGTCTGCTGCAGCAGCTGTGGATGCTTGCGGGTTCTCAGTAGACGCTTCTTTCCTTGTAGGTATTGTATAAACACTCGGGTCAATGGTCCAACTGATTTTATTTATTCTTCGCACTTATTCGATATGGTTGTATAATTTGAACCGAGTGTTCGGTTATTTTAGTTCATTTCATTTTCCTTTTTATTTCATTTACGCATTAAATTGTGGATGTTTTATTTATTGTCCTTAAAAAGAGTAGTTAAGTTAAAATTTTGACTCCGACCTAATAGGTTATTAGTAATAAAATGGATTTTCGACAGTGATGCTAAGAATGATCCATATGAGACTCCTGTTTTAATTTATATTGGAGTGATCGCCCGGTATCTTATTAGGCGGGGTGTTACACTTCACCACAAAACCCAGATGTTCAAGTGTAGAACAAACCTTCTTGGTGCATCAAGATCACATAAACATATAGTAATGATAACTCGGATCTTTGAAAACTCTAAGGATGTGTTTATGCTTTGAAACCTTAGAAAAACATGTGCAAACGGGTTTCTAGATCGTAAAGCGTTTTTCCAGAATGCACACCCTTTTAATTCTGACGAAACCACGCTTTAAACAATAAAAATTCACCACCTTGAAAACTTTGTCACTCGAACGAGATTGGCCAGTCGCTCGTGCGACATGGCTATCTCGCTCGAACGAGAAGAGATGTCGTTTAAATGATGTGCATGCCAGTTTAACTTTTTCTTTAAAATGTTTCTTCCAAAAGAGATACATTTAAGTCAAACTCTTTTTCAAGCTTATCAGAATAAAACATAGTATAAAACATTTAAAACACTTTTAAAAACATTTAAAAATATTTTTCCTTATAAAATTCATCCTTATCCTTTATAAAAATTATTCTGAGCACCATTAATTATATGCATTCATACTTGTGTGATCTCGGAATGTAATTAACTTGAAGATGGATATACTTGCACCAATTAAAGTTCGTCATGATTTATTCTTTGAAGCTTTTCCGCAACGTCTTCAATTTCTTCAATACGTCATAGACCAAGTGGGATCGTGACAAAATAAAATCTCCCTATGACATATTACAAACACAGTTTTGTTCACGAAATTAAGTCAAAACAATGCAGGAACTCAATTGGAAATTTATATCCTTACACTAAACATACCTGCGCACATTTTATTTACACCTATGTTTTTGTTTATGATCAATCTTCACCAATTCATTTTGGTTTGTACCCTTTCATATTTATTCAAAATAGGTATGCTTATTCAAAACATAATTCATGTGAGTAGGTTGATCAATGTGAGCATGTATATTTATTCAAAATAGAATTCATGTGAGGAGTGCATATACATTGTGTCTATGGCCATACACATCGTGTCTAAATTGAAGAATCGAAAGGAGAATTTCATGCCACAAAGAGGTAATATGTGAAATCAAGAACTATTAACGCATAGTTTCGATATCTGAAATTGTAAATACATGATGAGGTGGATGAGCCACCTCATCCCGTATAAACTAATTTGTATTTGGGCATGGGTTTTCTCATTATTTATACTTTTGTCTCAATATTTTTAGCTCTATGTTTATTGTAGAGAGCTGCATAATGATTATAGCTTTATTGTTTCAAAACATCATGATGGGACGTTAACCTTTTTTAATTTTTTTTTACTTTGGTTATAAGTTTATAACCGTATGGTCATCCTAGTCGTAATCAAGACTATTATATGCAATGAATCATGATGATGACTGTTGGGTTCTTCCGGTTGCAGCCTAATCTTCCTAAGAAATTTTAGCGCTACCTCATTTCATACATAAGCTATGGGTCATGGTCACTACATGTAGTTCTACTATATAGAGTGTCTGAATTTTAAAAATTTAAATTTTGATCTTGGTATTCCAAAATTCTTCCTTTCTGATATAATTTTCTCATGTGCTGATCAGAAATTTTGAAGTTGTAAGTGACTTATAAGGTGGATCTGGTGGTGTAATGTAGCAGTTTGGTCATTTAAAGTGCGTCCGTTTAAAGTGATGGTGATGGACAACGGGCGGTGGAAAATATTCCAGACTTTAGTGTTCACATTTTTTTCTTTAATGCTTCTTATAGAGTTTAAGGCATAGTGTTTATGTATGTTGCTATATATTTGTTTGTTGTTGTGTTCTTCCAACATGATTATTACTCATTGGGTCAGGTGTTAATCGTGTGTAAAGTGATAACTTTGTATGATGTAATTGTTGTTTCTGTATGCAATTGTTAGTAATTGTGCATTTTTTTTATATAATTTTTCATGGACATCCGCTCTCATTTCAAATTGTACAAAGTTCATGTTGCTTCGTATTGTTGTTGAGTATTGCTATTGTTGATGAAGTTTTTTTTATTTCTTAAATAGGGTGGATAGAACTATAAACAAGGAATTTTTTTTCCAAAATTTTTAAATTTTCTACAATTATGGGTTGTAAAAAACCTTTTCAATTGATGCGTACGTACCACGGTGTATGTATGTAAAAAAACTTTCAAAAATTTACCAATTTTTTAAAATTAAAAGGTTTTTATTGAAGATTATTTAAAAAAAATTTATGTATTGGGAACTAAATACGACATATGGTTCTATGAACAACGTACACTTTCGAAAATTAGCGTTGTGCCTTCAGGCACGGGCATACCCTAGTGTGTGTGTGTGCTCATGTGTGTGTGTGTGTATGTGTATATATATATATATATATGAGTGTGTGTGTAAGAGATATTTGTTATATATATAACGGAATCGAGCATGAAAAAACATAAAAAATAGACTTATTGATGAGTTCGCCTTTTGGTATTTCAACTACTTTGTTATTGTTATATGTGAAAATTATACTCCCATGTGGACCAATGATAAATGCACACCTGTCATCCAATGTGGCCGACTAACCTACTTGATCGGCTCTGAGATATATAGTCGTCTGGAAGGCTGACCAACCAGAACATCAATAGTTACTATGTTGGGATACCAGCCGATTATGAATACCATGAGTTTTACTTATTGTATGCATGAGTAAACGAATAAGAATATAAAAAATTTCCATTTTTAGGATTTTGCACCCATATAAATACAAATTAATCCCTTATCTTAAGGGACACCTCAAATCATTCATATGTACAACATACCGGACTATTGTACTCCTTACAAAAAATCATTAACTGTGGACGTAGGCTATTTTATAGCTAAACTACTCTAAAATCTGTGTCTCTTATGTGTGTGATTTGAGTCACTTTTCTTATTTTTATATGTGATTATAAAATTGGAGTTAATCCATTTTTAGGCATCAACAAATTAGTGCCGTCTGTGGGAACATTTATTTGTTATCGTTCTCGACCAAACCTATTTTCTTGGTCTTCCTGAAGGATTGAACAAGATGATTGAAATCCCCGAAAGTAGTAATGTTGTTTAAGGTAATGTCCCTCCTAGCGCAATAGACCGAAATGGAATTCCACTCAATCTTGCCAAGGGGAAAGAAGTGGTGCAAGAAACTATGAGGAAAATGGATCAATCATTGCAAGTCAGGCCTACTCTCCATCCAGGCATACTACTGATATTTCCTACATAAGAGAAATTCCACCCCTTACACTAAGGAATAATCGGAACATTTATTCCAGGTCTTCATGTGATAGGTCTTATCGACCAGGGTCTAGTTCATCAATCAGATCTAAGGATTACTATAATGTCCTCTCTCCTACCCTTGAACATCCAAGCATCCTGAAAAGGTTAAGTAGGACTTTGGCTTTTGATCACCTGGGTCCACGAGAAAATAGAGGTCATCATAAAAAACCATTCAGATCGTGTAAATGTCATACAAACCACTATGAGGGATCAGTCTGGTCTAGACCAAGTGCCCAAGGATATGTGCTCGTCAAGAAGACTTTTCAAGAAGAAAGCTCAGCAGAAATACATAGCAATGATGGAAGAGTTGCTTCCAATAGATCTAATGCAGAAAATTCTTTATGGAAACGGTCGATCCAAAGATTAAAAGATCTACTGGGGGAAATGTCCAAGGTAAAGAATCCATTGTAGCAAAATTTTATCAAAGGGTCTCCTTTCATCTAGGCAATCGTTGATTTTCCTACTCTGTCTAAGTTTAAAACACTAGTTGTCACCCCCAAATATGATGGTGAGACTGACCTAGTCTTACACATTGAGCAATATCAATCTTCATCCAATACATACTCTGTTCCTGATGAAATGAGATTCAGAGATTTGTAATACCCCGTATTTTCATGGCTTTTAAATTTAAGGATTTACTAAATTTAATTGAGATAAATTAATTTAAATTTAATCCGAAATGTTGTTTTAAATATTTACTAGCGTGACAAGAGTTAGTAATTATTGGGAATATATTATTGGTTGCATATTACTGGATGAGTATAGTAATATATGAGATTTATTTTTATAATATTGTCACGTGTGAATAAAATGACAATTGTGGAAATTTAAGTCGGGACACGCCTGTGTCGTGTCGGGACTAAATGTGGATTAATAAAAGTGAATATTTTATAGGTTGTTCGTATGGTCGTTTTGAGTGCGCCAACGCGTCCGGAAGGGTCGAGATAGTCAGAAAAGTATACCCGGGGGTTTGATTTAGGTCTCGGGGCGTTTTTAGGCCTAATTAGTACCCCGGGAGGGCATTTTAGTCATTTTGTATTTTTGGGTAATTAAACCCACGAAAATTAAAGGGGTTATATCAGATGTTTAGGTTATCTCCTAGGGTTAGATAACTCAAAACACTAGAACGGCCATTGGAGAGGAGAGGAGAGAGCTCTCAAGGCATTCCAAGGCTCAAAACTCATCCGTTTACACCGCCACCACCGCCAACGCGTAGATCGCGAGACGGGGAACGCAACCACACCAAATTCAACACCAAACCAGATTTCTGCAAATCCCAGGCAAGTGTTTATCTTAATTATTTCATTGATGCATCATCCATATTGGTTTAGGAGTTATTAGGATGAGATTTATGGAAGAAAAACCCAATTTGAGATGGGAAATTTTCATGTAGTGATGATTTATATGATATTCTGGAAACCCTTTGTCATGTAAAGGATTAAGAGTTTGTTTAAGAAAATAGTTCTAATCAGATATAAACACTAAAACATTTATTCCGGACGATCCGACCGTTGTAATTGGATGAAATATTACAGAGAATTAGCTGAAGATGAGAGGAAGCCACAGAAAAAAAATTCAGCTCGATCGAACCGTTCAATATTTTTTAATATTTTTTTTGCTAGACAATTTTATGTTTTGAGGACTCTTAGAGATAATAAAAATTCAATTAAACCTCCATTTTAATTCCAATTTCTAAACCGTTTGAAATTATCATCTTTGAAAATAAAATTTTAAAATCCTTTAATGTAAGGCGAAATCTATATTTTTTGGATATTTTGCATAAGGGATAATGTAAGTATATATTAAAGGGGAGAGACACGTAAGAGAGAGTTACGTTGGAACATAAATAGATATCTACTGAATTGTACATTTGGAAGAATAGAGTCCATGAGGGTTACGTAGTAAGTTGGAAAAACCCTTCGAATTAAAGTTAGAAACGAACCATTATACTTGATAAATAATAATGGGAAAATAAGGATAAATGTTGTGAATATGGGTTATTGGATAAACCTAAATTGATATAATAAAAGTGGTATATTTATATGATTGTGTATGCATATATTATATACTTGTGAAAATCATGCCCGCGCTACTTGCTATCCCAAAGGTTACCGCGCAGGGACGATCTTATCTCGTGTGCCTTATGGGGGATATTGACTCGTACCCTAGAAGATAGGAATCCTAGGTACAGGCTATCGAATCGGTAGTCGCTGTCCTAAGAGACGTGAGGGTATGTACTGACCTCTTGGACTTGGAAACTATGCTTCGCCTCAATATTGTTTGTGTATGTATTTATACAGTTCGAGAGTGATTCCGAACTTGTATTCCCTTTAGTACGATTAATACGGGGATTGGATAGCAGAGTATGCCCGCACCATAGTTTTTATGTGGGGTGATGTTATGATATATATATTATACGAGTAGTTAATATATATATGAAATTCTGAAATCTGGAACTACCTACTGTGATTTGATATGTAGGACATGGTTGATGACTCAAATTATAAATAATTGTTTTGAGAAAGTATAATATGACACTGGAAAACTTTATTGATTAATAAAGTTAAAAGGCGAACCTTGGTTACAAATTAAAATCTTATGTTTTAAATACTTGTGTTGTTCAGTTCTAAATCCTACGAATAACCAAAGATAAGTTAAATCATTGGGGAAAGATAGTGTGGTATATGACGAGATAGACCATTGGGAAGGTTAGTGCGATAGGTGTTCACATTAGAAGAGAGGTGAGAATTTCTCAAGAGAGTGTCGCACTAATATGTTATTGCATTAGCCTGTAATCAATTTAAATACTTTCTAAACGGATTTTTAAATCATATACACTATCGGGCTCTGACCCGTTTCTATTTCCTTTTGTCTCTTGTATATATATATGTATGTATTACAGGTGCCCAACCACAGGGGCGTCTTACTTAGGATCCTTTGGAAGGAACGTGCTGTAGCTTAGGTGGGAGTTGCAGGCTTGTTGTTTAGACGACTTCATCCATTTGATTCTACTCCTAGTTCAGTTTTATCCAGCAGGGGAATGTGTCGCCCTCTTTCTATTATTTAGTTGGTATTGTCAGAGATTGAAATTTTTACTTTCAGTACCTTTATTTCGGTATTTATTACTGCCAGGATGTTTTCCTTTAGTGTTGTAAATGTTGGGATTTATTATTGATGATTAAATTCGTGTATGTTCAATTCTATTTTTATTCTTAATGTGTGACTCTTTAGATGTTAATGGTTTAAGGTTTTATAACCGGATTTAATAAAATGAGAATAAGGTTTTAAATGGTTTTGACACTTAGCTTAATTATTTAGGGTGTTTAAATTGGAAAAGTATTTTTACGACAGTGATGCTAAGAATGAACCAACTGTTCACCTTGATTTTAATTTAATAAAGGAGTGATCGCCCAGTATTTAATTAGGCGGGGTGTCACAGGTGGTATCAGAGCATCAGGTTCTAGTGTCCTTAGGATCTGTACGGCTTATTATGCTTTCAGCGTTGCTTTGTTTGTTATAGAGCCCTATGTTTAGGATTATCGATTCCTTTGACGAGATTTTGTTCTCCTGCTATAATGTGTATACACTAGTGAATTCTAATTTCGTTCGTATGTTAGCATGTGCTGAGCGATTACGAATGTCAGAAGAGGACCGTTAAGCGTACATCAGGAGGCAGGGCTCAGTTGAGATTATGAAATATATCCGAGGATGATGACCATAGTCGAGGTCACCTCCATTATGGCAAGAGAAGCCACGACTAGAAAGGCGACTAAGGTGCAACAATGATTTTCAAATGCTGTTATAGTCAAATGAGGTGCGAGGGTAAACTTACCCAACGTATTACAAAAAAAAACGTGTCGAGACTATCAGTGGGAAATTTTAGAAACGCGAAAATTGTATGTGTTTACCAAAGGAGGTAAAGTATCCAAAGGCTTAAATATAGGACGGAGTATGGCAAACTGAAAGTGAAAATTTAGAGAAAATTTTCTTGGCTTTGGGGACGAAATTATAATGGTTGGAGTCAACCACCAATTTTAGAAGTGGAATGCTATGCCTATAGGAGAACCTTAGGTACAGTGTTGACCGTATGTTCCTTCCTCAACTGTTCAGGATGAGAAGCAAACGTGGTTCTGAACTCATCGCAGAAGGGCATGACAGAAGTCCAATTGTGGATATGAATCCTAATCGTTAGCAAATTTTGTATCGAAAGAGGTAGATACTAGTGGAGGAAATGACTCCAAGTGGGAGACCAACTTGTAATAATAGTTGATAATACTCGAGGAGGAAATTCTGATGAACGACCGATTCAGAGGTTGACAATGTCATATTTTGTCAATATAGATGATAACGCTTCTTTGTGGGGGAAGTTAAAAGAATCGAAGAATTTAGTCGAGAATAAGACAGAATACAACGGTGGTGGTATAGCACCACAAAAGTATGTGGATACACATCAGGAAAACCATTTAAATGCTTCAGATAGTTAAATTCTTACCAAGTGATGGTAAATTCAGTAAGTACTATTATAGATAGTAACATGATCTTTATGGCCTAAAAAGATAAGGGAACAACCGGGGTGGCTAACAGGAATCGAGTCTACTAAAGTCCGAGAGAAGGACAATCCTAACCTAGTTAGTAGGACAGGTGATAAGTGGATTATGTGTTGAGGTATTTTGGTGCGGAGTGAAATTGCTAATGATAATATGTTGCAAAGTGAGAAAAAGGGACAAGAATACGGTGCCTAGTAAAGGACGACGATTAAAAATAATTTTGTTTTGGTTTGGGCAGACGTGTTACGTCCGAAAACCATTTGTGCAATCAAGACAATTGCCAGGATGGATGTATAAGTTGTATCCTTAAAGGATGCGGCGTGTTTATGTGACACGAGCGAGTCACTATATTTTGTTCATTGCTAGATTAGCATGTGAGACTAGTTTAATGCATATCATTATAAATGTTACCATTATGTGAATATTTTTCCTTAGTATAGCGAGATTTTTCTTTGGTGCTATCCGTGGGGGATGAATGAGTATATTAACAGTGTTATATACTTTATTGAGGTTACTCGTTGTAGTGATGCGATACACGATTATGATATTATCTTTGTTAAAATGTTATAGAAATGGGTAGTATGATAGTGGGCATTTATTGCAAGGCTATCGGAGTAGTTACATTAGTGCAACACGTTTTGTTTTGGCGAGCCTTTACCTGTAAGAAGGTTGGACTCGCACTTATATTATCTATCCTAGAGACTTCGGAGGAGATAGTGGGCTCGAGATATTCGATACCAATGTATGTATAGACTTTGTCAGTATGATTCAGTATGTATCGAGATTTACCGTTGAGCGAAAAGACTTGACTCGGTATTATGTTTAGCACTCCGGACTTAGTGATAGGAAGAGTGCAGTGTTATATTTATCCTTAAGAGATGTGGGAGTTAAGAGTTATACCCCTAATGTTAGAAAAAGGAAATTTAGAGAATTTCGATCGTATGTATCCGAGGTTTATAGAATGTAATTACCATCAACCAATACGGGACGATAGTGAAATTGGTGAAACGTTCTTTGTTAAGCATAATTACGGGAGAAATTGTAGCTTTTCTGTCAAGGGACGGAATAAAGGGGTATATACTATGGACGGAGGACCTAACGGATTTCGATAACCGACAATGCTAGGTAGTATTGTATCAGGAGGGTTCCTTGTTTGGATTTCGCTTTGCGAGACATCCCACGCATGAAACTTAGCGTAAGGTTGGAAATAGGGAGACGTTTGGTCACTATTCCATGAGTTCGGTACCCTGGTCGAAATGGGATCAAGTAATTATGTATGTAAGTTGGAAGTTGAATTTTGTTTTAAGGTCATTGGAGCCGGATTTTTGTGGTAGGAAAGCATTGAAAGTTATCCCCATGAGTTGAGGGGTGGAACGATGATAAGGAGAATTTAAGAATTTTGATTTCTAGGGAGATTGAGAGTACCCAAATGTCATAACCGTGTACAGAACACAAGGTGAATAAAGAGTTGGAATGATTTTTAGCATGGATTATCTGGAAAGAACTTTATATTATACAAAAGAGATGACCTGTAATTATTTTGATGAATAGAGCGTTAGTGATTTATTTTGGTTGTTGTACCTATTTGGGAAATTTTTTGTACTTATCTGAGGAAGGTTGAGAATTATTATTCCTCTTTTATTGTCATGGAATTTGAATGCCCTATTCCTTCTATTCCGTTGAATTTAGTTAGTCCTACAGATGAGTAGCACGCCGTTCGCTCTCCCAAGGCGGTCGGAGTGTTGCAAAAATGTGGGCATCTTGGTTAACTACTGTTAAAATAGTCCGAGTCGAAGGGACGTGGTAATAGACGTGTGAAATATATATTTGTGGGATTAGTATAACGAAGAGGAAGTGATAGAGTGGATTAAACATCACATGAGGGACGATAATCCATACATAAGTATTCAATTAGAATATCACGCCCTAACTTGATTGGAAGGCTGTGGGAAGCCATTCAAGAATTGGTATTCCTTGAATAGAGTAGAATTTAATTGTTATGAAGCACACCCGGAGTGGAGTTGTTATTAGTCAAGTGTGAGAGCGACTTGTGCATACAAAGAGTAATGATGTTAGTATAGTATAAGAGATCCAGAAGTTCACTTCATGGAGAGAAGAGCACGGGTTGGAACTTTCGGCATACTCCAAGGAAGGAAGGGGAGTATTACGTGTCACTTAATGTGAGACATTTCAAGGGAAGAATCGATGTTTAGCGAGACGTAGTGAGTAGTCTCTACATGCACTGCCCATAGGTAAGGTTTGGTTGAAAGAGGAGAATCAACCAAAGAATTTTAAGTTTATCAAAAATTCCTGAAATTGGAAGAGGTTGGTAAAGTCGGTAAAGTTCTTGGATGGGTTGCCATCCTCAAAACAAGATCAAGGGTTTATCCCGAACATGTGAATTAAGTCGCCGAGAAGGAAGTGATTGATATTCCTTTGGGTTGGCTTACAATATTAACTAGTATGCCCAAAACTTCCTTTGAAAGGAAGGATCGCGCCAGTGCATGGTCCGGCGCAATATAAATTTCTGAATCAGGATGAGATTGGTGAATCCCACCTTTGATATGGGATTTCAGGAACCAACGGAGATAAGATTTCGTTTCGAGTAGGATGTATCACCCTTAGCCAGGGAATAAGCGCATGGTGATTAAAGATTAGTGGAGCCACGTGAAGGAGATTTTGGAATCTTGGTACGATGATTTCAAGAATACTCTATAGAAGCACTCGTACCTATTTGTCGCGTACGAGGTACTTATTAAGGTTTTGTTATGGAAGAACCTCGACTATTCTCCTTCCGTATGTTTAGAGGAGAGTAGATAATAAGAATTTTTGGATCGGTCGAGAAAATATCCGATAACTATGGTGGAATTCCACGACTGTTTTAGGCAGTCAAGAGTGGTCAAATGTTCGTATGATCTTCGCAGAATGGGAATTTTGTGTATGAATAAATCCGAGTAGTTGTCATGTAGTGAGGTGCGGCCTCCCTAATGATAGTGAGATAATGGAATTTAAAACGTATAGACGTAACCTATTCAAATGTTGTCAGTTGGGAGTGCAATGTGAAGTGTCTCCAATGAGAATGTAAACCAATGTTGCTGTGAGGAAAAAGCTATAGTGATTGAGCGTCGTACTATGTAGATAGTTTGCGTACTAACAAGGATATCCAGAATTGTGCTACCTGGTAGGCCTTATTTTCCGAATTTCGGGACGAAATTCCGTTATTAGGGGGGAAGTATGTAATACCCCGTATTTTCATGGCTTTTAAATTTAAGGATTTATTAAATTTAGTTGAGATAAATTAATTGTGACACCCCGACTAATTAAATACCGGGTAGCTACTCCTTTATTAAATGAATTCAAAATGCCAAGTTGGTTCAGTTAATAGCATCACTGTCGAAAACATTTTAATAATTACTAACCACCAAGTATTTAAAAAGTAAGTTGCCAAATTTTAAGTTAAGTCTGGTTAACATGCAGTAAAAGAATAATGGAAGAATAACAACCATTCACCATAATGAAGTAATGAATAACCAACGAATAATAAATAGAAATCCGGAGGAAAACTCCTCACAACAATCCCACAACTGAAAATAATAACAAGTCTGAATCCTGAATAATTACATGCCAGAAGTCTGAATAACTGAGATAAATGAAATGCCTCTAAAAGAAATGGGCGACATGCCCTACAACTGATAAATCTTAATATAGAGTCAAGATAGATGAAGCGTCTACAAGCAAAGTCCTGTAACTTCCACAACAGCTACAGCTCGTCAATGAATGAGGATCCTAAGCATGGTGTCCTTGTGGCTGGGCACCTAAAATGGTTTTTACAAAAATAGATTTGAAAGCAAATGGGTCAGAGCCCGAAAGTGGAAATCATTTTAAAAACAGCAAGTGTTTTAATAACATTAAAACATTAAATGCAAAATACATGTTAGGACGTGCACTCACATGAACTTCTCACCTCTCGACTACATGTGCACTCCTAACGTACCGTACCCATCTAAATAACATACATATCTAACCAAACCGTAATAAGTTCTACCCCTTACTACTCGATTTCCATATTCTATTATAGCGTTATCAATTAAATAGAGGGTTTTACTTAAACTCAGATTCTCAATTACTAATACAATTCACTATCGGTTAACCCGTTATGTTTTCTCAAAACATTACCATAATTATATTCACAATACCAACATGAAAGTTCTCATTATCTAAGTGTATATTATTCACGTCATAAATATACAATACAAGCACTCCGAGACTAAGCTGCGGTGCACACATACTCTGCTATCCATCCCGGTACATCACATACATAAGGATCACGTATTCCGAATCTCTCAGGAATCGTTCTCAGATAACAACATCACAAATAATGGAGGCGAACACAGTCACATCACATGGGTCACGCACATACCTGCGCTCCCACGATCAACAGACTTATTAACATCCCAATAAGTCCTTCTCTGACCTATGTTCATCGAGGTACCAGTCTAAATCCGGGCAACACAAGGATTAGAGGGCCCTAAGCGAACGTAAACCTCCCGTGATAGCAAGTATGGTAGGTATGTCATACACATAAAATCAATACATATACTAAGTTTGCACACATCTTAGTAATCACTATAATATATTGGTGGTACGCTTCTCATTCTCGCACCGACATATAATGCTACACAATTTATATGTTCCCGATTAATATAAGTATTTAGGCCATCAATAGTTCTCTCATCGTACTAGACACTCACGTCCTACTTCATAATTTCCCTTAGGTTCAAACTACACTTATAGGTTTTACTCCTCATTGTGTCCCAAATATCCCAATTATATCAATTAATCCACAAGGAAGTGTTATCTCTACCCATAAACAAGGTTACGGGACACTCGGGATCAAAACAGGCTAAAAAGCTTAAACTGTCAGCTCGTTAGAAGTCTCGTTCGAACGAGGCTGTTCGAACGAGAGTTCGTTCGAACGAAGTGGGATTTCTAACGAGGTCTCATTCGAACGAAATCATCGAATGAACTTCACCCTCGTTAGAAGTCAAAGGTCAACTCGTTAGAAGCTCGTTCGAACGAGCTCGTTCGAACGACCTGGGCAGGTCTTCTAACGAGTGGCCAGTTTCGAGCCCAGAAATTCCTTATTTCGTTTTCCCATCTTTTCTTCACTTCTAATCTCATCTAAACATTAGTCCAACAATTGTTCAAGGTTCCTAATTTCATAGGTCACCTACTAACGTTTTTGTGGGATTAATTGATTATAAACATCATTCAAATATCAAATCTCTACATTTTTCCCCAATTTCAAGAACATGAACCCTAAAAATTCTTAAATCCCCAATGAGTCTAATTAAATCCATTTTTGTTTCATCAAAGATATATTAACATCAGATTAATCACCTACCTACAGTTCTACATGCAATTCCTCATCAAAATACAAGTTTCAAATTCCAGTTTAATGGGTTTTTATCAATCTCCCAAGAACAATACAAATTCTGACAATTTCCTACGCATGGAAGAAACATTCTTAGTAAAAACGAAATTAAACCACTTGCCTTATGTGTATCTCTGATTTTGATGTCGAATTGGTGAACGATTCTCTCTCTCTCTACAGAATTCCTCTCTCTCTCTCTCTACAAGTCTTCTTCTCCAAAGTGAATGGTGGCTAGGGTTTTTGCCTTAGGAAATTTTTGGAGCAATTCAAATAACCCCCGTAGCCCATTAAGTCCTAAGATGTGGTTAGTGGGTTTAGTGGGTAATTACCAAGTCAGCTTTTTAATTCCCAATTTTCGTAGGTTTTAATTCCCAAAAATTCAAAATTTCCAAACTACCCTTATACGTTGCCGGCATTGCCTAAAAATGCCCCGGGACCCAAACTAAACCCCCGGCTAGTGTTTTCTGACTATTTCGACCCTTCCGGACGCGTTGGCGCACTCAAAACAACCATACGGTTAATAGAAATAAAATTCACTTTTTAATTATCATAATTATATTCCATGACGCGACTGTCACACGCGTCTCAATAAGATTTCCAAATTGCCGTATTTCTATCTCACGATAAATCAATAATTCCATATTCATATATTGCCATATATACACATTATAATCAAATACCAACTCACATCTCGCTAGTATTTTACCCGGATTAATTTCCAATTTATACGCATTTAATTCAATTAATCCCATAAATAAATATCACGAAAATACGGGGTATTACATTAATTTAATTTTAATCTGAAATGTTGTTTTAAATATTTACTAGCGTGACAAGAGTTAGTAATTATTGGGAATATATTATTGGTTGCATATTACTGGATGAGTATAGTAATATATGAGATTTATTTTTATAATATTGTCACGTGTGAATAAAATGACAATTGTGGAAATTTAAGTCGGGACGCGCCTGTGTCGTGTCGGGACTAAATGTGGATTAATAAAAGTGAATGTTTTACAGGTTGTTCGTATGGTCGTTTTGAGCGCGCAAACGCATCCGGAAGGGTCGAGATAGTCAGAAAAGTATACCCGGGGGTTTGATTTGGGTCTCGGGGCGTTTTTAGGCCTAATTAGTACCCCGGGAGGGCATTTTAGTCATTTTGTATTTTTGGGTAATTAAACCCACGAAAATTAAAGGGGTTATATCAGATGTTTAGGTTATCTCCTAGGGTTAGATAACTCAAAACACTAGAAACACCATTGGAGAGGAGAGGAGAGAGCTCTCAAGGCATTCCAAGGCTCAAAACTCATCCGTTTACACAGCCGCCACCGCCAACGCGTAGATCGTGAGACGGGGAACGCAACCACACCAAATTCAACACCAAACCAGATTTCTGAAAATCCCAGGCAAGTGTTTATCTTGATTATTTCGTTGATGCATCATCCATATTAGTTTAGGAGTTATTAGGATGAGATTTATGGAAGAAAAACCCAATTTGAGATGGGAAATTTTCATGTAGTGATGATTTATATGATATTCTGGAAACCCTTTGTCATGTAAAGGATTAAGAGTTTGATTAAGAAAAGAGTTTTAATCAGATATAAACACTAAAACGTTTATTTCGGACGATTGGACCGTTGGAATTGGATGAAATTTTACAGAGAATTAGCTGAAGACGAGAGGAAGCTACAGAAAAAAATTCAGCTCGATCGAACCGTTCAATATTTTTTAATATTTTTTTTGCTAGACAATTTTATGTTTTGAGGACTCTTAGAGATAATAAAAATTCAATTAAAACTCCATTTTAATTCCGATTTCGAAACCATTTGAAATTATCATCTTTGAAAATAAAATTCAAAATCCTTTAATGTAAGGCGAAATCTATATTTTTTGGATATTTTGCATAAGGGATAATGTAAGTATATATTAAAGGGGAGAGACACGTAAGAGAGAGTTACGTTGGAACATAAATAGATATCTACTGAATTGTAAATTTGGAAGAATAGAGTCCATGAGGGTTACGTAGTAAGTTGGAAAAACCCTTCGAATTAAAGTTAGAAACGAACCATTATACTTGATAAATAATAATGAGGAAATAAGGATAAATGTTGTGAATATGGGTTATTGGATAAACCTAAATTGATATAATAAAAGTGGTATATTTATATGATTGTGTATGCATATATTATATACTTGTGAAAATCATGCCCGCGCTACTTGCTATCCCTGAGGTTACCGTGCAGGGACGATCTTATCTCGTGTGCCTTATGGGGGATATTGACTCGTACCCTAGAAGATAGGAATCCTAGGTACAGGCTATCGAATCGGTAGTCGCGGTCCTAAGAGACGTGAGGGTATGTACTGACCTCTTGGACTTGGAAACTATGCTTTGCCTCAATATTGTTTGTGTATGTATTTATACAGTTCAAGAGTGATTCCGAACTTGTATTCCCTTTAGTACGATTGATACGGGGATTGGATAGCAGAGTATGCCCGCACCATAGTTTTTATGTGGGGTGATGTTATGATATATATATTATACGAGTGGTTAATATATATATGAAATTCTGAAATCTGGAACTGCCTACTGTGATTTGATATGTAGGACATGGTTGATGACTCAAATTATAAATAAATGTTTTGAGAAAGTATAATATGACACTGGAAAACTTTATTGATTAATAAAGTTAAGAAGAGAACCTTGGTTATAAATTGAAATCTTACGTTTTAAATACTTGTGTTGTTCAGTTGTAAATCCTGCGAATAACCTAAGATAAGTTAAATCATTGGGGAAAGATAGTGTGGTATATGACGAGATAGACCATTGGGAAGGTTAGTGCGATAGGTGTGCACATTAGAAGAGAGGTGAGAATTTCTCAAGAGAGTGTCGCACTAATATGTTGTTGCATTAGCCTGTAATCAATTTAAATACTTTCTAAACGGATTTTTAAATCATATACACTATCGGGCTCTGACCCATTTCTATTTCCTTTTCTCTCTTGTATATATATATATGTATGTATTACAGGTGCCTAGCCATAGGGGCGTCTTACTTAGGATCCTTTAGAAGGAACGTGCTGCAGCTTAGGTGGGAGTTGCAGGCCTGTTGTTTAGACGACTTCATCCATTTGATTCTACTCCTAGTTCAGTTTTATCCAGCAGGGGCATGTGTCGCCCTCTTTCTATTATTTAGTTGGTATTGTAAGAGATTGAAATTTTTACTTTCAGTACCTTTATTTCGGTATTTATTACGGTCAGGATGTTTTCCTTTAGTGTTGTAAATGTTGGGATTTATTATTGATGATTAAATTCGTGTATGTTCAATTCTATTTTTATTCTTGATGTGTGACTCTTTAAATGTTAATGGTTTAAGGTTTTATAACCGGATTTAATAAAATGAGAATAAGGTTTTAAATGGTTTTGACACTTAGCTTAATTATTTAGGGTGTTTAAATTGAAAAAGTATTTTTACGACATTGATGCTAAGAATGAACCAACTGTTCACCTTGATTTTAATTTAATAAAGGAGTGATCGCCCGGTATTTAATTAGGCGGGGTGTCACAGGTGGTATCAAGCACCATCACCGATTCAGACCAGATATGGTATAATAACTTGCCTTAAGGACAAATCTCCACCTTTTATCATCTCGTTGAGCTATTTATTAGTAATTTTTACATTGGCGCCAAGCCAGTTAAAAGGGTAGCTCATATTCTAAGTGTTCGACAACGTGCAGGGGAAACCACCAATGAATACATCACAGTCTTGATGAGTGGGCTACTTCCAGAGAAATTGTATTATGCATTGACTAAAGATCCCCATAAGACCATGAAAAAACTCATGGCCAAAGCTGGGAAAATTAGAAATGATGAGGAAGCGATGGCTACGAAGGAAATCTTGACGACCAAGCCTGCAGAAAAAAAGGAGCAGAAGCACAATAAAGAAGAAAAACCAAGAAAATATGAATCTTATAATCCACTGATAGTTGATATCCACCATGTCTTAGAGGATATTAACAATAACAAAGATTTAAAATGTCTTGGAAAGCTAAGAGCACCGCCTAATAGGAGAGACAATTCCAAATATTACAAATTCCATAAAGATCATTGACACACAACTAAAAATTTCATTGCATTGAAGAATGAGGTTAAATCCCTCATTCACCAAGGAAAACTGAATAAATTCGTTGATTGGCATGAAGGTGGAGAAACCAAAGGAAGGTTAAAATCCCCTTACAAGCCTAGAGATGACAAGAAGCTAGGTCATGAGGATGATTACGAAGATTATCTAGACCTACCAAAGAATCCCAAACAACAAGAAATTGAGGTAGTTATGATAAGCTTTGGTTCTTTTGATTGTCAAGTCATCGCAAGTGGGGACGCTGTAGGAGGAGATAAGGTCACTGAGAGGATATATTACCTGAATGAAGATCAAGATTTCTCCTACATACAACTCATCAACTTGAATAAAGGTGATGATCAACCTAGGAAAGTAAATAAAGATAAGCTTGTCATCGATTTCTCCAAAAATGACCTCTCCGGAGTACTATATCCCCACGATGACCTTCTGGTCATTAAATTTAGAATCTAAGAAGCTATAAATACCGGAGTTATGATAGATCATGGAAGTTATACAGATATCATGTTCTATAATTGCTTCAAAAGTCTGGGGGCAAGTCAGCTGGGACCATACCATAGACCCCTGATTTGTTTCTCAGGGGAAAAAGTCTATTGTAATACCCCGTAATTTTTATGATTTTTAAAATGGGTTATATTTTAAATTAATGGATTAATTGGATCATATTATAAATTAATTCATTTGGGTTTTATCCGAATTGTGGATATTAAAATGGAGGATTCTGAATATTACTTAAAGATATTTAGGTAATATATGAATGTGATGTCATTGATATGACGGAATGATATAAATTCGGTAATTTGAATTTTTAGTCAGACGCGGTATGGGACGTGTCAGGACTAATTTATTAAATTAAAAAGGAAATTTATTTTCTATCGACCTTATAGTCATTTCGACTGCCTCGTTGCGTCCGAAAGGTTCGAAATAGTTAGAAAAGTCTATTTGGATGTTAATTTTGAGTCTCGGGTCATTTGGAAATGAAAAGACAACCCAAAAGGGTATTTTGGTTATTTTTACAAGGGGGATGAATAGTGATTTCGGGTTTTGTCTTATTATAAGTATTTGGAGATTAGTGTATGTAGGTTCATTTCATCTCTTCTACACAAAATTGAAAGGTCATCTTCTTAGAGAGAGTGGAAGGTTGCTTGGAAAGAAAAAGAAGTTTGCTTGGGAAGGAGGAGAACCAAAGGTCAAAGGTCACTACCACCATCACCACCTGTGTTATTCAACTCCGAAGGATCAGATCTTCATTAGAGGCAAGTGTTTGATATTTGCAATTTAAGTTCGTATATTGTCCATGTTAGGATAGTTATAAAAAGAGATGATTTTCATGCTTGGAAGATGAAAGGATATAGTTGTTAATGGATTTTTTGAATTTAAAAATATATAGGAATTAAACTCATGTTGTAGTTAGTTAGTAATCTAATAAATATTCATCAATTTGTGGAAGAAATTATGAAAATAATTTAGTGTTCTTGAAGATAATATGTTGATAATTTTCTGGAGAAAGAGGCAAAAACGAGTGGAATGGGAAGAGCCAATTTGGAAGGTTTAGATCTTCTTTTTGAGTGCATTTGGATGAGATTTAAGAAAAACTCAAAACACATACCTGCCTCAATTTTTCGTGTAGAATCCAAATCTGAAGTCGGATTGATGATTTGAATAATTTTTGGATCTGATTTTTCTTAGTATTTAAAATATGAGAATTCATGATGTTGTTTCTTTTTAAGGTTGGTTCTTATCCCAAAACTTTGGTAGATCTTTGGTGATTGTTAATTGGATATTATGGGACTTAGAGAAGATCAGTAAGCCCTAGTTAAGATTTGAATTAATGTGATTTGGATTTAATTGATTAAGAATGATGTTAATTAAATTTAAAGATATTTCGATTGATCGATTCATTTGTTGAATTCTAATTTGTATGCTTGAGGATTAAGGATAGGTCCAGTAGGGGAGACTTAATATAATACGTGGGTAGCCTTAGGGTTACAATTTAAACATCAAGGACTGAGTTTAAGCTTATTATTGATTTCGCAAGGACGGAGTGTAATATAAGAGCGTAGTGGTGTGTCTCCTGGATAGAGATGGGAGTATAGAACACATTTGGTTGAAAGAGGGTATGAGGTCATCCTGATCGCATAGTTGAAGTTGTCGGACCTCCTCGATCGACAAAGTTAAGTAGTAATGTATTGGAGGGGTTCCTTATTTGGATTTCGCTTTGCGAGACGCTCCGCGCATGAACCTTAACAACGTCGGGAGTGGAGAGATGTTATAGAATGCGAGGATAATTAAATTATGAAGTAAAGATATGACATTTTAATACGTGGGATTTAAAGAGATATAATGCTACGTAAGGGAATAATCTAAGGTTAATGTGAGTACCTTGTTGTTAGTATACTATAGGTATGATAATACCTATTGATGATTTATGTGTATGACATACCTAGCTTACTTGCTATCGGTGGGAGGTTTGCGCATGAGGGAAGTCATATCCTGATGAATCCATGGGATCTTTGATTTGTCGCTCGAGAACATAGGTCTATGAAAGACTTATCGGGGAGTTGATAAGTCCGCTGACTATGGGTACGTAGGTATGTGCGTGACCCATGGGTATGAGAACTATGTTCGCCTCCAATGATTGTGTTGTTGTTTGTGGTTCGTGGAATCTTAACGAACCTTTAGTCCCTTATTCGTCGACAAGCGATATTGGGATATGATAGCAGAGTAATGCATTGCACCGCAGCTGTGACTCAGGGTGCCGTATTATATATGAATATATATATATAATGGATTAAATGAATGAATGGATATTTATTATGGTTAAATCTATCTACGGTGATAATTGTAGATAACTGTAAATAGAGAAAGATAATTGAATTTAGTTAATGAATGTTTATTGAAAAACTTAATTCATATTAATGAGAAATGATTCATGTTAATGAGAAACGATGAGAAATGTAAATAAATAATAATGTGACGTATGGTATGGGACATACGGGGATTATGATATTGGGATGGAATTATAATATGGAGACTAGAAAAGATGAACCATTAACTAGGAGGTTAATATGAAACGTTAAGTGTGCACTCTAGTTGAGAGTTGAGAATGGCAAGTGAGAGTTGGGTCTAACATGTACATAATAAAAGATTTATTGCACTTGTTAAATACTTGTTGTTTTAAAAATCATTTTCACAATCGGGCTCTGTCCCGTTTCCTTGCATATTTTCTTTTCTATTGTATCTTCTATATCAGGTGTCCAGCAGCAGGGACGCCATCCTTAGTTGATATTGACGAGCTATGGATTTATGGAGTTTTTCTTAGACGCTTATCTTCATTTGATTCACAGTATTCTTAGTTAGGGCATGTCGCCTAAAGGATTCAGTTATCATTTTCTATCGGGGTCAAATACTATTGTATTCGTGTCTTTTAATACATTTAATATTTTTGGGATTACTGTAATAGATTTATATTATTTGGGAATGTTCATTCCAATTGCATTTAAATTCTTTCGTGTTTCAGTGTTGTAGAATAAAATGTGTTGTGTTATTCTTAAACTGGAAATGGATTTTGTTGAATTAAAATTTGGAAAGTTTTTTTAACACCAGCTTAATTGAGTATTGGGTGAGTTGTAAATGTTTTCAACAGTGATGCTAAGAATGAGCCAACTGTATATTTGGTTTTAATTTGGTATGGGACTAGCCACCCGGTATTTAATTAGGCGGGGTGTTATAGGTGGTATTAGATGATCATGTTCTAGTGTCCTTTAGGGTCTGTACGGCTTACTATGTTTTCAGCTTAGTGTTCTTTGATGTAGAGCCCTATGTTTAGGATTATTGATCTCTTTGGTAAGATTCCGTATATATCAGTGAATCTTATTTACGTTCGGGAGTGATCGAACAAAGAAGTATGGGAGATGAGGGCCATTGGACGGATAGCGGAGATCGTACTTAGGAGGTTATGAAGTATGCTCGAGTATGATGACCATAGTCGAGGGCACCCTATAATGAAAAAAAATTGAGGAGAGTCATCAGTAGAAGTTCTTGAAATGCGAGAATTATGTGTGTTACCTAACGAAGGCAATTTATTCAAAGGCTTGGACATATAGTGGAGTGCGGTTAATTAGAACTGGAAAATTTGGGGTAAAATTTTTCTTGATTCATCGGAGCAAAGTTATAATATTGGGATTCAATAACCACCACCCGCAAATGAGGGTATGTTTCCTATCTAAGGAATTATGAGGCGTATTGATTTTAGTAGCGATTAATATTGTGGGGACTAAAAGGGTTGCTAAACTTAGCCTATAGCATCGTTATTTACATAGACTCACCGACGGGTATAGGATACCTATATTTTCATGTCATCATGTGGGTTTGATTTTTATCATGGGATTACTTACTTTGGGCATGTCCGAGCATGATGTGACTATCGGCATGCATTGACTCGTGGTATACGAGAGCGTATGTACTACTATTAACCAACATCTTGTCTTCTAGAGATGAGTAGATGAGTAGACTCTATTTGAAATCATTAAAACCTAATTTTTTTTAAATCGATGAACCTGATATGTTTTTTTTTCGATAAACCAAATTTTTATATAATTGACTAAGGACCTTAGGAGTTTCGATGACCGACTACTTTAGGAAGTAGTGTATCGGGGTGGTTCCTTGTTTGGATTTCGCTTGCGAGACACCCCACGCATGAAACTAATAACCGTTGGGAGTCAAAATAAGATAGGTCTTTAGGATATGAGTTTATAACCTTTGCTATTATAATGAAAGTTTTACGATAGGGTGTATGGGCGCCCTGGATGATTGGATTGTAGTAGTTTTCATAATTGTGAATAAGGTAAGAAGTTGAGACTTCAGGATTTATTTGTTCAATACGAGAGGATCATTTATTTTTCCCAAAGTTTTTCGCGAGGATGGTATAGGGAAGGTTGGGTAAAGTTTATATTCGATTCAGTTGAAACTATATGGTGAGGCTTGGCGTATAACATCGATAGGGATTTTGTTAATGTACTGTATGGGCGGTACATCTTGGATTTCTCGCGATGTGAGATTTATACTCGGAGTTGACCTTACCGGTATGACTTATATTCCTGAATTTCGGGACGAAATTCTGTTGTAAGGGGGGAAGTATGTAATACCCCGTAATTTTTATGACTTTTAAAATGGGTTATATTTTAAATTAATGGATTAATTGGATCATATTATAAATTAATTCATTTGGGTTTTATACGAATTGTGGATATTAAAATGGAGGATTCTGAATATTACTTAAAGATATTTAGGTAATATATGAATGTGATGTCATTGATATGACGGAATGATATAAATTCGGTAATTTGAATTTTTAGTCAGACGCGGTATGGGACGTGTCGGGACTAATTTATTAAATTAAAAAGGAAATTTATTTTCTATCGACCTTATAGTCATTTCGACTGTGTCGTTGCGTCCGGAAGGTTCGAAATAGTTAGAAAAGTCTATTTGGATGTTAATTTTGAGTCTCAGGTCATTTGGAAATGAAAAGACAACCCAAAAGGGTATTTTGGTTATTTTTACAAGGGGGATGAATAGTGATTTCGGGTTTTGTCTTATTATAAGTATTTGGAGATTAGTGTATGTAGGTTCATTTCATCTCTTCTACACAAAATTGAAAGGTCATCTTCTTAGAGAGAGTGGAAGGTTTCTTGGAAAGAAAAAGAAGTTTGCTTGGGAAGGAGGAGAACCAAAGGTCAAAGGTCACCACCACCATCACCACCTGTGTTATTCAACTCCAAAGGATCAGATCTTCATTAGAGGCAAGTGTTTGATATTTGCAATTTAAGTTCGTATATTGTCCATGTTAGGATAGTTATAAAAAGAGATGATTTTCATGCTTGGAAGATGAAAGGATATAGTTGTTAATGGATTTTTGGAATCTAAAAATATAGGAATTAAACTCATGTTGTAGTTAGTTAGTAATCTAATAAATATTCATCAATTTGTGGAAGAAATTATGAAAATAATTTAGTGTTCTTGAAGATAATATATTGATAATTTTCTGGAGAAAGAGGCAAAAACGAGTGGAATGAGAAGAGCCAATTTGGAAGGTTTAGATCTTCTTTTTGAGTGCATTTGGATGAGATTTAAGAAAAACTCAAAACACATACCTGCCTCAATTTTTCGTGTAGAATCCAAATCTGAAGTCGGATTGATGATTTGAATAATTTTTGGATCTGATTTTTCTGAGTATTTAAAATATGAGAATTCATGATGTTGTTTCTTTTTAATGTTGGTTCTTATCCCAAAACTTTGGTAGATCTTTGTTGATTGTTAATTGGATATTATGGGACTTAGAGAAGATCAGTAAGCCCTAGTTAAGATTTGAATTAATGTGATTTGGATTTAATTGATTAAGAATGATGTTAATTAAATTGAAAGATATTTCGGTTGATCGATTCATTTGTTGAATTCTAATTTGTATGCTTGAGGATTAAGGATAGGTCCAGTAGGGGAGACTTAATATAATACGTGGGTAGCCTTAGGGTTACAATTTAAACATCAAGGATTGAGTTTAAGCTCATTATTTATTTCGCAAGGACGGAGTGTAATGCAAGAGCGTAGTGGTGTGTCTCCTGGATAGAGATAGGAGTTTAGAACACATTTGGTTGAAAGAGGGTATGAGGTTATTCTGATCGCATAATTGAAGTTGTCGGACCTCCTCGATCGACAAAGTTAAGTAGTAGTGTATTGGAGGGGTTCCTTATTTGGATTTCGCTTTGCGAGACGCTCCGCGCATGAACCTTAACGACGACGGGAGTGGAGAGATGTTATAGGATGCGAGGATAATTAAATTATGAAGTAAAGATATGACATTTTAATACGTGGGATTTAAAGAGATATAATGCTACGTAAGGGAATAATCTAAGGTTAATGTGAGTACCTTGTTGTTAGTATACTATAGGTATGATAATCCCTATTGATGATTTATGTGTATGACATACCTAGCTTACTTGCTATCGGTGGGAGGTTTGCGCATGAGGGCAGTCATATCCTGATGAATCCATGGGATCTTTGATTTGTCGCTCGAGAACATAGGTCTATAAAAGACTTATCGGGGAGTTTATAAGTCCGCTGACTATGGGTACGTAGGTATGTGTGTGACCCATGGGTATGAGAACTATGTTTGCCTCCAATGATTGTGTTGTTATTTGTGGTTCGAGGAATCTTAATGAACCTTTAGTCCCTTATTCGGTGACAAGCGATATTGGGATATGATAGCAGAGTAATGCATTGCACCGCAGCTGTGACTCGGGGTGCCATATTAGATATGAATATATATATAATGGATTAAATGAATGAATGAATATTTATTATGGTTAAATCTATCTACGGTGATAATTGTAGATAACGGTGAATAGAGAAAGATAATTGAATTAAGTTAATGAATGTTTATTGAAAAACTTAATTCATATTAATGAGAAATGATTCATGTTAATGAGAAACGATGAGAAATTTAAATGAATAATAATGTGACGTATGGTATGGGACATACGGGGATTATGATATTGGGATGGAATTATAATATGGAGACTAGAAAAGAGGAACCATTAACTAGGAGGTTAATAGGAAACGTTAAGTGTGCACTCTAGTTGAGAGGTGAGAATGGCAAGTGAGAGTTGGGTCTAACATGTACATAATAAAAGATTTATTGCACTTGTTAAATACTTGCTGTTTTAAAAAATCATTTTCACAATCGGGCTCTGACCCGTTTCCTTGCATATTTTCATTTCTATTGTATCTTCTATATCAGGTGTCCAGCAGCAGGGATGCCATCCTTAGTTGATATTGACGAGCTATGGATTTATGGAGTTTTGCTTAGACGCTTATCTTCATTTGATTCACAGTATTCTTAGTTAGGGCATGTCGCCTAAAGGATTCAGTTATCATTTTCTATCGGGGTCAAATACTATTGTATTCGTGTCTTTTAATACATTTAATATTGTTGGGAATACTGTAATGGATTTATATTATTTGCGAATGTTCATTCCAATTGCATTTAAATTCTTTCGTGTTATCTATTTGGTTTTCAGTGTTGTAGAATAAAATGTGTTGTGTTATTCTTAAACTGGAAATGGATTTTGTTGAATTAAAATTTGGAAAGTTTTTTTAACACCAGCTTAATTGAGTATTGGGTGAGTTGTAAATGTTTTCAACAGTGATGCTAAGAATGAGCCAACTGTATATTTGGTTTTAATTTGGTATGGGACTGGCCACCCGGTATTTAATTAGGCGGGGTGTTACATCTATCCCCTAGGAAATATCAAGTTGGAGGTGTTATTCAGCTTTTGGCAAATAAGACAAACATAGAAGATACGTTTCTTCATTTTGGATAAAAATGTCTGATCAACCAATAACGTGATTATCAACAGAGTAGGTTTGAAGAAGTTTGAAGTTGTGCCATCCATTGTCCATCAATGTACGAAGTTACCTACCCACTTGGGAGTCGACGTAGTCTAGGGTGATCAGAAAGTGGCTAGAGAATGCTATTATACTTTAGCCGAGCAGGAAGACTTGATCGATCTGAAGAAAAGAACTACTACCTACCAAGTTGACACCTTGGATGAAACCAAAGTTGACACCTTGGATCCCATAAATGAAACAGAGATGGTCAAATGAAAAATAATAAAAACTACTGAGATAATAATCTTTGATAATGAAAAGCCATAAAGGATTACTCAAATTGGTTCCACGTTAGCACCATCCCTAAAACAAGAATTAATTATATTCCTTAAGGAATGAACAAGCGTATTTGCCTGGAGTCATGAAGATATGCCCAGGATTAATCCCAATTTCCTCTTCCATGAGCTCAATATCAGTAAGAATGCCAAGCCGATCAAATAGAAGCGTAGAGTGTTTAGTCCCGAAAAGAACATGGCCATCCAATAGGAGGTAGAAAAATTGAAAAAATCCTAGTTCATTGAGGATGTCAAGTACCTAGAGTGGTTGGAAAATGTGCTAATGGTAAAAAAAAAAGAACGATAAATGGCGTATGTGTGTGGACTTTACTGATTAGAATAAAGAGTGCCCGAAGGATCATTTTCCTTTTCCAAGAATTAATCAACTAGTTTATGCCACAGTAGGACATGAGTTATTGAGTTTTATGGATGCTTATTTTGGTTACAACGAGATAAAGATGAAGCCGAAAGATAGAGAGATAACTTCTTTTATTACTAACCGAGGTACCTACTGATACAACGTTATGCCTTTTGGACTTAAAAATGCTAGAGCAATATACCAAAAATTAGTAAATAAATTATTTAAAGACCAAATTGGAAAAAACATGGAGGTATATGTAGATAATATGCTCACCAAAAGAAAAAGATCAACAAATCAAATCAAAGACCTCAGTCAAACATTTGACCAACTAGAAAAGCACCAGATGAAACTCAACCCGACCAAATGTGTATTAAGCTTGCAAGAAATAATGTTCCTCGATTTTATAGTAAACTAGAGAGGACTAGAATCTAATCAAGCTAAAATCAAAGATCTGATTGAGATACAATCCCTAACCTGCAAGAAAGATATTCAAAAACTTACTGAAAGAGTGGTTGCCCTTAACCGGTTTGTTTCTCGAGCAATAAAGAAATGATTACCATTCTTTAAGGTACTCCAAATACCTTCAAGTGGAACGAAGAGTGTGAAAAATCATTTCAGGAGATGAAGAAGTATTTGGGATCTCCATCATTACTGTCCCGACCAACTGCGGGATAGAAGTTATATTTGTATCTGGCCATTTATGAATTTGTAGTTAGATCGACATTAATCCAACAAGAATATGGAGTCCAAAAATCATTCTTCTACACTAACAAGTCTTTCAAAGGGGAAAAGATCAGGTATCCGCATTTGGAAAAATTAGCATTAACTCTTATTAAATCCTCAAGATGAATAAAGCCTTATTTCCAAGCGCATACTATTACTGTATACACTTATTTACCTCTTCGGCAAGCACTTCACAAATTAGAGAAATAAGGTGGGCTGATGTTTTGGAAGTAGAACTTGGAGAATAAGATATCATCTATGATCCAAGGTCATCGTTGAAGGGATAAGATATAGAATATTTTATTGTAGAATTTACATATTCGAAGACCATCGACCAACCAAACTAGCCTGTCGAGCAGACTTCTTCGAAAGAGATCTCAGCTCCAAAATAAGACAGGGATGTAACCAATTAACCGGAATCGTTCATTGTTCTAGAAAGGAGTTATATACATAGAAAGTTTTGACAAAGATAATCCATTACGAGAATTATAGGTGAATGGATCTTCATGTGCAACAGGCAGTGGATCTGGTATTATACTTAACATTTTGACAATATTAATGTAGAATATGCTCTCATGTTTCAATTTTAATCCTCAAATAATGAAGCCGAGTTGGCATTAATCTCACACCTTGAATTAACGTATCATTGGGTGCCGACCAGGTGATGGCACACAGTGATTCCCAGTTAATTGTCAACCAAGTGCTTCAGATATATGGAGTCAAGGGAGACTTGATGGCCAGATACTTGGTTAAAACTATGGAGGTGATCTATAAATTTCCAGTAGTCCAGATTGTTAGAATACCAAGGATAAAGAATGCTCGAGCCGATGCACTTGCTTGACTGGCTTCAGCGACCAGGATAGAACTCAGGAGAAGCATCCTAGTGGAGATATTGGAATCCAGGATCATAGAAGAGGATCCTATGATCAATTTTATTATTGTAGAGTTGGGACCATCATGGATTGACCCAATTAAAAATTACATTAAAAAATGGATCCTACCAACTGATAATGCAAGGAAACCCAAATACATAGCAGATGGGTATGTATTGGAGAGAGGAGTTATATACAAAAGGGGATATAATGTTTTCTTACTACGATGTGTCCATCCCCAAGAAGTTATTGAGTTAATCAAAGAAGTTCATGAAGGGTCTTGTGGGGCTCATTCAACTGGTCGGTCGTTAGTTAGACGCATTTCCATGCAAGGGTATTATTAGCCTACCAGAAAAGTGAATTGTGTAACCTTCACCAAAAAGTGTGATAAGTGCCAGAGGTTTATTGCCATTCACCAAAGACCAAGGGCTGACTTAATACCAATTACTTATCCTTGGCCTTTTTGCATTTGGGGAATTAATTTGATCGACCAATTGCCGACCACTAAAGCCAAGTTCAAATAGTTAGTGGTAGTTGTAGATTATATAACGAAATGGGTGGAAGCAAAACCATTGATAGAGATTCCTTATGAGAAGATATTCCAGTTTATATAGAAACACATCATATAAAGGTTTGGCATGCTTTATTCCTTCATTACTGACCATGGCACCCAGTTTGACAACAATGAATTTGAAGCATACTGTGTTCAATCCAAGATTCATAAACTTCGCTTTACACTCGAAAATCAATAATGCAACGGTCAAACAGAAGTAACGAATAAAACTTTGCTTGATGGATTGAAAAAGAGACTTGATGACACCAAGGCCAACTAGATCAATGAATTGCACTCCGTTATTTAGGCATATAAAACAACACCGAGAAAAGCCATTGGAGAAACATCTTATATTCTTTCTTTTCGGACAGAGGCCATGGTACCAGCCGAAACAGGCTTACCAAATCATAGAGTGTTGAACTTTGATCCCCCCAAAAGTGATATCACGAGAGGATTGGACTTGCATATGGTAGAAGATGTCAGACAAGATGCTACTCTCAGAGCTGCTTCTTATCAACAAAGAACTGCCCATTTTCATAACTCGAGG
Organism: Sambucus nigra; assembly: GCA_949130495.1. Classification (NCBI taxonomy): domain Eukaryota; kingdom Viridiplantae; phylum Streptophyta; class Magnoliopsida; order Dipsacales; family Adoxaceae; genus Sambucus; species Sambucus nigra. The sequence continues at coordinate 678,184,497 of OX422208.1, read as the reverse complement.
GCAAGCCGACCAACTTAAAAGAATAGGATTACGTCCTCAAGAAGGTCATTCATAAAGGAAACAAGTTGGAACCAAACTATCATGGTCCTTATCGTATTTCGACAACCATCCAATAAGGAACTTTTTGATTGGAGACTCTTGATGGGGAGGAAATCAAGAACCATTGGCTTGTCATCCACCTCCAAAAATACTGTTAGTAAAATGAAAGCGTTATGTACTCTTTTTCTTCAAGTTTAAAAAAAATCTTGATTTCGGTTCAATCATGCTTCTATTTATTTTTTATTTTTTTCAGATTATGGTGATGTACATCCCCCAAAAAATAGGAGACACAATTTCAAGTTATCGTTTCTCTTGGTCTTCAGCCCTTACCGACCAAAAGACAATAAATACTTAATCAGGTTGAACTTGTCAAATTCGAGACGCACCAACATCTTAACCAACATTCGTGTTTCCCGATTAAGTTAAACACATAAATACATATATACATTCCTAATAAAATTAATCGACCATGATCATTACTTCATATATGACTTAGTCTCGAACAAGTCATGAATAAGAAGCCTGTAAACCTTCATGTATAAACAAAATAAACTTTACCCGACTAAGTTAAAACACATTAATACATATATACATTTCTAAGACTCCACATGAATATACATTTACTTTCCTAAACACACTTGATTGCCACCGATAAATAATCATAAAATTTAGTTCAAAATTTCATAAATCTTTATCTAACTGCATTAGTAGAATCTAAGGCCCTACAATCTCTATTCAAGTATTGAGCATATTACTTGACAAACAAGTATATTTCCTAGTCGGCCAACCAATTAACTAATCATAAGATTAAATCAAATATCAAATTAAATGCATAAGAAAAACATGTATTTAAAGTACTTTTACTTTCATCTAACAAGGTGCTACAATCAAAGTTGAGCAAGTACAACGATTAAAATTATCCTTCTAGACGTTTCCCTTGGGCCTTGTCCATCCTACTAGGAGGATCATCAAGGGTATATGGAGAATTTATATAGTTGAAATCTTTTAATATTTGCCTATTACTGCTGCTCAGCCTGTTAATCAAATCAGGAGGAAGGACTATTTCATGCTCACCGTGAAGACCATAATCCCTAAGTTACTTAGTTATCAGACATTGACGAATGGCATCAGGGGGATCCATGTTGTGTCTAATTTTAATGGAGTCTTATCATAGTCTAAGAGGCCTGGGTCATACTAATACCACAAGGTAATATTATGATGATACTTCACCAAAGTTAGTACATTAGTCCATTCCCATTTATAGCCCTCACGATTACTTTGAGCAAGGTGCTCGTCCATGTGGGCTAAGGCCTTATTGTAACCCTCCATCCATACTTTCCTAGGATGTTTATGTAATTGGAAAGTTAACATATCCATCTGGTTTTGAAATTTCTTGATGACATAGAAATAATAGTATCTTTGGCTTTTAGTTGGGTAGACAACTCAATAATAGCAGCATTCTTGTCTTTTAACTGGGTAGCTTTGTTGACCAAAGTTTTCTTGGTTCTTTCTTCATCAACTGTTGGTCGGATAACCATCCTCTTCCAAGAAGTTTTCCCAGGTTTGGTTTTCTGCTACCATGCTTCCAGTATCTATATCAATCTTGCATTTTCAGTGTCTAAAAAGGAAGCACCTTCATCGGGAACATTGGTAGATGATTTCTTTAAACTATTTAGCTCATTCCTCAAGGAATTATTCTTCTTCTCCAGCAAAGCAACAATTTCTCGGTCATTCTCCATATCCTTCTTTAAAGATAATTCCTTTTTTTTCAAAGCAGAAGTGATGTCATGCAACTTTTTGTCAAAACCCCATCCTTCACTCAAAGCCTTATATTTGGCTTCATAATCAGCATGAAGTTAAGATTTGGACTGATTCTGATCTTCTTGTAGTTTCTCTATCATTTCATAGTATGCAACATTATTAGAAACAACCCAATCCCACAACCTTATTTGCATAAAGTATGACACATGATTCAACCTAGACCCACTTTGTGATGTATTCTATGACTACTAATATAAATTTATGTCACATAGATTACTTAGGCATTACTTAACTAATTATGTCGACCCCCTAGGTGGAGAAAGGCTATGGTGAGGTCATACAATGCAACTATTTAGAGGTTAGTTAATTGTTTAGTGCATATTTTTGAAATTTGTTGAACATTTTGACATGATCCATAAATACATTTGATGGTGGTCCAATAGTTAGATTCTCAAATATTTTTCTTAGAAAAGTTATGGCCACTTATATGGGGTCCTCACAAACTTCTATAGATTTTTTCCATTATTTTTGTTATTTTTCTCTCCTCATTATAGGTGGATGTATTTAAATCCGACACCCCACCCCCCCACAAGTGTTGAATTGGGAAGATAATCATTGAAGGGAAATTTAGTTGGTTCAGATAATGTTAGGAGGGTTTCAAATACTATTAATCAAGGTCTATATGCTACTGTACCAAATCGAGGGGTCGGAGGTCTTTCCTTCTTCTTGGTTGATTGTGAAACATTATATTAATACATCATGTCTTTCAACAACGATGACGGGGATGTCTATCATAGAGGCTAGCATGTCAAGTGTATCGACAAAACTATTTTTTTTGCCTTGTTATGAAATGGTATGGATGGAGTTTTTCTTCTTTCCCCTGATTTTGTTGAGAACTAGTGTGTAATCTCCATACACATTTAAATATTTTACTCCCATTTGTAAGGAAATGTCTAGATGGGTGTTGTATGCCTTATATTTAACCGTATTATTGTGCACTCATAAGTTAACTTAATAATGGTGGGGTGGTGATCGACTTTCGAGGATATAAGGAGCATCTCAATGCTTGAACCCTTTTTGTTGTTCACTCACTCAAAGAATAGCTCCCATTTTTCTATCTTCGAGGATCTCAAATAAATATTGATCTTGGAATTCTATTATGTTTTCCTTCCTTCATAGGATATTCTTCAAGTAAGTCTATTATGGTTTAGCTAACTTTTTTGTCACATAAATGATGTCAAAGGTGGATTGTACATAGATCCATCTATCCATTTGGGATGAGAAGGCGAGTTTATTGAATGGGTATTTTAAGAGGTGCATTCTTGAGATGATGCGTATACTAAAATGGACACTACAGGAATACAAATTTTTCCCGTCATAAATTAAATGTCGAGAAAAGCACTAAAAATGCTGGTAACACTTTTTGCGGAACTTTTGGCGGCATTTTCACAAGTGTGGTAATAGCCAATGTGGTAAACGAACAACAGAATTTTAAAAAATGCCGCGAAAAGTTAGCGGCACTTTTAGCGGCATTTCCATAAGTGCGGTAGCCAATGTGGTAAAGAACAACAACATTTTAAAAAATGCCATGAAAAGTTAGCGGAACTTTTAACGGCATTTCCACAAGTGCGGTAGCCAATGTGGTAAAAGAACAACGACATTTTAAAAAATATCGCAAAAAATTAGAGGCATTTTTAAGCATATATATTAATGTTGATAATAACCCTTTAGCGGCATTAAAAAATGTTGATAATAACCTTTTGCAACACCTATTAAATATTCAACACACTTTTGGCGGCACTAAAAAAATGCCGAGAATGATAATAGCGGCATTAAACAAAATATTGATATTATTTTGCAATTTATGAATGTGAACAAGTATTAAAAAATCATTTATAAGAAGTATTGTATTTATGTACAAATACATTACCATAACATTAAATTAAGAGGGAAATAATTAAACTAAAACGTCATTAAAATTAAACCAATAGCATTCATCGTAAATAAACATAATTGTGCTTGGAACAATTATCCGTCCACAAAATAAAATGTATCACATGTCCAATAAGAAAAGGGGGGAAACATGAAGCGGAACGAAATATTATATAATGTACGATCCTTCTTTATCGAAGTCAAACATCCTCTTTGACTTACAAATAAAAAAGTCAATCGTTAGTCATTGATACTTATTCTTTAGTATTTTAATTAAAAAATTAAAATTAAAATTAGTACATTAACAATATGCCACGCTACAGTTGAATGATATGCATCTCCAATTATGACTTGTTTCCATAAGGTCTAGGCAATGATTCATTTGTTACAAATTTTTTCTCAATATATACTTCCCAAAAGTCTTCACCCAGTGACATACCCCTACTTTTGTTGAAGGGTCCTTGCTCACAATGATTCCACGTGACACAACCACTTTTGGAAGTCCTCAAGTAATAAGGTCTACAATTTTAGGAAGTGCATTATTTGAGACCCTTTGTCGTGGTTGATGGTGCTTTTTCTTTTTCTTTGATGGTTCTTTCTACAAACAAGATAAATATGTCATCAACCATATATTTCTGGAAAAAAATCGGCAGAGTTTTATTTGTTTTTAAGACATACCAAAATTTGTAAGACTATATACAACCAAATAAACCAACAACCCAATGTCAAGTATACATAAACTCCCCAAGAAGTGCAAATATATTGTGATCTTTAAAATCCTTTAAATTAGTAACCTACCTGAATTGAAGTAGAATTCGTTTGTTCACTAACACGAGCAGCAGTCTCTGGGGAAGCCAAGTGTTGAAAATTTGGAATCTATAAAAAATGAATTATTTCAGTCATGAAAATGTAAAGTCTTAGATTATGATTTTAAAAAGTAGTTATCTACTTAACTGTTGAGATGGAGCTAAATGGTGATTTGATTGTGGTACCACAACAGGTTGAAATGGTTGATTTCTTCCAATTGTTGCTCGGGTTACAAAATAGACCTATATAATGGTATGTTATGCTTGTTGGAGGATTAAGGAACCTGTTAATAGCATAATTTAATATTAGAACATACATTATATATATATATATATATATATATATATATATATATATATATATATATATACACACACACACATGATAATTAAGCACAAAAAATAAATGTGTGTACTTATTAAACTGTTTGGATACAACGGAAGGGAAAATCATCATGTCTGTGCGTATTAACTCAAATTGAGACTCTAAATGATCAAATTTATCCTGAAACTCAGATCGAATCTCAAATCGTGGTCGCTCATACTCTTTTTCATTAACCTTCAGTCACTTAGTTCCATGCACATCAATTGCAGATGGTGCATGCCCATAAGCTCGATAATGACCGTGTTTATCAGGTCCGAGGACTTCATAAAATATCTTTGTCTTTACGAATGACGAATTCATTACAATCTGACGGAAGTTGATCTACTTTTGCCTCATTTTTTACTGAAATGAAACGATTCTTATTATATAAAACAAAAATTATAATCATTTCATTCACAAAACTAAAACAGAATAAAGATCCCAGTATCTCCCCACCACTAATTTAAAATTCTTCACATAATAATTACATGCATAATTTTAACTTTCATAAAGAATAAACTTATTTATTTGTTAATTTAATCCTCATCCGTGTATGATATATATTATGCTTTTAACGATATGACACAATCTCCTACATGTTGCCTTTTATAATGGTTGTAAGGACATTTTTCTCATGTCTGAAATGTGTCATTTATTTATGTCGTACGCCGCTACATTTGGCACGTCACCTCACGATCTCACATGATGGCCTCTATCCGAATTTCGGGAATCAAGCATGCATTATCTCCACTAATATGTCCCTCATCTGCATCAACAACTTCACGTTCCTTGATTGTAGGCTCGTAATGCAAGTGGAACGCAAGAGAAGTCAAATCAGTGAAACAAGGCATGATAGGGATGTTCAAGGGCATATTGGTAATTTTACATCCACCGTCCGGAGGACCTGTCAACTAGAAAGTTGAAGAGCTTGCCGCAACAAAGATACTGGAAGAAATGGCACCTCAATCCGAGCTACGGTGAAAAAGTTATGGCCCGTTGAAAATGGAGATATGTTCATTGAAAAGTCTGGAAATTTTTCTAAGTGTTTAAAGCCTTTTTCCAGCACACTTTCCCGAACCCAGACCCAAACCGGTTCGGGGGGGCGAACCGGTTCGCAGGGGAACCCGAACCGATTCGGGGTACCTGTACGCTGGAGAGAATTTCAGCAGTTTAAAATCGTGGGTCTCTTCATGTATTTCCCTATAAATACCAACTTCGGGAGAGTTGTTTTGCAATACTTTAGGAGACGAATTTGAGAGTCCAGATACACCTAGTCTTCATATTTTTGAGTCCCAAGACTCATGTTTTGATTCACACATCCTTGCCAATCCTTTGTGAATCCTTTTGCAACCCAAGAATACAACTTTGGTTTGTTCAACCCTTGTGGAGGAGACCGTTCTTCTTCTTCATTGCATCCCTACTGGAAAGGGATAATTCCAGCCGCGACTACAGAATCCGATACCCGAGGGTAATTCTTAGTCAACTTGTATTTTCATTGTAATCCGATTGTAAGCCGTTTTCTTACAAATTATAGTGAAAATAAATGGTTTTGCCCCTGAGGGGGATTTTTCCTTAATTGCATGTGTTTGAATGTTCTTGCGTAGATTATCTATTTATTCAATCACATACTATTGCATGTTTAGGGTTTGTTTGTGTTAAAAGGGTTTTATATATAACTTGATCATTTGAACGCGAGCACACACACTCTTCAATGGTTGATAAACAGAATAAGAATTTTGATTAATAGGTAAAATGACGTCGTTTCTAGAGTTTCTCTCCACAATTCTAATCTAGTATTACAATCCCTACCTTAGTTTCATCCACTAAATATTCCTAATATGAATTGGCTATCTAGCTCTAGAACCCTCCTCTTCTCTTTCCCCTAATAATGCAACCTCATTAAGGAAAGGAACATTTTTTTTAGAATTTTATTGTTTAAGAATGATTTTTTTCGACCCTGGACTAACGTTTACCTCAACTATACAAAGATCTCAACTTGTAAAATACCATCGGCCCAACTCAAGATCAACATAGAAAACAGAAATTTACAAATGCATTGGATGAATGGCCCATGAGGTGGACATAAATTTCAAACTATCCCAAACCGCTTTTTTCTTCCTATTCTTTCTCCCAGCTATGATCTTAAAAAATTCTCCCAATGCAAACAAGCGAAAACGTCGCCATATCTATATATCTCCACAAGCAACTTATTATGACCATGCCTCACCATCTCCAATAAATTATAAATTATTTAAAAAGATTCATATGGCATGTACCAAGTTACATGCCCAGTTTCTGTTAAATTTTGGATGGAAAACTAATACAAAGGGTTATGTAAAATGGGTTAAAACTATAGGGGCGTTATGTTGGATCAAGCACAGGGGAGCGACCCACAAACCCGAAATACCATAAGGGAGTTTATGTAATTTACCCTCATATGAAGTGATAAATAGGAAGTAGAAGTCTCCAAAAGTTAGGTACCAAAATCAGAGAACCCAATTTACTTTCAAAGAACAAGAAGGAAGTAATCATCCAGCCAAAGGAAGAATTAGTTTAATTTCCTACACTTTTCCACCACTTTTATGTTCTCTTTTCTTCGATTTCAATTTCATATGCCTTCTTTTTGAAAAAAACATAGACGGGACACTTTTTATCAATATTGATAATACACTCACAAGACACTTGAATGAGTAAACTGCAATAACATAAATGTTATTTATTAGTTATGTGCTGGCATTTGCATGAAACTTCACTAGACTAGCAAAATGAATAACGGGACAACATAAGTGCCCAAAAAGCAGCAAGAAAATTCATAATATAGTGATATTAGACAAAATATGTACTACAACCATATAAAATAAAACCATGGTAGTAACTAGGATAAGGAGAAAAAAATTCTACACTAAATGAGAATGACATAATTTTTACCTCACGTCGATATTCTCTACGATTAACATAGGAATGAGAGACATTAATGCAGTATGATATAGTTGCATGAACATTGTCACTCTTTATAATTCCTTCCTCAATCTTATCCAATCTTTTGCACTCAATTGCCATGCCTATTACTTTTTGATATCTTCCATCCATAATACACCTTCAAAAATAAGAAGAAAAGGAAAAAGCAGAAAGGAGGCCTGAAAGTTGGGAAGAGTCTAAATATAGCCTAACTTACAGGTCAGGTCCTTTTGGAGGCACAAGAATGCTAATTCTTGCAGCAAGAAATGTTGTGCTTAGTATTAGATGTGTGAGAGTTCTTCCTTTCATCAGAAAAATTTTCAGAATTACTCGCGACTCCATTTCCACTTCTATCACCATGTCTATACCATTGCGCAGAGGATTTTTCTTCTCGCCATCTAGAAGGTGACCTAGGCTTTTCGTCCTTAGGTACATATATCTTTTATTCATACCTTAAGTAGCATAGACAAGATTCTTTTAAGATTATAAATTAATAGTCAAATACTGAATCAAACAGCAATGTTGTACTGTATCGTATCAAGGAGAATGGGTAAAAAGGTAAATACTTTGCACGGATGAAATTCTCAATCCCAACTCTATTATAATTCGACGGTAGTTCTGCTTCCCAGTAACTTTTTGAGTTCTCATGTCCCATTGCTATAAGTAATGTAAAATAAATCGTGAATTTAAGCTTTCGGATATTTTTTCTATGATCTTAAATCAATAATAACCATAGATATAATTTACAGAAAAAGGTGGGAAAGAAAATATTACACTGAATAAACGCAACCTGCTCAGGAAGCCATGTGTCCAGAGTAGCAGATCTCACCTGCAGAAAGATCCAGAAAGAGTCCACCAATGAATATTGTGAATGATAATTTTTTGGATCAGGAAAAAAAGAAGTTGGTCTTCTTTCGCAGCGTTATAAAAAATAATGGTTGTTTCATCAATCAATCTGCCGATATCATATACTATAATATAAAAATAAAAGTTTCAATACGTATGACGCCACATGTATCGATATTTATGTATAAGAGTTGCTCTTGTTTGATAGCATTGAGTACATATATCGTCTCTGTAGCTCTTTTCCCTCTATCAGATATTAACTCTACATCTTCCATACCCGGTCCTTCTTCCTATGCCCCAACTATTCCACACCCTGAGTATGTATCGTGTCTCTCTCTTGAAAATGAATTTTCAGCTTCCCTCCGCATTTCCCTCCTCATAACCTCTTCTTCATCTTCCCTGAGTAGTCCTAACTATACCATCCAGTTTATCTGTTATGTTGACAGAAACATATCTAATCTTGAGTAAAAAATAAAAGATCATCCATGGAGATGCGAAACGAGCAGTAATAATCATCGTCTACTCGATCGGATCAGTTCAGTTTAGGGAATATCCAAATTTGATTGATACCAACTCCATAAGAGGTTAAAATCTCGATCATCTCTTATACTATCTAATATTTTTGTGGTGGTTTCTTGATTGTTTTGTTTTACTTTTCAATTTCATCAATTAATCCGAATTTGGTCTATAGTTTACCCTTTTTTTGTAGGTTACAAAAGGTGCTGATGACAGAAGTAATTGATTTCCTAGCGAATAAAGTAACATTTCTTTCCCATCACTATTTCCAGCAATGGCACAAACAACGCAAGCGAGTTGTGCTTTCCCAATTTTCCACTAATTGATTGATTCATGATTTATTTCTAAAACCAACGTGACTGTTCTCGATTATTTTCTCCAATCATTGCTTTCGAAAATGTTATCCTCGACCACTAGTTATCCTCGACCACTTGATAGGATTTCCAATCATTTAAGCTTTCGAATTGTTAAAATAGTTCAAACTGACCCTCGAAAATTTGATGGACATATAGAAAATATTCAGCTTCAATGATTATCAGCTAAAGAAAAAATCGATTAGAATTAAAATCTTCAAAAGGAAATCATTGATGTTATGCCATAAGCACATACCACTAATTTGCTGTTACTATATATTGGCAGCTAAAGACATACTTTACAGGAAACTATCTTGGCAAACTCTTAAAGTAAAATAATATGAATAGACAGTCCATCATTCAAAAATAGCTAAAGAACTTTTGGCTACCTATCTGTTAGACAACCTTCAATGAAGATCTTTGCGCCCCCTCTTAAGAATCCTGTCTTTCTATGTTTGACAACTTTAATTCTTGTCAGGATAGTATTTATCATAACTCTTAAGTACTTGGGCATTCAGGACATGAGGTAGCTTTGTTTGATACCATGTTAAGCTAACACTTCCCTCATGTATGACCACGTGCATAACAGATAAAAGTCTAAACATACAGATAAGGTATGGAGGTAACAAGACTTGACCAAGGACCTCCCAGGAACCAAATTTGTAACATTTTCGAAAGCAATGATTGGCAAAAACATTTTTGAAAGAAATGATTGGAGAAAAGAAGGAGACTCTGTTCAAATCTCAAAAACAATCTTGTTGGAATTTAAAATTCAACTATCAAAATAAAAGGTAGCCCCATCATATGCACAATGTCCATGCCCCGACCCCATAAGCGGGTGTTCTAAAAAAACAAATTATATCACGAGACTAATCGGTATGGTGACCTGAGTTCATGTTCATGAGCTTTTCGTAAGTAGAAAAAAAAATCCTAAGTTAATAAAGGAAGGATCTGAAAACAAAGAAAATGAGTCTAAAACTTTATAGGTGGTTAAGTCAGTAATTTTCTTATGAAAATTAAGTAATGATGTCAAGCCTAGCTACACTTTAGCATGCACTCTTATTAGACTAATTGACTTACTTTAATCGCTAATTGATAATCAAAAGTCAACATATTTCAGTGATCGACTGAATGGAAGATGATTGATCCACTTCTTATCTAGTACTTGATAATATGTTACTTGATTTGTTGTTTAATGAATTCGACTAGCTATACTAGTTCTCATTTTAAATTAATACACAAATCATGATAGATTATTTTGCATGATAGGATGTATCAAGAGTGTTACTTTGTTACTGTACACTTAATTTGATTTGGTTTCTGACCAACTTTGCCTTTTCATTTAGTCATTTGCTAATATACATTCCTAAGAAGGTTTCTGAGGATGTGAATAGAGAAGTTACCGAGATTCTTAAAACTGATGAAGTTTATGAAGCTATTAGAGGTTTAAATTTAGACAGTTTTACACACGTTGATGGTTTTGATGTCCATTTATATGTTATCTACAGAAGTTGATGGTCAGTCTATTAATTTAGCTAAAAGTAGCTTATGCATTGGTGGTAAAGCTCATAGAAACAGGGCACGCCATAACAGGGCATTGCTTTGCTTTGACACGATAAACAGGGCACGTCGTAATAGGGCATTGCTTTGAATTGATAAGAAGTAGTTAGATACTACTGAAATCCCCCCTCATTGATACTCAGGTAACAGGGATATAATGTGAACTATGTGTAGCATAAGAGAACGCTCATAGGCTCAATTTTTGTAACTTTTTGGGAAATATTAAATTGTATATGGTTCATTTAATGTGTGAACTTTTTTATGATGATACTTTTGATCTTGTAGGTTTTGGTGTGGGTTGATGTGGGTGAGAAGGATATTAGTGAGATTCCAATTGTTTATGAGTATTATGTTGGTTAGGGGATTGTTAAGGCTGTTGTGACAATGGATAATTTTATTAAGTCAATTGTGGCCCACATTTCGCCTTTTAAAACATTGGTTGTGGGTGTTAATAATGTTAAAGCTTTTATCTCACAAGGTGATTGAAAGGCGATGGGTGATTAATCTTTTTTTTTTTTTTGAGTAACCATCTAAGAACAATCAAACCACTTAAACAAAGAAATAAAGAAAAAATATACTTAACTATGTCTAAAATTGGGAATCTCAATGAATCCACCCTAACCAAACCTTTAAGCTCTTTAGGGGAAATCAATAGAATCTGAGGCAGCAAAGCTATTGGTATAGCACCCAAAAGTAGCAAGAAAATCTGCACACTTATTACATTCTCTTAAGATATGAGTAAATGAAACAAATTTTCACTTATTTTGGAATTTATCTTCTCCACCACAATTCTCACTCTCTAAGAGCATTTGATCATTCCCTTGAGAACTTGTGTCATGACTTGAGAATCAAACTCAATCGCAAAACCATAGTCCATCAATTCTTCACATACTTCTATACCCATAAGAATAACCTTTTCTTTTGCCTCAATGTTGGTACCCTGTTAAAATTAGTAGCAAAACCTCTCAAAACTTCCCCCTTAGTATCCCTCAAGATGCCAACCCCTCCACTCGAACCGTATTACATTTAGAAAATAACCATAAAGATTTAACTTAAGCCCTATACCAGCAGGAGCCTTCCATTTAATAATCTTCACAACAGAATGTGACTTGACCCCATCTCTATGCTCAAAATCAATTTGGCGAATGTCAAAGTTTTGGGGAAATTGATAATGATTAGTATAGTAAATCTTGATCATATTATAGATATCACATACAATCACAGAACAATGAAATTGTATTTCCTTAAATCAACATTATTTTCTATGATTCCAAATGCACAAGTATATATAAGTAGGAATAAATCAGACACACTTTCCCACAATCGAAGAATTAGCAGCAGATCACCACGAAATAAGTTGTAACACCCCACGACTTTGGAGACTGAGAAATTTAGTTTTTGGGAAAATAAAATTTAATTGAATTGGAGAATTTTAGAATTTGGGAATTTAAGTCCAAAAATAGAGGATGTTTTAAAGTATTCCGGATGATGGTTTTGAGGGTACCATCGATCCCGGAAGGGTCGAGATAGTCAAAATGACTGTCATTGGGTCTTATTTCGGCTCCGGAATGTTTTTAAGTTATTTTGACTTGAATTGGAGTAAACGAGTCATTTAAAGTGTGTATTAACATTTAAAACTGGGTTTGTTGTTTTTAAAGGATTTAAGGCTTACGGATGAAGCCTTCTCAAATAGAGAAAGAGAGAAAGAAAAAGGAAGAAAGAAAGAAGAAGGAAAAGAAGAGAGAGAGGAAGAAATCTTGGAGATTCCCGGCCCAACCGCGACATCGAGGACGATCCAACCTCTACAAATCTGAGGCAAGTGTTTAATCTTGCTAAATAGCTATTTGTGTATTTTATTTCATAATTTGTGGGGTAAAGAAATGGATTTTTGGGTATTAACATCAAAACCTAGATTTTTAGGTTTAATCTGGAAATCAATGTTTAAATTGAGATTTAATGACATAGAAATGATTGGGATCAACTTTGGGTTGGTTAATGGGCTTAAAATCATGATTTGATGAAGGATTGGGGGTTGGAATGAGAAATTTAGGGTTTAGAATTCGTGGGTTTTGTAGAAGCAGATGAAACCTTCAAAAATTGCAGGTCCGAATCGATTCGCCCCTTATGCGAATCGATTCGGTTTAGTGAAATTGGCAGGTCTGCATTGACCGAATCGATTCGGACCCAAGCCGAATCGATTCGTCCTATTGCAGAAGCCCAGGTCTTTGGGCCCGAATCGATTCGCCTTAGAGGCCGAATCGATTCGCTAGACCGAATCGATTCGGAATAAGGCCGAATCGATTAGGAATAAGGCCGAATCGATTCGGAAACAGGGCATTTTGAGGTATTTTCTCCATAGTGATTTCAAACCCTTTTTGGTTGGGTTTATTGAATTGGGGGTCTTCTCTTATGATGAAAGAGATATGTTCTTGGAGACATTTAAGGAGTTTCTCACATATTAGGATTTTGGGGACTCCTTAGGGCAATTTGGGTGAAATGTACCTATGTACGTATTGGAGTTACATATGGATATCGGGGAAACCTCTTTGAGATTGGAATTACCAATTATAGATAAAGGCATATAATATATATGAATATATGTTTGAGGTTGAGAACTCTTAGAGAGTGAGGGGTCTCCTATCCTTAGAAATATTTAGACTAAGGAACAAACGATAACCCGATAGGAGTAAGGGTTCATAAAATAAATTGAACCAGAGGTAAAAGTGGGAAATGGCTTGGAATCGTACTATCGACTAGAGTAAGCGGTAGCGTAAATTCTAGTGGGGAGAGTTCATACGTAATTGTGAGGTTATGGTCATGGAGATTCCACTACTTGAAATGAGGTTGGAATAAATCGAGATTTAGACTATTAAGTCATGCGTATGCCTATGGTTAGATAGTACTAAAGATAATTATGTACTTTCACATTTAGAGGTGAAATGTGTAGTGATGGATTCCTACACAAATTCTTGGGAGATAACCCTAATGTTGAATATATGAATATAGGTGTATAGATATATACATACGGTTTTGGGAGACTACTCATCATAGGAAAATGATCGAATATGTTTCAAGTATGGGATTGTATTCACATATCGAGGTAAATTTAAAGGAAATGGTGGTGACGGCTTGTATATTGAGGATTATGTATACTTATAGCCGGGTATATATATATATCTTATACATATGAACGAGAATTAGTTTATATATATAGATATAAGGATATGTGAACATGTGTTGATATATATATCTGTATGTATATGAATATATGGATATATTTATGTTATGGATATACATGGTATGGATATTTAAACCTTATATGATGGTTTAATATTTGATCATATGATTGGATCATATGGATTATATATATTATGCAAGTGAATGATATATACTTAATTGGTTAAGCATACCCTGCTCATGCTATCATTGGGAAGTTGCGCGCGTTGAGGGTGAGCATCCTGGCTAGAAAAGCAGGGTGTGGATATTCCCCAGGTCATAGCTGTCCCGTGTGTTAACATTTATATATATATTTATATTGGGATGAGACGTGATGGGTATGTTTCGTCTCATTGCCGGTTTGGAGCTATGACCGCTTCCCGGGACGTCGTGTGCGTGAGTTTACCACGAGATGGGTGTCGTTTAGTCCCACCGTGGTGGCCCCAGTTTTGCTACGTGAGACGGGCACTGGGAAGATGATAGCATTGATGCAGTTTATCGGCGATATATATATAGCCGGGTATATTATGTGCATGGCCTTGTACATCATATGTAGTATGTACACTTGGCTATTGGATTGATGATGATATATATACGGTTAGAAATAAATACCTATATATATATATATATATATATTTATATATATATCCTATAGACGAAAGGATATGGACTTTATGAAGTACATCTTAGATGATTATGGTGTACTAGATTGATGGGGGTTGATGTATCGCACATAAGGTATTATTCGGTTATATCATCCCAAGGATATTATTGGAGGTTCTTTTATTTTATTTTATTTGTTTTCTTTTCTTTTCTTTCTTTCTTTCTTAGTAGTTATAGAAGTTTAGTAGTAATGGTAGTATTAAATAGTATGCTAAGGATTATGGATCTCTAGGATCGACATTGTCCAAGAGTAGTGTAACGAGGTGGTTCCTTGTTTGGATTTCGCTTTGCGAGACACCTCACGCACGAAACGCAATGCCGTGTCGAGATTTGAGAGAAGTAATTCCCTTTGTGGCATCTCGGATCTCTGGTCTTGACCTTGTCAGGAGTAGTGTAACGGGGCGGTTCCTTGTTTGGATTTCGCTTTGCGAGACTCCCCACGCACGAAACGTAGTACAATTTTGAGGCTAGAGAGAAGTTTTGCCAATATTCCATGTACATGATATTAGGGATATTAATTCTTATTCTTTAGCCTATATATGTATATATATATATATATATATATATATATATATATATATATATATATATATATATATATATATATATATATATAGGGGTAAGGTTTTAAGAATTGTGATATTTGTAATTCGTGATATTATAAATAAGAATTCACTAAGCCTATTATGGCATAATTGTTGTAATCATAATCTAGTGGGTTTAGAAATGGGTGGATCCTTAGATTATGACGGGAAGGTAGCTCTCGTGGATATAGGCTAGGCCTGATAAGTTAGGTTGTCCAAATTAATGGGGGTAATTTTAACCAAAAATTTGAGGACGCGAATAGGTGCGCGCCTTTAGATGAGAGGTGAGTTGGGGTTCCACGAGAGTGCGGTCTCACTTTATTTATGAAATTAAGTACATCGGTATTTATTATGCACGGTTAACACACTTGCTAAATATTTTACACATTCGGGGATCTGACCTGTTTACTTCTCCCTCCTTCTTGTATATACATATATATTTCCACAAGTATCCTACCGCATGGATGCCGGATGACCTTCTATCCAGAGTCTTGGGAGCCGTTACAGGTGCGGACTGTTGCGGGATGTTTCATGTAGCCGCTTCCTACTTCTTTAAATTTCTAGGTAGGATTCATGTTGTATATCGGGTTTATACCCAAGGGATATTTATATATATGTTTATATTCTTTCCATTCCAGTTATTGTATTTACTGTGACCCGACAGCTTATTCGGGTTTATTTATTTATGGCATGTTCATGTATAGTGATTTCTTTCATTTCTTATAGTTCTTTCTTGCATCTCTCTTATTTATTAGAATTTTTTTAGTGTTGGGTTGTGTTATGTTGCATGTTTTTAATTTTTAACATCTCGCTTATATGATATCGGGTAGTTAGTCCTATATTATATAGTACCGACAGTTGATGTTGAGACTGGACCATCTGAAATTCCTGATTTAATATAGTATAGGGCTGACCACCCGTTATTATTTTAAGCGGGGTGTTACATAAGTCTACCCCTAACTGAAGTATTGTCTTTTCAAAACCGTCGTTGAACTACATTTAAACATTAAAATGCTTTTTTGTCTTCGTTTGTTTAATAATCAATCCATATTCAATATTAATTTTCTTTTATGTATTCTTATATGCACTTTCAATTTCAGGATAGGAAAGAGAAGTAGGCAGTTCCTATTGTACAACTTAATGTTATTTAGTTGTTAGCTGATCTGAATGTTTCTCTTAATAAAACTGAGGTGGTAGACATGATAATGCCACTATTCATTGAAAGTTTAGAAGGTGACTCTTCTACTCCCAGCTTATTGCGACTTCGAGTACGAAACTTCCTCTTGAAAACACGTTTTTAATATATTTATATGTTTATTGTACATATATACAAGTGAAAGAATGTTTAATGTAAGACCAATGCCATCATATCACAATGGAAATGTTGGCATAGCATTTAAAAGGAGGGGTGAGTTCAATATATTGAATTAATAAAAAAATGTGGAGAATAACTAGATGTACAAAACAATTGAAAAAACCAAACTCTCCATAGAAAGAAACACACAATCAATAAGAACAAGAAGAAAAAAATACCTTGATAAATTGACAACCACTAAGGCCAAAGCGGTCAAATGCCCTATTGCACCAACAAGATCTAAATTTTTGGGTCTAGAAGGAACTCTCTAACTGTAATTTGATCAACATCCATTGAATATGTTATTGAAAATCCTATTTTATACCATAACATCACACATTGACTAACATTTATACAGTAGTACATGTAATCATCAATAAAGGGCGAGAAATTTAAAATGTAGCCATTCATTAATCATCAATAAATACATAAATACAACTGAAAACAAAAAGAACTTGAATCTCCATCATTATTTATCCATTCATACAAATGATGTGAAACAAATAAAATGCATTCAGTCATTAATAATGTCAAATTTCGTGAACATTTAAGCATCCTTAAAAATAGAACCATTCATAACTGGAAAATTTGTGTCAATTGTCATCTTTATCCATGTCAGTAAAAAACGATACCATTAAACTAATACCCATGAATTAGCAAACTATACACACTTTGAGTAAGATTGTTAGTTTGTTGGGAAGTGAGAACACTCCGAAATTATGTGAGAACACTGGAAAACCTCTCTATCATACCCATAGATCGATTTAATAGTGAAAAACATATCTACAAAATGAAACAAAAGGTTCAAACACAAATAAACATTCAATCAATAATAATTATTTATCAGGAGATTATATCCAAGCATGTGAGATATATAGATTGATTTGAAACTACGTAATTACAATTCTTTAGAAAAAAAACAAAAAAATTCAATTAAAAATTCACAAAAAAATCTCTCGTTCACACACATATCAATTAAACAATGGTACATATCTTTTTTTCAAATTTAAATCAACTAATGAACAAGTGAAACCAAAACACATCGATAAACATGATATAGGTCAAATATCAAAAACTACATTCTTAGAAACTCTTACTTAACAATAGCAACAACAACAACAAGAAAAAGAATGGTACATATCAATTACAGAATGAAAAAGCGATCCTTATCTCACAAATATACACATTATAACAAAAAAAAAAGATTATACAATAATAAATTACCTGGTATCAACACAGTCCGAGTATGCCAACTGGGGATGATGGGGTTAGGTAAAAAATGTGTAAATTTAGGGAGAGAGAGGGGAGTGAGGAGGGGGTTACATTCTTATATTTAGGGTGATAAAAAGAAACGTGTATAAAATTATTGGGAGAGAAGGGATTGAGGAGATGGTAGAGGAGAGGTAGCTTGAGATAAGGAACGTGATGCCAAAAATGAAGACCCGCCAATTTTTTTTTAAAAGAATTTCCGCAAAAAATAAAGAGGGTGCCCCATTTTCCCCCTTAATTTAATGGTATTAGTTATTAAATGCCTTAAACATACAACATTTATTTCGGCATTAATTAAAATAGATTATGCACTTTTTAGACTTAAAATAATATTGATTATGAATATAGGACAACAAACATTTCGTTTCCATTTTTAGTCTTCATTTTCAAATTATCGACTGACATGTCATGCTGTGATTAGTTGACGTTTTATGGATATGGGTCTGCGTCAGCGGCTTTATTAAAAAATAAGGACTAAAATTATAAATAAAATGTTTGTTGCCTATTTCCAGAATACATATTACAATAGATTCTAAATTTACAAAGCCCCTAATTAAAAAACGCTCTATTTATGCGGCACGTCAACATAAATGATGCGAATTTTCCATACTTATAAATAAATGCTGGGAAAAAAAATTCTCAGCATTTATAAAAATACCGAGAAAAAAGTGCCAAAAAAATCAGTTTTCTTGTTGTGGGAGAACCAACTGCAAGGGTATAAGGTTTGCCAATTTTAATTTTCAATTAGATTTAAACACGAATGAGAAATAAAACCAATTTTAATCACGCACCAATTAAACCAAATGTTGTGTAAACTAATACCAAATCTATCTTGGCCTAAGAATGAATCTAAGTGATATAAAAAGAATAAAATAAAATAATAAACCATAACATTATGATGTACGAGGAAAACCTACAACGGGAAAATCCTAGGACCACCTATCCACACATGTCCATTATGACATAGGTCATATACAAGGACAAATTATACTTACTCAAAGATTTGACATTTTCAAGACTTTATTCCATTCGTTGATTCTTATTACCTTCTTCACAGTCACTGTTAGATGCCTTCCAACATCAATAAAACACATAGTCACCTACCACGTCTCAGGTATCCACCAGTCTTACTTGATTTTTCACTAATGCAATCATCACATAATGCAAACCACATAATCCACCACTTAAAACAGTACTCAATGAAGAGTAAACAGTCTTGTTGCAAGACACACAAGATCTCAAAACGTATAATAAGATGATTATTTGATCTCAAACATATGGGTGTAAACTTGGATTTAGGGGGCTTTTGTTTTGTCTCTGATTTTTTTTCCCGAAACCTGTCTTGTGAAACTTTTTGTAGTGTCTTGCATTCATGGAAAATTGTGAAAAATGGTTGCACGCAACTCGAGGAAAGTCATTCGAACAAAAAACACAAACTTATTCAAATGACATTAGCCATTTTGTTCAAACCATAACAAAGTCGTTCGAATGACCGAGCTAACCTCATTTGAATGTGGATCGAATGACCTTTGCATGAGAACTCTTCATCAAGAACAAACATTTCGCTTGAAGCTCGTTTGAATCTCATTTGAACGAGATTCCCAACTTCTTGGAACAAGATAAAAAACGTGCTCGAATGAAACATATAATATCATTTTAATGAAAAGAAAAAGTCATTCGAATGACTTCCAAAATAGAAATAAATTTTTTTTGAACATCCATTTTTCGAAAATGGCCTCAATAAACATTTTAAAAACACTAACACCTAAACTGAATCCATGGATCAACCATAATATCCATTCATCACTTTTTTATATTCCATGTAATGAAGACGAAACTCGATAAGAAGCTCAAAATGATGTTGATGTTACTTTACTTGACCGCCATGATCTTCGATGTGCATCATAGGCTTGAATGACAAATTGAACACAAATCATAACCTGTAACTCAAATAGATTTTTCCAAACAAAATAAAATCAATCTTACAAATATTACATTAAACATTACAATTGACTTTATGTGAAACTTTTCCTTACATAAATGGTAGTATATAATGTATGAGTTTTTGGGTAATCCATACTAGTCATGTGCAAACCTTTTCCAAGATGGGATAGTTGAATTCGTATCTCATTAGTTTTTAGTTAAAATGGTAAATGGTGCATTATTTCCTTGAGTTTTTGATATCTTAGGATCACATATCCCCTACGGTTGTGTTTGTGATGGTCACATTGAGAAGTAAGTATTTCTTGGGCTGGGGAGGTATTAAGATTATAGGGGGTGTGAGTCATTTTTATATTTTCTTAAATTCCCCATGAAAATGTGAATTCTCAGAATTAGTGTAGTATTTAGTGAGGAAATGGACTATGGGTTCACATTTGTGTAATACCCCGTATTTTTATTGCTTTTAAATTTAGGGATTCATTAAATTTAATTGAGATAAATTAATTTAATTTTAATCCTGAAAGTTGTTTTAAATATTTACTAGCTGTGACACCCCGACTAATTAAATACCGGGTAGATACTCCTTTATTAAATTAATTCAAAATGCCAAGTTGGTTCAGTTAATAGCATCACTGTCGAAAACATTTAATGATTACTAACCACCTAGTATTCAAAAAGTAAGTTGTCAAATTTTAAATTAAATCTGATTAACATGCAATAAAAGAATTATGAAATAATAACATAACCATTCACCATAAAGAAGCAATAGAATAACCAACAAATAATAATAAGTCTGGAGGAAATACTCCTCACAACAATCCCACAACTGAAATAAATAGAACAGTGTACCCTCAATTAATTACATGCCAAAATCTGAATAACTAAAATATGAAATGTCTCTAAATAGAAATGGGCGACATGCCCTACAAATGATGAAACTGAATATGGAGTCAAGACTAGAAAAGGAGGCGTCTACTATCAAGGCCCTGTAACTTCCACAACAGCTACAGCTCGTCACCTGAATGGAAATACTATGAATGGTGTCCTTGTGGCTGGGCACCTAAAAGGTTTTTACAAAAAATAGATTTGAAAGCAAACGGGTCAGAGCCCGAAAGTGGAGAGTATTTTAAAAACAGCAAGTGCTTTAATAACATTAAAACAATGAATGCAAAATACATGTTAGGACGTGCACTCACATGAGCTCCTCACCTCTCATCTATTGTGCACTCCTAACGCATCCATAGCCCGTACTAGTTATGCTACTAACTAACTAGTCTAATACAAAACCTGTCTTCACTTTATAGGTTTAAGGGTTTATTCATGTCATTAGAGTATACCATATATGTGCCTTAATTCCCTAATAACAACCTTTTATTATGTGGAGTTCTCATTTTAATCTCTATTAAAATAGCACAAGTATACACATCGTTACTTTACTAAGTATTTCATTGAACATTAGTTGTATATTATTCACATCATAAATATACATTATAGGCACCCCTAGTCTAGGCTACGGTGCACATACTCTGCTATCTCATCCCGGTACATCACGTACATAAGGGTTACAAATTCCGAATCTCTCAGGAATTGTTAGAATAAGCATAACACACAAAAATGGAGGCGAACATAATTCAACATATCCATGGGTCACGTACATACCTACGCTCCATAGTCAGCCGACTTATTAACTCACAAATAAGTCATTCTAGTATTATGTTCTTAAGGTACCAATCTAAATCCCCCCGTAGGCACACAAAGATTAGTTGGCACAACACGAACGATGACCTCCGTGATAGCAAGTATGGTAGGTATGTCATACACATAAGTCATATACTAGGCATTCACACGTCTTAGATATCTTAATGATAATAAAGGTATATTCTACATCCCTATACGATTATTCCAATTTGATGCATTTTAAGTCTTCCGATAATATATAATGTAGACTGTTGACACATCTCACATCCTAGCTTCTTATACTTAAAACCTATCTCAAAGAGGTTACTAAGTCTCCTATTATTTCCACATTTAATTTGATTATTCTTAAGGTCATTATTTCTGCCACAAACCTCATTTCATCAAATCATTCAAATTTACTCTTTTAACCCTAATATTATCTCACTCGTCGAGCTTTATTGGATTTTTGACAACTATCCCAAATTAAATTCTAATTAAGGTCCGATTTCACAACCATACCTACTGGTCTTCCTTAAGTCTAATAATACTCACAAAGTCTCCATCAATAATTTTCTAGGGTTAACATCCTTAAAATTTTAAATGGGAAGATTTTACTCATTCTGGGAAGGTCGATCGATCGACCTTGTATGTTCAATCGATCGATGGTGATCGATCGATCGACCGAGCGCACCAGTTATGCTACGGACTGCTTTGTTTTGCAGTCCAAGTTTTGCCCCAAAATTCAATTATAATGCATGAAACTCTAATCTAACGTTATAATATCATCATATAACCATCCTACAACATTGTTAACGTTCTAAAACCAATAAATCATCAACTAAGGGTTTTATTTGGATCAAAACTTCATCAAGAACCCTAGTTTTCTATTTCTTTCAAGAACAATAATAATTCTCTTGTTAAATCCATTTTTAGATCATCAAGGGTTATATTTTGGATTCATAATTCATCCAGAATATGTCTACATGCAATTCCTAACATGGTTTATAGTTTTAATCCTCAAATTCATGGGTTCATATCAATCTTCCAAGACAAAATTCGATAATTACACTAAACATGGAAGAACGCATTCATTGAATCAATTGTAACTAAATCACTTGCCTTATGTTCTTCAGATTTGTTATTGGTTGGAGATGGTTGAATTCCTCTCTCTCTCTCTGCAGAATTCTCCTCTCTCTCTCTCTCTCTACAAGTTCTTCTCACAAGATGACAATGGAGGTGGGGGTTGGTTTTTGGCAAGTTATTATATTTTCTTAACTTCTCCCGTAGCCCACTACTTAGATGAGGGTTGAAAATGGGTTAGTGGTTTTAATGATAAGTTATAAATAAAGTCTAATTTTCGTGGGTTTTAATTACCAAATTTCCGAAATTACCAAACTACCGTTTTGGGTTGCCGGTTTGGCCTAAAAATGCCCCGGGACCCAAACTAAACCCCCGGCTAGTGTTTTCTGACTATCTCGACCCTTCCGGACACGTTGGCGCACTCAAAATGACTATTTGGTCAAAAGAAAAATAATTTATTTTTAAATCTCATAAATTCATTTTCGACGCGACTGACACGGGCGTCCCAATTAAATTTTTCCAAATTGCCGTATTTCAGCCTCGCGACAATTTCAATATTTTCAATATTCATATATTGCCATATATACACATTATAATCAAATACCAACTCACATCTTGTTAGTATTTTATCCGAATTAATTCTCAATTAATTCACATTTAATTTAATTAATCCCATAAATAAATATCGATAAAAATGCGGGGTATTACATACTTCCCCCTAATAACAGAATTTCGTCCCGAAATTCGGAACTAAAAAGTACCTGGTAAAAAAAACTCTGGATAACGTTCACGCATTTCATCCTCGCGCTCCCATGTGGACTCCTCGGCATTATGATGCCGCCACTGAACACGTACTAACGGAACTATCTTTGACCGCAGTTTCCGCTCACTTCGGTCCAAAATAGCAATCGGCCCCTCCTCGTAGGAGCTATCGGGCTAGAGATCGATGTCCTCCAAAGAAATGTGAGAATGAGCCAAATCATCTCTAAGATATTTCCTTAGCGAGGAAATATGAAACACATCATGAATCCTGTGTAAATGCTCCGGTAACCCAAGTCTATACGCAACAGACCCAATTCGCTCGATGATAGGAAATGGTCCCACGTATCTTGGTGCCAACTTCCCCTTCTTCCCAAATCTCATAATCCCCTTCATAGGAGATACTCTAAGTAAAACCTGGTCCCCCACTTGGAACTCCCTGAAGAACCTCTTCGCATCAGCATAGCTCTTCTGCTGATCTTGAGCTACCCGAATGCGACTCCGTATCAATTCTATCCTTGCCGAAGTATCCTGAATCACTTCCGGCCCAAGTAGTTTGTAATCCCCCACCTCCAACCAACATGCTGGGGAACGATAAGGTCTACCGTACAACGCCTCAAATGGAGCCATGCCAATGGTGAACTGGTAGGAGTTGTTGTAAGCAAACTCCACCAGTGGAAGATACTGCTCCCATCCACCCCCAAAATCAATGATGCACATACGCAACATGTCCTCCAACATCTGATTTGTACGTTCAGTTTGCCCATCGGTCTGCGGGTGATATGCCGTACTCAACCGTAAATCCGTGCCCATGGCCTCTTGAAAACTCTCCTAAAATCGTGAAACAAATATCTTGTCTCGGTCAGACACGATATTTAGGGGCACACCGTGAAGTCTCACTATTTCTGCAATAAAATGCTGGGCATACTGTCCCGTAGTGTAGTCTGTCCTTACGGGTAGAAAATGAGCAACTTTGGTCAACCTGTCCACAATTACCCAAATGGAGTCGTGACCCCTCTGTGACGTAGGTAACCCCGTGATAAAGTCCATGGAGATGCTCTCCCACATCCACATCGGGACCTCTAATGGCTGTAGAAGTCCTGCCCGTCTCTGATGGTCCACTTTTACCAGCTGACAAGTGGCGCATTTAGAAACAAACACGACAATATCTCTCTTCATCCCACTCCACCAATACTGACATATCATGTCTTGGTACATTTTGTCCCCACCGGGATGTACCGCGAACCGTGAGCCGTGCGACACTGCCATCAGCTCGTGTCGCAATTCCTCCCCTTCCAGAACTACCAGTCTCCCATTGAAGCGCAATCCCCCGTCTGAGCTAACGGTATAGGACTCTGCTCCCTCTGCTAGTAATCGAACCATCTGTTCCTGACAATACGAGTCATTTGCCTGTGCTTGCACCACCTTCGTGACAATCCGCGGTGTAACAGTCATTACAGACATGAATGATCGGGCCACTACATCCTGGTGTCCCAACTCCTTCCACTTTGCCTTCTACACCTCTGCCACCTCATCTACTGGTCTACGGCTCAACGCGTCTACTACCACGTTGTCCTTCCCCGGGTGATATTGGATATCAAACTGATAGTCCTTCACAAACTCAAGCCACCTCCGTTGCCGCATATTCAACTTTTTCTGCGTGAACAGGTACTGTAGGGACTTGTGGTCCGTGAACAATTGAAACTTCTCCCCCAAAAGATAATGTCTCCAAATTCGAAGGGCAAATACCACTGCCGCTAACTCCAAGTCATGGGTTGGGTAATTCTTCTCGTGAGGCTTAAGCTGACGGGAAGCATAAGCTATGGCCTGACTCTCCTGCTGCAATACACCTCCAAGTCCTTGTAAGGACGCATCGGTGTAAACTAGATACTCAACTTCGGGTCACGGCAATGCTAACACAGGTGCTGAGGTCAATTTGTCCTTTAACTCATCGAATGCAAACTGACAGGCATCACTCCAGATGAATGGCACACCCTTACGAGTCAGGTGTGTCATGGGACCCGCTATCTTGGAAAAACCCCGAATAAACCTCCTATAGTATCCTGCTAAGCCCAAGAAACTACGGATCTCAGTCGGTGTCGTGGGCTGTCCCCATTCCCTCACCGCGGATACCTTCCCCGGATCAACAGATATCCCCCGGTCCGAAATATTATGCCCCAAAAACTGAACCTCCTTCAACCAAAACCCACACTTCTCATACTTTTCATACAGCTCGTTCTGACGTAGCGTCTGCAAAACCTGCCTCAAATGCTCGGCGTGCTCCTCCTCTGTCTGGGAGTAAACCAGAATGTCATCAATGAAAATAATGACGAACTGGTTCAGGAACTCTCTGAACACCTTATTCATCAAGTTCATAAACACGGCTAGAGCGTTGGTCAAGCCAAAAGGCATAACTCGAAACTTGTAGGAACCATATCTCGTTAAGAAAGAAGTCTTCGAGACGTCCTCTTCCCTGATACGCAACTGATGGTATCCCGATCGCAAATCAATCTTTGAGAAGAAAGAAGCTCCTCTCAACTGGTCGAATAAGTCATCGATTCGGGGCAACGGATACTTATTCCGTATCGTGACCTTATTCAACTCCCGGTAATCCACACATAACCTCAACGATCCATCCTTCTTCTTTACGAATAACACGGGGGCACCCCACGGCAAAGTACTCCTCCGTATAAACCCCTGACCCAACAACTGCTCAATCTGATCCCGTAACTCTCTCATCTCAGCTGGAGCCATACGGTAAGGTGCGCGGGAAATATGCCGAGTGCCCGGCATCAAATCGATCACAAAATCTATCCCTCTACTCAGAGGTAATCCAGGTATATCCTGAAATACATCGGCAAACTCTCGGACACCCGGAATCGAATCAAGTGGTATCACCGCTTCCTTAGAGGTCTCATCCTCTATATAGTACAAATGAGTGGACGATCCTCCCTCAGGACGAGGCATCGCACTAAAAACATCTCCTGCCCGGGAATGGCAAAGATAATACTCCTACTAAAATAGTCAATCATGGCTCGGTACGCAACTAGACAATCCATACTAATAATGGAATCATACTCGGTCATCTCTAATACTAATATATCAGTGGGTAAAGTAAACCTCCCGATCTCTATACCCACACCTCTTCAAATAAGGGAAATCACGGAACCCCTACTCAACGGTGAATCTACATAAGTAACCGTACTCTAGGCGGTGTCTAACAACCCAATGGTGCGTGCAAATCTCATAGCAATGAAACAATGTGTGGCTCCCATGTCAAATAAAATACGCCCCATAGTCACCTGAATAGAGAACATACCCTCAATGGCCGGTGGATCCTGTGGGGCTGCGGCCTGCTGAAGCTGATATACTCTCCCATACTGAAGCTGCCCCTGCTGAACTGGGACCGCTGGAATGGGTGGTAATGCTGCCATCTGTGGTGGTGCCGGGAGGGCGGCGGGAAACATAGGCCTCTGCGGCTCCTGTCGAGCACCCTGCTGCTACTACTGCGGGGCCCTGCCCCTATCAGGACAATCCTGACGTTTGTGGCCAATCTTACCACAAATGAAACACTTCCCCTGGAAGTTTCCCCCTCGCTACCCCTGCTGACCACGGTTTTGGTGACCATTACCATTTCTGCCCTGGCCTTGCTGGCCCTGCTGAAACTGCTGTTGACCATTCTGCCCCTGCTGGCCCTGATGGCCGTTCGGACCCTGATGGCCCTGCCTAAAACCTCCATGTCCGTGCCTGAAATTCCCTGATCTGAACCTCTTATGATCCCCCTGCTGGGAACCCTGGTCACCCTGCCTCTGCCCCTGAGTAGATTGTGCCCTACTGGCACCATTTCCTCCAGTCCTGCCCTGATGGCTGGACTCTCTTGATCTCTTGCTCTCAGCCATGTGAAAGCGGTGATCCTGGCAGTATAACAGTGCAGCGTTAACCACGTCAGAATAAGTGGCCAACGAGAGGTTCCCTAACAAATGCTGACGGATCCTCCATGTCAATCCATCGGTGAACTTCTAGATCTTCTTCTCCTCTGTAGGTATCTCATTCGGGACAATATTCAGTAGATTTGTGAATTCAGCCTCATACTCGGCCACAGTCTTTCCTTCCTGTCTGAGATTCATTAGCTTTCTCCTCATTTTCGTGTGAACAGCTGACGGAAAATACTTGCGGTCGAACCGCACCCAAAACTCCAGTATCGTGAGAGTATCTCTCTCCTCCACGGTGGTAATAGACTCCTACCACTGCAGTGCAGATCCCACTAGCTTAAAAGTAGCTAGTATCTGCTTCTGAACGTCGGTGCACTCATACATCCTCAAGTGCCTCTGAATGTCTTTCCTCCACTGACTTGAAACCACAACATTGGAGGTACCTACGAACTCCGGTCGGTGTGCTTTATAAAAGGCATCATGTACGCATTCCCAAGCAAACGGGAATGCATGTGTCTGAACCGGCGGGGCTACTAGCGCCTGAGGTGGTGCCTGTTGTACAACGGCGAGGGCGGCATTTACCGCTTGGGCTACAATGGCTGCAACCTCGGAAGCATTCATGGTGCCCTGTATTGGAGCTGGCTGGGGCTCTGGCTGTGCATTCCTAGGAACTCGTGGTGCACGTCGTGGAGGCATCTGAAATAAGAGTAAGGTCTATAAGTTCGCAGTTATAAACCCAAAATAGCTGAAGAGCGAAGCATACAAAAAGAATACAACAGTCCTAAAATATAGGGCTCTATATCAAACAAAGCTCAGCGGAAACATAATAAGCCGTACATATCCTAAAGGACACTAGAACCTGATGCTCTAATACCACCTGTAACACCCCGACTAATTAAATACCGGGTAGCTACTCCTTTATTAAATTAATTCAAAATGCCAAGTTGGTTCAGTTAATAGCATCACTGTCGAAAACATTTAATGATTACTAACCACCTAGTATTCAAAAAGTAAGTTGTCAAATTTTAAATTAAATCTGATTAACATGCAATAAAAGAATTATGAAATAATAACATAACCATTCACCATAAAGAAGCAATATAATAACCAACAAATAATAATAAGTCTGGAGGAAATACTCCTCACAACAATCCCACAACTGAAATAAATAGAACAGTGTACCCTCAATTAATTACATGCCAAAATCTGAATAACTAAAATATGAAATGTCTCTAAATAGAAATGGGCGACATGCCCTACAAATGATGAAACTGAATATGGAGTCAAGACTAGAAAAGGAGGCGTCTACTATCAAGGCCCTGTAACTTCCACAACAGCTACAGCTCGTCACCTGAATGGAAATACTATGCATGGTGTCCTTGTGGCTGGGCACCTAAAAGGTTTTTACAAAAAAATAGATTTGAAAGCAAACGGGTCAGAGCCCGAAAGTGGAGAGTATTTTAAAAACAGCAAGTGCTTTAATAACATTAAAACAATGAATGCAAAATACATGTTAGGACGTGCACTCACATGAGCTCCTCACCTCTCAACTAATGTGCACTCCTAACGCATCCATAGCCCGTACTAGTTCTGCTACTAACTAACTAGTCTAATACAAAACATGGCTTCACTTTATAGGTTTAAGGGTTTATTCATGTCATTAGAGTATACCATATATGTGCCTTAATTCCCTAATAACAACCTTTTATTATGTGGAGTTCTCATTTTAATCTCTATTAAAATAGCACAAGTATACACATCGTTACTTTACTAAGTATTTCATTGAACATTAGTTGTATATTATTCACATCATAAATATACATTATAGGCACCCCTAGTCTAGGCTACGGTGCACATACTCTGCTATCTCATCCCGGTACATCACGTACATAAGGATTACAAATTCCGAATCTCTCAGGAATTGTTAGAATAAGCATAACACACAAAAATGGAGGCGAACATAATTCAACATATCCATGGGTCACGTACATACCTACGCTCCATAGTCAGTTGACTTATTAACTCACAAATAAGTCATTCTAGTATTATGTTCTTAAAGTACCAATCTAAATCCCCCCGTAGGCACACAAAGATTAGTTGGCCCAACACGAATAATGACCTCCGTGATAGCAAGTATGGTAGGTATGTCATACACATAAGTCATATACTAAGCATTCACACGTCTTAGATATCTTAATGTTAATAAAGGTATATTCTACATCCCTATACCATTATTCCAATTTGATGAATTTTAAGTCTTCCGATAATATATAATGTAGACTGTCGACACATCTCACATCCTAGCTTCTTATACTTAAAACCTATCTCAAAGAGGTTACTAAGTCTCCTATTATTTCCACATTTAATTTGATTATTCTTAAGGTCATTATTTCTGCCACAAACCTCATTTCATCAAATCATTCAAATTTACTCTTTTAACCCTAATATTATCTCACTCGTCGAGCTTTATTGGATTTTTGACAACTATCCCAAATTAAATTCTAATTAAGGTCTGATTTCATAACCATACCTACTGGTTTTCCTTAAGTCTAAGAATACTCACAAAGTTTCCATCAATAATTTTCTAGGGTTAACATCCTTAAAATTTTAAATGGGAAGATTTTACTCATTCTGGGAAGGTCGATCGATCGACCTTGTATGTTCAATCGATCGATGGTGATCGATCGATCGACCTATGAATGTCGATCGATCGAGCGCACCAGTTATGCTACGGACTGCTTTTATTTGCAGTCCAAGTTTCACCCCAAAATTCCATTATAATGCATGAAACTCTAATCTACCATTATAATATCATCATACAACCATCCTACAACATTGTTAACGTTCTAAAACCAATAAATCATCAACCAAGGGCTTTATTTGGATCAAAACTTCATCAAGAACCCTAGTTTTCTATTTCTTTCAAGAACAATAATAATTCTCTTGTTAAATCCGTTTTTAGATCATCAAGGGTTATATTTTGGATTCATAATTCACCCAGAATATGTCTACATGCAATTCCTAACATGGTTTATAGTTTTAATCCTCAAATTCATGGGTTCATATCAATCTTCCAAGACAAAATTCGATAATTACACTAAACATGGAAGAACACATTCATTGAATCAATTGTAACTAAATCACTTGCCTTATGTTCTTCAGATTTGTTGTTGGTTGGATACGGTTGAATTCCTCTCTCTCTCTCTCTGCAGAATTCTCCTCTCTCTCTCTCTACAAGTTCTTCTCACAAGATGACAATGGAGGTGGGGGTTGGTTTTTGGCAAGTTATTATATTTTCTTAACTTCTCCCGTAGCCCACTACTTAGATGAGGGTTGGAAATGGGTTAGTGGGTTTAATGATAATTTATAATTAAAGTCTAATTTTCGTGGGTTTTTATTACCAAATTTTCGAAATTACCAAACTACCCTTTTGGGTTGCCGGTTTGGCCTAAAAATGCCCCGGGACCCAAACTAAACCCCCGGCTAGTGTTTTCTGACTATCTCGATCCTTCCGGACACGTTGGCACACTCAAAATGACTATTTGGTCAAAAGAAAAATAATTTATTTTTAAATCTCATAAATTCATTCTCGACGTGACTGACACGCGCGTCCTAGTTAAATTTTTCCAAATTGCCGTATTTCAGCCTCGCGACAATTTCAATATTTTCAATATTCATATATTGCCATATATACACATTATAATCAAATACCAACTCACATCTCGTTAGTATTTTATCCGGATTAATTCTCAATTAATTCACATTTAATTTAATTAATCCTATAAATAAATATCGATAAAAATGCGGGGTATTACACTAGCATGATGAGAGTTAGTAATTATTGAAAGTTTGTTGATTCGTTAGATATTACTTATTGAGTAAAGTAATATGTAGAATTTATTTTTGTTAAAAAAATTGTCACGTGTGAATAAAATGGAAATTATAAAAATTTAAGTCGGGACGCGCCTGTGTCGTGTCAGGACTAAATTGTTATTATTATATAAAGTGAATAAATTATAAGTTTCCCGTACAATCATTTTCAGTGTGACAATGTGTCCGAAAGGGTCGAGATAGTCAGAAAAGTGTACCCAGGGGTTTAGTTTGGGTCTCGAGGCGTTTTTAGGCCTATTTGACATCCCGAGAAGGCATTATAGACATCTTGCATTTTTGGGTAATTAAACCCACGAATTTAATTAGGTTATATCAGCCATTTGGAGTTGTCTGTTAGGGTTAGAAAACACAAAATCAAAGAACGACCATTAGAGAAGGAGTTGGAGAGCTTTCCAAGCAACTCAAGGCCAATGACTCACCCGTTTGCACCGCCACCACCAAAACGTAGATCACATGACGAGGAACGCAACCATACCATTTCATCCACGAAATGAGAAGCTTGAATTTCAGGCAAGTATCGATCTTGCTTTATTTTTGGTTAATGCCTCACCCATGTTAGTTTAGGATTACCAAGACCATGTTTTATGAAAGAAATTGTTAATTTAGAGACTTGAAATCGCATGCTTAGAGAGATTCCATATATTCTGGGTATACCCATCATATGTAGAGGATTACTAGAGAATCATTATGAGTTTAGAAATAAGAAATCTGGGAAATAATTAGAGGAATGTATATTTCTTTCAAAATTAGGGTTCTTAAATATTATGTCAATTTTACCCCATTAATCTGATATCGTTTATGAATTTATACATGTTTCACGTAGAAAATCTTGTATATATGTATATAGAACTTGTAGTACTATTATTTAGGAATTCTAGAGTTGTTAATGACATTTTTGGAGAAATTGGAAGATGAAACCCGTAGGTTTAATTTGTAGTTTCTGGGCAAGAACTGCTTGATCGATTGATTGAGCCAAGAGCATCGATCGATCGACCCTTTCTTCGATCGGTCGACCCCTCCTGGAAAACTGCATATTTCTCATTCGTTAGTTTAATCCGATTAAGATGTATGGGAACCCTTTATTGTTGTTGTTGGAGTATAATGGGATATAGAGATGACCAATAGGGCCTAGGTAGACCCCGTTGAGTAACATTTTAGTGTAGGATGAGATTATGGGTTAACGAGGAATGATTCATGTGTATAAGAAATCATGTGTATATTTAATAAAAAGACCGGGACTCGTAAGGGAGTTAGACCGGAACGTAAGTGAGTGAATGCCTACTGAAATTATACTTAGAATATTTCGAGAGAGGAGAAGTGAGTATGAAGTGAATAATAAATGAGAATAAAAATAACGAGTACGGTATACAAAATAATCAAGTAAAATGTGTAATAATGGATAATTATAATTATGGGCCGTGAGCGCACCAAATTTAGCAATGTGGATGTGTGTGTGCGTATATATATATATATATATATATATGTATGACTGCGTGATTGTGCATATATTATACCTGTATAAAAATCATACTCGGGCTACTTGCTATCACGGGGGTTTCCGCGCCGAGACGGTCTTATCTCGATTGGACCTTTATGGGGGATATTGACTCGTACCCTAGAACATAGGATTCCTTGGTACATGCTATCTGATTGATAGTCAGGCGGTCCTAAGAGACGTGAGGGTATGTGCTGACCTCTTCGTGACTTGGAACTATGCTTTGCCTCCATTTGTATGTGTTTTATGTTAATGCAGTTCGAGAGTGATTCCAAACTAGCATTTCCCTAAATATGTGTGATACAGGGACTTGATAGCAGAGTATGCCAGCACCATAGTTTTTATGTGGGGTGCCGTTAGTATTTATATTATATGGGAGAGTAATATATATATATATATATATGTATATTTATACGGAAACTTTCTACTATGCATATAAGTAGTTAAGTAATGAATAAATGTTGCAATTTTCTTAATGGGTTCGGGAACTTCATAAAGGTACCGATTTGTTCTAAATAGTGTAAGAAATCTTGAAGAGATTAATTTTCTAAACTAAATATTATCACCCTGTTAATTCTCGAGATAAAACTTCATGCTGAATAAGTGAGATAGACTTTTGAGGTTTAGTAGTACTGTAGACGTGCACACTACATGAGAGGTGAGAATTCTCAAGAGAGTGTCGCATACTAACATGGTTGTTGCATTAGCAGGTAAGCATTTTAAATACATCCTAAATTATTTTTAAACTGTTTTACAATCGGGCTCTGACCCGTTCTCTGTTATCTCTTCTCTCTTGTATATATATATATATATATATGTATATATTACAGGTGCCCTGCCATAGGGGCGTCATGGATAGGTTCTTTTGATTGGACGCGTTGTAGCTTATGTGGGAGTTGCAGGTCTTTGTTGTAGACGACCACTTCATTGATTCGATTCTTCATATAGTTCTTCATAGTTAGGTCATGTGTCTCCCATTTCCCATTCAGTATAGATTTGTCAGAGATGTATGTTCATTTATTTTCAGTATTCGGTTGTCTTTGAGAATTAACTCTTGTCAGGATGATTTCATTTGTAGTTTAAATTTGGTTTTGTTAATCTAGATGTATTAATCCTTTTGTGTTGATTGCTATCCGTAGCACTTATGTGATTGTTAAATTGTTGGGTATTTAAAAGGTTTTCAAATTGGAATTTAATAAAAATGGAAATAAAGTTTTAAATTATTTTGACACATAGCTTAATTATTTAGGGTGTTTAAATTGGAGAATTTTATTTTGCGACAGTGATGCTAAGAATGACCCAACTGTTCACCTTGATTTTAATTTAATAAAGGATTGATCGCCCGGTATTTAAGTAAGCGGGGTGTCACAGGTGGTATCAGAGAATCAGGTTCTAGTTTCCTTAGGATCTGTACGACTTATTATGCTTCCAGCGTTACTTTGTTTGATATAGAGCCCTATGTCTAGGATTGTTGTTTTCTATGGTGAGATTGCATTCTCCTGATATAACGTATGTACATTAGTGAATCTTAATTGCGTTCATGCGTGTTAGAACAATGAAATATGGCAGGCAAGGGCCGTTGGGCAGACAACAAGAGGCAAGGATCAGTTGAGGTTATAAAGCATATTCGAGGATGATGACCGTAGTTAATGTCACCCCTATTATGGCATGGGAAGCCAGGACTGTAAAGACGGATAGGGCATAACTTATGATTTCCAAATGTTTTTATAGTCGAAAGAGGTACAAGAGTAAACTCACCCCAATGTGGCACGATTGGGAAAAGTCAGACGAAGCATTATAGAGAACTGTCAGTGGGAATTCTAGAAATGCGGGAATTGTGTGTGTTAGCCAAAGGAGGTAAAGTATCCAAAGGTGTAGACGTAGGACGAAGTGTCGCTAACTGAAAGTGAAAATTTGGAGAAATTTTTTCTTAGCTTGTCGGAACGAAGTTATAATGGTGGGAGTCAGCCACCATTTTTAGAAGTTAAATTATATGCCTGTAGAAGAATCTTAGGTACAGTTTGACTGCATGTTCCTTCATCAGATGTTCAGGATAAGAAGTGAACGTTGTTCTAAACTTATCACAGGAAGACCTAACAGAGGTCCATTTGTGAATATGAATCTAATCCATTAGCGAATCTTGTATCGGAGGGTGTAGCTACAAATGGAGGAGAGGACTCCAAGTGGGAGATCGACTCGTAAAAATAGTTAATAACACCAAAAAGGGAATTCTGCTCGTCGGTCAATTCAAAAGTTATCAATGTCGTGCTTTGACAATAGAGATGTTAATACTTCTTTGTGGGGGAAGCTAAAAGAATTGAAGAAGTTAGTCAAGAATAAGACTGGATGCAACAATGGTAGTGTAGCACCACAAGGGGGTGGGGATGCACGTCAGGGGACCCATTTAAATGATTCAAATAGCTGAATTCTTACCAAAATAATGGCGAATTCAGTAAGGACTCTTGTAGCCAGTAGCATATTCTTTAGGGCCAACAAGGTTCAGGGAACAACGGGGGGTATCCAACATGAATTGAGCCTACCGAAGTCCAAGATAAGGACAATCCTAATATGGTTTGTATGACAGGTGATAAGTGGATTATGTGTAGAGGTATTTTGTAGAGAGTGGAATCACACGCGTTGATGTTTCCCGGAGTGAGTAAAGGGATAAGAGTATGGTTCCTAGTAAAAGACAACGATTAAAGTAGTTTTGTTTTGGTTGGGCAGGTGTGTTACGTCCGGAGACCATTTGTGCAATCAAGGTGATAAGCAAGGTAGAAGTATAAGTTTTAACCTCAGAGGATGAGGGATGTTTTATGTGACACAAGCGAGTCTTTATATTTTGTTCATTGCTAGATTAGCATGTGAGACGAGTATAATGCGTATAACTACAAACGATATTATTATGTGAATATTTTTCCCTAGTGTAGCGGGATTTTCCTAGTGCTATCCGCGGAGGATGAATGAGTATATTAATAGTGTTATATACTTTATTGAGGTTACTCGTTTTAATGATGTGATATACAAGTATAATATGGTATTGATTACAACTTTACATAAATGGTCAGTACGATAGTAGGAAGTCATTACAAGGCTATCGGAGTGGTTGCACTAGTGCATCATGTTTTGTTCTGGCGAGGCCTCACCTGCAAGAGGTTTGGACTCGCACTCATATTATCTATCCTAGAGACTTTGGAGGGGATAGTGGGATCGATATATTCTATACCAGTGTGTGTAAGGACTTTGTTGTTATGATTCAGTATGTATCGGGTTTACTGTTGAGCAAAAAAATTTAACTCAGTATTATGTTTAGCGCTCAAGACTTGGTGATAGAAAGAGTGCATTATTATATCTATCCTTTAGAGATGTGGGAGTTAAGATTTATACCCCTCTGATTGGGGAAAGGGATTTTGAGAATCCCGATTGTATGTATTCGAGGCTTATGGAATTCAATTACCACCAATACTGTACGATAGTGCAATTGGCAAAATGTTCCTTGTTAAGTGTAATTTTGGGAGGAGATGTAATTTTCTACCAGGAAATGGGAAAATAGGGGCACATGCTATGGATGGAGGGCCTAACGGATTTCAATAACCGATAATTCTAGGTAGTAGTGTATGGGGGGTTCCTTGTTTGGATTTCACTTTGCGAGACATCCCAGACATGAAACTTAGCGTAAGGTTGGAAATAGGGAGATGTTTGGTTATTAGTCCATGAGTTCAGTACCTCGGTCATAATAGGAGCAGATAATTATATCTGTAAGTTGGTAGTTGAATTATGATTTAAGGCCAGTGGAGCCATTTACGTGGTAAGAAAGCATCGTAAGTTTTGTTTTACCACCACGAGTTGAGGGGTGGAACGATGATAAGGAGGATTTAGAATTTCGATTTCTATGGAGAGTCAGAGTACCCAAGTGTTGCAATTAGGTTGTGAGCACTAGGAAAATAAAGATTTGGTTATTAGGTGTGAAGCGTATGTGATGCTTACACTAGTATCCATGGTTTATAGGGTGTCTAGACATCCTAGTTAGTTGATGTTAAAAAAAATCATCCGAGTTGAAGGGACATGGGAATAGACGCATGGAATATATGTTTGTAGGACTAACATAATGAAGTAAAAGTGGTAGAGTGGATTAAGAACCGTGTGAAAGATGATAAATCCATATATACTTGTGCAATCAGAGTAGCACACCGAATCTGGTTGGAAGGCTGTGGGAAGCCGTTTACAAAGGTTTATTCCTTGAGAAGGGTAGAATTTAACTATATGGAGAACACTCGGGATGGAATTATAATTAGTCAAATGTTGAAAAGCGAGTTGTGCATACAAAGAGTGATAATGTTAGTATGGTATAAAAGATCCAGAACAGCGCATCATGGAGAAAAGTTCACGGGTCGGAACTTTTGATATACACCAAGGAAGGAAGTGAGTATTAAGTGTCACTTAATGTGAGATATTTCAAGGAAAGTCGATTTTGAGCGGGACGTAGTGAGTAGTCTCTGCATGCATCACTCATAGATAGAGATCGGTTGGAATAAGGGGATAAACTAGAGAATTTTATGGTTATCAACAATTCCTGTAACGGAAGAGGGCGGTAAAGTGGGTAAAGTCCTTGGATGGGTTGCCATCTTCAAGGTAAGATCAAGTGTTCATCCGAACATGTGGAGTAAGTCGCCCAAGATGGAAGTGACTGACATTCCTTTGGAGGGATTTACAATATTAACTAGTGTGACCCAATTTTCCTTTGAAAGGAAGGGATCGCGCCGGTACGTGGTCCTACACGGTATTATTTTCTAAATCAGGATGAAATTTGTGAATCCCACCTTCATTATGGGATTTCAGGAAACAACGGAGATAACGTTTCGTTTTGAGTAGGAGGTATCACCTATAGTCGAGGAGCAGGCGCACAGTGATTAACGAGTAGTGGAGCCGCGTGAAGGTGATTTTAGAATCTTGGTGATCATTTCGTTTCCCCAATGGTTATAGCTAACAAGTGGAACAATACGGTAATTGGGGGAGGATATTACCTAATGGTAGAGTTCCGTGGAAGCACTTGTAACTGTTTATCGTGAACAAGGTTCTTATTGAAGTTTTGGTGTGGAAAAACCTTAACTATTCTCTCTCTCCGTATGTTTAGAGGTGAGCGGATAATCAGAATTTTGGATCGGTCAAGAATAATCCGATGACTATGGTGGAATTCCACGACTATTTTAGGCGAACAAGAGTGGTTAGATGTTCGTATGGTTTCTCTCAGAATGGGAGTTTTGTGTTTAGATAAATCCGAGTAGTTGTCATGTAATGAGGTGCGGCCTCCCAATGATATTGAAATAATGGGAATTAATAGTGTATATGCGTGTCTTGCGTGAATGTTGTCGGATAGGAGCACAATGTGAAGTATCTTTAATGAAGAGTGTTAAACAAGCTTGCTGTGGAGGGGGGGGGGCAATAGTGATTGAGCGCCTTACTATGTGGATAGGTTGCGTACTGTTAAGGTATCCAAAATGTGTTTTACCAGGTAGGCCTTATTTTCTGAATTTCGGGACGAAATTCCTTTATTAGGGGGGAAGTATGTAATACCCCGTATTTTTATGGCTTTTAAATTTAGGAATTTATTAAATTTAATTGAGATAAATTAATTTAATTTTAATCCAGAAAGTTGCTTTAAATATTTACTAGCGTGACGAGAGTTAGTAATTATTGAAAGTTTGTTGATTCGTTAGATATTACTTATTGAGTAAAGTAATATGTATAATTGATTTTTGTTAAAAAAAATTGTCACGAGTGAATAAAATGGCAATTATGGAAATTTAAGTCGGGACGCGCCTGTGTCGTGTCAGGACTAAATTATTATTATATATAGTGAATAAATTATAAGTTGCTCATATGATCATTTTGGGTGCGCCAATGTGTTCGAAAGGGTCGAGATAGTCCAAAAAGTGTACCCAGGGGTTTAGTTTGGGTCTCGGGGCGTTTTTAGGCCTATTTGACATCCCGGGAGGGTATTATAGACATCTTGCATTTTTGGGTAATAAAACCCACGAATTTAATTAGGTTATATCAGCTATTTGGAGTTGTCTCTTAGGGTTAGCAAACACAAAATCAAAGAACGGCCATTACAGAAGGAGTTGGAGAGCTTTCCAAGCAACTCAAGGCCAAGGACTCAGCCATTTGCACCGCCACCACACCAAAACGTTGATCGCACGACGAGGAACGCAACCATACCATTTCATCCACAAAATCAGAACCTTGAATTTCAGGAAAGTATCTATCTTACTTTATTTTTTGTTAATGCCTCACCCATGTTAGTTTAGGATTACCAAGATCATGTTTTATGAAAGAAATTGTCAATTTAGAGACTTTAAGTCGCATGTTTAGAGAGATTCCACATATTCTGGATATACCCATCATATGTAGAGGATTACCAGCGAATCATTATGAGTTTAGAAATAAGAAATCTGGGAAATAATTAAAGGAATGTATATTTCTTTCAAAATTAGGGTTCTTAATGATTATGTTAATTTTACCCCATTAATCCGATATCATTGATGAATTTATACATGTTTCACTTAGGAAATCTTGTATATATGTATATAGAACTTGTAGTACTATTATTTGAGAATTCTAGAGTTGTTAATGACATTTTTGGAGAAAATGGAAGATGAAACCCGTATGTTTAATTTGCAGTTTTTGGGTAAGAGATGCTTGATCGATCGATCGAGCCAAGAGCATCGATCGATCGACTAATAGATCGATCGACCCCTTTTCTTCGATCGATCGACCCCTCCTGTAAAACTTCATATTTCTCATTCGTTAGTTTAATCCGATTAAGATGTATGGGAACCCTTGATTGTTGTTGTTGGAGTATAATGGGATACAAAGATGACCAGTAGGGCCTTGGTAGA
Source organism: Sambucus nigra (assembly GCA_949130495.1). NCBI lineage: Eukaryota > Viridiplantae > Streptophyta > Magnoliopsida > Dipsacales > Adoxaceae > Sambucus > Sambucus nigra. Next base: position 678,144,605 of record OX422208.1, on the reverse strand, counting down.
CCCCGTTGAGTAACATTTTAGTGTAGGATGAGATTTTGGGTTAACGAGGAATGATTCATGTATATAAGAAATCATGCGTATATTTAATAAAAAGATCGGGACTCATAAGGAAGTTAGACCGGAACGTAAGTGAGTGAATGCCTACTGAAATTATACTTAGAATATTTCGAGAGAGGAGAAGTGAGTATGAAGTGAATAATAAATGAGAATACAAATAACGAGTCCGGTATACAAAATAATCAAGTAAAATGTGTAATAACGAATAATTATAATTATGGGTCGTGAGCGCACCAAATTTAGCAATGTGGATGTGTGTATATAAATATATATATATATATATATATATATATATATATATATATATATATATATATATATATATATATATATATATATATATATATATATGACTGTGTGATTGTGCATATATTATATTTGTATAAAAATCACACTCGGGCTACTTGCTATCACGGGGGTTTCCGCACTGGGACGGTCTTATCTCGATTGGACCTTTTTAGGGGATATTGACTCGTACCCTAGAACATAGGATTCCTTGGTACATGTTATCTAATTGATAGTCGGATGGTCCTAAGAGACGCGAGGGTATGTGCTGACCTCTTAGTGACTTAGAACTATGCTTCGCCTCCATTTGTGTGTGTTTTATGTTGATGCAGTTTGAGAGTGATTCCGAACTAGCATTTCCCTAAATATGTGTGATACAGGGACTTGATATCAGAGTATGCCAGCACCATAGTTTTTATGTGGGGTGCTATTAGTATATATGTTATATGGGAGACTAATATATATATATATATATATATATGTATGTATGTATATTTATATGGAAACTTTCTACTGTGCATATAAGTAGTTAAGTAATGAATAAATGTTCCAACTTTCTTAATGGGTTCGGGAACTTCATAACGATACCGATTTGTTCAAAATAGTGTAAGAAATCTTGAAGAGATTAATTTTCTAAACTAAATATTATCACCCTGTTAATTCTCGAGATCAAACTTCATGGAGAATAAGTGAGATAGACTTTTGAGGTTTAGTAAAACGGTAGACATGCACACTAGATGAGAGGTGAGAATTCTCAAGAGAGTGTCGCATACTAACATGGTTATTGCATTAGCAGGTAATCATTTTAAATACTTGCTAAACTATTTTTAAACTGTTTTACAATCGGGATCTGACCCGTTTTCTGGTATCTCTTCTCTCTTGTATATATATATGTATATATTACAAGTGCCCATCCACGGGGGCGTCATGCATAGGTTCTTTGGATTGGACGCGCTGTAGCTTATGTGGGAGGTGCAGGTATTTGTTGTAGACGGCCTCTTCATTGATTTGTTTCTTGATATAGTTCTTCATAGTTAGGGCATGTGTCGCCCATTTCCCATTCAGTATAGATTTTTCAGATTTGTATGTTCATTTATTTTCAGTATTCGGTACTCTTTGAGAATTAACTCTTGTCAGGATGATTTCATTTGTAGTTTAAATTTGGTTTGGTTAATCTAGATGGATTAATCCTTTTTTGTTGATTGCTATCCGTAGCACTTATGTGATTCTTAAACTGTTCGGTATTTAAAAGGTTTTCAAATTGGAATTTAATAAAAATGGAAATAAAGTTTTAAATTGTTTTGACCCTTAGCTTAATTATTTAGGGTGTTTAAATTGGAGAATTTTATTTTGTGACAGTGATGCTAAGAATGAACCAACTGTTCACCTTGATTTTAATTTAATAAAGGATTGATCGCCCGGTATTTAATTAGGCAGGGTGTCACAATTTGGTGGTGAGTTGATAATGAAATGGATAATGAATATAACTTTTGAAAGAATGTCCTCACTTGTTTATATATTTGTAGCAGTGGCATCTCCACAATCGATTTGTTTTTAGTTGATCCAATTTAATTTCCTCCTTGTTTACAATGAACCCTAGGAAATTTCCTTTGGAAACACCACGGATGATTTTTTAGAGGTTGAGCCTCATCTAATATTGTCGTAGTCATTAATTACAATTTCTACAATTCATACACATGGACTTCCATATCTTCGAATTTCATGATCATGTCATCAGCATAGATTTATATTTCTTTATGGATTAGATCATTTAAGATCGAGGTTACCTGAGCAGATAGGCATGCCTGATGTTCTTAAGCCAGAAAAGGCATAAAAATGTAATAGTATGTCCCCCATAGTATAATAAATGCAGTCTTTTCTTGATGGTAGGGGTGCATCTTATTTTGGTTATCCTCGACAAACTCGTGTACAATAGACGTGAGTTCACGGGTAGATCTGTTATGAAATAACAGGTTGATGTTACAGATAGTAAAATCATTTTTTTAATGATCTTTATTAGGATGCCTATAATATAGACACATGAAAACCTTTTAGCTAACTTGCCAAGTGGGTTAGTCAATAATCCTAATGAAATCGACGCTAAGTTGATTCTCATTTTCTTCCTTTGCCTTAAAGGACCATTTCAGTATTAGCTTGCTTATATTGTCGTAGTTAAACGGAGCCTGGGAGTGCCCGATGACCTTTAGGTCAGTACCCGGGGTATGACTTGGGCTTGCAATGATGAAGGGAGGTGATAGGGACCTAAGGAGAGGTTAGGGGTTTTTAGAATGGGGTGTCTACAGGCGCCATTTTGATTAAGGTTGAGAAGTAGCGTGTGTCAAATATTGATCGTTGTTTTCTGTTCACCGCCTTAATACAAAAACCTAAACTTATGACTACACTAAAAAAGGGAGTATAGTGGCCAAGTCCGGGTATCGAAAATCCATAGAGATGAGTTGTTAGAATTAAATTGGCTTAATACTTCTAAATAAAAGTGGAAAAGGTAATTTGGTGACTAAAAAGAAATAAATGACAAACTAGGCATGAGTGTATTTAAACTAAATTAACAGAGGAATAAAAACTATAGGTTGCATCGAATATCCCTCACCCCGAGTTAATTAGTATAAAATGGTTACATGGGTTCACGAATTATTAAGATTTCATCTCGTTTCATCAATTAATTAAATCAAGAGTTGTCACACCCCTAATTTCGCATAAAAGACTAATAAGATTTTGGCATCATGAAATACCCCAAAAATTACGCACACAAGGTCGTAAATACAGAGCATACATGGTATACCCTGTTAAATCTCCTAGGTGTAATAACTAGGATAACCCACTCGAAATAAATTCGTGAGACTCCATCACCAAAGCAAAGCAACCCATAAACTCTAGTTGAGATCAATCCGACACAACCTAATTTAAATTAGCCCCCAAGCATATTAAATGACATGAAATAAATAAACTAATTAATTAAGGCAACTAATTAAATTAACTACAAAATTAATCTAGGCAAGAACTAATAAATAAAGCATGGAATAAAAATAAACAGAGATAAGAAAAGTAGGCAAAAGTGACAATGAAGAGTAAACTTACATTAATGGAGGAATTACACAAAGAAAATGGAGGAGAGGGGTATCTCCACAAAATCCTCAAAAATACTTCTCAAACCCTAACCTAAAAACTAAGTAAAATGAAGAGAGAAGATAAAAATAACGAAGGCTTGTATTTATGCTAAGTGGGAAAAAGAAAAGAAAAGAAAAAGAAATAAGAAACGAAGTCAAGGGATAAGTTATCATTTAACTAAAAAAGAGAAAAATAAATAAATAAAGGAAAAAACAAAAGTGGCAGCGAAAGGGTCGGCAAAATACAGAGTTCCGGTCGACCGGGTCCCAAACTAGTTGACCACGTGAAAAGGAAAAAGCCCACTGTCTCTCGTCCAAGGCAAAACCAAAAAAGCCGATCGATTGTCGGAGTTGGGCCGGTCGACCGGTGCTGCAAAAGAAAGACTCCCAAGCTGCATAATCTGTTGTGGCCAAATTTTACATTCGTAGTACCCAAATGCGTGTAAAGCCCAATAGCTGCTACATGTGCGTATTGAGCCAAAATCGAGGCCAGCACCATGAAAATGCGACAAAACCAACACCCATGGTGCTACACCAATTCGTGTAAGCCGACAACAGCATCCAAAAAATGGCTGAAAAACAAATCTCAAATCTCCATAAAAAATGGTCAAAGCCATGGAAATGTCAAAGTGGGTATTCCAAAAACCTGAGCAAACTGACCCACAACTAGTTCTGTACGCAAACCAAGCTTTGATTTCGGACGAAAAGCATCAATTTGGGACGAACCCAAAACACGAGCACAAATACGAGCTTGGCAAAAATCGCCCATGGAGTCTCCTGCAAATTGAAAGAGAAAAGGACATGGATGTCATTAAATAGAAAGTTAATGAATAAATGAAATGATAATATAATTAACTAATAATTCTTTTTCGATTAAAGGTCCGTGTTTCCATCATTTGGAATCCGATTAACACACCGTTCACGGCCACGCAAAGCTTGGCCCGAGGGCTTCAACTTTCATGGATGCTTCGGGCAAAAATCCCGAAGTGTGAAATTATGAAAATTCCCCTGAATGTGCGAATCGCAACAAAACTTTACCGGAATGTGCCCAAACTTCATACTAAGCACTTTACTACCTATAAAAGCTCAATTATACCTCAAATAACATGTTACCATATAAAACGGAGGTTGTCTGATTAAGGAGCACAATTATAGGTATTAAAATACCCGAGCGGGCTAAAATGCATAAGTTCAAGGGTGATTAAATGCAATATTCGATACGAATCACACCCCCTAACTTACAAATTTCTAGTACCTAGTAATGAAATTCAAATAAAGAAGAACTATAAGAAAATCACAACATGTATATATGCATCGAAATATAAATGCCAGTTTCGAAGGGAATACGATTGCATATATTATATGCAATAAGTCGTTAAACCCCTAGGTTACCCTAATGGACGAGTGTCGTCTCGTGAGGGTTTTTAGGGATGAAACCTACAAACATCATATGATTTCCTCAAAATATGCCCAATCACATGAGAAATCCCAATAATAGCAAAAAATATTTCATACACATTATTAGCAAAGTGAACTAATTCACACAACCGTCTGTATTATTAACAATATAGAATGAACTTCGTTGAATTGAAACCTTAAAATGTGGAAGGGGAGCGAGCATATGCAAATGTATGATTTGGAAAAAACTTATATAAATCGGATAAAAATTATAGCAAGTATATATTCAATCCTCACAGGCATTACACTCATCAAGTGAATTCACTCGAAACAGGGAGTTAACACACGAAACATGCGGGCATAAAGAGTAAATGTAAATGGAAACTAGGTCGCATACATGTCACAAATGAAGAACGCTATATAGGAAATGAAAAATTGTAATCTCAATGAAAGATACCACACATTAAAACAGGCAAAACGTATTTTCACAGATTATCAAAACTATTCTAACTTTTAAATTAAATGCACCCTAAGATCACATAGGACTTGATAGGGTTATAATGTAGGTTAGGCTAGGGTATGAAACAAAGGATATGTATTTACGGATTCAAAGTGTTCGAAATGAAAACTTAGAATAATGGGAAGAATGTGGGCAATATAAAAAATTGAACAAACAACTTCCATAAACGGCATTAGATATACAAAGGGGGAGAGTAATCAAAGCTTATTGAACACTATACACAACATATACAAATTCTCCTTCTTTTTTTTTCTTTTTTTTTTCTCACTTTTTCTTTTGTTTTCTTTTGTTTTCTACTTTTTTCATTTTTTTTTTCACTACACTTTCTTTTTCTTTACTTTTCACACTCTCACATTCCTAAATTGCAACCGCAATGTAACATCATTCTATCCCAAGTAAAATTTCAAACAAAGGTATGGAAGGTAATATGTATGGCTTATAACTCCAATGTGGAGTTGGTTATAGGATTTTTGGTAATGAAATGAAAGGCTAATATCTAGGCTTAAAGGGGTTGACGAGGGGGAACATATAAGGTGAGGTGAAGGCTAATATGGGTGATATGATAAAGATTGCCTATGATCATTTCATAAATTTACACAATTCTCGAGTCAAAACAATATATGAAAATCATGATCAAGTAACACATTTCAAGATATAAACTCAATTACTAAACGATCAATGAAAGAATAGAGAGATTACCGATGAATTCAACGTTTTCAAAGAGGAAAGAGTAGTGTATACACTCACAAATGAAGATAAGTCTCTAAAATCACTCGGTGTAAGTATACATAATGCAATAAAAGATTATTGAGTTATAAAAATCTTAAACAAAATCAATGTAACAAGGAAAATGCATGTGCTCATGGGATTAAAGTTTAATTCATGAAGTTATTCACAATATCAATAATTAGGACTAAAGTCTAATAACTTCTAAAATCAAGAACATGCATCATTGAGTTGTCTATTGGATCAGGCAATTATTAAAATTTATCATCGGAAAAAAGGCAAAATACCCAATAAAGGACAAAAACGAAAGAAATTGTTTTTGAAATTTTTAATTTTTTACAAGAAAAGCATGCTTGGAAATAACACGTAATAAAATCAAAGAAATTACCAATGAATGGATAGAATATCCCACACCCCCTAACTTAAAACCCGACATTGTCCTCAATGTGAATTAAGAACCAAGTTAAAGAGAGAAAAAGAGCGATATTACCCACAATGGAGCAATCTCCGGAAAGTATGAGTCCAAAGATTTTACAAAACATGTTAGTACCAAAGCATAACAAAAAGAAGAAATAAAACTTTAACGAATTACACTAAACAAAAAGTAAGAAAAAAAGAAAAATAAGGAAAATAAAACTAACTATGTAGAACCTACAATTTTAACTTCTAACTAACTATACACTAGAAATTGAATTTTTTTAAGGTCCACCCAAAATACGATTTGGCTTTGAAAGATCCACAACGGACCCTCCCTCTCATGCATGCCTCCTAAAAAGTAATAACTCCATTTGAACAACGGAAGGCATGTGTAAGGCGTAAGAAATAAACCATCCCCAACTAAAATTTTTGGCGGGAGGATGGGGGATTTGGATAAAACGGGTGACAAATACACATGGGGGACAAAAAAAATTGAATTATCTCCCAAGTATTTTGAAATTGGAATGGGAGGGGGCGCACAAGGAGGCAAAGATACCTTCATGGAAAGAAACTCGAGCAAGTACTCCTCGTCGGTGAAAGGGTTGAACGTTTTAAAGTTAGGCACCAATTCATCGGGTACTTGTGACGGTGTGATAACGTAGAATGAAAAGGGGGAGGAAAGAAATTCAAACTCAAGAGATGAGTTCTCATAGCTCAAAGTTGGAATTTCAAAGGAGATGGGATTATTTTCAATGAAACTTTCTTCTTTGGGATCCAAAGACTAAATCATTTCATTGCAAATGGATACTACATCCATTTCATCCTCACTTTCATTCTCTATTAAACCATGGGCCAAGTCAAGAATGGTTTGTTCTAAAGTAGGCATAAAATCCTTGTTTGGTTCAAAACATTCCTCAACTTTAAAAGTTTCGAAAGAAAAAATCATCGTCGGATTCAAATAATAAATCCAATTGATGTTCCCACAAATGATTTTCTTCCCGATAACGGTCTTCATACCTCTCATTCTCAAGCTTGAGCAAGCCCTCACCGAAAGTCATAGGCTAAGGTGTGGATTCTTGGAAATGATAAGTTTGAAAATTATTATCAGAACTATACTCAAACTCATTATTATAACAATTTTGAAAGCTATTGCAATTTGCTTCAAAATTCCTATTATGAGGAATTAGAGGCCCAAAATCGTTATCATCCTCCTCAAAATACACGCACTCCAAAGCTTGACTTTTTTAATACTCGCCCAAAGTCATTTTTTAATTTGCAATTTTTTGGGACTCTAAGTAATGACCAAAAGTCATAGGTTGATGAGGATTCACTACACCAAAAACAGAATTCTGGCACGGTTTGAAACTGTGTCAGATCAAATCTGCCACGGTTTTGAACTGTGCCAGAATCAGGTGTTCCAGAATGGAAATTTTTTTCTGGCACGGCTCAAAAGTGTGCCAGATTCAGCCAAACAGGAACACTTCTGGCACACTTTTAAACCGTGCCAGAATTTGATATTTCTGGTACACTTTTGGCACAGGTTTTAACTGTGCCAGATTCAGCAAAATAGGAACACTTCTGATACACTTTTAAACCGTGCCAGAATTTGATATTTCTGGCACACTTTTGGCACAGTTTTTAACTGTGCCAGATTCAGCACAGTTTAAAAAAATTTGGCATAGTTCAAAAACCGTGGCAAAATATGATACACTTTTGCCACGGTTTTGAACTGTGCCAATTTTTTTATTTAAAAAAAAATTATTTGAAAGCACAAAATTCACAAATTAATAATATTGCGCGTTATTAATAAAATAATGTACATACAAACTTCAAAATATTACAAGTCTTTAACATCTCACAGGCCCAAAAAAAATTGGGCAGAGTTTCCTCTATTTTCTGGACCTTCCAAAACCTCTTAATACAAAACCTGCCTAACATAAAGCCCGCACGGTCACAAAATATAACAATTTACTTACAAAGGCCCTCATGGCCATAAAAGTCAATAATAAAACAACAAAAGTCCGTACGGTCAAGACACAAAAAAATGGAATCATTAATAAACCCCTTTGTTGTAAACCATTGAGTTCTTTGTATGTTCCACGTGAATAAAAGCCAACAATAAACTGTTATCCTGCAAAAAAAAATAGAATACAAAAAAGATACGATATTAGTAACCCAACAATTTACCAAAAAAAATACTCAAAACAAAAAAATTACATATATGAGTGGAACAAATCGGGAGACCCGGGACTACGCGGTCAATTCCTACAAGTTACATTGGTCCCGTACGAGGTGTCCGTGCCTCCTACGGGGTCGATTGGGGGCCGGTTTGGTTTTTCACCCTTTAACGGCATGTTTTTAACTCTAAGTGTGATTTTCGCAAATTATCATCATACTCACAAACTAGGAGACCCGGGACTACGCGGTCAGCTCCTACAAGTTACATTGGTCCCGTGCGAGGTGTTCGTGCCTCCTACGAGATCGATTGGGTGCCGGTTTGTGTTTTCACCCTTTAACGGCATGTTTTTAACTCTATGTGTGATTTTTGCAAATTATCGTCATACTCTCAAATCAGAAGACCCGGGACTATGCGGTCAGTTCCTACAAGTTACATTGGTCCCGTGCGAGGTGTCCGTGCCTCGTACGGGGTCGATTGGGGGCCGGTTTGGGTTTTCACCCTTTAACGGCCAATTTTTAACTCTAAGTGTGATTTTTACAAATTATCGTCATACTCTCAAACCGGGAGACCCGGGACTACGCGGTCAGTTCCTACAAGTTACATTTGTCCCGTGCGAGGTGTTCGTGCCTCCTACGGGGTCGTTTGGGGGACGTTTTGGGTTTTCACCCCTTGATGGCTTGTTTTTAAGTCTAAGTGTGATTTTTGCAAATTATCATCATACTCTCAAACCGAGAAACCCGGGACTATGCTGTCAGTTCCTACAAGTTACATTGGTCCCGTGCGAGGTGTTCGTGCCTCCTACATGGTCGTTTGGGGGTCGGTTTTGGTTTTCACCCTTTAACGGCATGTTTTTAACTCTAAGTGTATTTTTTCAAATTATCGTCATACTCTCAAACCGGGAGACCCAGGACTATGCGGTCAGTTCCTACAAGTTACATTGGTCTCGTGCGAGGTGTTCGTACCTCCTACGGGGTCGATTGGGGGGCCGTTTTGGTTTTCACCCTTTAACGGAATGTTTTTAACTCTAAGTGTATTTTTGCAAATTATCGTCATACTCTTAAACCGGGAAACCCGGGACTACGCGGTCAGTTCCTACAAGTTACATTGGTCCCGTGCGAGGTGTTCGTGCCTCCTACGGGGTTGTTTGGGGGATGGTTTGGGTTTTGACCCTTTAAAGGCATGTTTTTAAGTTTAAGTGTTAATTTTTACAAATTATCGTCCTATTCACAAATCAGGAGACCCGGGACTACGCTGTCAGTTCCTACAAGTTACATTGGTCCCGTACGAGGTGTTCGTGCCTCCTACGGGGTCGATTGGGGGTCGGTTTGGGTTTTCACCCTTTAACGGCCTATTTTTAATTCCAAGTGTGATTTTTGCAAATTATCGTCATACTCTCAAACCGGGAGGCCCGGGACTACACGGTCAGTTCCTACAAGTTACATTGGTCCCGTGCGAGGTGTGCGTGCCTCCTACGAGGTCGTTTGGGGGGTGGTTTGGGTTTTCACCCTTTAACGACTTGTTTTTAACGAAGTGTGATTTTTGCAAATTATCGTCATACTCTCAAACTGAGAGACTCGGGACCACGCGGTTAGTTCCTACAAGTTACATTGGTCCCGTGCGAGGTGTTCGTGCCTCTTACGGGGTCGTTAGGGGGATAGTTTGGGTTTTCACCCTTTAACGGCATGTTTTTAACTCTAAGTGTATTTTTGCAAATTATCGTCATACTCTCAAACCGGGAGACCCGGGACTATGCGGTCAGTTCCTAGAAGTTACATTGGTCCCGTGCGAGGTGTTCGTGCCTCCTACGGGGTCGATTGGGGGCCCGTTTTGGTTTTCACCCTTTAACGGCATGTTTTTAACTCTAAGTGTATTTTTGCAAATTATCGTCATACTCTCAAACCGGGAAACCCGGGACTACGCAGTCAGTTCCTAGAAGTTACATTGGTCCCGTGCGAGGTGTTTGTGCCTCCTACGGGGTCGATTGGGGGCCGGTTTTGGTTTTCACCCTTTAACGGTATGTTTTTAACTCTCAGTGTATTTTTGCAAATTATCGTCATACTCTCAAATCGGGAGACTCGGGACTAGGCGGTCAGTTCCTACAAGTTACATTTGTCCCGTGCGAGGTGTTCGTGCCTCCTACGGGGTCGTTTGGTGGCCGGTTTGGATTTTCACCCTTTAACGGCATGTTTTTAACTCTAAGTGTGATTTTTGCAAATTATCGTCATACTCTCAAACCGGGAGACCCGAGACTACACGATCAGTTCCTACAAGTTACATTGGTCCCGTGCGAGGTGTTCGTGCCTCCTACGGGGTTGTTTGGGGGCTGGTTTGGGTTTTCACCCTTTAACGACATGTTTTTAAGTTTAAGTGCTGATTTTGGCAAATTATCATCCTATTCATGAACTGGGAGACCCGGGACTATGCTGTCAGTTCCTACAAGTTACATTCATCCCGTGCGAGGTGTTCGTGCCTCTTACGGGATCGTTTGGGGGCTGGTTTTGTTTTTCACCCTTTAACGGCTTGTTTTTAAGTCTAAGTATGATTTTTGCAAATTATCGTCATATTCTCAAACCGGGAGACCCAGGACTACGCGGTCAGTTCCTATAAGTTACATTGATCCCGTACGAGGTGTCCGTGCCTCTTACGGGGTCGTTTGGGGGCTGGTTTGGATTTTCACCCTCAAACGGCTTGTTTCCAAGCCTAATCTACATTTTTTTTAATTAAACATGTATGTTTTCTAATCTTTCTAGCTCTTCTAATCAAACAACTATAACCACAAGATGAATCAATCGAACTTAAACATTAAGAAATTTACAAACCTGTAGAATCAATGTGTCGATTTCAACAAAGCCTACAGACTCTAACGGCACGTCAACAACTTCAAATTCTTCCTCTTTGTAGCTCAGGTCGCAACATACATACATCCCCCTATAAGGGGAAACAAATTATTCATATTGATAAGGCTACTTGTAACACAAATCATTCCATATGAAATTCTTAAATGCACAAGTAATAACCTGGCTTAAACTCACGAAATTCTTAAATAATTTTGATCATAGCTACATGTAATATACACAATCAATTTACATGTAGCGACTATATATATGGTACGAAGGTATTATACACATATTATGTAATATACACATTCATTTTGATCATAGCCATTGATTGTGTAGCCATTGATCGTTATTGATTGTGGGACATTCAATAATTATGTAAAAAATAAATTGAAATAGTAAGTAGACACCCCCACTAATTAAATGGATAAATGAGTTTTCGGTGTAGTGATATGATTAGTATGCAATCACATATGAAACAAACATAATCAATTTGACATGAAATAATAAACATATGAAGAACATATGTAATGAGAAAGAATGTACCTTTCAATTCAATACTAAGATATTTGAAGGAAAGCCAAAAAAATTCTGCAAAAAAAATATTCTACTGTGAAGATTTCTTTTTCTAAACCGGACGAATATACTTTTGCAGCCGTTATTTCTGCTATAAGAACATACCCAGCCTCTAATTACGGAGAACCCCTCCACGCGCAAGTTAGTATAGAAGGATTCGAGAGGAATGTCTATATAAGAAGCGCATTAATACCTATGTACTTCAATAATGGTGAAAGTGACCCTGTGAAAAAGATCTTTAGCTTTATATTTAACAGATATATTGCCATATTGCTATCAACTGTTATCATGAAATGTTACATGAAGGCCACAAGATTGATAGCTTTGCTCTGAATATTGATTTAAGCGCGTGTGCTGATCTTGTAACGCTGAAAAAAGGGCAGATAGTTCACTAACAAGATGTAAACACAAGCTATGATGTTGAAATGAGTGTTTGTGGAAGTCTGATAGACATATATACAAAAAGTGGTGACCTTCAGGCAGCTGAATTGATATTTTCCTAATTAAAAATGTGTGATTTAAAGTGTTGGAATTCAATTCTTGGTGGATATGGTCACCATGGGAAAGCAGAGGAAACATTTAAAGTTTTGGACGAGATTCTATAACGAGGCCTAAGACCTAATCAAATAGCTATGCTTGATCAAATAGCTTTTCAGGTGTTAATCTTTGGAACCTATAAAATTTCATTCAATTGCACAAACAACTAACTCTATACATGTACGCATATCCATGTACGCATATTATACATATATGCAATAACTATGTGCATATATGCTGCAACATATATGCATACAGTAGCATGTTTTTCCTCATTTAAAACCGAACATTGCAAAGATGATGTTAAACAGATGCAAATACACTATTGAGAATAGGCTAGATTGGTGGAAATATGCATATTACAACTTGTAATATGCATATTACAGCAGTTAACTGTAATATGCATATTACAGTTGTGATACTCACTATAATATGCATATTACAGTTCATAATATGCATATTACAGTGCATAATATGCATTTCCAACGTCAACAAGCTGATGATTTTAGATGTCATTTTGAAAGATAAGTTGCACAGACTGATTGGACTGTAGTGAGAGCATTGGGTAGGCTTACTAATGCTGACTCACATTCCTGAGGACATCCAAAAGCATACCACTCACCTTAGCGACTGCTTTATGTTCCAGGTACAGATTTTCATCCAGCATTTACAGATACCAAGCCAATTTAGTTATTCACACACACAAACAATAGTTTAGGGGGAGGAGGTGAAAATCAAGGGATATAATGCAGAAGAATGCAGAAGATTAACATTTGATGCAGAAGATTAACGTAAAAAAACAAAGAATGCAGAAGATTAACATTTGACAAACATATGCAAAGCATATGATTAAATTATGTGAAATTTCACAGAGAGGTCAAGTGTAATGGGGGAAATGTGTGACGGGGTGACTCTGTTGTGTAAAATAGTTTAGGGTGAGGAGGTGAAAATCAGGGGATATAATATAATTTACCCTAAGAAAAAATATTTCATTTGCTATTTTAATGAATTATGATTTGAAATTTTCTCTTAAAAGAAGGGTAAGTACTTATGAAATCAAAAATTAAAATATCATGTTTAAAAACATTTGTTACGCTTTGCGAGGAAAGGAATATCTTAAGTATGCTCATGAAAGAAAAAATTGTTAACAGGATCCTGCACAATCATCTAATGCCAGATAACTTGATTGACTAAATGAATATATGGTGTATAATCAAGGACCAAACTAGTTTGTACAACTGTAAAAAAAATTGATGATCTTAAAAAGAAAATGTCAAAAATTTCAACTATAGCTTATCCAAATGTGATGTTCTTCTAGCTCAACTGATATTAAATTTACTAAAACATTCCATACCAAAAAGTATATTTCGTTATTAAAAAGTATACTATCACATAATGTAATAACTTTATGAAAGTTCAATAACAAAATTAAGAATTAATGGAGATAAAAATCATTACAAATGAGCTATAGTTTGCATAAACAAAATGAAGAACCACAGTCTAGACGTAACAATTTAACAATCAAGTGATAAATTGCAAAGTTTGATGTCATTGTGTAAATGGAGGGGTTTGACAACTCTGAAGAGGGGAACTGTAATATTGATATAACTTTAATGCTGAAAAAATCAATTACCTGCATGATGTATCATACAAACTAATTGTGAAATGAGAAATTGTGTGATTAGAGTCTCAATCATACAAATTCAAACAATAGGGTAAGGCGGACACAGTGAAAATGGTGGCCACTTCCACTCGATAAAGGGAGTTTAAATGGGATATGTGTCCTCTTCCTTGTGTTGTAGCATAATTATATATAACATTGGTTTTTATTTCCAATTTAACATATGTAATGCTCACACACACACACACACACACACACACACACACACATATATATATATATATATATATATATATATATATATATATATATATATATATATACAAGTTGACACAAGCCTATTATGTCTCAGATTACACACAGCAAGCATACACTCATTTAGCCCTTTGTCGAATCTTATTGAAAGAGTTGACTTAAATTAACATCGTGTCCATCATTGGAGTATAACCAGAGGTAAGGTTACTTTCTGCAAACTTTGGTAGCGGGTGAAAATAATTTATTTATATATGTATATACAAATAACCTGAAATAGAAATTCAGCAAAATAAGTCTTTCAAAACCTCAAAGTAAAAAATATAGTTTGACTTAAAAGTTTTACACAATGTTTTAAATGGATCTCCATCTCTTTTTTATCACAACTGTTCTGTTCTAAATTTCGTGTACGATGGTTAATGTCTTATTATAAAATCTTGTCCTGTCATGGGATGGGATCGGATTATGAGCAGTTGTAAGCTTAGTTTTTGCACATTCTGTTTTGAAAACCTCAATGTCATGAATGGAGAGTGGAAATGTATAATTATATCATAATATAAGAGTCAATCTGGTAGAACATGGCATATGATGCATGTAGCAGGTGATAAAAAAAATGGGTGATTAATCCAAGTGACCAAAACAAGGTGTTAAGAAATTAGAAATCCCAGCTATAGAGATGGAGGCCATAACTCAACATCAAAGGAACCAATTGAATTATTCCCTCATTGACACCTCTCCCTCAACGACTCCAATTTTCTATATAAGAAGTTTAGACATTTACTATCAAATTCATCAAACACCTCTAAACTCAACATATCATCTTGATGCGGCGGTGAGCAATGAGAGCTTACGGTGGTGGCACCTCTAGGGGTCGTCTTTGGCCACAATTCCTAGCTGCATTGGCCATATTTGTGGTTTCAAACAACATAGTAGTGTCCGCAGACCCATACATTTATCAATCACCAGCACCACCTTATGTTTACAAGTCTCCTCCACCCCCATCATCATCACCATCTCCATCTCCTCCACCACCATATATATATGAGTCTCCACCACCACCGTCGCATTCTCCACCTCCACCATATCTCTACAAATCCCCACCACCGCCATCACCATCTCCTCCGCCACCGTGTGTGTATAAATCTCCACCACCACCATCGCCATCTCCTCTGCCACAATATGTGTACAAATCCCCACCACCCCCATCACCATCTCCACCACCACCATATGTGTATACATCTCCACCACCGCCATCACCATCTCCTCTACCACCTTATGTGTACAAATCCCCATAACCGCCATCACCATCTCCTCCACCACCTTATGTGTAAAAATCCCCACCATCACCCTCTCCACCACCGCCATACTACTACAAGTCTCCTCCACCCCCCTCTCCTTCACCACCACCACCGTACGAATATAAGTCCCACCACCACCTTCATCGTCTCCTCCACCACCTTACTACTATAAATCTCCCCCACCACCTTCACCATTTCCACCACCACCTTATTATTACAAGTCTCCACCGCCACCACCTTACTACTACAAGTCACCACCTCCACCAGTACATTCTCCACCACCACCATACTACTACAAGTCTCCTCCACCTCCGGTTAAATATTCTCCACCCCCTTACAACTACAAGCCCCCACCACCACCTATCCATTCACCACCTCCGCCATACTATTGCAAATCTCCACAACCTCCATCGAAGTCTCCACCACCACCGCCACCTTAGTATTACAAATATCCGCCACCACCGACCATATATATACAGTTGACACTTGCCTAGGACTAATTTATATTAAAGTAATACCAATGGAGTCTAATACAAAAAAGGAAAAAGGAAAAAAGGTAGTTTTGATTGATTTCCTAAAACTCTATGGCTCCCTTTGTCATTGTCCATCCAGTGACTCTGATATCTACTAAGGTTCAATCTTCAACACTAGATCATTTCAAATCCAGAAAGGCAAAAATTCATTTTTTTTAAAATTTAAGTGATTTGACTATCAGCGTCAAATGATTGATGAATTGATAAGAGACGAATGATTCCGTTAAATCTTAGTTACGAATAAACTACCTCGGATAAGATTAAGTTGAGCCAGTGTTACCTTATCCTTACTAGACCTAGACACAAACTCAGGAAACCAGGTCATGCTACTCTCTCCCACTCAATAACTCACTTGATCATTACGGACTCGGGCAACGACCTCCACGCTGAGGTTATTACCTCTTTATACTAAATGGATACCTGAGCACCAAGTAAAAGCCCTGAAGTATCGAATTGACATAAAATACTTACTTATCCTAGAATTCCCAAAAGGGGTATATACCTCTTCATTACATTTACTACTATTACTACTAGCCACTGTTCTAAAAAAACCCGTCTAGGCTCCGCCTAGACGCGCCTAGGCTTAAGGCTTGGGAGAAATGTCCCACCTTAAGTTTTTTACGCCTTATTCTTGGTAAAACCTCTAAGGCACACTTTTTTTCTAAAAACAACAATGCTTTAGTGAAACGATATCGCCTTTTAAATAATTTTTTTACTAACCGAACCATTATCTCATCCAAAATAATTAAATAGTATTTTAATTTGCATACATTCAGACATATTTTTATGATATGCATAATTTTAGTATTTGAATAGCCTTGTTATGATTAAAATATATTAAGAAGGTCAAAACGCCTTTTTACGCTTAAGGTCCGCCTAGGCTTCTAAGGCTTAAGGCTTGGCCTCCACGCCTCGATCACGCCCCGCATTTTTTTGGACCTTGCTACTAGAATATTCAAAACAAAAATAGCAAGTTAGAGTTGTAGCCCTCTAATTATATCATTATCCTCTCTCTTCCTTCCAACACTCGCACGGGTGATTTTGAGTATGGAAGGAGTTTTTTCTTCCTCGTACCCCTCTTATCAACATTTATCTTGTTGTTGTAATAACGATAGACATTTTGGTGGGCAAGTCGGCACACGATGTGGTTTGAAACCTTTTATTTGAACAATACAACAGTACAAACACTGAAGAAGTACGATGATGTGTTTAAGGTGTTAAACATAGGACACACATTCCAATCATTTGTTAAGCTTTGGTACAATAGAGCTTAACAAGAAAAAATAAGCCACGACATATGGAACTACATATTTGCGTACCAATTATAGAAACGGTAAGATAACGGGAAATAAAATAATAAGCACCTGAATAAGTAATATAAATATCATAACACCAAATGAGACAATTAAATGAGACTTGGAAGATCTTTTCTAAAATGAAAAGGGAAGGTATTACACTAAATGTGTTTACCTACACCTCGTTAATTCATGGAGTGTGTAGTTTATGTCGGTTGAAAGGTGCTATAGTATTATTAAATTAAATGATAGATAAAAACATATCTCCAAATATTTTAGCCTTCTTCGTGTTAATTTACAAATTATGTAAGGAAATGATGGTTAAAGAAACACTCAAACTTCTTATTTTGATGAGCCACAGATGTGAGAAGCCTAATATTGTGCCATTAAAAAAAATAGATCTATAAAAGTAAAAAGTGTTTATTTTGGAGAAATCGAACATATTATATACACTAAGTATAAAATACTCATATAGATATTCAAAACCCCTAAATATTATACAAAACCATCTTGGAAAACCTTATGTGCTCTAAAATTTTCATAACATATATTAATTCATTTCAAATAAAACGACAAGATAACACTCGTGCACCTATAGAAATTTGAATTCTCACTTGGCCATTTTGTCAAACAGCAAGTGTGCATAGTCATACTGACATATCTTAAGTGCACTTGTGACATTAATCCCCTAAAAAAATTCACAAAGAAAAGATAATATATCAATTCAAATGAGGAAGCTAATACAATAGTCTCTATATCAGAACTGAGTCCCAAAAAATTATATAAGCAATAGTGTGTATATCAGCAATGATGTGATACCCAAACCAATAAAAAAAACTGCAAAGATGAACACCGGATCTTCAATCAATATGTAATACCCAAAATTAATAAAAATATAAACTAACTATTAACAAATGAGAAAACAAATATATTAAACCATAAACAAAAAGCAAGAATACACACAGCAAATGAAAAAACCATAACAAAACTGAAATGAAATCTTACCTTGGATTTTCGGAGAGAGAGAGAGAGAGAGAGAGAGAGAGAGAGAGAGAGAGAGAGAGAGAGAGAGAGAGACGAGCGGAAAGAACCTAAAGTAGAGAGAGGGGTGAGCGGGGGTGACTCAGGTGAGCGGGAATGAGAAGTATGTGAGGGCGGGATACCAAAGTGAGAGAATAGTGATTTGTTTTTAAGGTGTTTTATATTTTAGTGAAGTGTACTCCATTTTGGCACACTTTAAAACAGTGCCAAAATTTGGCACTGTTTTAAAGTGTGTCAGATTGACATTAAACCGTGCCAAAATTTGGCACAGTTTAAAACAATGCCAAATTTTTAATACCAGGGTGTGCCAAATTGCTGTTTATGGTGTAGTGATTTTGAGAATTGTCATAATGATTACCGAAAGGATTGGAATAAGACATGTTTACCCCAAAGATAGCTTGAAGTGGCGAAATCCACATAGTGATGCGCGCGCAAAAAATTCAAGCGATTCTTGCTGCACAAATGTAGAAGTCGTGCAAATAATGTTAGCAAAACAAAAAATATAAATAGAAAGAAAATACTACAAAATACTAAATCAAATAAATTCTAAAACAAACCCGTCCCCGGCAACGGCGCTGTGGACATCCTCGATCCTCCCGACAGAAGAGGATCCCTTTGGTCCCGCGCGTCCCTCTCGGGAGTGCTTCGGTCGGCGTCGTTGATGAAGTGGAAAATGTAAAGAGATGGATTCGGCAGTATATTTTAGTCAAAACAGACAAAATAAAAGGGATCCATCCCGTAGGACAGCATCCAAAGACATACTGATAAATACGAAACCAAAATGATACGAAAAGGGTTCGGAGGCTATGATACGAAATGGGAAGGTGTTAAACACCCCTTCCGTCCTTACGGTCTCTCATGCATTGTTGCTATTTTCCTTTATTTCCCCATGATATGTGTACATGTGTATACGTAGTGGAGATAGGAATCATCGACTTGTATCATGGAAGAGATAAAGCGAGTCATCCGTAGGAATGTTCCTAAAAATAATATTAGAAAATAGGATTTACGCGATTATCCTCGCATTGATCGTTATAATGGAACGATAACGCACATGGAATAATACGCCACTAAGAAAAAAATATATGTTTATGTAAATATATAGAATTTAGGAGAATTGAGTTTAAGTAATATAGAGAAAATACAAAATGAGAGAAAAGTAGGAATAGGACTCGAGTCACAGGTTTTACCTCGAAACGCCTACATAGCCTATAGAGGCGTCAAAGTCCACGTAGCTCGCATGCAAAATAAGGGGTGGAATTTATCCCATAAATATAATCGGGGACTTCTGTTATATGTGTGTGTCTGTGTATGTAAAAAAAGTGTTTTAGTTATGAGAAAAGAGTGAGAAAAGTGTGAGAATTCCCATTTGAAATTTATGAGCAAATCGTCTTTTTTTTTTTTTTTTTGGGTTTTAGTTATATGAAAATAAGAGATGTGCAATAATACTAAATAAAAAGTATATTAAGATATGTGAGATGAAAGAATAAAAGTGCTAAGTAATAAAACGAATTAATACGAATTTAGGGGAATTTAAAGAGAGACTTGAGAAAGTTAGACCTTCTTGAAATCTTGATCTTGGATATTGGGGAGAAGCCCTTGAACTTGGGTGATAATAGAGGATACTTAATTAACTAAATTTGAGGAAAGAGGTGATGAAAGGTGAAGGTTGGAAAGGGATTTGGATGTGGAAATCACGCTGACTTCGAGAGGGGTTTTCTGACCTTGCTGAGAGTAATGGACCTCTGATTTTTCACCCCCTCCTCAAATGAGTTTATGCATTGCCGATTGTCATAGCCTTGGTCCTTCCCATCGGCAGGTGTGCTTAGGTACACTACTGATAGGCAGGGTTTGGAACCTGCCGTTTGGCAGTCTCTTTAACGTTCCTTCAGAAAATCGGTCATCGAGAGCAAACCATTGATCCGAATCGTGCATAGGGAAAATTATTGGAAAGGTAATCCAGATACCTTCAAAATTCTTTTGGAATGCTCCCGGGTCTGGAAGTTGACTTTAGATTAAATGTGGCTCGGAAGCATTCATCGGTCCTTTGGATGGGGAATTGTTGGATGCAAATGAATCGTTCGTCCTCATGGTAAGTAAGAATCGCGCACGGGGTAGACCGTTGTAAAGGTGAGGAGATGTAATTATTCGATGACCTTTTGAAGTAAAACGGATCGTTCGTCCGCATGGTAAGTCAGAATCATGCACGGGGTAGACCGTTGGAAAGGGGTTTCAGTGACCTTCAAAGATTCATTCAGTCTCGATCGAGCTGAAGAGTTAACTTTTGTCAAACGGAGCCTGGGAGCGTCCGATGATCTCCTGATCGAGTTTTGATGGGAAAATGGGTCGTTCGTCCGCATCGTAAGTCAGAATCATGCATGGGGCAGACCGTTGGAAAGGAGTTTTAATTCCCTTCGAAGATTTATTCAGTCTCGATCAAGCTGAAGAGTTTGACTTTTGGTCAAACGGAGCTTGGGAGTTCCCGATTTTTTTTTAGGTCAGTACCCGAGGTATGACTTGGGTTTACAATAATGAATGGAGGTGCTAGGGACCTAAGGAGAGGTTAGGGGGTATTAGAATGGGGTGTCTATAGAGCCCCTCGATGGGTGAGTTTGGAACAAACGATAGTCGTCGAATAGACACCATATGATGCCTTTAAAAGAGGATGACCAGAGGGTCGAGGTCGATTATGAGGACCTAAGGATGTGGATGACCGATTCTACAGGTCGAAGCCAATTTTGAGGGCTTGGAGATGAGAGTGACTGATTCTGCGAGTCGAAGCCAATTTTGAGGGCTTAAAGGGGCATGCTGGGATGGTCTTAAAGGGGCATACTAGGGGTGGCCGTGGGCCGGGCCTGGGCAGGCCCGGTCGGGCTCGGGCCGGGCTTGAAAAATTAAGTGTTATCCCAAGCCCGCTCGGGCCTAGATCGGGCCTTATTATGTAATCCCAAGCCCCCCCAGATTTGAAAGCTCTTTACCCAGGCCCGCCCGATCGGGCCCTATTATGTTAATTAAAAGATTTTTTTTTAAAATTAAAATACCTATTTTTTTATTTAAAGACCAATTTTTTTAATTAAAAATATGTTTTAAACTCCATATATTACAAAGTCCATATATAAAGTTTCTCACTTTACATGAAAAGACTTGGTATACGTTTTTATATTTATAGAAGTCCCCCCCCCCCACACACACACACATATATATATATATATATATATATATATATATATATATATATATATATATATATATATATATATATATATATATATTCCGGGCCTCGGGCCGGGCCGGGCCTCATCGGGCTTAAGAACTCATGCCCAAGCCCGCCCGAAAAAAAATCGATGAGGTTGAGTATTTTTTGCTGCTTAAAGATTATACCGATGAGGTTGGTGGAAAACGATTTGGACCCAAGAAAATTATTTCAGACAAAATGGCAGAGCAATGGGTGACGATAGGGCTAGAAAGTGAATGAGAAGAGGGTGAGCATGACGACTACCAGTGATGAGGGATGGTGAATGAGAATTTTTGTTTAATAAAGTTTTTTTTGTCAATGCCATGTCTTTTATAGCTTCGTTCGGTGACTTGCATTACCTAGTCAACTCGGCCTATTTGTCTAACTTCTGGTCGATACTTTGAACCACACAAAGTAAAGAGGCTCTCCTTAGCCAAACTACCTTGTGACCTAACAAGAAGGGATTACATTATCTTACCCCTCTGTCTTTGAATTTACACATACCTTTCTAACTGACATTGGAGAACTACCACTTTTCTTTTGTGTTTGTGTTTATTTTTGTATAATTTTCAAAGGTTGAATATGTAAGTATGTTTTTTAATAGTTATTTGAGTCACAATTGTTTACCTATAATCATTAGATATATGTTACCGATAATGATTTCTCGCATTAATTTCAAATATTTTTTTTGTTTTTGTTTTCACTAGGTAAAATATACTGGTGGATAAGAGTTGTATTAATATAAAACATAGGGGCCATCCTTTATACGAGAAAGGAGCGAAGGAATTCCTTAAATTTTCCTCTAATAATAGACCAAATGATGAAAGAATATTGTATCCATGTAAGAAGTTCCGCAATATGATATTTATGAAGAAAGATGAGGTGGTGGAACATATATTACTAAATGGTTTTCTAGCGAGTTATACTTATTGGACGTTTCACGAGGAATCTTCCTCTTATTCAATTCCCTCTTCCGAATCAATTATTGGTGATGAAATGCAAGAGATGATACACGATGCCTTTGGAATTCCTCCTTTATCCCGCTTAACATTATGGATGGTGATGAGGAGCGTCAACATATGAGTGGGTGTCCCGATGAAGAAACTAAGAGATTCTTTAATCTGATAAAAAGAGAGGAGCGGGAGTTATACCCAGATTATAAGAAGTATTCTACACTCTTATTTATTGTACGACTATTGGATATAAAGTGCCTTGGTGGATGGAGCGACAAGACCTTTACAATGTTGGTTGAATTATTAAAAGATGCATTTCCCGAGGGTGAAACATTACCGAAGTCTTTTTATGAAGCCCGCAAACTGATTGCAAACTTAGGGCTAAAGTATAAGAAGATACATGCATGCCCTAACGATTGCATGTTGTATTGGAATGAGACAGAACATGAGAGTGAATGTTGAAAGTGACACACCCCAAGATATAAGTAATCAAACGCTCAGCCAGATGACGATCTTACAATAAACCAAAAAATTCCTGCGAAGGTGGTAAGATACTTCACTTTTATTCCAAGACTCCAGAGTCTATATATGTCATCGAATATAGCATCAGAAATGAGATGGCATGCCGAGAAACGTATTGATAATTGAAATGTACGACATCCCGCTGATTCTCTTTCTTGGAAAAGAATCGATGACATTTATCCATATTTTTTTGAGGACCTGTGAAATATCAAACTTGGCTTATCCAGTGATGGATTTAACCCATTCAGGAGCTTGAGTATTATTCACAACACGTGGCCCGTAATTGTGATAATATATAACTTCCCCTATGGTTATGTATGAAGAAACCATATATGATATTACCGATACTAATTGATGGTCATCGTGGGCCTGGTAATGACACTGATGTTTATTTTCTCCTTTTAGCTGACAAGTTGAAGGAATTATGGGTTGGGGGGGATACTTATGATGCATCGTGTAATCTGATGTTTAAAATGCGTGCATCATTGCTCTGGACAATAAGTGATTTCCCACACATGAAAATTTGTCAGGATGGAGCACTAAAGGAAAATTGGCATCCCCTTATTGTCATAAATATACTCGCTCCTGTTGGTTGAAAAGGGGATGTAAACAATGCTACATGGGCCATCATCGATGGTTGCCGGAAGGGCATAAATTTTGAAGAGATAAATTCCCATTTGATGATAAAGTTGAGTTGGATACAAAGCCTAGTCGACTATCTAGAGGTGAAGTGTTTAATGAGGTAAGGGACATCAATAATATGTTTTGGGAGGATCCGGAGCCAAAACTTAAGAGGAAAAGGGATGATAATGAAGATGGTAACCTCACGTATAATTGGAAGAAACATAGTTTATTTTTTGAGTTAGAATATTGGAAGGACAATTTAATATACCACAATCTTGATATAATGTATATCGAGAAGAATTTAAGAGATAATGTGTTATGGATGCTATTAGTTGTTGATGGTAAGGGAAAGGATAATATAAATTCTCATCTTAATCTATAAAAAATGGGTATTCAGAAGTCACTGCATCCTCAAACATGGGCAAACAACAAATATTATTTTCCACCAGCGTGTTTCACACTGGATAATAAAGGAAAAGACATAGTTTGTAAAATATTGAAGGGGGTGAAAGTTCCAGATGGTTATGCTTTGAACATAACGCGTTGTGTTAACCTTAAAAAATATACTATATATGGAATTAAGAGTCATGAAAGCCATATCTTACTGGAAGAGCTGCTTCCTATTTCCCTAAGAAATGTTTTGCCCAAAAATGTGCTTGGGCCAATAATTAAGTTGAGTAGCTTTTTTAGGAGTATGTACTCAAAAGTAATGAACGTAACCAATTTAAATCATGCTCAATCTCGTATTGATCTCACACTTTGCCATCTTGAGATGATCTTTTTTACTTCATTTTTTGATGTCATGGAACATTTGTTTATTCATTTAGCAAAAGAGGCAAAGATCGAAGGACCACCACAATACCGGTCGATGTACGCTATTGAGTGGTGTGGTAGTAGTTGCGATTTTTTGTGTTCTTTTTGTCTTCTCATTGTAATCATTTTTATCTCCTTCTAAAAATTAAAAATTTCCCCACGACAGATACTTGTTCACATTAAAGAATTATGTGAAGACTCATAGTAATCCGGAAGGTTCAATTGCACAAGGATATTGGGTAAAAGAATGTTTGATGCTTTGTTCAAGGTACCTACAGGATGCTGAGATGAAATATAACCCACTAATAAGGAAGGACGATGGCAATACTCTTGATAAAAAATATATGGTCGTAAGTTAGGAAAATCAATGGGATTTGTGCTTGATGACATTATATATGTACAGGCACATCTCCATGTGCTTGTCAACATAGATGCAATTGATCCATTTCAAGAGTAAGTATCCTAATTAATTAATTTCTCCTATTTTTAATCATGTAAAACATAATGTAATGGTTCATTTTAATGCAGGACTCACCGTGCATCAATTAGGAGTAATTCTCATCTTAGACCACATGACGTGGATCACATTCATAATGAAACATTTCATTCATGGTTTAAAGATCATGTAAGTAATATCTATGCTGAAACTAAATTATACTTTTAATTATATTATTACAAAAGCATGTTGTTTAATATAGTTTTTGTAAATGTCAAATAGGTGCGAAAGTTAATTGAGACAACGAACATAGAACTATCACAATAAATTCAAATGTTAGCTTTTGGCCCCTTAAAAAAAGCAAAAAGATTCACGGGGTATATTATTAATGGTGTTCGGTATCACAGTAAGGCTCGCGAGAGGTAAAGAACAATGCAAAATACTGAAGTAATGCTAAATTCACTTATTGAAAGTTATGCAAGTACTAGAGATAGTAATCCCATATCAGGAGACGTTAATTTCTATGGAGTTTTAACGGATATCATTGAATTGTATTATTGAAAGACTATAAGTTTGTGTTGTTGAAATGTGACTGGGTTGACAACAATAGAGGTCTCATTGCACAAGATGATTTTGGATTCACGCTTGTAAATTTTAAGAAGTTGTTGTATCCAAGGCAACAAATAAATGATGAGCCTTTCAGCATCTCAGGCGAAATAAGTATTTTACGTATAAAGCCCAATGGAGGAAGACTGGAATATTGTAATTAAGATAAAGCCTAGAGACTTTTTCGATGTATTTGGACAACAATATACAACCCAGGGGAATATGATAGATCAAACGGAGGTATGGAGCAAGCAATATTTGGATGACACACCATTCACACGGGATGACGATGTTAGTTGGGTCAGGCAAGGCTTAGCTTGAATAACAATAGATATGGAAACACAAGTGGAGATAAATGAAGATGATTAGAAAATTTAGTTATCTAGGCATTCGAACTTGTAATGATAACTTGATTTCGAATTTTTTTATACTCTTTAATATTAATTGAACTTTCCTAATAGGTTTCATATAAAGACGTCTTGGTTTTGTTGATTTCTTTTATTCATTCATTATTCTTATTAATTTTAGATTTTAGTAGTTTATTGTGGTTTTCTTTCTTGTCATTATTGTTATATGCTCTCTAATTGCTCGAAAATTATGTATGTGCATTTGAAGTATTTAGATTTTGAAGGTGCCCAATTATGCAAGTGCAAAAAAAATGTGGGTAGTTGTTACTCTACACATCTTCACTACATAACTGTTATGTTTCTAAAAAACTAAATGCTTGTCGACTTATTACTCCCAGTAAACATTTGGAAGGGGTTGGGCGTAAATTAAATGATGTTTCAAATAACCGTTCTTACTTTTAGATTACTAACTTGATGGAAGAATGAATAGGTTGAATGGGGGCCTCAATCTCTTTTATGGCCTGATTAAGTCTCCAAGGGGTATTATTTGAAAAAAGAGATAGGCTATTGAAGATGATTGTAGAATAAATGTCAATTTCAAAATGATCAAATACAATGCTATCCTTGATGATTTTTACTTGAGCTTCCTGATTCACTATAGAGATTGTATCCGACATGTTTGTTAAGAAATTTAAAAATTTTCTATTTTAAAAATTGGGCAATTTTTGTAAACACATCCACATAAAAGGAATTGATAAGTTAATCCACTCAAATTGGATGTATATTGGTTAGTGCATCCACTTTATGGGATGTACTTACAGCTTCATAAAAGTGATTCCATAAATGCCCATAGTTTCTATTTCTTCTTTTTTGCAGAGAAACATTCTTCCTAAAATATAAGAGGTTGTATTAAGTCCAAACATTAATATAAGAGGCTGTCTTGTTTAAGTTGAAAACATTTTTTTGGGAAATCTCTCAAAGTATTCAATTGATCCACACATTCAGGTTGTGGTGCGTGCTTGGAATTGAAAAAGACAGGTCTTCAGGTATACTTCCATACTACATGACAGTTTTATCACCAGTGCTAACAAACATACCGAGGAAAACTCAGTTATAAGGTTTCCTCAGGTATCTTGATTCAAATACATCAATAACATCATTGTAAAAGTGCAAAAAACTCATTAATAGCATTAGCATGATAACCGTCTGCCAGCATCCGAGCAAAAAATGTTATTTTTTCGATTCAACCCCCTAACAGAATAGTTGAATGAAATAATGATTTACATTATGTGTATGAAGAGTTCATTCATTATGAAGATCAATGAGAAATGTAGTTAAGAGAATACGTTAGTGACATAAATAATTCCTCCTAATAGCATTGCTAGCCTTCTTCACATTGAGAATAGGCACCTTCTCATTATGTAATGTTATGCCAACTTGATTCTCTTCCTCTGTACCACTACCAGAAGGCACCGAGATTTGTAGCAACATTTGTCCATCATTGCAATGTGTGGCACACTGAAAAACACCAGACATTTGAAGAACCACAACGGCATATCATATGAATTTCACTTGCAAATCTTAATAAACACAGGTAATGAGACATAAATGATGAGAATCAGTACTGATAATTGGATGGCATGGGCATAAATGATGAGATTTAGTACTGATAATTGGATGGCATGGGATGTATATTGCTCTTTTTGGACTATCACGGAGCTATAAAGAAAATGTAGTTGGTAATGGCAATTATAGTCTTTTGTAATTTTTAAATTAGTGAATTTATTTAGGAGTAAACTATTGGTTCATTTTAAAGAACAAAATGTAAGATGTTATTAGCTCTTTTCAACATGCTAGAAAACTCTTCCACTGGTGGGGAACTCATCTCTAGATTCTTTTTCCTTTGTTTCAACTTCTCCATGAGTAATTTCTCCGGTCGAGCACTTGCCTCCAATAATTTCTCTAAATCCATAGCCTTCTCCTTCCGATACCCACACTTCAAATCTATTCCAGATATTTTATTTTGAATTTGGACATTATTTATATCAGAAACTCCATCCACTATAGTTATTAGACTCTTGTGTTTGTTGCTTAGATTATGAAGCTCATGACTAACAAGTTGTATATCATTAGCTTGCTTAGATTTCCATTTTTTTACAAGGTATGCTAACTAAGAGGAACCCTTTTCACTGTAATTGTGTAGCTTGAGATCAATTATAGTAGGCTCTGCTCAATGATTGTAACCTTATCCAATATATATTTATCATCTTCATTAACTATTTCTTCGATTTGGCAATTCTCCATCTCGGGATTATTTAAACTTTGAGTGAACACAAATTATAAGAAATTCAAATTTCTAGTAAAATATGCTCGTTGTGTCAATATGTGAATTTGAGTTCTGGCAGGTTGTGCAGTTCACTGTTAAATAGATTTGTACAATCATATTAACTATATTATATTCAGATGCAATCTGAACTTATTATAGTATATTATATGCAGAAACAATCTGAACCTACTACTTAGTATGCTTCATTCTTGTGAACTTATTATAGTATATTATATGCTCCTTGTGAATTTATAGTACACAAACTACTTCTGAAATTTGGATTCATGACCTTCATTCAGGTCACAATGGAGAAACATTTTCTCTTCGATTTGACGTGTGACAGATTTCATACCAGAATTTTTCCCACCGTGTTAAAAGTTTTGGCTAAAGATTTTCATTATTTCTATTTATCGTGTGAAAGTGCACTATTTTCACTACTTTGTTTCTATTAAGTATGCTATTTTTTCTACTTTATTTCTATTAGATATATTCATCCATAGTACAACTAACATTATTGTTTGTTTTTGTTGTGTACAGTACAATGACAACAAGTAGATCTCAGACCCAACACGTTAGAGGAGCTATGCCATATCCTAGTGAGCCGCAAGAGCAAATAGGTGAAAGACCATTGGTGATGCCTCAACCTCCATCGAATTGTCCACCTACTAATGCTACTACTACACCATTTATCCCTCCATTGTCAGGTAATAGTGAACAATAAGAACATGATGCAAGTAAGACAAACTAATATTACACAACTGATTTTGTGGTTAGTTTTGGTTGGATATAAAAAAAGACGACTTACTGAATTCTCGTACCTAAATTAACTAATTTTTATCTACACGTCTATATATAACAAGATTACTAATTTTTATCTTCGCCTACTTGACACTTAGATCCTAGTTCTGATCAAGTAGAGGAGGAGCAAAGAAGAGTTCGTGGCCCCACGTTAATGCATAGCGGGTGGAATTTTAAACATCGAGGTGAATGGGCATGGACAACCCATTGAGAAGTCAACATCTATACTCTCTTCAAATTTGGGGGTTTTAGCACGCAATGGACAATTAGCACCATTGACATTCCTTGATTGGAGACATGTTTCGAAAGAAGCGAAGAATGGAATTTGGACTCATATCACGGTATTATCTACTATTATATAAAGCTATGGGTTGCCAATTTCTCAATTTCTCATAATACCCTCACTTCATTAAACATGAAGATAGATATATGGGTAATTTTATACATACTCGTGGAGGTAGTTTTATAAAAAATACAATCATAAATAGGTCTTTCTTTTATGTAACCATAATTTGCATAGACCTTATGTAACCATAATTTGCATAGACATTTGATTTTCATTTATTCAATCTAAAATAACATTGGTTGATTATATTTTGGTTTCGAATTTGTGGTTTAGTTATCTAACATGTCATTTATACAGGACAATACAAATTCCATGAATGAGACGAGAAAATTCCTTGTGGAGTCCGTCGGAAAAAAGTGGAAGGAGTGGAAGGCCACAGCAAAGAGTGAGGGTTATAGTAAATATATGACTAATGAGGAATGCTTCGTGCATTGTCTCCCAAGGGTCGAGGAAGATCAATGGAAAATGCTCGTCTATCATTGGAACTCGACTGAAGCAGAGGTATATTTTAGCAATATTGTTAAATGATTCTATCTTCGATTAGGTGTTTTATAACTTTGAGCATGAGATCCATATAGTGATTGTACATGTGTATATGTATGCACTCGTGGATGCCCGTGTCTAAAGGCATGTGTATATGGCAGTGTTTGACACTGTCACATGATATATGTCAATTGTGTTTTCCATGTATTAGGCAACAAGTGCGAAGAACAAAGTCATCCGTGCACGTTTGGCAACGCCACACACACCTGGTAGGACTAGTTATGCTCAAGTTAAAAACAAGGTAAAAGCTTGATACTTGTAATGATTACTGCGTTCTTTTTTCATTACGAACAAATTAAGTGAAATGATATGATATCTTGACACTTAAAATGTTGTGCACGTAGATTGCTAAAAGAAATTGACATCAACCAACTCTTCAGATGGTATACAAGGAGACAAATATAACCAAGGATAAGGTCCAGTTAATGAAGAAGTTGCTCAATTAATTGTATGTATATTTTGGATTTTAATGACAATTTAAACAACTTGATTTTTGTTTATGTGTCTATTATCTTTTGAGAAAACATTATTTTTCATTTGAAAATGGATTTGGGTGTTAGTCAAGTGTTAGTTATCAAATTATATTTGTTGGAATGGTATTCATTATGATAACTTGATTTGATTTTTTCAGCAAGAGATGGACGAACTAGAATCGCAACATCCAGAGATTACGGATGCCATTGTTGCACGAGATGACATATTTGGACGAATTATGGGACCTAAAAGGCATGGTCGTGTGCGAACGTTCGGTCTTGGTGTCACACCATGTATGGTCTTTGGTTGATCATATATGATGTCCAAGGATCAGAGGAGGGATATTGATATGCGACATCAACAAGAGTTAGAGAGGATGCGACATGAGATGGAGGCTGAAAATGAGCGGGTGCGGCGTGAGATAGAGGCTAAAAATGATCAGGTGCAGCATGAGATGGAGGCAAATTATGAAAGGAATCTAACCAAAATGAAAGAGCATATGGAAGCTCAAATTCAAGAAAAAATATCTTCTATGGAATCTCGGATGGAAGTTCTGGAGGCTCATATGTGTGCGAAGGGTAGTTTTACGCAATCCCCACGAGATGTGTCTTCAAGCAGTGAACAGGTCAATGATTATTAATTATAGATTTATATGAGTACGGTCGGCTAATTTTCATGCATTACATCTAACATTTTTTTATATTCCTATAGGTTCCTAACGGAGCCAATCTTAATCCTTTAGCATCATTGCAACCAATGATGCAATTCCGGTCAGAGGTTCAATCGCAGCGACAATTCCAACCGCTAAGGAAAACACCGCCACAAATCATATCACGATCCCAACTTCAAAACTATTGCCAGGTTAGTCTATTTTATTAAGAAGATATTTCTTTCTCCCTTTTTACATAAGTTATTCTTGTTTCACTCTACTCGAATATTTCCATAGTAACAGAAAAAATTGTACAACTATTTTCCTAATTTACAGGGTTGACTAGGCTTATACTTAAACATAAATATGAATTTCAAACAGAGACTCGAAAAAGAGTGAACAAAAGCACATATTATGGTTGGTGCTCGGGGTAGAATCTTCGACTCTCATCTATTAGGATGCATGGTAATATCTTCTGAAATAAGTGTTACAAGTTTAATTTGGCTGTTAATTACTCCTGTGGTTGTTGTGATTATCTTAGATGACTTGTTGAAACCATATAGTGATGGTGGTGGTGATAATAATATAAATTACCAGATTGGATAATGATCCACCTAAAGTTGAATTCTTGAGACAACCCATATGTGGTTGTTCCTCACCATTCCATCGGTGGCACCGAATCCTTCGCCAAGAAGTCCCGACATCCATATATGATTTAGTGATGTTTCCTGCATGATGCCATAAATAGGTAATTAAGTATACAACTCCTGTATATGTAGATGGTGAATGAACTTTTTTCACCTCAAGGAGGTTGAGGATGCTCTCTAGTGCCTCAGTTTTTTCACGACCAACTTCATAGGAACGAATAACAACCATCTGTCTGTATCCAAAACCTTCTTCGATGATGAGACCATGACGGAAAAGTTCAACAAACTGCTTCTTTGTGGGAATATTTTGACGAACATGTTCTTCGGTGGCATGCCCATTTATAGAAGGAGTAACAAAAGTGGTTTCCACCACTTGTTTATGTATTAATAAATCAACATGTGTAATGGACATGCTGGATGTTCCATTGACTTTGATATTATTCAGTTTGGGCTTATTTAAATTTGGCTCATGCCCATCTCTGCTGGAAGAGCATCTGATGATGGTATAACGATAGCTGTCCAAATAGGGGTGGGAAAAGGCCATTATTATGTTGTTTATCTAAGGTGGATAGAGATAGAGAGAATATGGAAATGAGCGTAGGTAGTTGAACTGATTTTATAGGTGGCATTTGGGCGGAGTCTGAATGATAGTTTGTGTTGTCGAGGAAAAAAGGAGGGACTTTCTATGTAATTGATAATACGTCAATGGCATATATAATTCCTCCTAATAGCATTGCTAAACTTCTTCACATTGAGAATAGGCACCTGATCATTATGTAATGTTGTGCCAACTTGATTCTCTTCCTTTGTACCACTAGCAAAAGGCGTTGAGATTTGTAGCAGCATTTGCCCATCGTTGCAATGTGTGGCATACTGAAAAACACCAGACATTTGAAGAACCAAAACGGAATATCATATGAATTTAATTTGCAAATCTTAATAAACATAGATAATGAGACATAAATGATGAGAATCAATACTGATAATTGGATGGCATGGGCATAAATGATGAGAATCAGTACTGATAATTGTAAAGTTATTCCTGTTGTTCACTCAAAAACTAAATCCCGTATTTATTAAAAAACTCCGAATTGAACTTCCCCTAATCTCATCCTTTCCTGATATATTGCGGTTGCACAGTGATCAAGTTGGTCGCGAATACCTTGTGTTATCCAATTTTTTTAAGCTACAATTTAGCATGAAAGAAATGACAAAATCTTATATTTCTAAAGTCATATTGTCTTGTGATCCCACCCTCGACAATTGCATAACCGTGTCTATTTATGGTGATAGGCTTCATTTGGCATATTGTAGAGTAGGACATGATAACAAGTGGAGTGCTCTGTTCATGCGTTAAGAAATTATTAGGATCACAGTACTCTTAATCTCAACCAACCTTCTAAAATTTTTATTGAAGTATCTACTACCCCAAGAACCTCCTGCCTCGCATAACTTGTGCCCACTCGAAGATTAAGGGCCTGTGTAGTTTGCAACTATAATTCTGTTTTCTGTGTTTAAATACAATTCTGATAAAAAAATTCGTTTGGGAACCTGTTTTTAAACACAGAATTATAATATTTCTGTGTTATAATCAAGTTTTTCAGAAAACAGGTTTAGGGTGTTTTATAACTTCTGTTTTTTATTTTTCAACTCAAATATATTCATTCTTAATATTTTAATGTAGTTATACCTTAATATATAATATATATACATAATACATTAATTTATGTACAATTCTTATAAATAAAAAATATATATGTACATGTATGCAAAATTACGTACGGAATAATATAAAGTTAAATAATATTGTCAATAGATACATGATACTTATATATAGTTTTATACATGTATTATTATTGTATGGAATAATATAAAATATACATAAAGTACATATGTATTAAAAAATATTATCAATTCGTGTATGTATGTAATTTTATAGTGAATTATACATGCAATATCATTATATATATAAATATATATATATATATAAATATATATATATATATATATATATATATATATATATATATATATATATATATATATATATATATATATATATATAATGATATTAAATATACCTAAAAATACATGATATTAAACTCCTTAATTTATCTCATTAAATATACCTAAAAATACATGATATTAAATGTATATAATTTATGATGTATGTATGTATGTATACATTCATGTCTCATATATGTATGAAAGTTTTATGTATGTTTATATACACACACACACACGTATGATATAAAAATACATGTTTGCCAATTTTTTTAAATTTTTAAAAAACTGTATTTAAAAACAAGTTACCAAACGCACACTAATAATTATAAGCAGAAAAAATTGAATTTTAAAACTGTATTTAAAAACAGCGTTTAAATTGAGTTTTCTGAATAGAGAACCAAACGGATCCTAAGAGTACCTGAGTGCATCTCAAATTTTGTGTCAGTTTTTACTAACAGTACTCTTGAAACCGTGTGTGTTTATACCTTCATATATTTTAATTCTAAAGCAAAGAGAAATAATTTAAAGCATAATGAGACTTGTTATATTATGGGGTATTTTATTTTAAAACTCCCCTTAAATGAGTGGTCACACCATGAGTGGAGTTAAGAGTACCCATATGGATCCTGTAGTCCTAACATATGTTACCTACTTTTGACTACATAGGGGGGATATTTAATCTCAGTGCACAAAAGCTAGTGGGTTGTGAAATTGTTTTGGTAGTGATGGTGCAAAAAAAAAACTTATAAGTCGAGAGGTTAAATAAAGTAGTGAAAATAAATAAGGGTCAGATACAATTTTTGCCCATATTTTAGGAAGTTGTCATGGCACTGCCTTGCCTGATATATCAAAATTAGATAATATCAAATTACCAATGCTAGTATTACGCATCAAAAGTGTACCATAAAATAGAAGTACAAAAAATAAAAATTGCAGAGAAACAAGTCAGCTACAGTAGTCCATAAGGACAAGTCAATGCAACTAGCATTAAAAGTTCCACGTGAAGTTTTCAACGTTAAAATTTATTCGAAATGAATGCTTATGTAGTGTTAAATTCAATAAAAACACGTAGAAAGAAAATAAATAAAAGACATTTACAAAATAATATTAATTAGTCATTGGGAAATGGAATCGTTGGTACTGAGATCTCATTCATCCTTCCGCCATATGGTGCCATTTGTATATACGCCACCCCATCTTCTAGCTTCAAGAATCTCTCCCATATTCCTTCAAGGCCCTCTACCAAGATTTAATGGGCGCGTTCTTGTTTAACAAAATATCAAGAGATTCCCCATATGGGAAATTTGCATTGTATGCAAAAAACAATGCATATTTTGCCCAACTCATTTCCCTACAATCTTCTCTTACCAAACCCAAGGAAAGCATTTTTGTATTATTAAAAACAGTCTACTAGTTCCTCCTACAAATAATGCTTGGGATGCGATTTGTACTATTCTCTTACCGCCTTGGGCCGTGGAAAATAATTTCACCCTTATGTGTAGGTCTCTATCTATAATGGGTGCAATTGATTGTCATTTGTGAACTAAACTAGTGTCATTTTGTTCCAGCGTCCTCTGGACCACGAACACATTCACAGTTTTAGAGGATTTTAATAGCTTTAACTAATCTAAAACAACATAGTATAAAGGTTGGACTGCTGGCACCTGGAACCATGTACATGGTTTGGTATATTTAAGTTAAGTATATTAAAAATCATACTATGCATAATAATGTTCAATACATAATCCATTTATTCAAAGAATTCCAAGTGTTTATACCGAATTTCCCGAACCATACCTAAAAGTCATTCATGTTATTTGGGTGACAAGTGATGGAATGCATTGTAAACAACAATCAATTATGTAGGTAGAGTATTATACATGTCCAAAAAAGCTGGTAAAGATCAACTAAGTACAACGAATACAAATTAATTGCATCGCTTTGTTACATACAATGTTATTTCATGTTATGCATAGAGTATTATACATGTTATGCAAACTAAATGATGATTTTGTACTTGTCTAATTGAGCCATATTAATATGGCTCAACTAAACAGGTACAAAATCATCGTTTAGTACGCATAACATTGTCTAATGGTTTATAATGAATCATCATTTAGATGCATGCCATTGTCTAAACAAATATATATAAGTACCTATTACTAATTAAGGCTATATATAATGTAAATAATCATATAATTTATGTATTAGTAGTTATTGTTCCATATTATTTGATTATATTTTTAATATAAATTTGATTTAAGATTGTTATTTAAATTTTAATTAGTTATTTGTTCCCTATTTTTATACTTTCATTGTCAATGTAAATTAATCTATGTCCATTTAACTTATGTTAACATGATGTACAATTAGTATGTGTTTTGTGTATAATTTCAATTGTTACTCTATCTCTCCATATAATATTAAAAATTTGAAAATAGATTTATTGATCAAGTGTTTTTTTTCTCTCTCTTATTCCAAGATCACGTGACATCAAAGAAGGCAAAGAAACACAAGTAGTATAGATGATAAATTTGTAATGTAAATCCTAATATTTTTAACTTTGATTTATTCATCGTTGACACTTTGTTTTCTTCATTTTTATAGGTTTTTGTTGAATTTTATCATGCTCATGGAAAAGGTGTCTTCAAGGATGTTAGACTTATATTTAGTGTTAGGCTGGGGGTAGAATGTTAGTATATGGATATTGTGTTTTGATCTTTAGATGATTCGACGTTTTGGACTTATGCTTAATATTGTTAGGTTATTAGTGGATAATGTTTTACTATTTTTGATGCTATAGACGTTGATATTTTTTTTTTTGGATAATGGTATATAAAGGGTGGTTTCTTGATATAAATAGTTCAAATTATGTTGTTTTGATAATTTGGTGTCATCATAACATGCTTAATATTTGTGAATAGACAAATACAATTTACGATGCTTTTAATTTAATGTGGGAATTAGAGATATGGTTAAGCAGGTAACCGACATTTTTAAACCGTCGGTACAATTGCCAGGATATAAATTGCGAACGTTTTTAATTTAACGTGGGATTTAGGGTTATGGCTAAGAAGGTTACCGACATTTATTAAACGTCGGTACAAACATCGGGATTGATATTACCGAGGTTTCTAAAACAAGTTGTTAATTTTTTACTGCGGTAATGCCGACGTTTAATAAAAAACATTGGGATATTTTCATATTTTACCGACGTTTTTAAAACGTCGTCTAATCCTAAAATTCTTGTAGTGGTGAGAGTTATAGAGATATTGATTGGTGTTAAATTATTCAATGGTGTGATCTTAGTGTTGCTAGTGATGTAGAGGGACAGGTTCTTATAATGGTTCTTTTCGGTGTGCTCACTGTGTGAAGGTAAAATGGGGTAGCCTTTATTGAAAAGGAGATATGGAATTCTTGGTAGACCCCTTCATGTTTTATTTATGTGTCATGACTAGAAAACATCAAGTTTACATAGACATGAAACTTTTTAGTGAACCCACTTAGAGTAATGAGTTAAGCACTAAGAAGCTAATGAGTTGATGCTTCCTTCAGGTTGTTTCTGTGAAGTTCAGGTGACAAACTAAGCATTGAAGCATTTTGTGGGGTAAGTTCTATGGTTTTCATAGTGGATACCAAGGTTGAGTCTTTGATGAAAATTATGGGTAGCTACCAACCAGGATTGAACTTTCAACTTATTGATCTTCTACATTTACTCGGGATACATTGAGTTATCTTTGAGATTTTCAATAAATGGGACCTTTGTAAACCCATTCGGGCGCAGGTCATTATTAGCATGTGTTGTTTATAGGTAAGGAGCAATGTTAATACTGGTGAACATATTCTAACCTCCATCTCCTTAAGGGATGATGCCTCTACTAGAAAAATACCTTTTATGACGGTTTTAAAATTCCATTTTATGACCGTTTTAATTAAATTGTCATAAAAAATATGATTATTTCACAATTATGACCCTTTTTCATTTAAACAAATAGTTATGACCCGTGTATATTTATTGAGACATATTAATAAGATATGTTATGATAGTAATATTTTAACTGTCATATAATATATTTATGTTTTATGACTGTTTTATATACATGGTAATATTAAATATAATTTTATAAAATTAATATTTTTTTAATAATTTACGACCCATTTTAAGAAAAAAATATCAATAGGGAGAAGCATTTTGGAGGGAAAGAAGCGAATGATTCTCCAATTTGGGAGATACCCACTTCTCCCCAACACGATAATCATGGAGTCTTCCCTTATCCCACAACAGCTGCATCCCACATCCCAACCTTCTTCCACCCGAATCCACCCTTCTTCTACCCGCATCCCACCCCTCATCTCTACCTGCATCTCACCCTGCATCCCACCCTCTTCTTCAACCCGCACACCCTTTGTATAGTTGTCTCCACCCACGTCAGCTTGAAGAATTTGTTTTACCCTTTTTCTGTCTCGAGAATCAATTAAATACAGAACTAGGTAGGTTTTGTTGTATTTAGTGTTGTTACAATTATGTTTTTCTTGAACTTTAATAATTTAAATTGCATTACAATACCTAACAGAATTTATCATATTATGTGGTTGAATTGTTAGTTGTTTTGGGTCGCGGGAGTGCTCGTTGTCACAAATTGATTGAGGACTCATGGTGGTCGAATTAATTGTTTTTCTTTATTGAGTTAATTATGAATTCTCACCTGTAACTCATATTTATTTGTAGGTAACAATATACAGTGCCATTTTCTACTTTCCAATAGCCTCGCGTGAGGCCTGCCGATGTATAGTTTCATTCTACAATGTGACACAAGTAACTTTATAATATACTAGTGTTCGGATTTTTGTAAAAATAATATACTTCTACCGGATGACATTATATAACTTAATGATATACATTTAGAATAGTTTGGACCCTTTCAAAGTAGTAAAATTTCCATATACTTTGTATTTAGATTTTTTATATAATGTGATTCTATAATTTTCAATTTTTTACACTGAAATTGTAAATTACAAAAAGTCTTGCCAAAAAAAGAATCAACATTAAATTTATATATAAATAATTCATCAATGTACTAATAGTGAGGCAATTAAAAAAATACCAAATTAATCTCTAGATACAAATTAATTTTAAGGAGGAATAGAGTATGACATTAATCATAAAAAATTTCAATGCATACAATTCTATAATTGGACTTGAATGACGATGAGTGTTGTTTCAAAATATATAATGACAAAATTTAAAAATAATAATATAAAAGTAAACGTACACCAAACATCTCAAACACGACTATTTTTTTCTCACTATCTCTATGGGGCATGCGGGGGATTCGTTGTAATATGTTAATTTATCATCATCTAGTCCACAACTTAACTTGCAACTCATGAAGGAGATAAAAAACTTTATACATCTTAACTGTTAATAGATTAGTTTTTAAGGGTAAATTTGCGAATATTAAAACATATGAGCTATTATCTCGATTGAGTTAAAGGTCTTCAACTATCAGGAAAGTTAATTTCAAGACATCTACACATGGGTTATTCATGTACTTTGTATGTCATACTTGTTCTTTAGAACTTTGGATGTCCGAACTAATTTTGGCATGTTTTCTATATTTCATACTTTATCGAATGAATTTGACTTGCTTGATAATACGAACTTCACTAACATGTTTTTAAAAGAATTTGGCCGCATAATCGATTCCACAAATTCTTATTTAGTATATTTTTTTTAAATCTAAACACAAACACAATCAAGTACTTTATTTTACTAAGAAAATTTTAATCTCTTCATCACCGTCTCTCTCCTTTGGGTCCAATGGTCCTGCAACATGCAACAACCAAGCACAATGAAGAATTAGCATATAAATTTGCAACAATATTGTTCAATATTGTTTTCTAAACTAAAAAGTGCAGTTCAATTATATGCTCAAAACACATGTAAAGGTTATTGTGCTTTTTAGCAAATAGTCCTTTCTTTTCCTTTTTTGATTGTTTAAAATGTGTAATTGTTTATGTGTTGTCCAAACCACGCATCAAAGAATTAGCTGAGATAAAAAAAAATTATAGACGAAAAGAAAAATATTTGCATTGTGAATTGAAGAATGAGAACGAAATATAAAATGTCCATTCTTACCATTCCGAGGTTTTCCTATTGGTGGCTTGAGGATGGCATTGACCTCGCTGATTTTTGGTCGATGGTGGCTTGAGGTAGAGGTTCTCATAATGATCCCAACCGGTGGCACCAACATACCCCATGTTATTTGAGATAAGACCCTTTAACCTATAAAATACCCCATGTTATTTGAAATTAAAAGAAGATTAAAGTCATGTATAAGATGAAACATTAAACATAGTTAAATATTATAAAGGTATAACAAAGTGTAAAAAGAATGTTGATTGCGTTAAAAAAGAAGATTTTTTAAAAGATGAAATGTTTGAACCTGAGTAATTATTGGTGTTAACACAATCCATGTAAAACTAATCATTTTAATTCAATACAGGTTTTAAACTAAGAAATTAAGTCCCCATGTTTCAAAGTTAAGGCCGATAGCGCGACGATATGAAGAGTGTGACTGTGTGATAATTCATTAAATTTGTAATTTTCTAATTTGGCTCACTTATTTTATTAGAGTCTATTTTTAAACCAAATAAATTCAGCCTCTAAACATGCATCTACGGTCCGTGTGTCAAACCATAAACAAATAAAGCATGCGACACAACAAATATGCTGAGACACGGATTTCAGGAAAAAAACCCGTTTCGGGTAAAACCTTTATTTCACTATGAATCTATAAATCGCAACTTACAATTACATAGAAAAATTTTCAATGGATCAATGGGAAGCCAACCCATGAAGACTCGCAGTGTTGAACTCAGCAAGATAATACACGCAGCATCCTCCAAGGACTCGCAGTCCTATCTTCAACAAAGAATCTTCACATAGAAAGATCCTCAATGACACGCAACCATACGATGTAGAGACGCACTCCACAAAAGATGAACAAAGGAAAAGATATGTTCTTGAACACCAAAACAATTCACTAAAGCAAGATGGGAGTTTTGTGAATTGTAAATCAAAAAAGGGATTAAACCCCTAAAAGAAGAAGACTAAAGATTACTGCTTTGGCAGTGTTTCTGTTCTGGAAACTGTATGGACTTCTTAATGAAAACGTTACCATTTAATGAGTATTTATACAAAAATGCACCGCCTCGAAATTCGAGCTTGTTCGAACGAGAAGCATATGTCGCTCGAACGAAGTACACATGTCGTTCAAACGACATCGCGCGACTTCTAATCTCATTCGAACGAGATGCTAATCTCGTGCGAACGACCTGGGCGTCAAAATCGAGGTCCGCTTCAAAACTTAGAAAAAAATACTCATTCTCAAATTTTGACGAAAAAGTCTTCTCCAACACTTAGAAAATATTTTGTAAAAATATCCCAAAAGCTCTAAGTGAAAAGTAAAGGTATTTAAAACATAACCTTACCAAAGTAAACTTCGCGGAGCCTTGAATGATGAAGAACTTGATTAATTCGGATCCATATTTGATGTAGACTTCTCTTGAATGCTCTTCAACGGTGTATCGGTATATGACATAACAAATGGAAAACGGACCTATGAAAATATGTCCTTACAAATCTCCCCCTATGTTTATGCCGGTACGTACATAAAAAATCCGAATTATCAAAAATCAAAATGCCTATACAAATCTACCCTCCCATAAATAAATTTGCAAGACTTCAAAACTGTTCTTCAATCATCTTCGTCAAATCTCAAAACTATTCTCATCAGGGTGTGCAACATCATGATTTTCAATCTTTGTACCTACACACCTGAGATAAAGCAAAAACCTTCGTGATGCATCGAGTTTGAAATGATATAAGAATAAAGCATTAATAAATCAAATCTCCCCCATTATGCAAAAACTCCCCCATAGCATGATAATTATTTCTCCCCCTTTTTATGATGTACCCAAATAGACAAATAAGAAGAAAAAAAATCAAAACATGGTGTGTCACGAAAAAATGCATAGCAAACAAAGATCAAGCTACGCGCATGCAAAGGTATATCGCAAAAACATCCACAAACTATTTTTGAGTTTTCAAATTTTTATACAAAAATAGGATACAAAAAAAATCACACCATGGATTTAAACTCAAACAACCAAGTCATAAAAATGGAATGTATGGGTGTGAACACATTCGATAGGTAAATAAACTTAATCAATCATATGTGCACGATGCATACGTGTACCCCTAACGAATGAACATTAAAAAAATCCTTATGTGTAAAAATTAGTTGAATTTAAATGACATCGTC
The DNA here is from genome assembly GCA_949130495.1 of Sambucus nigra. NCBI lineage: Eukaryota > Viridiplantae > Streptophyta > Magnoliopsida > Dipsacales > Adoxaceae > Sambucus > Sambucus nigra. The sequence goes on along the minus strand of OX422208.1, from coordinate 678,102,255 downwards.
TTATACAAATCAACAAATCAAAGTCAAATGATTTCCACACCAATAACGTCCAAAACTATTTAGCGCATTTTCAAGACTTTTAAGGACATGCAAACCCATTACAGATTCTCCAACCAAACTCCCTCATATATATTTTCTTTTAGAGGTAATCTAAATTCTCAAACTTTGGAGAATTGGTGCAAAAACCTAAATGGCCCATATTTGGCATGAATGTCTTTTTATTGCCGTAAAATTTCTTAGGGCTCTTTTAAACCTCTTTGGACCCCGGATAATAAAATTTATCCATTTTTAAGTCCAATTTAACGGTGTCTTAGTATTCGCAAAGGCAAAATGAACCTTTCGTAACCCTTCCCCGTATTTAAATAAAGCACACAAACTCACAAAATGGTTCTTATATGCACAATGTCCTTATCAAAATTTATCGCACTTGGTTCATTTTAAGGATAATATTGAAGTGTAAACACCCAATTAACATGTGATAAGACAAGCACAATAATCAAACAAATTCGTGCATGTGTGCAATAAAGGAAACATGAGTCAAACATGTAGGAAGTAACACTTGATTACATCTTAATGTCTCCAAACATTATAAAGCACAAGGATGAATTGACCTATTGTCTCAAAACACTATCAAATAGTCACATGAAAAAAATGGAATGATGTTGTGACTCGATCGTCCTAAGTCTTCATCCATAATCGGTGCAAACAAAATACAAAAATCTTTATGGATTTTTCTAAAAAAATTATCAAAATAAAATCTTTTTGTATTTTTCAAAAAAAAAATTAAAAACAAAAATTTATACAAAAAATGATACATACTAGCAATAGGAAAATAATTACATCATGAAAATCAAGCTATTCTAGTAAAACCTCAATCGTTAGGTGTGGAGGGGTTTTCCAAAGGTGGTGCCAACTTATGAAAAACCTTTATCAGAAGTTTTGACTAAAAACCTAACTTGCTCACCTAAATGTGCAAACTCTCTCATGTAGTCTCTGGGAGAATGTAAAGAATCATGTGTGGGTGGTGTACCAGAAACACATGTAAAAGCAAAACGTGACACGTAACTCAACTTAAAACAAAATTCCTTAAGGTGACCTCTCCTCTTGCAATGTGAGCAAACATAAATAGGCCTAGTAACATCTCTCTCAAAAACTCTAGGACGCGCTCTCCTAATAGGTATGGGATTCCTAGGTGGGTTAGGGTGAGACTCACATGAATCTGACACTAAAGTGGGAACCGGCTCGGGTGCTAATTGGGAAGTAGAAGCACCGTCATGACTTATTCCTAACTTTTCACCTTTATCCTTAAGAACCACCTTTTCAACATTCTTAGGTGCGTTCTCAAAAATAACTTTGACCTCCCTGGCACGTTCAAGATCACTCTTGAGTTGGGATACATGTGTCGTCAGACTAGACAACGTGTTGGTTAAATCACACTTCTCCTTTCTTAAAACCTCCTTCTCTCTCTCCAAATCTGAAACTCAACGACCTAAATCTCGATTATACTTCTTAGTTTTCAAGGTCTCGGTGTACAAATCCCTAAAATCTTTTTGGATCTCACTTTCATTTCCACTTTCTTCCTCGCTCTCATCCTTACTCGAAGAACACAAATCACTATCATCGCTCTCGTGTGCACTCTCGTGAGACAAAGTGGGTGTTCTCACACGACTAGAAAAAGCGACAACCATCCCATGTGCTAAACCTTTATCGGAGTCAGCTCCCTCATCACCCTCACTATCACTAAGTGTGGCAGGCATGGCTACTTTCTTCCCTTTCTTTCTAAGCCATGTTGGACACTCAAACGACTTATGTCCCTTACCCCCACATTCAAAACAAGTCACGTTCTCAAGATCTTCCTCACACTCCTGATCTGAGTCATTCTCTTTTTCTCTCTCGCCTCTTTCTTTGACCTTTCTTTTCTTTTTATTTTTCTCAAAACATTTCCTTTTACTGGAAGAATTATTTTTGTTCATATTGAGAAATTTTTTAAAATTTTTCGCAAACAAGGCCATATTATTAAAATCAAAGTCTCCCTCAGAATCGGACTCACAAAATTTTTCTTTCTTTTTCTTACAATGAGTCTTTAAAGCAATGTCATTATCCTTAGCCTTAATGGTCTTGGGAAAGATGTCAATCTTATAGGTTTGAAGATATCCTACAAGATCTTTCAACTTAAGTGATTTCAAATTTCCTAAAGAGTTCAAAACAGTGACATTAGGAATAAAGCGTTTTGGGAGAGATTTCAAAATCTTTTTAACGAAACGCGTGTTATGTAATACCCCGTAATTTTATTGATTTTTATTTAATGGATTAATCTAATTAAATGAGAATTTATTTGGAAATTAATCCGTAATTAAATACTAGCGAGATGTGAGTTGGTATTTGAGTATGATGTTAAAATAAAATATTACTGAGAATATATGGTTACATATGAGTATTGAAAATATTGAATTTGTCGCGAGGAAGAAATACGATAATTTGGGAAATTTAGTTGAGACGCGTGTGTCAGTCGCGTCAAGAATAAATTTAATTAGATTAAAAAGAAAATTATATTTTTATGAACCGAATGGTCATTTTGAATGTGCCAATGTGTTCAGAAGGGTCGAGATAGTCAGAAAACACTAGCCCCGGGGGGGGGGGGTTGTTTGGGTCCCGTGGCATTTTTAGGCCAAACCGGCAACCTAGAAGGGTATTTTCGAAATTTAAAAAATTTAGGAATTAAAACCCACGAATTTTAGAGTTAAATTAGATATTATTAGAGAGGCCACTAAGTCCATTACCAGCCAAAAACAAAACAGTGGGCTACGGGCGTTTTTGAGAGAAGTTAGAGACAGGTTAAAAGAGGTTCCAAACCAAACCATCTACCATCACCATTATTTTGGAAGGAATTGTGGCCAGAAAGAGGAGAGAATCACCCTATAATCACCGATAACAAATCTGAAGAACAAACCTAAGGAAAGTGATTTGATGTTATTAGTTTCAATGAATATTTCCTCCATGTTTAGTGTAGAAACTTTATATTGTTTGAATGTTTTGATGAAAACCCATTGTATTTGTCATGGAACTCATAAATTTGGATAGGGATTTCATGTAGAATGTTTATGGATGAAATTAGTACTCAAAAACTTAACTTTGATGATTTAAAAACAGATTAATGATGAGTATTTAAGTGAAATAAAATTATGTGTTCATGTTCATAGGGTTTGGGGCAAGATTTGGGAATTTATGTTGATTAATAAGATTTGACCCAAAAAACATGTTAAGAAATGACTTAGGATGACCTGGAGTAGGTTAGCAACACAAGAATGTAATTAGTACGAACTTAGGATGGATTTGGAGAAAGGAATTTGGTGAAAAAAGAAGTTGGGAAAATTCTGGGCGTTTTCTGCAATCTCGTTAGAAGACCAACCCAGGTCGTTTGAACGACCTCGTTCGAACGAGCTTCTAACGATATTCCAGTGTCCCTTCTAACGAGTTCGTTCGAATCCATTCGTTCGAACAACCTCGTTCGAACGAGATTTCAAACGAGTTGACAGAATTACCTTTTACGGCCGATTTTTGTTTTGAACTTCACATAGGTTTGTTTATGAGTATTATTTTGGTTAAAGTTTAATAATTTCGTCCCTAGAGAATTAATGTTGGGAACTTATGAATACTTAGACTTGAGGAAGACCAGTAGGTATGTTTGTGTGATTGGAGTATAATTACGATTAAATTTGGAGAATTATATAAAAGACTTAGTAGCCTTATGAGTTAGGTTTTAAGTATTTGGAGCTACGACGTGAGAAGTGTCGGCAGTCTATATTGTGTATTATCCGGAAACTTGTAAACGTACAAAAATTAAATGACGGTATAGCGATGTAAAATATACCTCTATTATTATTATAAGTTATCTAAGATATGTGAATGCTTGGTATATGGACTTATAAGTGTATAACATACCTACCATACTTGCTATCATGGGAGGTCGTTTTTCGATCAGGGCCATCTAATGTTTGTGGGCCTACGGGAGGCATTTAGATTGGTACCTCAAGGATATAAGTCAGAGAATGACTTATTGGTGAGTTAATAAGTTTTCTGACCATGGGAGTGTAGGTATGTGCATGACCCATGGGATGTGAACTATGTCCGCCTCCATTATGTGTGATTGTTACTTATCGAAACGGTTCCTGAGAGATTCGAAATACGTGGCCCTTATGTACGTGATGTACCGGGACTTGATAGTAGAGTATGTGTGCAACGCAGCTTAGCCTAGGGGTTCCATTATTATATATTTACGATGAGACTAAATACTGATAATTGAAATGGACTGCTTATATAAGTGTAAGTGCGAATAATTTGTTTCATTTTTGTAGAGTTAAAAATGGAAACTTCTTAGTAATTATTATAACTAGTTCTGAGAAACACACAGTATGACTCTTAGCTTATATTAAGATATCGGGAATTGAATTCTAAACGAAAAAGTAAAATTAGGTTATGGATTGGACTAACTAGATAGTGGAATAACTAGAACGGGTACGCGTACGATAGGCGTGCACAATTAATTGAGAGGTGAGGAACTCATGTGAGAGAACACACTATCATGTATTTTATATTCACTATTTAATGACATTAAACACTTGCTGTATTTTAAACTATTTCCACAATCGGGCTCTGACCCGTTTGCTTTCAAATCTATTTTTTTTTTGTAAAAACCTTTTACCACAAGGACACCAAGCTTAAAAGTTCCATTCCAGTGATGTGATGTAGCTGCTGTGGAAGTTACAGGACCTTGATTATAGACGCCTCCACTTTCTACCTTGATTCCATTTCAGACTTATTTATCTGTAGGGCATGTCGCCCCTTTTTTCTTAAAGACAGTTTATTTATTCAGTTTTATTTCAGTTTTGGATGTAATTAATTAGTGATTCTGACTTTATATTCGGTTTTATTCAGTATTCGGATTATTCTAAGGAGTATTTCTCCAGATTCATTTTATTCCATTGATTATTCTATTGTGAATGTGATGTGGTTGTGGCATTAACATTTCTTAATTTAAATTGGTTGTATGTTAATCTAATTTAATTAAAATTGACAGCTCACTTTTTAAATATTAGGTGGCTAGAAATTGTTAAAATGCTTTTCGACAGTGATGCTATGAACTGAACCAACTTGACATTTTGTATTAATTTGAATAAAGGAGTAGCTACCCGGTGTTTAATTAGTCGGGGTGTCACAGGTGGTATCAGAGCATCAGGTTCTAGTGTCCTTAGGATTTGTACGGCTTGTTATGTTTCCGCGTAGCGTTCTTTGATATAGAGCCCTATATTTTAAGATTGTTGTATTTTATTGTGTATGTTTCGCTCTTCAGCTATTTTGAGATAATAACTGTAGACTTATACGACTTCTCTTTCAATTCAGATGCCTCCACGACGTGCACAGCGAGTTCCCATGGATGCTCAGGGCACCATAAATGCCGCCGAGGTTGCCGTTATTGTGGCCCAAGAGGTAAATTCCGCTCTAGCAGTTGTGCAACAGGCACCGCCTCATGCCTCGGTAGTAGCACCAGTAAAGGCTCATGCATTGCCGTCTGCTTGGGAACGTGTTCGTGATGCTTTTCAGAAAGCACACCCTCCAGAGTTTGTAGGTAGCTCCGACGTCGTTATGTCAAGTCAGTGGAAGAAGGACATCCAAAGACACTTGAGGATGTATGAGTGTCCAAAGACACTTGAGGATTTATTTGAGTGAGCCAAATTATTTATAATTGGAGACTTTAAGTTTAATTGTCCAAATTAATGTGTGTTCCATTTTGAGGTCGGATTTGGAAATGTCAGAAAGTATTTCAGATGAAAATTCTGAGTGCGCGGTTGCATCCGGATGGGTCGAGATAGTTAGAAAAGAGTACGTGGGGGTGGTAATTGGGTCTCGGGATATTTTTTAGGCATAGCAGGGCCCACACGGGGTGAGTTGGGCCTTTTTAATTAGGCCCACATGGCCAAAAACGGGATTTAATATTTCTAACCTAATTGAGAGATTAGGGAACGACAATCAACACACCTCTAAACCTAGGGTTTGAGAGGAAAGTTGGGGGAAAGCAAATCAAGAGCTAATTTGGGGGTTTTGGAGTGAAATTAAGGGACTACACCAACAGATCAGACACTACGAACAATTATAGGCAAGTGGTTAACTCTTGTGATTTCTAAATTGATGATAATCAATTCATATCATAGTATGTGTAAATCAAAATTTCGTTTTGGGTGTGTAACCAAAATTTAAATTGGGTTTTTGGAAATTGATATACCTTAATGGGATTTAGGGTGAGATTGATTGTGTTCATGATCCTAGAATCTAGAGGAATGAATCGTATGTTAAAATCAGTAAGAGTAAATGGTTAATTGCTGTTAATATGAATGAAATTCATATTGGAGATTTGAAACCCGGATAATACCCAGATCGGGAAAACGTTGGAATAAATGGATATTGATGATGAATTAAGGTCTGTGGGATGTTTAGACCCTTTTCCTATATGGAGGATATGTTATTTGTATTTGGGTAAGGGTTTAGATTGAGTATCAAAACTTTAAGTTTCGTCCATGGCTGATAGTGGGCTGGAGAGGACGAACACTGGAACGATCGATCTATCGACCCAGGGGGTTCGATGGATCGATGATCCAGAAATCTGGGCAGTTCGGCCAGTTGGTTATATAAAGGGGAATTTATTTGAAAGTTAAGTTTCATACATTAATAAGTGATAAATAATTATGAAACAAATATTTCTAGCAATTATGGGTGAAAGTAATTAGGACTAGGATGAATTTATGTGGGGCACTTTATGGATGGATTTGAGAAATTGTATTCCAAAATAGTGAGATACGAATCAAGTGGGCGAGTCCAGGTATGTTCATAATTATAGGTAAATATCATTGGGGAATTTGTGGAGATGAATGTGTGACACATTGTGGGCGAATATGTGGGTATGAAATTATGAGATGTAAGATGGACCAAGTGAGTGAGTCCGGGTATATTGGTTAAGTGACACAAAATTATTAAATTAATTATTGAGAGAGTAATTAATGTAGAGTCGGAACATAGACTCGGGAAATATTAAGTTATGGGCCAAGTGAGCCAGTCCGAGTAGGATGGTTGGGCGATGCCAAGTAATCAAATTATTTGAGGTGCTAATTAATTTAATTAGAGTCGTATTATAGACTCGGGTAGATATTAAATTAATGGGTGTAATAATTAATTTAATTATAGTCGGATTGTAGACTCGGGTAGATATTAAATTAATGGGTGTAATAATTAATTTAATTAGAGTCGGATTGTAGACTCGAGTAGATATTAAATTAATGGGTGTAATATTTAATTTAATTAGAGTCGAATTGTAGACTCGGGTAGATATTAAATTAATGGGTGTAATAATTAATTTAATTAGAGTCGGATTGTAGACTCGGGTAGATATTAAATTAATGGGTGTAATGGTTACTTTAATTAGAGTCGGATTGTAGACTCGGATAGGTATTAAATTAATACGTGTGATAATTAATTTAATTAGAGTCGGATAGTAGACTTGGGGGGTATTAAATTAATAAGTGTGTTATTTAATTTAATTAGAGTAGAACGATAGACTGGGGGAGTTATTAAATTAATAAGTGTGTTAATTAATTTAATTAGAGTCGGAGGATAGACTCGGGAAGGTATTAAATTAAAAAAACTGTGTTAATTAATTTAATTAGAGTCGGACGATAGACTCGGGAAGGTATTAAATTAAAAAAAGTGTGTTAATTAATTTAATTAGAGTCGAACGATAGACTCGGGAAGGTATTAAAATTAATAAGTGTGTTAACTAATTTAATTAGAGTCGGACCATAGACTCGGGGAAAACATTATATTAATTGAGGTGTGAATTAATTATATTAGAGTCGGACCACAGACTCAGATTGGTGTAAATTTACTTAATGTGTAAATTAATTAAATAGGAGTCGAATCATAGACTCCGACAAATTTCATATAAATTATGATGTAGAGTATTATTATTTAGAGTCGGACCACAGACTCGGGAAGATGATAAATTATTAAGTGAGAAAAGTAATTAAGTTGAGTCGGGCCAGAGACTCAGGAAATTACCAGCTAGTGTACTGGATTTTGAGTACACGGTAAATCCGGGGTTTATATTATATATACGGTGTAGTGATAGTATATATATATATATATATATATACATGTATATATTGTGTGTGATATTAAATATCAGTGACTAAATATTTATTTAATTTATATACTCTACTGCTATCAAGGGAGGTTGCGCGGTGTGGGTGAATCCCCTAGCTTGATGAGTAGGGCTGGTATATCCCCAGGTCATAGCGTCCGGTATATATGGGTGAGGGATTTACCTCACTTTCAGGGAAGGAATATGACCGTCTCCACTACGTTTATATTTTGGTCCAAGTTGGTGAGCGATTCCAACTTGGGGAACTTGGTTTTGTGAGCACACCTAGTGAGATAGCATTTTAGAGGGAATCATCCGAAGAGGGTATACTCGAAGGGATGGATATACGTATGTTATATGTGTGGATGTTGTGGTAAAGGTACGTATATAATGGTAGTAAATATTATATGCGGGTAATAATACAGTGTGTGATGTATCTACTTTATATAACTTGAGACACAGTTTTATGCTACTATTTAAGAAGGAATTAATTAAGTTAATTGGGAAATAACTTATAATATTCAAGAATCATTATGCTCGGGTTAGAGTAGTATGGCAAGGGAAGGTTATACCAGGACTAGTTGGACGAGGTAGTACAACTGGATGGGGTTAAGGTAACCGTTAGGTGTGCACATTAGTGGAGGGGTGAGAATGTCCACAAGGGAGTGCGACACTAACTTAAATGTGAAGCGCATTCATGCATTTTAAATTACTATAGTTAATTCACTTGCTAAATATTTTCAAAATGTTTTGGGTTCTAACCCTTGCTATAAAACTATTTTCAAAACCTTTTAGGTGTCTAGCCACATGGACGCCATGATTGATATTCTATTCCAGGGACACGGAGCTGCGGCATATGTGGATGCTAGTAGGAGTTTGGATTAGACGCGTCGTTCATTCATTCCTAGAGTAGGAATCATTTATCAGTCTCAGTTTTATTTAGGGCTTGTCTCCTAGACTTCTCAGTACAATTTTCAGATGTATTTATTCAGGTGTTGATTATTGGTGTTGGATTATTTCACTTTGGTGGCCGATGGTTTATTCGGCAAGTTGTGTAATTAATTATTCAGTTGAGTTTTATTCAGTTGTGTGAATGGTTTATATTTATTTTCACATGTACGATTTTGTTTAAATAAAAAAGTTAAAATTTGGCACCAGTTTTTGGAATACTAGGTGGTTAGTATGTTTTAAAAAGTTTCCGACAGTGATGCTAAGGATGATCTAACTAAGATTCCTATTTTAATTTGGTATAGGACTGATGGCCCGGTATTTTATTAGGCGGGGTGTCAAAGATGGTATCAGAACATCAGGTTCTAGTGTCCTTAGGATCTGTGTGGCTTTTCACGTTTAGGCTTAGCAATCATTGATATAGAGCCCTATTATTGGATTATTGTATTCTCATACGTATGCGCATATACGTTCTTCTGCGAATTTTATATTTGAGAGTGAACTCATAAAAATTTGATTCTCATTCCAGATGATGCCCAGGAGAGAGCAACTACGGTAGCAGGGGGAGATAAGACGAGGGAGGCTCGTCAGGAGCAAGAGTTACCGCAGCAACTGCCAGAGGTGATTTTGGCAGCACACGTAACTGAACTAGTAGCGCAGGCGATTGAAACGACGGTGGTTGCAACGGCAGGGTACTTTCCACGGGATCATCCACAAGTGTTAGTGGTGTTGGATGTTCAGACTCACGTGGAGTCATCGGTATGGAAGCAAGAAAGAAAGGTTATTTTTAGTGGGAACCCGCCAGAGTTGTGAGGGGGTTCAGATGTAGTGCTGGCGTGTCAAGGAAGAGACATATCTACCGTCACCTACGCATGGGAGATTGCGATGAGGTGCGGAAGAAAATGCTAACCACTTTTAGTTTAGTGGGAGCAGCGCTACAGTGGTGGGAGTCGATCACCACAGTTGAGGAAAGGGACACACTAGCTATTGCAGAGTTTTGGGTGTGGTTCAATCGCAAGTATTTTTCCTCCAGCGGTTGAGACCAAAACGAGGAGAAAATTTTATGAGGTGACTCAAGGGGACTATTCAGTGGCCGATTATGAGGAAGAATTCATTCGTTGGAAAATTTTTGTACCGAATGAGGTAAGAAAGCAAAAGAGAAAGAAAGCAAAGTTTATGGACGGGTTAGTTTGGAGAATCAGACAACATTTAATTGATAATTCCGCATTAGTAGATTATACTGATGTCATTAACGCAGCACTCCGGCACTGTCGGGAATATTGCTTCCACGCGAAAGAAAGCGGGAGGGGAGTGGGAACTAGCCAATCGGATAAGTCAGGAGGGAACAATACCAGTGGGGTATCCCAACAGCAGATTGGGGGAGATCAGGGGAAGGATTATTGGTAGGGAAATCATGCCAAACGATTTAGAACTAGAGGCTATCGGCAGGATGGCCAGGAATTCCAACAAGGTCGGCATGGAAGGGACCAGTAGCCGAGTGAATGTATTAGAAGGTGTTTAGTTTGTGGGGGAAGTGAGACACATGAAGAGAGATTGTCTTGAGCGAGGCAGGGGTCAACTACAGGACGAGGTCCTGGATGTACAACCACTAAAGCAAGTCATGGGGGCATTCGGGCAGGGAGAAGATGCTCTGGAACCCGAGGATCAGCCGTTGCCGCTGGGGTATGGAGGTAATTATTTTTACCCTATGGGCATGGGGTATATTTTTGAGTGATAAAGAGGATTTCATAAAATTAGACTTATTTTTCACTAGAGTTCGCATGTGAGTCAAATTTAGTGGGTGTGTTGGCGGTAGCAACCATAGTATGTGGATAAACTTTTCGTAGGGTAGCGGAGTTCCTTGGTGTTCATCACGGGAGAGTGGAGGTGTATACTGAGTGAAGGTTTAAATTATGCGAGGAGTTACTACTTTCGAGAATTATGGGAGTAGGGTTGATAATATTTCCTAAAAATCGGCTGGACAACGAAGGAATTTAACTATGGTGGATAGTGGTGTAAAATTTTGGTGTTCGCGACACCAGGGTATGGTTGGTACTAGGTATCACCTGAGAGGGTGTATAGCCTATATATGTGTGTATATATATTGTATTGCGTGGTACGATAGCACATAGTGAGGTTTTGTGTTCTCACATTTTATCCCGATAAGTGGGGATGCTTACTAAGGTGAATCAAGTGGTTAGATTTATGTTCGAGCAAAGAGAGACAACTCGAGGTTTATTTTGCACAAGGACTGGGGATGGTAAAGGCGCGGTACTTTATGTCGTCTTTGGTAACATGAGAGTAAGCGTATATACTTTTGTGTTGAGAGACAAGTATTTTTGTGGGGAGATGTTTGGACGTTAGTACATGGGTTGGGTACCCGAGCAGTAGATATATATATGTGTGTGCATATATATATATATATATATATATGTATGTATGTGATATGACTATGGGTTCGAAGTTATGTTAAGGGTTACGACTAGCATAGTAGGGTAACTTTCCTGCGGTAAAGCGCGGGGATAGGGTGTATGGGCACCCGGGTTAATTAAGGCAAATTTCGTGCGGTTAAGCATGGGTATAGGGTGTATGGGCGACCTGATTAATTTAAATGCATACTTGTGTAACTTATGCTTAGAAGAGAATGGGATAGATATAAGAGGCTTAGAGGCACATTACTAGAGAGTAATTTGGGAAGCTTGGGACATTACGCTCATCTTAATTTCGAGGACGAAATTTCTTTGTAAGGGGGGGAGTATGTAACACCCCGTAATTTTGGAAGATTTATTATTTAATTATTTTTGGGAGTTATAAAAATTTTTAAATTGGAGAAACTTAAATTCATGAGTTGGAGAATTTATTTGAGTGAGCCGAATTATTTATAATTGGTGACTATAAGTTTAATTGTCCAAATTAATGTGTGTCGCATTTTGAGGTCGAATTTGAAAATGTCAGAAAGTATTTCGGATGGAAATTTCGAGTGCGCGGTTGCGTCCGGATGGGTTAAGATAGTTAGAAAAGAGTACCCGGGGTGGTAATTGGGTCTCAGGGTATTTTTGGGCATGGCCGGGCCCACACGGGGTGAGTTGGGCCTTTTTAATTAGGCCCACATGGCCAAAAACGCGATTTAATATTTTTAACCTAATTGAGAGATTAAGGAACGACAATCAACACACCTCTAAACCTAGGGTTTGAGAGGAAAGTTGGGGGAAAGAAAATTAAGAGCCAATTTGGAAATTTTGGAGCCAAATTAAGCGACTACACCAACGGATCAGACACTACGAACAATTCCAGGCAAGTGGTTAATTGTTCTTATTTCTAAATTGATGATAATCAATTCATATCATAGTGATGTGTAAATCAAAATTTCGTTTTGGGTGTGTAACCAAAATTTAAATTGGGTTTTTGGAAATTGATATACCTTAATGTGATTTAGGAAGAGATTGATTGTGTTCATGATCCTAGAATGTAGAGGAATGAATAGTATGTTAAAACAAGTAAGAGTAAATGGTGAATTGCTGTTAATATGAATGAAATTCCTATTGGAGATTTGAAACCCGGATAATACCCAAATCAGAAAAACTTTGGAATAAATGGATATTGATGATGAATTAAGGTCTGTGGGATGTTTAGACCCTTTTCCTATATGGAGGATATGTTATTTGTATTTGGGTAAGGGTTTAGATTGAGTATCAAAACTTTAAGTTTCGTCCATGGCTGATAGTGGGCTGGAGAGGACGAACACTGGAACGATCGGTCTATCGACCCAGGGGGTTCGATCGATCGATGATCTAGAAATCTGGGCAGTTCGGCCAGTTGGTTATATAAAGGGGAATTTATTTGAAAGTTAAGTTTCATACATTAATAAGTGATAAATAATTATGAAACAAATATTTCTAGCAATTATGAGTTAAAGTAATTGGGACTAGGATGAATTTATGTGGGGCACTTTATGGATGGATTTGAGAAATTGTATTCCAAAATAGTGAGATACGAATCAAGTGGGCGAGTCCAGGTATGTTGATAATTATAGGTAAATATAATTGGAGAATTTGTGGAGATGAATGTGTGACACATTGTGGGCGAATATGTGGGTATGAAATTATGAGATGTAAGATTGACCAAGTGAGTGAGTCCGGGTATATTGGTTAAGTGACACTAAAGTATTAAATTAATTATTGAGAGAGTAATTAATGTAGAGTCGGAACATAGACTCGGAAAATATCAAGTTATGGGCCAAGTGAGCGAGTCCGGGTAGGATGGTTGGGCGATGCCAAGTAATCAAATTAGTTGAGATGTTAATTAATTTAATTAGAGTCGGATTGTAGACTCGGGTAGATATTAAAGTAATAGGTGTAATAATTAATTTAATTAAAGTCGGATTGTAAACTCGGGTAGATATTAAATTAATGGGTGTAATAATTAATTTAATTTGAGTCGGATTGTAGACTCGGGTAGATATTAAATTAATGGGTGTAATAATTAATTTAATTAGAGCCGAATTGTAGACTCGGGTAGATATTAAATTAATGGGTGTAATAATTAATTTAATTAGAGTCGGATTGTAGACTCGGGTAGGTATTAAATTAATGGGTGTAATAATTAATTTAATTAGAGTCGGATTGTAGACTCGGGTAGGTATTAAATTAATAGGTGTGATAATTAATTTAATTAGAGTCGGATTGTAGACTCAGGGGGTATTAAATTAATAAGTGTGTTAGATAATTTAATTAGAGTCGGACGATAGACTCGGGGATTTATTTAATTAATAAGTGTGTTAATTAAATTAATTAGAGTCGGATGATAGACTCGGGAAGGTATTAAATTAAAAAAAGTGTGATAATTAATATTATTAGAGTCGAACGATAGACTCGGGAAGGTATTAAATTAAAAAAAGTGTGGTAATTAATTTAATTAGAGGCGGACGATAGACTCGGGAAGGTGTTAAAATCAATAAGTGTGTTAATTAATTTAATTAGAGTCGGACCATAGACTAGGGGAAAATAGTATATTAATTGAGGTGTGAATTAATTATATTAGAGTCGGACCACAGACTCAGATTGGTGTAAATTTAATTAATGTGTAAATTAATTAAATAGGAGTCGAATCATAGACTCGGGCAAATTTCCTATAAATTATGATGTAGAGTATTATTATTTAGAGTCGGACCACAGACTCGGGAAGATAATAAATTTTTATGTGAGAAAAGTAATTAGGTTGTGTCGGGCCACAGACTCTGGAAATTACCGGCTAGTGTACGAAATTTTGAGTACATGGTAAAGCCGGGGTTTATATTATATATATACGGTGTAGTGAGAGTATATATTTACGTGTATATATTGTGTGTGATATTAAATATAGGTGACTAGATTTTTATTTAATTTATATACTCTAGTGCTATCAACGGAGGTTGCGCGGTGTGGGTGAATCCCCTAGCTTGAGGAGTAGGGCGAGTATATCCCTAGGTCATAGCGTCTGGTATATATAGGTGAGGTATTTATCTCACTTTCAGGGAATGAATATGACCGCCTCCACTACGTTTATATTTTGGCCACGTTGGTGAGCGATTCCAACTTGGGGAACTAGATTTTGTGAGCACACCTGGTGAGATAGCATTCTAGAGGGAATCATCCGACGAGGGTATACTCGAAGGGATGGATATACGTATGTTATATGTGTGGATGTTGTGGTAAAGGTACGTATATGATGGTAGTAAATATTATATGCAGGTAATAATACAGTGTGTGATGTATCTACTTTATATAACTTGTGACAAGGTTATATGCTACTATTTAAAAAGAAATTAATTAAGTTAATTGTGAGATAACTTATAATATTCAAGAATCATTATACTCGGGTTAGAGTAGTATGGCAAGGGAAGGTTATACCAGGACTAATTGGACGGGGTAGTACAACTGGATGGGATTAAGGTAACCGTTAGGTGTTCACATTAGTGGAGGGGTGAGAATGTCCACAAGGGAGTGCAGCACTAACTTAAATGTTAAGCGCATTCATGCATTTTAAATTACTGCAGTTAATTCACTTGCTAAATATTTTCAAAATGTTTTGGGTTCTAACCCTTGCTATAAAACTATTTTCAAAACCTTTTAGGTGTCCAGCCACAGGGACGCCAGGATTGATATTCTATTCCAGGGGCACGGAGCTGCGGCATATGGGGATTCTAGCAGGAGTTTGGATTAAAAGCATCGTTCATTCATTCCTAGAGTAGGAATCATTTATCAGTCTCAGTTTTATTTAGGGCTTGTCCCCCAGACTTCTCAGTACAGTTTTCAAATGTATTTATTCAGGTGTTGATTATTGGTGTTGGATTATTTCACTTTGGTGGCCGATGGTTTATTCGGCAAGTTGTGTAATTAATTATTCAGTTGAGTTTTATTCAGTTGTGTGAATGGTTTATATTTATTTCCCCATGTACTATTTTGTTTAAATAAAAAAAGTTAAAATTTGGCACCAGTTTTTGGAATACTAGGTGGTTAGTATGTTTTAAAAAGTTTTCGACGGTGATGCTAAGAATGATCCAACTGGGATTCCTGTTTTAATTTGGTATATGACTGATCACCCGGTATTTTATTAGGCAGGGTGTCACACTTTTTTTCTTTCTTTAGTGATATATATATACTAAGGTGTACCCGTGCCGATGGCACGGTGACAAATTTGCTCCCCATTGTATGTGTTTAAGCCGATGGCAGGGTTACACATTCGTTACAGTGCATTTTTTTGGTAGCATACCATGAGGTATTCGGGTCAGCTTATGCGCACCTCGACTAATCCTTATTCGCATTTTGTGGCTTCCATTGGTCAAGAATTATTTTGACGAAGCTGGGAATCGAACGGTGTACCCCCCAATTCATCCCCAAGACTGTCCCAGTGGCAGCCTTATACCACAGGGCTAAGAGGCTTGGTTGTTACAATGCATTTGTCTCTCAGACAAATCAATATATATTTTTTACAAAGCGAGTTAATTGACCAATAAATTTTAAAATGAAAAATTGCGACAAACATATATTTGTGAGTATAGAACACTCGCACTCCCATAAGTCAAATTTATTTGAACATGTTATATTTAAAATTGATTATAAAATAATGAAGCATGACATGTTTACAAACCAAGTGGATTATATAGAACATTGCATTTATTGTCAAGTATGAACTCGATGCAAATTTATCACCGTGCCGATGGCACGGTGATAAATTTGCTCCCAAGTATTTGTCGTTCTTAACTTGCTCCCAAGTATTTGTGATTATAGAACACTCACACCCTCATGTATTCTATTATTCATTTTGACATTTTTGTAACACTACACATTCTAGCTACATTTTTTTTTGTAACACTACATATTCTACTTAATAGTTAGTGCACCCATGCCGATGACACAATGATAAAATGGTTCAATATATATATATATATATATATATATATATATATATATATATATATATATATATATATATATATATATATATATATAGAAATATATGAAAAAGGTTTAAAGCATATCCCGTGTGATGCGCGATCGGTTATAACTCGTTTCGAAATAACTCACACATTCAGGTTACACATACATAACACAGCAACAAAATATAAGTTCAATTATCTCTCACCTCATTTTCCTAAACCCGTTTGTGGTTTGAATTAAACCCAACCGAACTCTCCGTTTTCACCTTTCATCACAAAAACACCAATAAAAACTAACGCATTTGAAATTTGGAGCATTAAAATTTAAATATATTGAATATAACATGCCCGAAAAACATAATGAATATAAATGCTCATAATGAATATAAATGAGATCTTGACGATGGGATATTAGAAAACAAATGAGATCTTGACAATGGGATATGATAATGAGATCTTGGTACTAAGGTCCTGGGATATTAGAAAACAGATGAGATATATCACATTTCAAGTGTTCAGAGTATGTTGAAACTGTGGAGTAAACGTGTTTAGAGTATCTGTCCATATCAAATCGAACCATTTAAAAAAAAATTGTTGTTCCTACTGTGTTGATTTTTTGGTACACTGGAATGGAATATTTCGAACCCTTAATAAGTTAATGTGTGGATATTATCTCTCTCTCTCTCTCTCTCCAAATTTTGACTATTTCTAGCATACTTAAATTTGCTTCATTTTCCTTTTCATTGCATATTAAACTAAAACAAATGGTCATTTAGTGTTTAGGGTACGCTTGTTTATAATATTTTATATTTAGGGCATGTTAGTTTCCGTATTAGTTCGTTGAGGCAACAACTAACGAAAACAGTCAGTTGACTCATTTGATCGTTAGTTGACATATATAACAATTGTTTCTCATATAGTAAATGACATATTTCCGTTTAAAATTAAATCATAAAATGTTTAATATTTATAAAAGTTGTTTAATTAAAATTGTTTAATATTAATAAAAATTGCGTAATATTAATAAAAAAAAAGTTGGTAAAACTTGGTAAAAAATAATTTCCGACAATTGTTAAAAAATTGTAAGGTCTAAATATTTAGGCAAAAAAACTGTTTATCATGTTTAAAAATGGTGTTTATAATGTTTGAAAATGTTAAAAACTGTTTATAGAATATGTTTAATAATAATGTTTAAAAAATATATAAAAATATCAATACACTCTCATACAAAATAAAAATGCTAAAAATTTATTCAAAACAGTTAAAAATCATTTTAAAAAATGTTTAAAAACTATTTATAATGGTTAAAAATAATTTTTAGTTAAAAAAATTGTTTATAAAATAATTTAAAAAATTGTTTAAAATGGATTTTCAATTAAAAAATATTATTTCCAGAAAAAAAAAAGTTTTCTACCAAGAAAATGTATTCCGAAGAATTTTTTTATTAATCAGTTAGTTCTTCTACGAAGAATTTTTTTCCCAGGATATGGTAGATACATTCACAATTCATAATCTGTTAAAAATATTTTTTTCAAAACATTTGAAAAATAATTAGAAAATAGTTTAAAAATGATTTTTGTAGGTAAAAAAAGATTTTGCAACTAAAAAAATTATCTCTAAGCAAAAAAACCTCCGACCAAAAAAGATTTTTCGCTAAAAAATGTCCGGCCAAACGATTTTCAACAAAAGAAAAAACATAAAAAAAAATGATTTCCAACTTAAAAAAAAATTTATCTCGAGCAAAAAAGTAGAAAACAAAACGTATTTGAGTTTAAAAAAATTATTTCCAAGAAAAAAAAGGTTTCAATAAAAAAAAAGACTTTCTACAAAGGAAGAAAATCCACCAAAAAAATTATTTCTAACTAAAAAAAAAAAAAAATCATTTCCAGCAAAAAAATATAAAATAAAACTAACTTATTAAAAGTTCTTTTAATTTCAATACATCCATAATTATCCAGTTTCGAGTTTAGTACATGTCACAATTTAAGTGCATTTTCGGCGCATACATAACATTTCCTATTGAACTATCTAACCATTTATACATCACACGAAATAAAATTTGAGATTACAAAGACTTAAATATGATTCATCTTAAGATGATACAAAAAAAAATTCAAATAAAAAGAAGACATCTTGAGTTTCTTTGTACACAAATAACAACACAAAATATAAAACAAATAAAGTTTTTTTTTTCCCAAGCACAAAAAAAAGCACGATAAACTAAAACAAATATGTTAACAAATAATCCCACAAACAGTCAATGTCTAGTAATATCAACGCTGGAAAATACGTTAATAAAAAAATCCAAGTCGTTAAGCCATGGACTTGAAGAGGTAAATAATACGAAGGAAAAGAGAAAATATGGATGAAAAGATAACTGTTTTATATTAACTTTTCATAACAGTAGATATAGTAGAAGCCTTCCTTTTATACATTGTTGAAGTATTTGAAATACCCGAGATACCATATGTTATGAAAAGTTAATATAAAAAAATTATGCACCTAGGAGCCTAAAACAGTCCTACTAGAGATACCATCTGAAATACCGGAACAGACTCTGACCACCTAGGAGCCTAAAGAATAGGTCTCATTCTTATCACCTGTTATGCACAGTGGTGGCGCCCAAGTCAAGATATAAACCATTTGCATTAAAAAACTCAAAATCCATCCCCCACCACTAAAAAAACACAACGGATAATATTAAATTAGTAATTAGAATCATGAAAAGATATATATTTAGGTTGCTGCAAGGTAAATAAATTAAACAATCGTAAGATCATAATTTTTCATATAAAAAACATAAACTATAGAAATCAAAAGTTTGAAAAGCCATCACCCCAAAATTTACACATAAATATGTGAGTTTTTAAAGGCTCATTTTGCGTCTAGGGTAAACTCGCTCATTTTCATCTAATTCATAAATATACCCATAGTAATCTTATACCCAGTCCACTTGATGTAGGTAAACGACCAATTTTATCTACACACTTTTAAACTTTATTCTCTTAACCACAAATCTCTATTATCATAAGATGAAATCTATCACCTGTATTCTCTTACCATTTCACTCACACAAACTGTTACATAAAAACTGTTCCACATAAAAACTGTTCCATACAAACTGTTTCATATTTGAGTTTGGTTTCTACACAGTTATTAATCTATAAGCATATATATAGTTGTATTCATATTTGAGTTTGATACAAATCTATATAAGTTATAAATCTATAACAGTTGCTTGGATTTATAACAGTTATAAATATATAAACGTATATACATGTACCTGATTTGAGTTTTGTTGTCAAATGATAATTATATATATGTATATAACATTTTCTCTATTTAGGTAAAAAAATCTAATTTTTGTACAAATAACCACTAAAAATTTTGTGTTGCCCAAACATGAGGTCCATTCATTTTAATCTTACTAAAAAAAGCTCCCATTTAAATCAGTGAAGTGATACTTCTTGTGAATAGATGTTTTTTCTTCATAAAAAATACTTTTTTAAATTTTGACAAACAGTGAAGCGATACTTCTTGTAAATAAAAGTTTTTGATTCATAAAAAAGATTATCTTGATCTTTTACTTATTTAATAATTTTCAGATAACAAAGTTACATAACATACATGCTATCTGTTTCTGAAAGCCCTGGGTGGGATTTGCAATGACTCGACACTTCCTTGTAATTGTTGAGAGCATGCGAAGCACGTTAACGTTAAATGTATATAACAGTTATATACATGTATATACACGTTATAAATCTGAGTATAAAACAGTTATATATATGTATATACACGTTATAAATCTAAGTATATACATGTACAGTCGGGATCTCCGACGGGTCTATATAACGGGTCTAAACGACGGGTTTCACTACCGTCCAAAATGTCTGGGACCGCTTATACCTTTTGTCTTATTCTAAGGTTTTTGGCAATATGAATTTCTACCCCAATGATTTCTAAGGTCTTGTAAGCTCGTTTTAACGCTTAATTAATCTGGAAGTCTAAGTGTAGAAGTTTCAGGGCTACTGCTACTCCTTAAGCTTCTTCCGTCACTATCATACTGGAGTTTTGAATAGCGAGGATTATCTATATAAATAGTTTCTTCAAGGAGTCAAGAAATTGAAAGACGTTTTGATGGAAAATATTCTAGTCTTAAATACCTTATATGGCATCGCGGGTTTATCTGTCTAGTTTCTTTATATATTTGATTAATAATATCAATTATATCATTTTCTATAAATTCATCTAAATTATTATTACCATAAGATGACAAATATCTTCGGTATGTTCTAGGGGCAGCTGTTTCTATGTTTTAAAAAAGAGGGCGGATTCCTCCGGCTCTAATTAAAATAGCCTTTGTTTCAGCTAACCTTTTTCGTCTAATAAATTTTAATACGTCGATACTATCTTCAAGTATCCTAGTGTATTCTTGATATTTTTCAGGTCTTGATAGTTCTTCTGCAAAATCTCCAGTTCTTAATTCTTGTATAAAGAGATCTCGGATCCCTGTTCTAATTATTTCTATTCTAGGTACTTCTCTTCCTAACCAATCAATGATCTGATCTATATATTTGAAAGTACAACCTGTGTATACTAAAGCAGATTCTATAAGTTCTTTATCTTTAGTGTTTGTAAGAGTCCAATCTTGAATTTCTCTAGTTAGGTCTAAACTTGTTTGATTAAAAAAATTCTAAAAAGTCTTTAGTGATTTGTAAGCTCATATAAGATTCTTTTTAAAATAATAATATGTAAAATAGTTAAGGGTTTGGTTCGAGTTATACCTTCCTTCTGGTCTGTAATATCTTTATCTTCTTCCCTTTGCCTCTTCAGCCTTGTTACTATTCTTCTCCGGTCTCGGCCTCCTGTAACTCTCTCTTTATGTGTTGCACCTCAATCCACTACTTTGGCGTTGAACCCGTTTCCTGCCTGTACGCCTTCACGCCTAATGCCCACCTGGCTAACGGCTCATGGCTAATCGTCATCTAACGGCGGTTCATTAGTATAACACCTTGTGTGATACAGTAGAGGTTCCACACAATAGTCCTCTATGAACAGAAATTTAGAAACAATTTGGAAAATAATAACAACTTAACATAAGAGATTTCTGGAAAAGAAAATACTTTTATTGTATAGCATAAGTAAATACAACTTTCCCCTCTCCCCTAACTATGAGAGGTTTACTCACTCATATACATATTACTTATTACAAGCATACACTCTCTCTCTGAAAGTCTAACAACTGATCACTCCCTCACTCCTACAACTGATATCTAAAACTCAAATGGACGCTCCCTTTTATAGCACAATGGCACTACAATTGACTAGAAACCGGCTATCAAAAGTGATCCGATTGAAAGCATAATTATTAAAAAGTCTGCAGCCTTGGAATCTTTATAGTCTTTTCCTTTCTGCCTTTTTCAAAAGCAATCTTGTCATTTTGCAATTATTTTGCACCTAATGTCTTCCACCTTCTTCCTTTATCTTTAAGAAAGGAGGACGTCTGGGCCCGTATGGCACAGGTATGAGATGCTTTATTCTTCAAAGGCATCATCAGTCTAAATAATGGAGTCTTTTTGTCTTCTTGTAATAATCCATAGGTCTAGTGCAGGGCATCTTCTGTCTTTAATAATTCTTCTGCTAACGAGGGGCCCGTCTTTGTCTCATCCGCATCTTCTTCTTCCTTATCTTGGTTTAGTAGGGCATTATTGAAAAATTCATCAATGAGTCCTACAGTTCTAAGGCTAGCTCTATCATTTCTTTGGATTCTTTCTTGAGCCTTCTATTGAATGGCTCATCAACTTGGATTATCAGGTCTTCTTTGTGGTAGGCAGTGTACCACCTCTCTTCTCTTGTCAATAACTCCGTGATTTCTATGGTCTCCATGGATTGAGCAATCTGGAGCTTGGACTTATCAACAATTAATTCCTTAGTCTCGTCTTCTGATAAAATCTCAACATCTTCGAATATATAACTGGAAAATCTAATAAGTCTAAATCCTTCAACTCTCATTCCTCTATAGGAACTTGGAGCAATGTGGTAGATTCTAGCAAATAAAGGAAGGAAGTCTTCTACCTTCTTATCATACTCATGGACTATTTTTCCAAGAGCAATAGAGTCTTCAATATCTTTTATCTGGAGGAGTCCAATGAACCCGTGGTCTGCAAGAGTTATATGAGCCATTTCTGATTTTCCAAAAAGATATATTTTTGGAACGTCTTTGAATAAACCCTTAATCATTAAGGCATCTCCATTTATTTCTGATAATAACATATTAAAATGATCAATAATGTTATTAGATTCTTTTTTAAAGTCTTCTGTTAATGGGAGATTATTATGACCAAATGGTAAAACAATCTTAGTCTTAAAAGTCTTTTTCTGATAACAAAAATCAGTAGGTCTAATTTTAGAGGATTCTCCAAGTGTCTAAGCATAAGTCTAAATCTGAGGTCCAGGTATAGCAGTATCATTGAGCTGGGTAACTGCAAGTCTTTGGGTGCTCATAAATCTAGCAATGGCTACCAAATTTTGTTTGAACTCAATCCAAAGTCTATTCTCGATGTTCCACCATATAGCGTCTATGAGAGTATTTTCATCTTCCAAAAATTCTCGTCTAAATTTGATCAAGTCTGGATATCTTTGATCAGGTCTATATTAGAGAAAATACATTCTCCCAATGAGTCTATTTTGAGAAACAATCTTTTATCTAGATTTTCCAGGAGGAACTAAGATATCATCAAAGTTCTCTACGATTGGTCTTTCTTAAGAGTCTTGAATATGAGTCGGTCTTTGCGTTACACCAGCATTTGGTCTTATGCGTCTAAGATAGTCTGCAACGCCTTACTTATTCAGTCTATTCGTTCTATAGGAACTCATGTCTTCTAGGTCTTCTGTTTGCAACATAAAATATGAAATCATATTAGTGTTAGCAAACATTGGCTCTCTTGATATAATGTCTGGAATGGTATTTTTACTTCCCTTAATATGTATAACAGAGAAGTCATAACCATTAAGCAATTGTTGCCATCTAATTAGTCTATTAGTCCTTGATTTGGACAAGAAGAGTCAGTATAAACAGTAAAATGTTTAGGTCTAAGAAACAACATATATTTTTCTATTGCCCTTACTATGGCTAAAACTTCTTTTTCATGGGCAGTGTATCTTATTTCTGGGTTTGTAAAGGTTCCAGAACTATGTCTACAAAGTTTCTTCTTTTTTATCTGATGATCAATGGCAAAGTATACTGCTCCCCATTGTTTATCAGAGGCATCTGTTTCTACTATAAACTGGTTTTCTGCATTGGGCAGTTCAAGTAAAGGAATATTCTTGACTGTATCTTTAATTTGTCTTATTACATCAAAATCATCTTTAGTCCAATAAAAGGGATTAGTTTTGTCTGTTCCTTTTAATTTGGCCGTTAATCTTTGTCTTTTTTAAGCAAGCTCTTTAATAAAGTCTGCAGCACAATTAAGCAACCCTAAAAATGATTGTAATTGTTTTCTATCTTTAAGTTGGTCTAGAAACTCAAGAATCTTTTTGGTTATGTGTTCTACCAAGGATAATTTTCCTTTATTAATATGCATTCCCACAAAGTCTATTTCAGTCTGAAATAATTGCATTTTCCTTTCGAAAATAACAATACCATGTCTGTCTAATTCTAAAATAATCTTTTTAAGATGGTCTACATGATCTATCTGAGTCTTACTAGCTATAAGAATATCATCTATATAAACAAAACAAAATTCTGAATAAGGTCTAAATATATTATCCATTCTTCTTTGGAAAACTTAAGGAGCATTCAAGTATCCAAATGGCATTACTAGCCATTCGTATTTTCCTTGGGGCACACTAAAGGTTGTCCAAGTAATACTGTCTGGATGCATCTTAATTTTCCAGAAGCCTGATTTGCAATCAAACTTACTGAATATAATTCTATCTTCAATCAGATTGATTAAATTATTCTTGTCTGGTATCTTATAAGAATCAAATTCACAATTCTTATTTAATTGTCTATAATCTATAACCATACGTCTTTTTCCCATTTTACGTTCAAATTCATTTGGAACATAGAAGGATAGGCTATTATGTCTACTTTTACTTTCTCTAATAATGCCTAACTTCAGCATTTCATATATGTCTTTCTTGAATACTTACCTATCTTCTTGTGAGTATCCTTTCTTATAGGTTCCACCATTAATAGTGGCGTCTGGGTTAATAGGGATTATTTGACAATAGCTTTGGTCTTTATACCACTTAGCGATGGGATTTTCTCCTAAAGTAGGCTCAGCTAGTTGCCTAATCTTTTCCTTTTCTACTTCTATATCCATTTTCTTTTGTTTGGATATAGCTTGAACCTGTAATAAGGTATGCTGGGCTTGATCTAAAATGTCTTGTTGTATAAACGCTATTTGCTTATAACACTTTTGGTCGGACACTTACACTCTTTTTATAAGGGTTTAGTAGTATCTAAGGCTTCTTGTTGGGTTGTAGGTCTAGGTCCACCATGCTCAGCTGAAGAACTCTGATGTTTTATGGGTCTATAATTAGGTTTGACCTGCATAGGGTCAAAGGCAGTCTTATGATCTATTAGAGGGACGTTAATATTAAATTCCTCTTAATCACTAATTAATATCTTATCGTTATACTGAGTATAAGGTTTATATTTACTAATAAAGTCTTGTCCTAAAATAATGTTTCCTGTGAAACTAGGACGAGGATCCATTATCTAAAATCGATGACTAACGGTTTTTTTGGTCTGATTTCCTAATTTAAAATAAATAGGAATAGTCTGGAAATATAAGTTAAATGGATCTCCATTAGCCACTTTACCTTAGATTTCTTGAGTACTTTCTAAAAAATAGTCTTCAAGGAAGGCATTAGCCTTGCAAATACTCTGAGAGCGCCCTGTATCTATAAAAGCTGAAAGTCTTTTAGGATAGTCTTTATGTTGAACAAATAATTCTACAAAACAAGCATGTGGTTTAGTAGAAATTCCAAAATTATTCTTTTCTAAAAGAGATATTCCTTTCTGAGGTTTATCTATAATATCTAAGAGTATTTGGTCTTCTGAACTACTATCAGAATGGTATTCTTCTAAATCATAGGAAATTCCCTTTCCTTTGAAATCTTATTTTTCTTGAAATCTTTTGGCTATATTTCTATCAATTTCTTGATAATATGTTTTAATATCTAAGTTTATTTGATCATCATACTGGCTAGTATAAATTGCTCTAAATCTAGTTCTCCAACAGTCTTCATGGTAGTGTAATTGACAAATAACAAAAACCATAAATAATTCTGTTTGTATAACCTCAAAGCATTCTACGCATCTAAAGTTTTTCTTGCAACATTTCATTTCAAATGTGCAATAATGTCTTTCATCAAAGTAACATCTACATATATAGGTTAGTAACTCAGGATTACTAATTGTCCATCTTTTCTTTAAAAAGGGGCTTAATACACACTTATACCAAGCTTCTTCAAAGTCTATATATTCATCATCAAAATTATCTTCATTATTCTGCACCATATATAAGTCTAGAGTATCTTGAGAGTCTTCATACTCATCAGTATCTCTATAGTCTTCTGAATCGTTGTCTGTGTATGCACTACAGATACTAGTATTATCATCTTCTTCTATGTCTGATATTTCTATAGCATATAGGATATCTAATTCTTCTTGATCTGCATAATCTAATATTGTATTAATAATCTTAATACTTTATTTATCTTTCTTATTTGGACAATCTTTAGCAAAGTGTCATTCTTTGCCGCAAGTTCAACATTATTTGATAGAGGTCTTAGATTGAGCTATCTTTGTCTTTCCTATAATTAGGAACTTTCTTATATTTACTAGTATTCTTCTTAAAGTATCTTCTTTGGTTAAATCTATTATTCTTAGTCTTATGATTCTTTTCCCTAAAGGTAGTAGATTGTCTAAATTTATACTTCTTTAGAAATCCTAAAGGTCTAGTCTTAAACTTCCTATGTTTCCATTATAATTTCTTTTTGAATTTCTTAGATTCACTTCCACATCCCCATTGGATTGGAGCGATGTCTCTTTCATCTTTGATTGGAAGGATCTGCTTGAAAGTCTCTTCTATCAACATTCCTTGAGTTATATCGCGTCTCTTAGATATGATATAGTCTTTGGCGAAATTGATTCTTTCATCAAGGGAGTTATTCTTAACTCCATATACTCCTCGCCATTTCCTATATTCATTAATTATGACTTGTCTTATGGCTGGTATCTTTCTAAAGTATTCATCTTTTAAGGTCTCTCCAAATTCTTTAATTTGGTAATATAGTTATTCATAATTATTCCTATATTCATTTATCTTATCTAATTTTCAAATGCTAAGGAGGGCTAACTTAGTTTTTGCCAGGTCTTGTTCATTGATTTGAGCTAGATGTCCAGCTACAATGAATTCTGAGGTGATCAATTGAATATATTCTTCAATTGATCTTTCTTCTAAGTTTTCCTTCATCTTCTCAACCTTTGCTAAGGAGTGTTCATCTGTAGCCTTTCTTAGACTGTCTAAGTAATCTTTTGAAATACCTCTAATGGATTGCTTAGCGTATTATTTACATGAACTTGCATCCCATTATTCATTAGATGCAAAACACATGTTCATCTGATTATGTCATTCGTCTAAGTTGAACATTGTCTAGGTTAAGGCATATACCTACTGGATTTATGGCTTGGCTTGCCATAGTCTTAACAGGAGTGAAACTCTTATCAGTAGTTGGAAGGTCTTTTATATAATCCGGTTTAGTCTTAACTACGGTGCTTGAGTATATAGGAATATTTATTCCTATTGGTTTACTAAAAAGTCTAGGAGCATTTTCTAGCCTACTACTACTTCCTATTTCTTGTTTACTAGGTTCTAGTTGTGTAGCTAGCATTAATCTTTGTTCTCCTTTTTCTATTAGTCTTAAGTTTCTAAGATTTTCTCTTGTATTCTTAGATTCTTTTAATTTTAATGTACGCTCTTGAGCTATTATATTAAATCTTTCTCTTTTTTGAAATCTAACAGAATGACTTTTCTTAAGGTTATATTTAAATGTCTTCATATCCAATTCTGAGGGTTCATATCCAAAGTTTTGGATCCTAGATTTCTCTTTCATTAAGTCTTTTTGTTCAAATGATGTTCTAGGTCTAATTATTGGGGCTTGTCTTAGTAAACTAGAACTAGTCTTACTACTACATTCTCTTTCTGAAGGATCATTGATTATGGTTTCTCCCATATTCCTAAATATAATTTCTTATGTATGGGTATTCTTATTGACAATCCTAGGAGGACCAAACTGGATGGTAACATTTCCAGTGACGTCATCTTGATTGATAAACAATGGGTTTATTTTGTATAGTCTCAGTTTCTTGAAATTCTGGCAATTGCCAGAGGGTCTTAGCTTTTTCTTTCATAGGTCCAGTATTCTTAATACTGTAGGTATGATTATAGTCTGAAACATTAGTTCTAACTAAGATTTCTTCATTATGTCTACCGCTAGGAATTCCTGATTGCATTCCTTCATAAGGAAATTGGGAGAACTTCACATAGCTTTGGAATTCTATATTTATATTAGCGTCTGGGATAATATAGTCTTCATAGCCACTAGCATATAAGATTAACTTAAAATGTTTGGTTGTGTCTATGGTTACTGTAAATGTTGGAATGACATTAAAGTATCCTATGTTGTCTGACATTTCTAATTGGGCTATCCCAATAAGGCTTTTCTCAAAATCTTTCCATATTTTATCTACTAAACAACATAATATGTTGATATTATTTTGAGGTCTATGTAATCCTTGGATTCTTTCTTGAAAGAGTCCAAAGGTTAGGGATGGGAACTTCCTATCAGTTCCTCTAGATGTAAGACATTCTGAGTCAAATACTTGGAGCTCAGTATAGGATTTGTCTAACACATGATTTCTATAATGGTAGGTCATGTTATAATTGGGAGTCTTAGGAGTGGCACCTTCTTTAAACAAGTCTATGTATCTAACGGTTGGAAATTGTCCATTATGAATGGAATCTTCAACAATATTTCAGTCAACTTCACCCCATTCTTTCCATTAGAGGGGATTGGTGAAATTTCTTTCTTTCCACCATGTCCTAACATTGGAGGATGAATTTTTAATTCTTTGAAGCATATGGTTACTCTGTCCAATATTTGGAATAGAGCTAACTATCTTATTAGTCTTATCTAATCCGTCATTTATGACTCGTCTACCTATGGTATTCTTTTCTCTAGTTTCTATAGGAGGTGTTTCTCTAAATTTACAAGTGGTTACCTATTTTTGTTCAAGTCTCATTTCAATTCTTTCTAAGAGGTCTGAATAATCTTTTTGTCTTTTCATCTAACTAAGGATTTCTTCTTTAAAATTCTTATTTTCTTTTCTTGTCTTCTCATAACTTTCTTCACTATGTCTAGCTAGAGAATTAACAATGGATTTACCAATATTAGTAATATAGTCTATTACTTCATTGTCTTTTTCTTGTTGTTGCATAGATCTAATTTATATGGCTTCTATAGTATTTTTAATTTTATCTAACCGAGTTAGAATAAAATGAGAGTCTATTTCTTTTTGGGAAGGCTTATTATATACGGCCTTAATTCCGTTTAAAATTTCTTCGTATTTTTCTTCTACTTGGACCATGTCAAGTCTAAGTTAATTAATAATACTATCCATCTTGGATAGGTTATGGCTTTCCATATTATTAAGATAATTTGCAAAACTTTGTTGTAATTTAACAAAGTCTGTGTAGAAGATGGTTAATCCTTATGTCTTAGCTTTTAAATCTAAATGTGAGTCTTTAACAAAGCTACTGTTATAGTCTTGGGTAGCTGCTATGGATGTAGAAATTAAATTAAATCTTTCTAATATAAGTCTAGTTGCTTTAGCCGCGTTGGCAATCTCATTTTCATTTATCTTATAATAAAATCTATAATCATTAATCTTTTCTAAAATTCATTGATAAAGTTCTGATAAAGTTTGAATGGAGAAGTCTCTTGGTACCTCATTCCAGTCTGATTTACCTATCTCCATTAAGAAGATAACTATCTAATCTAGGGATAAGCTAGCTTGTTCTTTAGTAAGTTTAATTAACTTACTGTCTTGATTTTTAATTAAAGTTTTAATTTCTAAGATGTTTTTGTTAAGGATTTCTATATGATTAGTCTTAATATTTATTTCTTGTAAAATGTGTACTAAGTCTATTGGGATTTGGTTATCTATTTCTAGTAATCTTTTAGATATATTTTTTATATCTGTTTCTAATGTTTGAGTGTCTTTTATTAATTGTCTTAATATAAGGAGTATACAGTTATTTTGGTCTATTACACTATTAATAGCACTAGCAGTGACTTGTCTACTGTTTGCGTGTTTGGCTGGGATATGTTCAATGTGTGAACAACCATCTATGTGTGTGGTTAAACAACCTTCTGAGTCTAAATCAATTATGGGTAAAGGTTGGTAGTCTGGGTTGGTTCCAAAAGTATCTTGGTAAATGCGAGGGATAAATCCCAAGGGCATTAAAGTCTTTTTACTAAAAGTCTAGAAGGAACGTCTTATGGCTCTGATACCACAATTAGGGTTGGGTCGAAATTAGGTGAGATTAAAGGTCTGATACCACTTTTGGGTCTAAATTATAAATATGGCTTTTTATGGGGTTTTTATAAGATAAGAGGGGACCATAAGGGAGTATGATAATGTTGACTTTGGGACCATACGGGGGCCACTTTTCAAGAAAAGGACAAAAGTCCGTTGAGAGGTCCGTTAATTGAGTCCGTTCTGGATCCAAATTATATACATGTATATTCATATACATGTTCCATGTATATAACAGTTCTATGTCAAATGACAATTATATACATGTTCAAATATGAGTTAGGTTTCTATATAGTTATATACATGTATATACATGTTCCATACAATTATAAATCTATAACAATTGTTAGTCTCCAGAGTCTAAACACGTATCTGAGTTTGGTTGTCAAGAGACAAATAACAGTTGCTTGGATGTATATACACGTATCAGATTTGAGTTTGGACGATACTAAGCAAGGAACATGCGTTGTAGCTGTTAAAAGCTCAGTTATACACAATTATAAATATATCTGAGTTTGGTTATCAAATGACAAATAATAGTTTCTTGGACACGTTATAAATCTGAGTATATACATGTATATTCATATACATGTTCCATGTATATAACAGTTCCATGTCAAATGACAAGTATATACATGTTCAAATCTGAGTTTGGTTTTTATACAGTTATATACATGTTCCATACAGTTATATCATATACATGTTCCATACAATTATAAATCTATAGCAGTTATTAGTCTCCAGAGTCTAAACACGTATATACATGTATCTGAGTTTAGTTGTCAAATGATAAAAAACAGTTGCTTGGATGTATATACACGTATCATATTTGAGTTTGGACGATACTTAGTATGGAACATGCGTTGTAGCTGTTAAAAGCTAAGTTATATACAATTATAAATATATCCGAGTTTGGTTTTCAAATGACAAATAACAATTTCTTGGATGTATATACATGTATCTAAGAGAAATTAAGAAGGAAATCCGGTATAAATGAAAAAAGGATTGATCCGGACACTAGAAGTCACTATATAAGGAAGCATTTACCGGATCGATCCGGTCTGCATAAAAGAAAGGATCGATCCGGCACCCAGAAGTCATTGCATAAGACACATTTAGTGAATCGATTCGGGTGAAATAAGAAAAGGATCGATCCAGTCATCAGGCGGATCGATCCAGAATTTCTGGGCAGATTGATCCGAGGTTCGATATTTGTAATTATCTTCTTTAAGGTAGAGTCTTGCATGACTCCAACTCTTGTATTTTTCGTAGAGTATATATTTCAATGTCCTCCCAAACATTATTTTTTAGGGAAGTTTTTTTACTTAGTTTTGAAGAGAGATAAATAAAAAAAAACTAGTTTTCATTTAGCTTGGATTTAAGCTTCTGCAATTCAAGTAAATTCATTCCATTTTTTCTTTCATAATTGCTGTAATTAATTGTTTAGTTGATAATTTCATTCTTCGTAATTCTAAACCATAAGTTAAGATGTTTTCTTTTATTAAAAGCATGTTTTCTTCATGTTTTACTATGTTCGGGTAATTTTCTAAGGGTTGGGATGCATGAATCCAACCTAATGTTCTTGATAAATGCGTAAAATTTGATTTTGAATTAAATAACTGAGTTAATCGTGTTTTGTGGTGATCACAACCGTTGTAAGACTTTTGATCTCGGTTACCCCAAGTAACCGGGATGCTTAAGAGTGCAACGCGCGTGTAACTACGACGACACTTCTTTACTCGTCTTTTGATTATGTATGATCCGAGCTACGATCCCTCATATATGTAATGGTTGGGAGTAATAAAGACTGGTTTACACAAATATTTCAATTCCGAATTAGGTTTTAACATTGATCAATGAACTAAGGTTGGAGGAGTGTATCCTGACTCAATTTTCTTCACTTGCACTTTTCACTGCAATTTTCATTTTTTCTTAAGTAGTTCAAAAAATCTTTTCATTTATTTCTAAATTCTGTAGGTAATTTTCTTGTTATTTCTGTTTATAGTTAGTTCATCTCCCGTAATCGCCTTTTTGTTCTTTTTAGAGTCGAGTTAGGGTTCTCAATCTTTTCAATGTCGTTACGTTTATTCATCATATTTCTCTGTAGAGACGATCCCGACTTACCAAGTTTATTACAAACGCGACAGGCTTGCACTTGAGCCTATATCAGCACAAACACTAGATACACATTTGTGGTTGCGTCAAGTTTTTGGTGCCGTTGTCGGGGATTTAAGTAGACTTAGGTTAGATCGAGTCAATCTAAAGCTTAGACCAAAAATTCAAAAAAATAAAAATAAAAACAAAATTCATCTCTCAAAAGCCTTTAATGCAAAATCCTGAACAAACTCAAACTCCTCAAAATACTCCAACCCGAATTCACGAAAATCCAATCGTTGAGTATAACTCTGACAGTATCCACACACTTCGCGTTCAACAATTTTGGGTTCCACCTCCTACCCCTGAGCACTCTATTACTAGTTAGACCCTGAGTCAACCCTCAAGTCACACATCTAGGACACCGAGCGAGTATTCCAAGCCATTTGAAGAAGGAGCAGTGTCTGACGCTGATACGGCGGAAATATTGCGTATTAACACCTACGCGTTATTAGCCCCCTCGGGTATCTTATTCCCTATATTTATGCTCGTTAACCAGACAACCCTCGGATTTCTATGATAACATGTTTCACAGGTGTTAATTGAGCTTTTGTAGGTATTTGGATGCTAAGTGTGAAGTCCGGATGCGTTTCGCTCGATTTCCGTACACAACCGCACGCGCAAGGGCATTTTAGTCTTTTGACAGCTTGGGCACCTGGCCCGACATCTACACGGAAGTTGTAGCTCTCCTCGCTAGCTTCGCGTGGCCGCGAACGGTGCGCGATTCCGATGCATAACGACAAAGTTACGGCGATTGGAGTGACGTTGGATTGTATGCCAAAACAGGGAGGATTGCAGGCTGCCCTGCTTGGTCGATCTATCGACCATAGGGGTCGATCGATCGACCCTTCTTATTTTTGCCACGAATTACTCTGTCGATCGATCGACACCAGAGGTCGATCGATCGATCCCCTGTTTTCCCCTGCAGATATTTTCCTTTATTTCTTTCTTCTTTTCTTTTATTACAACTTACTATATAAGTTGGTTTTTGTTGTAATAAGGGGACTAACTTATATTCTGAATTAGATAGGGTAGTTAGGGTTTGGTGTGGAGATTTCTTTTCTTCTTCTTCTTGGATTGACAACCCATGTGGTTTGTAAGATTGAACTATTCACTTCCTCTCCATTAATCTAGTTTGTTCTTCTTCTTCTCTTGCCTTGTAATTTAGTTTCAATGCTTTCTAACTAGTTTACATGCTTTAATTCTTGCTTTCTTAGTCTAATTAGCATAATTTAGTTTAACTCACCATGCACCCTTAGATAAATAGGGTCGGGATTTCATTTCCGCCATTTTCGGGCCCCGAGCTCCGAAAACTAGGTTTAGTGCAAAATTGCGTTTAATTGAAACCGCGCGTATCAAAGTTGGATTGCTAAGCATTTATCTTTCTTTGTCATGCAACGTTAGAGTTTATAGCGACAATCCGAATTTAATCCGCGTGCGACCATTTTTCAGTTAAATGTTTAATCTCGCAACTTTGGCTTAAATTCCTTATTGTGTGATGTTTATGCTTAATTGGAAATGCTCGATTAGATTGCTTTCGAGCCTTAACTCTAGTTAGTAGTTGTTTCGATCCGTTTGGTAGAATGCGATCCCGATCCTCGCTTTACTTTAATTTAGCGTAACTTCTCATTTTCTTTTGTCACCATAACCTCCTATCACCTTTTACACTTTTATTCCTGAAGTAATTAAACAATTAACATCTGAAATTTAATAACTCCCTGTGGATTCTCGATACCCGACTTACCGCTTTACTTGCTTGTCAAGTGTAGCTGTAGTTTAGGTTCTTTTGCATGTCGAGCGGGAGCCGAAATCAACGATAGTGTCCCTACACGAACACTCGGTTCCCCTCGCGTCAGACGCCGCTAGTTTCGGAACTGGAGAGGGAAATCCACCCTATAGTCCCATGAAAGACTGTGACACCCCGCCTAATTAAACATCGGGTGATCAGGCCTTTATTAAATTACAACAGGTTTCTCAAATGGTTCATTCTTAGCATTACTGTCGAAAACTTTTTAATTGCTAATCCCCTAAGTAAAATTAGACCGGTGCCAAATTTTATCTTTCTTAAAACAGATAAATCAACCATGTGGAACAAAGTACAAACAATCATGTACTATAATTCAAACAACAAAGTAAAAGTACAACATAACAAAAGTATTACTGAATAAACCATCGGCTAAAAATACCAAACAACAATAGAATAACCACTAGTCTAAAACTAACATCTGAGACTAATACCGGACCACAAGTCCATTCATAGAAGAGTGTGAGATCCTGTACTAGATCTGAATGAGAGATATCGTCTAGTCAAAATCCTGTAAGCATCCACTATGCTACAGCTCCGAGTCTCTGGAATGGAATCATCATACATGGCATCCCTGTGGCTGGACACCTAAAAGGTTTTGAAAATATTTTATAGCAAGAGTTAGTACTCAAAACATTTTGAAAATATTTAGCAAGCGTTTATCATAATATAAAATGCGGTTATTGATTACACATGTTAGGTTCTCGTACACTCTCTTGAGTTACTCACCCCTCATCTTTTGTGCACAGCTAACGTTCTACACTTAGTTTATCTAGCCATACCTCCCAAGCTAACTAAAACCAAAGTAGCCAACTGAACTTATCTGTACCCAAGTTCCAGTACCGCCCAAACAGTACAACCGTTTCACTAACATCTCGCGTATGTTAATTAGTTCTCAAGTAACAATTCATCTATGTTGTTTTTCAAGACTTCCCATTTAGTTTCACTACTAAAATTACTACAATTCTCACAATTGTTATCTTCTCACTTATGTAATTAAGTTTCACTACTTGAATTACTAAATAGATTTTCTCTATCTAAAGGTGCATTTCGTAATTTAGTTTCACTACTTAACTTACCAATACAGTATGTATCTTTAAATACATAATATGTATCAATATACTAACACACGGAAGTAGGATATCATCAAGTATATATATTTCATACACAATATATACTAAATATCATTCATTGCTATTTTTCCCTTTTTATACACGTAAAGGACTCTTGGTTCGGAATGATTCATCGACCCCAAGTAAGAATTGGTTCGGAATGATACATCGACCCCAATTATTTATATACACAAATAAAGATCTCTTGGTTCAGAATGATTCATCGACCCCAAGTGAGAGTTGGTTCGGAATTATCCATCGACACCAACTATTTTTAAAAATATATATATACACATATTCTGGTTCGGGACTCTCTCATCGCGACACCAGTTCAAAGTTTGGTTCGGCATTTCTCATCGACCCCAAACATATAATAACTTTATGTTAGTTCGGAATGTCTCATCGACCCTAACATAATTAATTTAGGTATAATCTCTCTACCTAAAAGATCACATAATTCAGTAGGTACACGCCCGACCTATTAATCATATACGTACGTAATATTTTAATCTCATATATCTACCGTACAATATTCTCTTTACGATTTATCTCATTGATCTCATTTATTTGAGTATTCACACAACTCTAAGGGTCCTAGTTACCCCTTACATATAATTTCAGTAGTTATTTCTTACCCTACTGGTCTATTATTTAAATTGAATTTACTTCACCCCGTAACTCAATTTTCGAAGTCCCCGATACTCTACTAAATCGGATTATTCTCCTCGGTCCGTAATCCAAGCCCTACACCCAATGGTCTTATCGGACCTCAACAATATACCTACTGGTCTTATTCTCACTCCCATATAAGTATAATGTAAATCCTAGAATACTCATTCATTCCCGAACTCAACGAAGAATTTAAACACAAAATATTCTTGAAACAGCTTGCGTCGATCGATCGACGGCTGGGTTCGATCGATCGATATAGTCGATCGATCGATAGTTCGAGATCGATCGATCGATCGAACAGGGAAAGACACAGTTGTCTTCTTCGTAAGTTTTTCCCCCATTAACAAATCTTCAACCTCCATTATAGTTCACCAAACTTTGACCCAATGATCCTAACATATTTCCACATATACTAGGACAGTTTCCAACGTGCCAAATACATCAAAACTCCAATTCCTTTAAAGAAATAATGAATTAAACCCAGAATATCCTGAAACCCTAGTTATGGTGTTCTTCCCATATTATCATTCAAAAATCCAGATTTTAATCCAAAAAATCATCAAGTCTAATCTGAATCTGAATCCTCTACATAAGGTAAATCATTCTACATGCGATTCCTATCCCAACATGTATAAATATCATCTTTCTCCAATCAAAATAATGATTTAAACAAAACTATTCAAAAACCCTACACATGGGTATTATAACTTTATAATTTTTGCAATAAGCAACTTGCCTTATGATCAGATGGGTCTGATTTCATGGTTGTTGTTGATGATTGATGATCTTCATCCTTCAATCCTTCTTTCCCAACAAGTTGATGGTAAAAATCCCTTTGAATCCTTCCCAATTCTTCCTTTTGCCTTAGAAAGTTGTGCCTCTCTTCTCTCTAATGGTATTGGTGTTGTCATGGGTGTTCTAACCCTAATTCCTCTATCATACGGCTGATATACAACTCTCAATTTCGTAGGTCTCCATACCCTCTTATGTTAAAAGACCAAAACGCCCCCGAACGGTCTCGGTTTAGTCCAAAATTACCCCGGGACTCAACTAGTACCCCCGGGTATACTATTTTGACTAATTTGACCCTTCCGGACTCATCTGTGACCTGAGTCACTTAAAAATATTACTCGTTCTTACCCCAACACGGTCTACACGCGTTAAGTAACTATTTACCACTCGCACTAAGTAAATATAATGAGGCAATATAAACCGGTATCTATCTCCCGATTGATATTCCAAAATTATAATTTTTAAATAAAACTCTTTAAATTACTACTCTTACGTAATTTAAATTAAGCCGTAATTTTCTCATTTAATTCTCCAATCTAATTAAATAGAATTATTTGGAATATTCAGAAATGCAGGGTATTACATACTTCCCCCCTTGCAAAGGAATTTCGTCCTCGAAATTAGGATAAGGCTGGTATTAAGGCTAAGGACCTTAAGTATAATTTCATCCTCTAATACCCAATACTAAATCATAACATCCTAACGGTCGCCCCAATTACATGCCTTGCTTCATTATAATTTCTTATCGTGCGTTACCCATGCCGCATATATCATAATTAAGTCTCACTACTTAATTTCTCATAGATTTTTCCAATCCAACGTTAATTCTTGAAATTAAGTTTCTCCCTACTTAATTTACCCATTTGATGTATATCTCTATATAACATCTAAGTGTCTACTATCACTCATAAGTAGAATATTATAAGGTATATATTTCACATACAATATATACTTTAAGGAAAATTGGTCCGGCAAAAATCATCGGCCCCAATAATCCTATCATTTACATTGGTCCGGGAATCCATTGACCCCAAGGTAAATGTAATGCACATGTCGGTTCAGACCTTCCGTCGATACCAATATCTATCATCGATTTGGTTCGAAAAAATCATCGACCCCAAATCGATCCCTCATGTATTGGTCCGGAACATCATCGACCCCAATACAGAGATTAAGCACACTTACTATCGCACATAAGTAGGAAAAATCAATAGGTCTATATATCGTACACTTAACGTATCCTATCAACACTTATTTTATAATCACCCCCCTTCTATAACATTTTTGGGGCTATTGGCTCGGAATTTCACCTCGATCACCAATAATGATTAATTACTTGTCTCGGAATCACATCTCGAGCACCAATATATGTATATATATCTCATCGCACATGAGTAGACAATTTGTGAGCCGTATATTACACATTTTATATACCCTAAATGTCATACTCCAATAGAATGTCCTCATATCATGCGTTAAGGACTAAAAGTTCGAAATGTCTTCTCGAACCACACCCAAAGTACATGTATTGTTCGTAATCGGTACCCACGAACC
The DNA here is from genome assembly GCA_949130495.1 of Sambucus nigra. NCBI lineage: Eukaryota > Viridiplantae > Streptophyta > Magnoliopsida > Dipsacales > Adoxaceae > Sambucus > Sambucus nigra. Next base: position 678,064,002 of record OX422208.1, on the reverse strand, counting down.
TAATCCTCATTTACAGTCCATATAGGCACTCACTCTACCTATAAATATGCTCTTATAGGCATACATTCAACCTAGGAATTGATTAGTGGGCTTCTCCAAAATTCCACTATCATAAGGGCGTATCATCATTCTTTCTCACTAACATTGAGTCGTAGGTAACACAACATACTCAAAATAAAACTTTATCTCTATTCCTTCCTGAACATCTCTCACAGGGTGGAATTTTAGGATTTCATCCTGATTCACAATCATGTAGAGCGGCACCGTGCACTCTCCCTTTTTAACTACATACTAATCCATCCCGGTCACCCCATTTCGCTACCCCAACGAAATGTTGGCTTAGTTATGATGTTCACAACCCATCAATAATTTATAAGTCCGTCTCGTCATTCCATCATTGGAAATGTGGGTTCACTACCACATTCCGGTTGCTCATTTCGAGTCTATCTCGCTCTATAACTAGAGGTGTATCTAGAGACAATCTCACTATGTCTCTCCTCAACATCGCTTCCCACTTACGTCATCTTTCCTCAAGTGGTACTCTATTCCCCTTTATCTCCGGGTTTATTATACTTTACAATCCGTGCACTCTTCGCAATTGGCGCACTTTTTGGGGTTGGTTACTTTTAAGAATCAACATTTTAGTAACACGTAAGTCACTCACAACACTCAGTCAAGTAGCACCTTGCGCTACTTCTTCACCACAATTAGGTCTCCCATATCAAGAGATAACCTTTGAACGGTTTCCCACCGACTTTCATCCCATAGGGTGTGCTGGATCTCTCAGCAGATATAATCTTGGATCATTGTCTATCTCCCATAACGTTCAACCCATTTCATCGATACGACTTGTCTTCTAATTTCCCCACCGGTGTACAAAATAATTTTCCGCATCCTTCTATCTCGGATGTCTAAGGAATCCTATTGATTAGGGCGCCCATACACCCTTTTCTCCGGGTACATTTGCAAAAACATTGCAAATGTCGCACCCGTAACATGCTTTTCTTCAACTCTAGCCTAGTCTAAACGACGTGACCACAATCTTGTGGGTATTTTCAATACCCTATAGACCAAAAATCAAATCCTTTCCCACAAAGTCCCACTTATCCCTTCGTAGTGAGGTAAGACTTTCAATGTTTCTCCACAACACTACCGGCTCCACTGATGTCCTAGCATCTAACAATGTCTCTTATCCTGACGTGCCTAAAAATTCAGTCGTATTCCCTTTCGCAACCAAACTTAAACAAGGGACTTCTCCCCATGTATTCTTACCGAGCATTATCGGAGCAACACATGGTCGATATGCTCAAATTCGATTCCTCGACAATATGTGCAACCATACTCCAATATTTCTAAAGGAGTCAAGTGGCACCGCGCTTATACTATCACTAAGTATTTAGCACTAATTACAATGGCGAGCTCGATCTCTCCGCTCAGCGGTCATACTACATACCTTGACTCACATCTTTAGGTTCCCACACACCGAAATCAATTACTATGAGATGTTCATAATCTCCGAAGTCTCTCACATATTGATGAATAATGACAACTCGACCCTTTTTCAGGTGAGGAATCGTCATATACTCCATTCACTCGAGGCTAAAACCCCTATACTTCCTTATCCATCGCTTTGGTGATTCAGATGGTTTCCGGACATAACACACTTGTCCTCTCCGGAATGCAAAACTTATTGGAGTTATTATTTCTTCAAATAACTTCAAGCTAAAATAAAATGCGTGGCCCTAGAATCCACACTAGACATCTTTTCAAAAATTCCTGACTCCAGGCCATACTGACCGGTTTGGGTACCCCTCCTCTCGGACTGGGTAGTCTCAATCCTGAACACTATCATCCTGGTTCGCTTAGTTCTGCTGACCAAGAGGAACGCACTATGAGACTTAACAACCCCAACTTAGAATATAATCATTAAATCCCCTAGTGGGTTTTCACCCATGGCTTGCACCATCCCCTTTACATTCAGTCTTACTCTTTGACTAAATCCTTAAACTCCCTTAGCTCCGCCCACCTAGGAGCATTTACTTCAACGTTGTCGGAAGTACCATATTGTCTTCATAAACATAAGTCGTCCAAGAAGAGTTTTACCAAAATTGCGAATTATAACTCGAGAGTCCATTCTCTCAAGGGCTCTTTTTCCTTTATACCTATCTCATCGGTACAAGTTCACTTAAAAGGATAAATTTCTCTTTCACGATTGGCCTCTACCAGGCTTTCACGTAAGGGGTTCAGATATTCCCATTCACTTCGCTTCTGAATCATCATTGGAGAACTTTGCGGTTAAACTCTTTGTAAGGTTCCTCTATTTGTATACGGACCCTCGGTCCGGATGTGGTGACTGGTATCCCCGCCACGTTGCCTCAAAATTTACTCAAATTTTCACTTCTGAGTATTTCTACTCCGTCCTAAATGCCAAAACCTCTGGACATACTACTTCCATTGGTTAACATCCACAATCTCCGTTTTATCACATTTACGACTCGTTCTCATCAAATTTTTCTTCAGACCTACTCCCACTATCACTGCAATGGGCGGTCTAGACTAGCATCCCTCTTGCCGTCGCGACACTTGAAAATTTCCTGCTATGCCTCAACAAACCTTGCAGCATTTACTTCCATTACACGCTAGGAGTGACCTCGACAACGGTCATCTCTCCTATGATTAGCATATTTGAACACTCCAGGCTTCATGCTGAGATCCTCCCTCCTGCAGTCCTTCCAACGCCAATTCTGGTTCTACCGCCATGTTCGATGTATCATGCCCAATCAAACTCGTATATATAACACTACATTTACTAAATAGCAGGAGAACGTAAACTACGTACGTAGAGGAGTACAATAATCCTAAGGTAGGGCTCTATATCAATCAAACGATACGCTGAAAACGTAGTAAGCTGTACAGATACTATGGACACTAGAACCTGATGCTCTGATACCATCTATGACACCCCGCCTAATTAAACATCGGGTGATCAGGCCTTTATTAAATTACAACAGGTTTCTCAAATGGTTCATTCATAGCATTACTGTCGAAAACTTTTTAATTACTAATCCCCTAAGTAAAATTAGACCGGTGCCAAATTTTATCTTTCTTAAAACAGATAAATCAACCATGTGGAACAAAGTACAAACAATCATGTACTATAATTCAAACAACAAAGTAAAAGTACAACAGAACAAAAGTATTACTGAATAAACCATCGGCTAAAAATCCCAAACAACAATAGAATAACCAATAGTCTAAAACTAACATCTGAGCATAATACCGGACCACAAGTCCATGCATAGAAGAGTGTGAGATCCTGTACTAGATCTGAATGAGAGATATCGTCTAGTCAAAATCCTGTAAGCATCCACTGTGCTACAGCTCCGAGTCTCTGGAATGGAATCATCATACATGGCATCCCTGTGGCTGGACACCTAAAAGGTTTTGAAAATATTTTATAGCAAGAGTTAGTACTCAAAACATTTTGAAAATATTTAGCAAGCGTTTATCACAATATAAAATGCGGTTATTGATTACACATGTTAGGTTCTCGTACACTCTCTTGAGTTACTCACCCCTCATCTTTTGTGCACAGCTAATGTTCTACACTTAGTTTATCTAGCCATACCACCCAAGCTAACTAAAACCAAAGTAGCCAACTGAACTTATCTGTACCCAAGTTCCAGTACCGCCCATACAGTACAACCGTTTCAATAACATCTCGCGTATGTTAATTAGTTCTCAAGTAACAATTCATCTATGTTATTTTTCAAGACTTCCCATCTAGTTTCACTACTAAAATTACTACAATTCTCACAATTATTGACTTCTCACTTATGTAATTAAGTTTCACTACTTGAATTACTAAATAGATTTTCTCTATCTAAAGGTGCATTTCGTAATTTAGTTTCACTACTTAACTTACCAATACATTATGTATCTTTAAATACATAATATGTATCAATCTACTAACACACGGAAGTAGGATATCATCAAGTATATATATTTCATACACAATATATACTAAATATCAGTCATTGCTATTTTTCCCTTTTTATACACGTAAAGGACTCTTGGTTCGGAATGATTCATTGACCCCAAGTAAGAATTGGTTCGGAATGATACATCGACCCCAATTATTTATATACACAAATAAAGATCTCTAGGTTCGAAATGATTCATCGACCCCAAGTGAGAGTTGGTTCGGAATTATCCATCGACCCCAACTATTTTTAAAAATATATATATACACATATTCTGGTTCGGGACTCTCTCATCGCGACACCAGTTCAAAGTTTGGTTCGGCATTTCTCATCGACCCCAAACATATAATAACTTTATGTTAGTTTGGAATGTCTCATCAACCCTAACATAATTAATTTAGGTATAATCTCTCTACCTAAAAGATCACATAATTCAGTAGGTACACGCCCGACCTATTAATCATATATGTACGTAATATTTTAATCTCATATATCTACCGTACAATATTCGCTTTACGATTTATCTCATTAATCGCATTTACTTGAGTATTCACACAACTCTAAGGGTCCTAGTTACCCCTTACATATAATTTCAGCAATTATTTCTTACCCTACTGGTCTATTATTTAAATTGAATTTACTTCGCCCCGTAACTCAATTTCTGAAGTCCCCGATACTCTACTAAATCGGATTATTCTCCTCGGTCTGTAATCCAAGCCCTACACCCAATGGCTTCATCGGACCTAAACAATATACCTACTGGTCTTATTCTCACTCCCATATAAGTATAATGTAAATCCTAGAATACTCATTCATTCCCGAACTCAACGAAGAATTTAAACACAAAATTTTCGGGAAAAATCTTGCGTCGATCGATTGACGGCTGGGTTCAATCGATCGACATAGTCGATCGATCGATAGTTCGAGATCGATCGATCGATCGAACAGGGACAGACACAGTTGTCTTCTTCATTAAGATTTTTCCTCCATTAATAAATATTCAACCTCCATTATAGTCCACCAAACTTTGACCCAATGACCCTAACATATTTCCACATATACTAGGACAGTTTCCAATGTGCCAAATACATCAAAACTCCAATTCCTTTAAAAAAATAATGAATTAAACCCAGAATTTCTTGAAACCCTAGTTATGGTGTTCTTCCCATATTATCATTCAAAAATCCAGATTTTAATCCGAAAAATCATCAAGTCTAATCTGAATCTTAATCCTCCACATAAGGTAAATCATTCTACATGCGATTCCTATCCCAACATGTATAAATATCATCTTTCTCCAATCAAAATAATGATTTAAACAAAACTATTCAAAAACCCTACACATGGGTATTATAACTTTATAATTTTTGCAATAAACAACTTGCCTTATGATCAGTAGGGTCTGATTTCGTGGTTGTTGTTGATGATTGATGATCTTCATCCTTCAATCCTTCTTCCCCAACAAGTTGATGGTAAAAATCCCTTTGAATCCTTCCCAATTCTTCCTTTTGCCTTAGAAACTTGTGCCTCTCTTCTCTCTAATGGTATTGGTGTTGTCATGGGTGTTATAACCCTAATTCCTATATCATACGGCTGATATAAAACTCTCAATTTCGTAGGTCTCCATACCCTCTTATGATAAAAGACCAAAATGCCCCCGAACGGTCTCGGTTTAGTCCAAAATTACCCCGGGACTCAACTAGTACCCCCGGGTATACTATTTTGACTAATTTGACCCTTCCGGACTCATCTGTGACCTCTAAATTATCATTTGAGTCACTTAAAAAAATTACTCGTTCTTACCCCAACACGGTCTACACGCGTTAAGTAACTATTTACCACTTGCACTAAGTAAATATAATGAGGCAATATAAACCGATATCTATCTCCCGATTGATATTCCAAAATTACAATTTTTAAATAAAACTCTTTAAATTACTACTCTTACGTAATTTAAATTAAGCCGTAATTTTCTCATTTAATTCTCCAATCTAATTAAATAGAATTATTTGGAATATTCAGAAATACAGGGTATTACAAAGACTTACTATTTTCTGAACGAACTGTCACTCCTGGTTTCATTTTACTCCTTTATATTTCTGATGAGTTCCACTTCTGCAATGGGATGATACATATTGTCCCTACTTTTCATGGCATGGATTCGGAGAAACCATACCTTCACATAATAGAGTTCGAAGAGGTATGTGACACATTTAGTGACCAAGCTTGAACGCAAGATGTTGTTTACCTAAAGCTTTTTCCTTTTTTCTTAAAGGATAAAGACAAGACCTAGCTATGGCCTGTACCCCCGAACTCCGTGATTTCCTGGAGGGATATGCAATCCAAGTTTATCTCAAAATTCTATCCATAGTACAAAACCAACTCTGCGAAAAATCAAATCCAAGGTTTTCGACAGCAAGATAATGAACCTCTTGACAAGTGTTGGGAACGTTTCCAAGAGTTGATAAGTGCATGCCCCCATCATGGTTTTCAAAAATTCCATTTGATCTCTTTCTTCCAAAATGGGTTGACAGTAGCTTCTAAATAACTTGTGCAAACAATGTGTGAAAGACCTTTTTGGGAGTTAGACTCCAGCGATGTCGAGGCCCATCTTAAGTATGTCGTAGAGACTACTCAAGCATGGGACACACCTGATCCTAACACCCAATACCCACCTAGACAAGCATCTACTGCATTCGGTCTATACCATTTGGATAGTAACATCTTAATAGACCGTCGATTTGATTAGTTTTAGAGATATATACGAGATTTTCTTGATAGCCGGTTGAGAGATATCTCCAGATCCAATCGTGTTTCAAAAGAAAAGGTGTGTGCTATCTGTGAGGTGGGCCATTCAACAAATGCATGCCCGATGATTTTCGCCTACAAGGCCATGCACACCGAGCAGGTGGATGCTATAGGAGGATTCAAGGGAAATTTTAACTCCCCGCATGGTAACTCGTACAACCCTTCATGGAGAAACCATCCTGGTTTTAATTACGAAGAACCACAAGCTGCAATGAACCCACATTCACAGGTTGTCCCACCTCCTCCGCCTCCTCAATTTCAGCAAGCACCACCTGCTCCAGCTCCATATATTACGCCATCACGGAGGAACCTTGAGGATATAATAAACCAGTTCATCAACTCTCAGAGTGAAACCAATGCTAGATATGATCGCATGTTTGCCGAAATGGATGCGAACATCTCCAAGTTGCAATCATCGTTGAGTATCCAAGAGAAGGGCAAGTTTCCTGCCCCGGGGCCAAAGAGCTCCCCAAGGTCAACTTAGTGTTAGATCCACCTCTACAGAACAACAAAAGCATTGCCAAGCGATAACCACTCTTCATAGTGGGTGAGTTATTGGTTTATCACCTCCCCCACACAAAATTTTGAAAGACAAGGCGATTTCTCCCGGCACGAAAGAGGCTGAAGATATCTCCTTGGATGAGAGTGATAAAGAAAACACTAGTGAACCCGCGGTAATTATCAAGACACCCTCCGTTGCGCCATTTACTCAAGGATCGGTTCCTTCCCACAAATGTACCATAAGTGATGAAGTGCTAGAGGTGCTTAAAACCATTAAATTGAACTTGCCTTTCCTCGATCCAATAAAGAAAATCCCAACTTATGCAAAATTCATTAAAGATTTATTGACTGTAAAGAGGAGGATGAAGGTAAAGAAAAATATGTTCCTAGAACAGAACGTGATCTCCGTTCTTCTTAACGATCTCCCACCTAAATATTAGGATCCCGGTGCACCCATAATTTCCTGCACCATTGGAGATAAAAAAATTGAGAGGGCCTTACTCGACTTGGGGGAGAGTGTTAATATCCTCCCCTATTCAATTTATAGGCATCTTGATCTGGGTGACCTTAAGCCCACAAGGACCACTCTCCAACTAATGGATCGAATCGTGAAGATACCGAGAGGTATAGTTGAGGATGTGTTAGTCCAAGTGGACACTTTTTACTTCCTATTAGATTGTGTCATTTGGAACACGGAGCCTTCCTTCGCCTCGAAGAATCACGTTTTCATCATTCTTGGGCGCCCATTCTTATCTACGGCTAACACACTTCTCAATACTCGAAATGGGAGGATGCAACTCACTTTTGGGATCATGACATTAGAAACAAACATATTCAATATAGCCCAACAAGCAGGGGAAGAAGATGATCTTCATGCAGTGAGCTTAATTAATGGGATCATAGAAGAGCACTTTGAGGAAAATTTATGTGGAGGCGCCTTAGAAGCTTGCCTAGTGTCTAATCATGAGAGCGAGGGAGCTTATACCGAGTTTGAGAGAGAGGTTGAGGAGTTAAGAGAGCTTCTTGATGAGAGAGCGTCAGACAAGGAGATGAGAGATGTTAGTTGGGTTTATCGATTCAAAGAGTTACCGCCAAGAGAGGCACGCATGGTGCCCTCTAGGGACACATTCCTGACTCTCGAGTTGAAGAAATGATCCTCCAAAGTTAAATAAGCTTTCCTAGGTGAAAGTGAGACATTTCCTGTTATTGTCTCCTCTAGCTTAGATGAAGAGCAGGAGGGTAAGCTATTAAAATTTTTGAGGAAGCACCAAAGTTCTTTTGGTCGGTGTATAGCTGATCTAAAGGGGATAAGCCCTCTAATTTTCTCTCACAAAATTCACCTCGAGGAGGATGTGAAGCCCTCGAGAGAAATGAAAAGAATGCTAAACCCCACTATGAAAGAGGTAGTGAGGGCACATATTATAAAATTATTAGATGCCGAGATTATCTACCCACTCTCGGATAGCAAGTAGGTGAGTCCCATTCAAGTCGCCCTGAAGAAGTCGAGCATGACAGCGATTGATAAGGCCAAGGGAAAGCTAGTTCCTCAATGTACCACTACTGGGTGGCGCATTTGCATTGATTACCAGAAACTCAATGCAGGAACTAGAAAAGACCATTTAACGTTGTCATTTATCGATCAAATGCTTGAAAGAACAGCGGGCCACCCTTATTATTACTTCCTAGATGGTTATTCCAGATTTAACCAGATTGAGGTAGATGTACTTGATCAAGATAAAAAGACCTTCATTTGTCCGTTTGGTACATTTGCCTATAAATGTATGCCATTCGACTTGTGTAATGCACCTGCGACCTTTCAAAGGGCCATGTTGAGCTTATTCAGTGAAATGGTTGAGAGAGGGCTAAAGGTCTTTATGGATGACTTTAGTGTTTATGGCACCTATTTCTATCTATATATAGCCAATCTTGAGAAGGTACTAGCTCGATGTGTGGAGAAGAACTTAGTACTGAATTGGGAGAAATATCATTTCATGGTAACTGAGGGCATAGTTCTTGGCCACATTGTTTCATCCAATGAAATAAATCGCTAAAAGACGTGCGCGCTTTCTTAGGCCATGCAGGGTTTTATAGAAGGTTCATTAAGGACTTTAGAACCATTGCTAGACCCTTGAGCAACCTTCTTATGAAGGGCACCCCATTCGAGTGGACTGAAGCATGCCAAAGTGCTTTTGAAAAATTAAAAAACATGCTTGTGTCCTCTCCCATCATGTAAGCTCCGAATTGGTCCTTACCATTCGAGCTCACATGTGATGCTAATGATTATGCAATAGGGGCTATTTTGGGCCGAAGAAAATACAAAAGGGCTCATGTCATATACTACGCTAGTCGGACTCTCACTGGACCACAACTCAATTACTCCACCACGGAAAAGGAATTACTAGCGATAGTCGTTGCTCTAGACAAATTTCGCTCCTATCTTATCGGTTCCCCCATCACCTATTTCACCGGCCACGCGGATTTAAAATATCTCATTGCAAAGAAATACGCGCCTCATAAGGTGGATCCTACTCCTACAAGAGTGTAATCTCTCCATTAAAGATAAAAAAGGAGTAGAAAACATCGTCGCCGATCATTTATCACGGCTTTCATTCGATGTACCTAGTGATCCTACACCCATAGACGAGTATTTTCTGGATGAGCAACTCTTTGTCCCCTCTTATTTGCCATGGTTTGAGGATATAGTGAACTATCTTATCACGGGAGCCGTCCCTCCCGATTGGACACCGCAAGATAAGAAAAGGTTCATCACTTGGTCGTGCATGTTTTTATATGATGATCCATTCCTTTTTAAAGATTGCCCCGACCAAATCATCCGATGATGTGTACCAGATGATGAGATCCCAAAGGTCATCTAATTTTGTCATTCGAAAGCATGTGGAGACTACTTTTCTATGAAAAAGACAGCTGCTAAAATTCTCCAAAGTGTCTTGTACTGGCCCACAATGTTCTGGTATGTAAAAAATTGTTGCAAATCTTGTGACCAGTGTCAACGGATGGGGGCGATAACCTAACGAGACATGATGCCATTATCCTTGATCCTCATCATTGAGGTCTTCGACTGCTGGGGTATTGACTTCATGGGCCCTTTTCCTCTATCCTTTGGCTATCTATACATCCTAGTCACGGTAGACTATGTTTCTAAATGGGTGGAAGGTATAACTACTAAGACTAATGAAAACAAAGTGGTAATAAGGTTCCTGCAGGAACACATACTTTCTCGCTTCGGTGCTCCGAAAGCGATAATCGGTGATAATGACACACATTTTTACAACAAGGCATTCGAGAAGCTCATGGGAAAGTATGGTGTCGTTCATAAGGTTGGAATAACCTATCATCCACAAATGAATGGGCAAGCCGAATTGGCCAATCGTGAAATAAAAAACATCATCGAGAAGACCGTCAATCCCATCTGGAAATATTGGTCCTTTAGATTGAAGGATTCGCTATGGGCCTACCGTACCGCATATAAGAACCCACTAGGAATGTCCCCATTTCGCTTTGTGTATGGCAAACCTTGCCATCTTCCCGTTGAGTTAGAGCACAAAGCGTATTGGGCGATTAAGAGGGCCAATTACGATATAAACAAAGCCGGTGATGCTTACAAGCTTCAACTGAATGAGTTAGAGGAGATACGCAATGATGTGTATGAGAATGCCAAGATTTCAAAAGAACGGATGAAACTCGCGCATGATAAGATTATTCGATGGAAAGAGTTTCAACTTGGACAAAAGGTACTCCTCTATAACTCCTAGCTTCATCTATTTTTGGGTAAATTGCGGTCTCGATGGACTGGTCTATTCGTTGTGAAAAGCGTATTCCCCCACGAAGCAGTGGAATTGGAAGATCCAAAAGGAGGGAACACGTTCAAGTCAATGGACAACGCCTGAAGCCATATGTAGAGGCGTACGTAGAAAAGATCGACACCATTTAGTTGTCGGACCCCGTTTACGGGGTAGAGTGAGATAAAATTAAGATGTCATCGCACCCCTAATGTGTATGGGGTGAATTCTTGTGTATAGTATCTGCACATAGGTTAGGTTGGTAGAGTTCGTAGGTTCACATAACGAAAGGAGAGGAATTTGAGCACCAACATGCATTATGAGGTGAACATTTAGGGCCGCAGTGTGAAGGTGAGTGGTTTTTAAAGTCAAACATGTGTAGGACCATTAGTAGAAGCATTTGAAAGTCATGAGAGAGGAGTATACCATCAAAAAGTAGAACTAGAGCTTATCTAGGCACCTGATCGATCCGGTCCTGGGAACCCGAATCGGTTCGGTTAGGGGAAAAATGAAAATAAAAAAAGGGGCTCGGATCAATCCGGTCCTGGGAACCCGAATCGATCTGACTTCTGTAACCCTTTACATTCCCAAGGTTCACCACCCTTTTCCCCCAATCCATTTCTTTCCCTCCAAATTCGTCCACCACCCTTCCCAACCATCTTTTCCTTCCCAAATACTTCCCCCTTTTCCCTCGAAATCCTACCCTACACTTCTCCCTCACCACCTATAAAGCCACACCCTTTCCCCCACACTTTCACCACCACTACTCAACCTTTTTCACTATTTCTATCCATAAATCCTCCTACCTCCAGTTACCATGGCCAACCAACCAATTCCCAAAAAATACGAGTCCACCCAAATTCTTGGCGACAGAGCTGCCGGCTACCGTTCCCTTCAAGAATAAGTGTGGTGCGAGTATTTCTTCGACAAAACTCGCAAGCTCTAAGTGGAGTATCAAGTCATTCGGAATGACATGCCCAACTTCATCACTGCACTTTTTCTGGCACGGGGATGGTATCGTTCCTAAATGCCTTATAACAAGGTGTGGCCCAACTAAGTGCGCGATTTTTATAGCACACTTGTCCATACCAAGCACAACGAGGCAGAATCAAATGTCAGCGGCATCTGCGTCCTGTTCTCTTTGGAACTTATGCTCCTGAAGTTGGCTGCCAAAGGTTTCCTAAGCCCCCATCCATATACTTACCCCAACCCTCTTCTCCTGCTTGACAAAGATGTTTGCATGTCCCTTATTTACCCCAACACTAGCTGGATCACCGAGACATTCCTGGTGGGCCAGCTAAGCGAGAAAGCAAGCCTCACTTTCAAAATCATATGCACGAACATTATCCCAACGAGTAATACCTCAATAATGCGCCCGCGTCAAGTCACCCTCGTTGATCACCTCTTAGACCACAACACCCCCATCAACCTGTCTCCCTGCATTTATAAGGACATATTCTTCGCAATCACGGATAAAAAGGGAAAAACCCCTCCCTCCTATGCCTGGCTCATCACGTCCATGCTAGCGGACCTCGAAATTACCCCCCACAGGATTTCCCTCGCCTCCTAGCTCATTTGGGGAAAACACCAAGACTATACGTGAAATCCAACGGGAAAACATCCAAGCAATAATAGCACAAGAGGATAGTGATGAAGAAGAGGGCGCGAATGCGAAAGAAGAGGACGATATCGTGATGGATGAAGGTGATGAGGAATATGATAGTGACGAGGACTTTGATTTTTTGCCAGCCAATGCAGAAATTAATCACCGTCTTTCGGTGGTAGAATCACGACTCGATGGGTTCATAAACCAATACAACGCTGATAGGGTAGTCGACCAAAGGGCTTATCGGTGTGACACTAGTATGATTCACTGTCTCCAAGCGGAGATGTATCGGATGACTATGGGTACACCACCACCGCCATATTTCTATGACCCATTTGACCCAAATGCGCCCAGTGGATCCCATGCCCCACCCCAGTGATGCCCTTTCTGCAGTTTGGTTGTGTAGTTGTTGGTTTTTATAATAATTGGTTGTTTGTCTTCCTTTCCCTTATAACTCATGTTCTATATAAAATTCAACATTTTCCATATTTGTTCATTTTATTTCTTCGCACTTTTAATTTGCTTTAAGTTAGATTTTAGTCCTTTTGAGGACAATGCAAAACTCTAAGTTAAGGGGGGTCACAAGTTCGTCTTTCTAAAACTTCACAAATTTTAAAAAATGCCCAGAAATTTAAAAAAAAATTGAAAATTTTTGAAAAACCCAAAAAATATTTTTCTTCAAAATAAATAAAAATTGGAATTTAAAAGATTCAAAAATGTCACAAATATTTTGTCTCAAGTTGAAAAAATCAAATGCACAAAGCCAAAATTGACCAAACATGGAAATTGAAAGAAAATAGACGACTTTACGAATAAGTGCGGAGATTGACAAACCCGGTGAGATTTCGGGCCTATCATTTTTCTGAGTCTATAAATCAATCCGAGTTAATGGTTAACTCAAAGTTCTTTTCATCATGTTAAAAAACCGCTGATGATCTTTATTTTATTATTTTGATTGGTTACGGGAAATGTGTGAGATATTGTCTTCAATAAAGCGCGCTAATATATCTCTAAACTAAATTTATCTCGAGACGCATATGGTAAAACAACTCGCATTTGGACAATGAAGTAGGTCCTCGTTTGTCACCCGAAAATATTGGCAAAAAAAAGTCGTGAAAAATTCATCCCTCTACAACCCAATTTGAGCCGAATAATTTTTCCTTTCGTTTGACAACCCAAAATAAAGTTCGAAAAGTGCATAAAAAGGGGCAAGAAAAAAAAAGAAAAATGCTCAACAAAAATAGAAAGAAAAGAAAAGTGTGAAAAATGGAAAAAAAATGAGCAAAAGTCCGGAAAAGCACTAACGGACATCAGAAGAAAATTTTCCAATTCCATATTTCCCAACCATTTCCATGTTACCCCATTACACCGTAAAACCCAAGAAAGTCCTAACCGAGTTCGAAGTGTGAAACTGTCTGCCGCATGGAGAGCTAAGGCACAAAAGATGATAAAGGAGATTGCATGGCGTGAAAAAAGATGATGTTTCCCATTTCCCAATGATCGTATTCCTATCAAGAGATCTTTTCACCATAAAAATTTCGTCTTTCAAAATGGTGTGCATGAATTTGTGTCCATCTTATTTACTCTTTTATATCACACACACCGAGAGAGAATAAGCCACAATCCCAGTAATTCGTTTGTGAGTGAATCCGTGAGCATTTGAAATCAAAGAGAATTTTCAAAACGTAACGTAGTGATCAATCGATGGAAGTTAGCAACTCGATTTTTGGCTTTTGCACACACACACACTATGACTTAAGACTCGTGAATATGATTTTATAGTGACCAATTTTTGAGGAGTTTAAATGGTATAATTTTTAAGTATTTTGATTTTTTTCTTTGAGTCAATAACGAATTTTGTGGGTATATTCACTGCAAACCCTCACGAGACACAACTCGTCGTACTAGGGTCACCTAGAGGTTTAAAGGCTTGTTACAGATCCTAAATGCAATCGCTCACCTGCGAAAGAGGTATGCTATCTCATTTTAGAGTTGGATCACGTTTTGATTCTTTTACATTGCTCGGGATGATCAAAGTTTTAAGTTAGGGGGTTTGATTAGGCATAAATTCTTTCAAATTTCCCCTTAATTTAGAGGCTTTTATTACCTCGAACAATGTAAAATGAGTTGATTTATCTCATATCATTGCTAATGGATTCGTCTAACAAGTATCTCGAGTTTTTTGTACTTCTTATAGATTTTATAGGTATTTAATACATGAAAGAAAAAAAGAAATCGAAAGAAGCAAGAGGGAAGAAAGAAGAGAAGTCAAAAGGGAAAAAGTGTAGTTTCCACTTGGAATTCGGATGAGGACCCAAAATAAAAGTCGAAGATATCGAATCTACGAGCGCATAGGAAGAAATGGAATCTCAATCCGAATTCCGGAGTAGAAGTTATGAAGACCCAAAGATGTAAGAAAATCATGAGAAATTAAAGAGAGAATGAAGGGAAATTAAGAAGGAAATCCGAATCGATCCGGTCTGAATGAAAAAAGGATCGACCCGGACACTAAAAGTCACTGTATAGGGAAGCATTTATCGAATCGATCCTATTTGCATAAAAAAAGGATCGATCCGGCACCCAGAAGTCACTACATAAGACACATTTAGCGGATCGATCCAGGTGAAATAAAAAAGGATCGATCCGGTCATCAGGCGGATCGATTTGAAATTTTTGGGCAGATTGATCCGGGGTTTGAGATTTGTAATTATCTTCTTCAAGCTAGAGTTCTGCATGACTCTAACTCTTGTATTTTCCGTAGGGTATATATTTCAATGTCCTCCCAGACATGAAGGGATCTTCTAATTAGTTTTTAGGGAAGTTTTTTTACTTAGTTTTGAAGAGAGATAAATAAAAAAAACTAGTTTTCATTTACCTTTGATTCAAGCTTCTCAATTCAAGTAAATTCATTCCATTTCTTCTTTCATAATTGTTGTAGATAATTCTTTATTTGATAATTTCATTCTTCATAATTCTAAACTACTAGTTATGATGTTTTCTTTTATTAAAAGCATGTTTTCTTCTTGTTTAACTATGTCCGGCTAATTTTCTAAGGGTTGGGATGCATAAATCCAACCCGATGTTCTTGTTGAATGCGTAAAATCTAATTTTGAATTAAATAACTGAGTTAATCGTGTTGTCTGGTGATCAAAACTATTGTAAGACTTTTGATCTCCTTTACCCTAGGTAACCGAGATGCTTAAGAGTGCAACACACGTGTAACTACGACGACACTTCTTTACTCGTCTCATGATTATGTATAATGCGGGCTACGATCCCTCATATATGTAATGCTTAGGAGTACTAGAGACTGGGTTACTCAGATATTTCAATTCCGAATTAGGTTTTAACATTGATCAATGAACTAGGGTTGGAGGAGTGTATCCTGGCTTGTTTTTCTTCACTTCCACTTTTCACTACAATTTTCATTTTTTCTTATGTAGGTCAAAAAATCTTTTCATTTATTTCTAAATTCTATAGGTAATTTTCTTGTTAGTTCTTTTATAGTTAGTCCATCTCCCATAATCACCTTTTCGTTCTTTTTAGAGTCAACTTAGGGTTCTCAATCTTTCCAACGTCGTTACGTTTATTCGTCCTATTTCCCTGTGGAGACGATCCCGACTTACCGGGTCTATTACTAACGCGACAGGCTTGCATTTGATTATATATCAGCACGAACACTAGATACACATTCGTGGCCGCGTCAAACAATATTCAAGGATATTTTGTTGTGAATTAAAAGTGTTTTTCTAACACGAAAAGTGAAGAACTTTTGCAAAAGTTATGCAGGAACGAAGTTGACAAAAGTATTAAAAGTTCTAAACACGAAACTGGTATTTATATGCCTTTCACAAGTTTCGAGGCGGCGCGATCGTTTGAGCGAGAACTAGACCTCGTTCTAACGACATTGCTATGTCGTTCGAATGATATTGTTGAGTTATATTTGTTGTAGGAGAGGGAGAGATTAAGTTTGAACGTATTGGTTTTCATTTAAAACAAAGAAAAGTATGTCGATTTTTTAGGTATAAAATATTTGAAAATTTTGAATATGATTAGATGCTATTTGTATATTTCTTTTACTCACGAGGAGATGAAAAACCCTGAGTTTGAGTCTGTATTTGAGGAAGGTCCATTATTGAGCCCATACAAGATAGCGGATCGTGTGCTTTGGACGAGATCAGGGAATATTAATGAGCTTGGGTATGGTCCCAAACCAGCTACTTCTAAGACAACTTTGCAATAAAAAAATGCACAATGGGAGAAAGCTCGTAAGGAGTCTGTTAGAGTTCAACACGAGTTGATGGAGTGCCTAAAAGCTCAAGAGATGGAGTCTGCAGCTCATCGTGAGGAGACAATGAAGCAATAAGAGGAGGCGTTTTCTTAACGAGCACTCATAAACACCATTTTAACCAAGCTGAATACGATAAGATCATTTAATCCTTACTTATTTCAAGAGAAATGCAATCCACATAATCTTTAGTTCCATGGTATGTCACTCGAGATATCTTTTTCTATTCAAGTAATAAATATTAATTTTATTATTATTATTATTATTTATAGAACTTAATTGACATTTTCTTATGATGAATTGCAGATATTAAGGGACGAGGAAACTTATTGGCAAAACACATTTGGATGCAGAGAACCAAAGTGAAAATTTAGGAGATTGTTATATCGACCACGATATTTTTGTTATTAGACATCGTGTCAGTTTTTTGTTAACTTTTGTTATCAGATATTATGACTTACCTGTTAAGTGGAACCTTTGGCACAAAAATGGTGCATTTTTGCGAGTAGATATTATGACATTCGTGGAATTTTTGGCACAAAGACGAGGCGTTAAGTTTTTGGTAACACTTTGCATTTTAAATAGATTTACTTTATGAACATGATTTTACATTTTAATTATTTTTCGAGTATGCGAATGAACATGTTAAATGTCGCAAAGTATTAATGTTATTAGTTGTTTGTCATTATGAAAATGACATTTGTGATAACTATTTGGAAAAAAATAAACTAATAATAATAGTTAAAAAAATATTAAAAATGATAATAACATTAATCACAAAAAATAATAATACATAACATTAGCCACAAAAAAATAATAATATATAACATTAGCCACTATTTTTATTTGTGGACAAATGTGTTAGAAAAGTCTATTTGCAATGATTTTTAGCGGTGAAAAAAACTGAAAACTTATTTAGCCGCGGATTTTTAAGAATATATGGGAGACAATTTGCCATGAAATTATACTATTTGATACAATTTTTTTTGACATACAGCAACGACCAAAAATCTTTGCGAAATGGTGCACAATTGACTACGTTTGTTTTTATGGCCAATAAATTTACTGTTGGCCACGAAACTCATTTTTGTTCTCATATACCTTTAGACACGGGGGTTTGTCCACAACACTACTACGGGAAAAAAATGTTGCCAAATATCTTTAACAACGACATCTAAACATTTGGCTAAGATTTTTTAGGAGAAAAATGTACAATTTCTTATAGGGGACCTAAAGAAACCTAAAATAATAAGCCTCGTTTGAATCTCATTTGAAAACATAAAAGAAATGACCTATCAAACGATTTTCAATCTCGTTTGAACGCGATAAAAAATAAAATAATTTTCTTTTTCGAAAATAAAAAATATGTTTGTTTTTTTATAGAAAATAAACATCCCAGACATAATTCCCTAAATTAATTTAAATTTTAAATTATTTTATACCTTCACGGGATGTCGAAAAATCTTCAAACTTGGAGATGTTCGAGTTCGGTTCGTCTTGACGGTGCGAGATGATTTGTAACGGAATATGCCAAACTAGTCTAAAACTATGCTATGAACAATACTAAAAAAATTGTTCTTAGAAATCTCCTCATTTGGCCATTCTTCTAAAAAAAGGAAACATGACCAAACAACAAATTAAAAAAAATAAAAATAATATCCTATGACAAAAATACTAACACTCCTCCTAACCCTGGAATGGAATGGCATAAGTCTTTTTGTCTTCAAAGTTCTTCTTCTTCTTCTTCTTCTTCTTCTTCTCTTTTTAGCAAACTTTGTCTGGATCTGTGTGTCTTGAATTCCACTTTAAGTACCTAGACACATGAAATAAGAAACATGTACCCTTGTGACGCATCGAGTTCGACATAAAATAAAACTCATAAATAAATTTTTCTTCATAAATCAAACTCATTTTAATTTTCTCACCCCCAATATCATCATAAACATATATAAATCAAGCACGTTTAATGATCATCTAAAAGGAAAACACAACCAACTATTTTTTAAAAATTTTAATTTTTCAATTTTTTTTTTTTCATAATTACAATAAATAATACCGTATATACTATATGCAAAATATATAAGAGGAAATCCGACACACATATATATGTATAATCGACCACAAAACTTGACACAAAATAAATAAGCTTTACACACTAGTATAGTATCGATGTGTTCAAACATGTGGTATGGAATGAATGAGAGTGAACTAGTAATAAAAGAATTATAACCTTAACACTCAAGTATGTTCAAGAAGTTCTAATTGACTGCAAAACTTTAACAAACAATACTTTAGCCTCAAATGATAAATAAAGTTGAACTTAATGAACAAAACAAGAACAATGCAAACAAGTCTAGAATTTTGATGATTCTTCAAATCAATAGTGTCATGAAAAAATAATCATAACTAGGCATCATTGTGCAAACCCGTTGATCTCCAACTAAACTCCCTCGAAAGGTAAACATAATCATATTTTCTATTCTGTTCTTTTCCTTTCTTTTGAAGTGATTCCGTTTGCAAGATCAAACAAACTAAACTATTTTGACCCCCTTTTGAAAATTTTCCTCTTTATTGCCTTTATTTTTGCTTAGGATCTTTTCAATCGATGTCTTTCACAACTAGTTAATATGTCTCTTACAGCTCTTTCCTTTGCACACTCATATTTTTCAATACAAAAAAAACTCTCACGGGTAATGTTTCTTACATGCATAAATCCCCTATAGTCACATAAACATATAGAAGAAAAAATTGATGGGAGAACATCTCACCAAGCTCAAATAAACATAGTGAAGTAACTATCCAATAAGCTCGTGCATGTGTGTGCGGAGGCATATACAAAGTCAAATCCGTAAAGCAAATCAAGTTCGAAACAACTCCATAAACACAGTTAGGATCAATCTAGGTATCTAAAGTCATAATCAAATGTCCTAGTCACATGGAAATTGCAAAGTGAATTAGATTCAAACACACTAATATGACATACCAAAAGTGTAAATCTAAAATACAGAAAAACTAAAAATCCTTTTGTATTTTTCAAACAAATTATCAAAATAAAATGTTTTTGTATTTTTTCAATATGACTCAATAAAAAAATAGAATACAAAAGATACACATATCATAACACTATAACAAACATATATCATGAAGCACAACTAGAGTATGACAGAAAAATCATACAAGTAATAATCAAAACACAATGTGATAAAAAAAATCTAAAAATCATCTCGCACTCCTAATTGAAAGTAAACTTATCTTTAAGAGTCTTCTCTCATGCCTTAAATTTAGTAATCGAAACGCAATCCTCATTTACAAAAACATAAACCCTAGAATTTTGAAAGTCCTATAATTCTCTTTCTAAGAGTAGGATTCTATCATCAGTATCTTTCTTGAACAATTCTAATTTCCTAAAATCATGGTCCATGTCCAAAAGTCTCTCACGAAATAAATCTCTTTTATTATAAATAGCTTGTAAAAATTCCATAACGATTTTAAAACAAGAATTTTCTTTTTCAAGATCAATTCTTTTAGCAAACGTCAAATTCAAACGATTTAATTTGTCAACAGTACGAGAATCCATCGAGAGAAAAAAACAAAACACTATTTTTTTTTAAAACTTAGGATCACTTAATAACATGGAACAACTCTCTCTGATACCACTTATTAGGGTCGAAATAATTAGTTCTCTTATATCACTTATAAATGCGAAATCCAATTTTAAACAAATTTTATCTTTTTATCCTAAACATGCATCTATTGTGATAAAACAGATAAATCAAATGCAACAATCAACTAAGGTCAAGTTTCAGCAAAAAAAACCTTTCGGGTAAAACCTTTTGTTCACTTAAAAATATACAAGATAGTCGATGTGCAAACTACTTGATAACTGCCACAAGCATAAAGCGCTAATCTTCGCAAATTTCTAATGAACAACAATTATGATCCTCGCAAGAATCGCATGACCGTAGTTTTTTGTCATCCTTAGCCTTCGTCTTCAGTAGTGAGTTCCCTCTGGTATCACAAGTCATGCATGGATATGCCTTCTCCACAAAGGTGTATGCAAAGATACAAAGCTTTCTAGGGTTTACACAAATTTACAAGAATAATATTCAAAGAACACATTTTTGTAACACAAAAAAGAAAAGAAATTTTGCAAAATTTATTCAAAATGGAGTTAGCAAAAGTCTTAAACATTTTTAACAAGAAACAAGTATTTATAGGCCTTTCACAAATTTTGAGGTGGCGCGGTCATTCGAGTGAGAACCAGACCTCGCTCTAACGACATTGCTATGTTGTTCGAATGATATGAGGTTCGTTTCTAACGACCTAAAGAAACCCAAAAGAGTAAGCCTCGTTTGAACCTCGCTTGAAAACATAAAAGAAACGAACAATTAAACGACTTTCAATCTCGTTTGAATGAGATTAAAAAAATAATTTTTCGTTTTCAAAAATTAAAAAATCGTTCAGTTTTTATAAAAAAAATAAAATTCCCAAACATAATTATGTAAATTAATTTAAACTCCAAATTTTTTTATACCTTAACGGGATGTCGAGAAGTCTTCAAACTTGTAGATGTTCGAGTTCAGTTCATCTTGACAGTGCATGATGATTTGTAATATGATACACCAAACTAGTCTAAACCTAATCTATGATCAATACTAGAAAAATTGCTGTTACAATGTGTGGGATTGTAATTGTGATAGAGACAAAAGAAAATGAGTTTATTTAAGCCTAAATAATGACAGTTTATCATGATTTTTTTTCTTTCAAGATGTGTTAAGAAAATAAAAGTTAAAAAATCCAACTTTTCATGCTTTAAGAACTTTAACATTCTTTATAGTTACAAAACGATTTCAAGGTAAATTTGTGCAATTAAACACCTCTAAAGTTTAAAATATTAAAAATTTCACATTTTTCACAGCACATGATAGGGTTTTTAAGAATTCATGTATCCATATTGTAAATATTTTAAGCGTTCTTCATAGTATCCTCTTCACTTTTATGACCAGTTTTGAATTACACCTAACGTTTTAAAAAATTTACAATGCATCCCCAGTCAGTCAACTTTCCACCTATGAAAGTGGGTTCCTATGGATTTATTCGTATCTTTGATAAACACACACAAATTCAAATTTTAATTTTTTTTATCTTGGTATAATTTATTATGCGTGTAATGATGAAGTCCAAATCTAATAATACAAAAGCATAAATACACCAAGCATGTGAAGAAGCAAGGCAAAATCTCTTTTAGGCAAAACCTAGTATTCAACACTATATTAAAATTAATAGACACTAGACAACTTACAGACTACTTAGCTCCACTAAGTATAAAATGTAGTCATTCAAGCCTTCTACAAAATACGACACAATATAAAATCGTCCATAAGAAGCGATCTTCTCTCGGTATCCATCGATCATCCACCTTCTTCAACAATAGAGCCTCGGATCCACAAATCAGCCATAGCGATTAACTCCACAAGGTTTATTGAACTAAAATATATTCATCTTTATTTGGAAAAGTGATCTTTAATGTTCAAGGGGCTTGGATGAAAAAATAGTAGAGTTTGATGACTAAATAACTCCAAAAGGGCTTCGGAAAAAGTCTAATCATGTATCCATTTATATAGGGGAAGTTGTTGCAAAAGATAGACATTAGAGATTTGGATCAGATTTATTTAAAAAATAAAAATTTGCACGCTCGTTCGAATAACCTGATACCTTATTTGAATGGCGTACCCTTTTTTGTTCGAATATGTTTCCAATGAAACTTCAAACGCCATTCAAGATCTTGCCAAAATACATCTCTTCAGATTTCGTTCCAACATGGGAAACTCTTTCTAACGACCTACCTAATCTCATTTGAATGACATCTAATGAAGCTTAAAATGACATTCTAGAACTCACCAAAATGTGTCGTTCTAGATTTAGTTCAAACGAAGGAACCTCGTTCTAACGACATTATGTAACTCGTTCGAACGATCTATCAAATTCGTTCTAAATGAGTTAACGAGTTTAAAAAAAAACTTTAAAAATCATTTTAAACATTTTGCAAAATTTTTAAAGCACACTCTTTCTGAAATATAACCCCTGAAAATTTAAAGTCTTTACCAAGCCACCTTAAATGATCTTAAATATTCCAAAAGTTATCAACTTCTTGTCTTCGAATATGTATAAATAGTCATGAAGGTGCAGTGGTGTGTAATAGGATAAGCCAAATAAAAACTAAATTGAGCAATTATAAAATTTGTTCTTACAAATCTCCCCCGATGGCTATTTCGGTGCAAAACACAAATCAAAACAAAATTAACCCATAAGATTAATACAACTAATGCACTCCCAAATCAAGAAATGGAAATGCATAGATGTATGACTCTTCAGTTGAAAAGTCTTCATGTTGCCAGATCCAAAAAATCATCATGGGAGAGTTTCTAATTTTGATTAATAACTTCTATCATGCATAGTGTTTCCACTTCTAGATCTTCATGGCTTCGTTTTAATTATAAGCATTATAAAGACATTATCCCTAAAAAGTTTTCATAAAAGATTCATATTTAATGCCTCTTAAATTTTATTCAAGAATTCCGGACATGATGAAAAGATTAAAAATAAGGTTCACTAATGCCAAACAGTTTTTCAATGTATACCTATGTAGAGTTTTTCCATATTATATGCGAATTTTTATAATATATATTTTAATTTTGTGACATATACATGGTGGTTAATGAATAAGGAAAAAAAAGTTATTCGTAGTTCAGACACAAAATAACAAATAAATTACATGGTTTCTTTTAAAGCAAGCTTTGGATTTTATTTTTCATAAATACTCATTTTTTTGAAATCCATTTGACCAATATTTTACTGTATGCTTATGTGGTACCTCTTTCATGGTATGCATTGTGAGTGAGATTTGGGTCTCTCGATTTAAGCGTTATAAAGGCTGTATAAATGCAATTTTTTTCATGCCAATTTTTGTTAGGTAAAAAAACTTTCATGGAAAATTTGTCAAGTTATATTTTTTATTTATTTCATGTGTGGGATTGTAAATGTGTGAAAAGATAAACAAAATGAGTTTATTTAAGCCTTAATAATGAAAATTTATCCTGAATATTTTTTCCTTTCAAGATGTGTTATGGAAATAAAAGTTCAAAAATGCAATTTTTCATGCTTAATGAACTTGTACATTGCTTATGGTTATAAAAGGATTTCGAGGTAAATTTGTGCAATTAAGCACCTTTAAAGTTTAAAAATATGAATTTTTCAACATTTTCCATAACACATAGTAGGGTCTTTAAGAATTCATGTATGATTGCATATTCTCAACATTTTAAACGTTATTCATAATTTTCTCTTCACTTTTATGACCAATTTTGCAACACATCTAAATTTATAAATTTTTTAGAATACATCCACAGCCTCTTAACCTGAGAAAGCGGGTTCATATGGATTTATTCGTATCTTAGGGAAAGACAGACAAATTCAAATTTTAACAAGTTTTATCTTTATTTAATTTAGTGTACATGTAATGATAAATTCTAAAAAAAAATAATCCAAACCACAAAAACACACCAAGCATACAAAGAAATAAGGAAAAATCTCTTTCGAGCTGATCCTAATATTCAACACTGTATCAGAATTGACAGATATTAGAAAACTTACAAACTACTTAGATATACTATGCATAAATCACAGTCCTTGAAGTCTTCCACATAATAGCAGACATTTAGCACCGCCTATAGGAAGAGGTCTTCCCTCGGTATCCGCTAATCAACTTTCTTCTTCCGTAATAGAGCCTTAGATCCACAAATTGGTAGCAGAGATGAACTCTACAAGGGTTCTTGAACTAGTAGTATTCTAAGATTGATTTGAAAAAGTTATCCTTAATGTTCCAAGGGGTTTGGATGAGAAAATAGTAGAGTTTGATCAACAAAAAAAAGTCCAAAAAAACTTGAGGAAGAGTATAATCCCATATCTCTATTTATAGGGGAAGTTATTGCAAAGAGATAGGCATCAGAGATTTGATTCAGATTTGTTTAAGAAATAAAAACTTGTAAGATCATTCAAATGACCTAGTACTTCGTTCAAATGGCATACCATTTTTCATTCCAACATGTTTCCAAAAAAACTTCAAACGACATTCCGGACTTCGTTCTTACAAATTAGTGTTTGAATAACTGGATGCCGTTATGAATGTGCATTGGTGTGTAACGGGATAAGCCAAATAAGAACTAAATTGAGCAATTATAAAACTTGCTCTTACAAATCTCCATCTTTGACTACTCCGGTACAAAACACAAACCGAAGCCGAATTGACCCCTAAGACTAATACAACTAATGCCCTCTCAAATCAAGAAATGGAAATGCATAGATATATAAGTCTTCAGCTGAAGAGTATTCATCTTATGCGGTTTAAGAAGTCATCATCAAGGCGTATTGACCAATACACATGAGGTAAAAGAAATACTGTGACGCGTACAAGTTTTAAAAAATAAATAAACTCCCCCTCAATTTTTTCTCCCCCTTTTTGTACGTAATAGAATCTAAGAAAGAATAATAAGAATCCCATGAAGAAGTAAAGATATCATCACAACGAGAATCAATAAGGCTCATGTAATGATAATATAAAAGGAATAATATGTCCCCCCTATCAAATAACGATTTTGGATATTTTTCCAAAAATTTAAGCATAACAAGTATACGGTATAAAAAGTATATATAGGTACAAAAATGTGACAACCCGCCTATCCGAAATAAGGGGTGGCCAGCCCGATACTCCGATATAACGGAATCATGGATGGAAATCATCCTCAACATCAACATCAAAATAAAGAGTATACGGGAAAACCACCAAATAATTCAGAAAGTGGGTTGCCAAATTTTTTTAATTTAGTTTAATTGCAAGTAAAAGAGAACAATTTAAACAACCCAAATCTGAAGAGAAAGTGGAATTCCAAAAGAGTTGATATATATTACATCCTTAACAACAATACGATAAAGGACCGAATATTCTGTCGGTCAACAGTTACATACAACGTATCACAACAGTTTAATAAAATACATAATACATTCATTAAACAGTTACAAAATTTGGGCCACATGCCCGAGTGAAAGACCCGATCATATCTAGAATTCAAAAATGGAAGCGTCTAACAAAGCATCCTGTAATATCCGCAAAATCTTACAGCTCCTCAAAAGTATTGGAATAGGAATATCACATCGGGCGCCCTTGCGGAGGAGCACCTGAGCGGATACAATAACATAAACAATAAAGAAAATGAACGGGTCAGGGCCCAGGTTTTATATGATTACCAGTTGAACAAGAAGCATGATAGATATGGACAGTTAATCATGAATGAAGTAAATGAGAATCTAGCAACCTAATCACAAAGTATAATAAGATAATTTAAATGATTCTAACAGTTATTACTTATACAAGAGAATAAAATTTAACATCATTATTCCTCATATCTTTTCATTTTCCATTCCTTAACAGGAATATAATTACCATCATATTTTATTATGGAAATTCACATATATCAAGTCCCACTTGATTTAGAAAGGTTATATTCTTATACATATAACGATTCTAAGACCGCCCCTCCGAGTTTCCCCACTGGACGCGCCCCTAAATGACTATCATCTTCCAGGGCCTATTTATACAAGACAACTTGGGCACCTAACGCACGTCGGGAAGTGGCCATATGCCTGCGAGTGAGTCATAACCACACCCGAAATTACCTCACTAGCGCAGAAAAACATATAAAAATCCCACATATGGACGAGGACTATAGTCTCCCTGCGTTCACTAGTCAGGGGACATCACCTCATGTGCGAGCTTCCCTTATTATAGCATTTAGAGAGGTGTGTTTAAGTAAATTAACATTTACCAATTTAATCTCATTATCATTTTCATTAATCACATGTATGTTTCATTTTATTTGAAACCATAATCCTTGAATATTCTCATTAATATTCATCATATTTTAAGTCCCGAATTATTCTCAAAATGATCACCAAAATCTTACGAGTCCTGAGGTTTTATATACCTCAATAGGGCCCCTACAATCTCCAAGTATGGGCTTATAACTCTTAATTCCTAATATTTTGTGAAATGAAAAGTAATGCCTAAACATTACTTTTTGTACCCATGGAATGAACCCCAAGTGAACCCATTCAACTCTAGGATAACGACCAAACTCAACTAAAACTCTAGGAATCTAAGTTTACTTCTTACAAGAAGGTTCCTAGGTTCTAAGCCTAAACAAAAGGGTTAAAATCGGAAAAGAAAAACAAAAGAAAAATGCAGGATTTTTGAATCGATTCGGACTGGCCGAAACGATTCGGTCAGACAAGCGAATCGATTCGGACCAGCCGGATCGATTCGGTTAGGAAAACCAACATTCTGCATAACAGTTGAATCGATTCGGAAATAGCCGAATCGATTCGGTTCACTCAGACCTGGAAATTGTCCCAATGCGAATCGATATGGCCTGGCCGAATCGATTCGCCCCTGCGAATTTTGCCAATTTTGGCTATGGAGTCTTGGACTCCAAATTTCACCCAACTTCAACCAACCCAAATCCTTATCATTTATTACCCCCAACTGATTATAAATGCATCAAACAACCATAATTTACACCAATATCCAATCAAATCAATTTCCAAAGATTCAAAGCCCAGAAATCAAATAAAAACCCTAACTTTCTTAAACCATAATTTACCCACAACTATCAACACTAATTATTCAACTTAAATCATATAATAGCAAGTAGAAAACTTTCCTCAAGCTTGTAAATTCAGATTTGATGAAGATATAGGCAAGATCAATCTCCAAATCTTCAATCTCTCTTTTTCTCCCTAAGTTATCTTCTTCTCTCTTTCTCTCTATGTTTAGTAATACAATTAAGGGGAAAATAGAAGACTTAGTAGGACTAATTCGTGGCCTTAGTCTATAATTACCAACTTAAGTGATAAATACCGCGATAAAATAATAAGTAACTACACATTTAAGGTATAACCAGTCAAAAGTGCCCGAAACTTCAAAATACAATATGGCACATAATTTGACTATCTCGTACCTTCCGAAACTAACTACGCCCTCCAAATTATCATTTGGAAATTTTATAACTCATTTTAAGTTCCGGTTTCATTTTAAACCAAAATGTGATTTTAAATCTTATGACACAATAAAACACATCATGGTGATATTCACCTACACTTAAGGTAAATATGCAACATCTTAGTAAATATTAACTTTTCTTCATTAAATTAATACTTACTCCACATTCCAACATTATATATATAATTCCTCCACATAGTAAATAAATATAAAATAGGTTTTCAAAAGTGAGGGTTGTGACATACTCCCCCCCTTATGAGGGAATTTTTTCCCCAAAATTCAAGCGTACCTTGTATAAAGAGATGCAGATACTTTTCCCGCATATCATCCTCGCGTTCCCATGTCGATTCCTTAGTGTTATGATGACTCCATTGGACTCGCACCAAGGGAAACACTCGAGACCTCAACCTACGCTCTCCATGCTCTAGGATAGCAACCGGTTGTTCTTCATATGAAATGTCGGCTTGCAAGTCAATATCCTCGAAACGGATATGCCAAAGTGCACCTTAGCTCCTCCTATACTTCTTTAGAGAGGAAACATGGAATACATCATGAATTTGTTGCAAAGGTTCCGGTAACGAAAGTTGATACGCCACTGGACCGACCTTCATAATAATTGGAAAAGGTCCAACAAAACGTGGCGCAAGCTTCCCCTTCTTTTCGAAATGCTTGATACCTTTCATTGGTGACACTCGAACCAAGACTTGGTCCCCAATATCCAACTCCATGTGTCTTCTACCCGCATCGGTATAGCTCTTTTGGCGGTCTTGGGCTATCCGAATGCGATTCCAAATGAGTTCAATTTTAGAAGAAGTATCTTGGATCATTTCAGATCCAAGAAATTTATTATCCCCCACTTCCAACCAACAAGTGGGTGATCTACAAGGTCTACCATATAAAGCTTCATAAGGCACCATTCCAATAGTAAATTGGTACTAGTTGTTATAAGAAAACTCGACCAATGGGAGATATTGTTCCCAACCTCCTTTGAAGTCGAGCATACACATACGAAGCATATCCTCCAACATTTGGTTTACTCTTTGAGTTTGGCCATCTGTTGGAGGATGGTAAGAAGTGCTTAACTTCAATTCGGTCCCCATAGACTCTTGGAAACTTTTCCAAAAGTGGGAAACAAAGATCTTATCTCGGTTGGAAACTATATTTAAAGGTACCCCATAGAGTCTAACAACCTCCTCCATGAATAATCGGGCATATCGAGCAGTGTCATAATCAGTTCGCATGGGTAGGAAGTGTGCCGACTTGGTCAAGCGGTCGACAATCACCCAAATAGAATCACACCCGCTCTGTGACCTTGGCAATCCCATAATAAAATTCATTGATATGCTTTCCCATTTCCACACTGGAATCTCTAACGGTTGCAACAAACCTGTCGGTCGCTGATGATCTATCTTAACCAATTGACAAGTTGTGCATTGGGACACGAACTCAGATCTATCCTGCTTGATGCCTGGCCACCAATACTGGCGGCGCATGTCTTGATACTTCTTGTCCCCACCATGATGTACCGTAAATTTAGACCCGTGAGATTCGTCCATCACCGCTCGTCTTAAATCCCCTTCCTCCGGAACAATGAGTCTCTCTTAGAAGCATAATCCACACTCAGAACTAATCGAGTAGGATTCTGCTCCCTCGGACAGTAATCGGCGTATATGGTTTTGGAAACCCTTATCCCTTGATAAACTAACGGTAATAACCCGCCAAACCCAGAAAACTACGAACCTCAGTAGGTGTCGTGGGCTGACCCCACTCCTTCACCGTAACCACCTTGCTCGGATCCACCGATATACCCTGGGACGTCACAACATGACCCAGAAACTGTACCTCCTGTAACCAAAAGCCACACTTCTTGAACTTAGCATACAATTGGTGATCCCACAATCTTTGTAGGACCAACCTCAAATGAATAGCATGATCAGACTCCGTTCGAGAATAGACTAAGATGTCATCGATGAATAAAATAACAAATTAGTCCAGGAAATCCCGAAATACCCTATTCATAAGATCCATAAATACGGCGGCGGCATTGGTTAGTCCAAAGGTCATAACCAAAAATTCATAGGATCCATATCTTGTCAGAAAAGCGGTCTTGGATAGATCCTCCTCCCGTATCCTCAACTGGTGATACCCCGTCCTCAAATCGATTTTTGAGAAGTATGACGCTCCTCGAAGTTGATCAAACAAGTCATCGATACGAGGAAAAGGGTATTTATTCCGGATGGTGACTTTATTTAAATCTCTATAGTCAACACATAACCGGAGAGAACCGTCCCTTTTTTTTACAAACAATACCAGAGCACCCCATAGCGACGTACTACGCGTACTGAATCCCTGCCCCAATAACTGTTGGATTTGATCTCTCAACTCCCTCATTTCCATAGGAGCCATTTGATATGGAGTCCTCACAATCGGTCTCGTCCCCGGCGCTAAATCTATCACAAACTCAATCTCTCGGCTAGGAGGCAAACTCGATATTTGCTGGAAGACATCCTCAAAATCTCTCACAATCGGAATATAATCCAAGGGAACAACTACATCCCTAGAAGTCTCCTCTACAATACAATACAGATAAGTACTAGTACTTCCCTCTAAACGTGGCAGAACTACCAAGAACATTTCTTGTCCCAGAACGGCGAAGACTATACTCTTCCCGTAACAATTAACTTTTGCATGATATTTCATAAGCCAATCCATGCCCAAAATCACATCATACCCGACCATGACCAGGACGAGTAAATCGACCTCAAAGCATAAATTACCAAGAGAAATTCCTATATGTTTACAAATAAGGAAAATGAGTGAACCATCACCCACAGAGGACTCGACGCTAGTAAAAGTACTCAAAGCAGATTTTATCAACTCTATGATCTGAGCAAAACTCCTAGAAATAAATGAATGTGTCGCACCCGTATCAAATAAAACGCGACCCATATGTCCCTGAATAAGGAACTTACCCTCAATGGCTGGCGGTGCCGGCGGAGTCGGAGGAAGCATAGCGTCCTGAATATGATAAACTTTCCCATACTGTAACTGACCCTGCTGTGGAGGAACAACCGGGTTAGGTACCTGTGGAGGAAATTAGACATATGGCTGCTGTGGAGCTCTAGGAAGCTGTCCCCCAATCAACTGAGGACACTCTTTCTTATAATGACCCGCCTCACCACATTGGAAGCACCGACCCAACATATTCTCCGCATTTCGACCCTGGTTATTTCTAAACTGGTTAACACCTTGGCCCTGCTGGCCTCTACCTCCTTGACCACCCCGACCTGCTTGTTGTTGTGGGGCACCCTGACCATGCTTATTATTATGGCTCCCCGAATTGAACCCACTAGAACACTGCCTCTTTGACAAGTCCCCCTACTGGGGATCCCTTTCTTTCTGCTTAATACCCGAAGATTGGTACGAGGGAAAGACTCCTCCTCCACTCCCACTACCTCCAGGCCTTCCCACTTGCCCCATCGTTGTAGCCTTCTTGTTATTTTGCACAAATAACCTATGCTCTTGGCAATGAAGTATAGCCGCATTCATCACATCCCCAAAGGTTTGCAAAGCAGGATTACCCAACAAATGTTGTTTTATCCGCCAATGTAAACCTCCCACAAACTTGGAGATTATCTTCTCTTCTAGAGTCACCTCATCCAGTACAAAACTTGCTAACCGGGTGAACTCCTTTTCATAATCTGCAACAGATCTCTCTCCTTGTACCACATCCTGGAGCTTCCTTTTCATCTCCCTTTAAACTGTGGGAGGAAAGTACTTTTGGTCAAACAAGACCCATAAATCACTAATCGTCATGGTATCTCTCTGTTCTGGTGTAATCATAGACTCCCACCAATGTAATGCGGCCCCAACAAGTTTAAAAGTAGCAATGATTTGCTTATTCTCCTCACTACATTCCACCATACGTAGATGGCGTTGTATATCTTTCTTCCACTAATTTTCCCTTATAACATCTGAGCCTCCATCAAATTCCGGGGGCTGGCCCTTTTGAAAAGACTCCCTAACTCTCTCCCATGGAGAAGGTCCCGTAGGATCTAGGGCATCTTGCGCTCGCTGTTGAGCTTGTGGCATTTGTTGAGCCACTGCTGTCATAGCCACATTAATCACTTGGTCCACTATGTTTGCTACATCAGCAGCATTAATTGTTCCTGGTGGCGGTGGAGGACCAACATCCTCTTCTACAACCCTATTACGTCTCGTTGGGGGACCTCTCTTAGGCGGCATCTGAGATGGAAGAACAATAGAGTTAGAATACTATTTAAAATAATCTATCATGCAGAAGATCGTAAACATAAGTAATAAAAAAAGTCCTAACATTAGGCTCTACATCAAAGAACGCTACGGTAGAACGTGACAAGTCCACATAGATCCTAAAGACTCAAGAACCTGATGCTCTAATACCATCTATGACAACCCGCCTATCCGAAATAAGGGGTGGCCAACCCGATACTCTGACATAATAGAATCATGGATGGAAATCATCCTCAGCATCAACATCAAAATAAAGAGTATACGAGAAAATCACCAAATAATTCAGAAAGCGGGTTGCCAAAAATTTTAATTTAGTTTAATTGCAAGTAAAAGAGAATAATTTAAACAACCCAAATCTGAAGAGAAAGTGGAATTCCAAAAGATCTGATATATATTACATCCTTAACAACAATACGATAAAGGACCGAATATTCTGTCGGTCAACAGTTACATATAACGTGTCACAATAGTTTAATAAAATACATAATACATTCATTAAACAGTTACAAAAGTTGGGCCACACGCCCGAGTGAAAGACCCGATCATATCTAGAATTCAAAAATTGAAGCATCTAACAAAGCATCCTGTAATATCCGCAAAATCTTACAGCTCCTCAAAAGTATTGGAATAGGAATATCACATCGGGCGCCCTTGCGGAGGAGCACCTCAGCAGATACAATAACATATACAACAAAGAAAATGAACGGGTCAGGGCCCGGTTTTTATATGATTACCAGTTGAATAAGAAGCATGATAGATATGGACAGTTAATCATGAATGAAGTAAATGAGAATCTAGAAACCTAATCACCAAGTATAATAAGGCAATTTAAATGATTCTAACAGTTATTACTTATACAAGGGAATAAAATTTAACATCATTATTCCTCATATCTTTTCATTTTCCATTCCTTAACAGGAATATAATTACCATCATATTTTCTTATGGCAATTCACATATATCAAGTGCCACTTGGTTTAGAAAGGTTATATTCTTATACATATAACGATTCTAAGACTGCCCCTACAAGTTTCCCCACTGGGAACGCCCCTAAATGACTACCGTCCAGGGCCTATCTATACAAGATAACCTGGGCACGTAACGCACGTCAGGAAGTGGCCATATGGCTGCGAGTGAGTCATAACCACACCCAAAATTACCTCACTAGCGCAGAAAAACATATAAAAATCCCGCATATGGCCGAGGACTATAGGCTCCCTGCGTTCACTAGTCAGGGGATATCACCTCATGCGCGAGCTTCCCTTATAATAACATTTAGAGAGGTGTGTTTAAGTAAATTAACATTTACCAATTAAATCTCATTATCATTTTCATTAATCACATGTATGTTTCATTTTATTTAAAACCATAATCCTTGAATATTCTCATTAATATTCATCATATTTTAAGTCCCGAATTATTCTCAAAATGATCACCAAAATCTTACGAGTCCCAAGGTTTTATATACCTCAATAGGGCCCCTACAATCTCCAAGTATGGGCTTATAACTCTTAATTCCTAATAATTTGCGAAATGAAAAGTAATGCCTAAACATCAGTTTTTGTAACCATGGAATGAACCCCAAGTGAACCCATTCAACTCTAGGGTAACGACCAATCTCAACTAAAACTCTAGGACTCTAAGTTTACTTCTTACAAGAAGGTTCCTAGGTCCTAAGCCTAAAGAAAAGGATTAAAATTGGAAAAGAAGAACAAAAGAAAAATGCAGGATTTTTGAATCGATTCGGACTGGCCGAATCGTTTCGATCAGACAAGAGAATCGATTCAGACCAGGCGAATCGATCCCGTCAGGAAAACCAACATTCTGCATAACAGCCGAATCGATTCGAAAATAGTCGAATTGATTCGGTTCACTCAGACCTGGAAACTGTCCCCATGCGAATTTTGCCAATTTTGGCTATGGAGTCTTGTACTCCTAATTTCTCTCAACTTCAACCAACCCAAATCCTTATCATTTATTACCACCAACTGATTATAAATGCATCAAAAAACCATAATTTACACCAATATCCAATCAAATCAATTTCCAAAGATTCAAAGCCCAGAAATCAAATAAAAACCCTAACTTTCTTAAACCATAATTAACCCACAACTATCAACACTAATTATTCAACTTAAATCATATAATAGCAAGTAGAAAACTTTCCTCAAGCTTGTAAATTCAAATTTGATGAAGATATAGGCAAGATCAATCTCCAAATCTTCAATCTCTCTTTTTCTCCCTAAGTTATCTTCTTCTCTCTTTCTCTCTATGTTTAGTAATACAATTAAGGGGAAAATAGAAGACTTAGTAGGACTAATTCGTGGCCTTAGTCTATAATTACCAACTTAAGTGATCAATACAGCGATAAAATAATAAGTAACTACACATTTAAGGTATAACCAGTCAAAAGTGCCCGAAACTTCAAAATACAATATGGCACATAATTTGACTATCTCGTACCTTCCGAAACTAACTACGCCCTCCAAATTATCATTTGGAAATTTTATAACTCATTTTAAGTTCCGGTTTCATTTTAAACCAAAATGTGATTTTAAATCTTATGACACAATAAAACACATCATGGTGATATTCACCTACACTTAAGGTAAATATGCAACATCTTAGTAAATATTAACTGTTCTTCATTAAATTAATACTTACTCCACATTCCAACATTATATATATAATTACTCCACATAGTAAATAAATATAAAATAGGTTTTCAAAAGTGAGGGTTGTTACAAAAAATACATAGTCACCATGGAATAACACTAAAATACCCAAATCGTGAAAATTGAATGAAATTGTATGAATATATTCCATAAGCAAGTCAGCATAAGAATTCATAACTTAGGTGCACGAAGTCATGAGATACTTCGAAAGAAAGAACTCAATATCCACTTTAGCTGTAAAATGTTGAACTCAAATGAAATTGACTCGACCACCCTTGCAATTTTCCATGAAGTTTAATGATTTTTAAAACAATAACACTAAATTATTTAATGCCTTTCAAGAGAGTCCATTTTGCAAACCCATGTATCTTTTACTTTATAACTCCCTTAAAATCTAACATATATAAGAATTCACTCTCAAATATTTTGAAGAAATCATAATGCTCATATGTAGCAAAGTATTAATGAATATAAAATAAATGACCTTGACACACTTTTTTTTGTGTGTCAGTAATCTTATTAGTCTTTTTTTTTTCAAATAATGGATTTTAAGGCAATAGGAATTTTTCTCTTTCGTATCCCCTTTCCACTGCTTAACATATATCAATATGTTTTGGGAAATGAAATCTGGCTAATGGTTCTTACAAGCACAACTTTTTTATAATATTTGGTTCGTTATTAAGCAGGATTGAGTTGTGAACATCGTATTCGACACATGATAAGTATATAAAATGTTCAAAACACTCGTGCACGTGTGCAATAAAGGTGACAAAGATTCTAACATTTAGAAAGTAATCACCAATAATCAATAAAATGTTATCCACGGATTATCAAGCACACTAACAAAGCAAAGCTATGTCTCAAAACACTATAAAAAAGTCACGTGAATGGATGGAATGCAGGGGTGATCCGAATATCTTAAATGTTTGTCCATATACAGGGAAAAACAAAAATACAAAAATATTTTTGTCTTTTTCTAAAATTTTGTCAAAACTTAAATCTCTTTCAATTTTTCATGCCTTTTCTTAAAAACAAAAAATATTTTTGAACTTTCTTAAATATATTAAAAAGAAAAATTTATGAATACAATGAAAATACAATCAAGCAATAGGGATATAAGATATGAAAATGATAATCACCCCATTCTAGAAATAGTTCTCAACCTTAATCATAAGGCTCGGAGGAGTTCTCAAAAGGAGAATCCATCTTGCGACATTCCTCCATCAAACATTGTGAAGTCTTAACTAAATACTCAACTAGATCTCGAATATGCTTAAAATCTCTATGGTGATATGCCGGAGCATGTGGACAAACATGTGTAGGAGTGCATGCAGGAACATGTGTAGGAACTCATGTAGGATGATATAGGGTAACACATATGAGAAACTCTCCCTAGATTAAAATAAAACATTTTACGGTGACCTCTTTGTTTGCAACAGGAACAAAAATAAACGGGCTTAGGTCTACCTTGCTCAAAATATCTAGAACGGGATCTACTTGGTATATTAGGTCTTCTTAGTGGGTTAGGTCTAGGCCCATAAGGATCCATCTTAAAATCAGGAACTGTCTTGGGTGAGACTTGGGAAGTGGATGCACCATCATAACCTTCCTCGCGTCTCAACGTTACCTAACACGGGACTGAGTAACATCTTTCCAACCTTCTTAGATATGTCCTCTAAAGTGACATTGACCTCCCCAGCACGTTCGAGATCAATCTCATGTTGGGATACATGGGCTTCAAGTTTCTCATGAGTCTCTAATGAAACATGAAGATCTCTCGTAAGACTAGCCATATTGTTAGTCAAACCAATCTTTGCCCTACCTAAAACAATCAACTTCTCTCACAAAGAAACTTTGACCTTCTCGAGTTGACTTAACGATGCTTCACACTCTCTCAAAAGATTCACCATTTTTTTAATAAATCACAGACTCTAAGAGACGGATATTATTAAGCTTTTTCATTTTAAAAGTCTCAGTGTAAAGTTCATGTAAAACTTTTTGGAGTCCACCTTCTCCCTCACTCACATTCTCTTCCACACTCTCACTCTCTCTAGAATGACTCAAAATATCATCGAGGATTTCACGTTTATAAATGTCCTCATTGGTGTAGGACGAACTCTAAGTACTAACGTGATTGGATATGAATGCA
This sequence comes from Sambucus nigra, assembly GCA_949130495.1. NCBI lineage: Eukaryota > Viridiplantae > Streptophyta > Magnoliopsida > Dipsacales > Adoxaceae > Sambucus > Sambucus nigra. The sequence continues at coordinate 678,026,807 of OX422208.1, read as the reverse complement.
AGACACGGGTCATGTGGTGATTCATCCAAGGTATCCATTGAATCAATGTCACTATTGCTAAGAGTGACTTTATATGTATGTAAGGACACAAATTTCCAATTGAGTCCATATATAGTTTTGGCTCAATTCCGGACAAAAACATTTATTCATAGGATTTTATTTAATTGTAATATTCAAGACCTATGAAGTGTTTGTTGAAGACGTAGCGGCAAAGAGTATAAAGCATCATCGACATGCCGTAGTTTATGTGCCTCGTTTGTACGTCATCAACTTAGGTTCCATGCTCCCAAGGTATGAATGTATTTATATGTATATAGGAGCTTTGGAACAATTTATTTGGGTGTTAGGTTTAATAAAAGCAATGTTTATTTCAGAAATAATTTAAAAAGAACTTTATATTAATATATATAAATGTTTCTGGGACAAAATAGAATTTAACAAAAATTTTTGAAACTCGTTCGAAATTTCGTTCGAACGAGATTTTTCGTTCGAACCAAACTTCGTTCGAACGAGACTGCCTTCTAACCTAACTGGTCAGTCGTTAGATAAGTCGTTCGAACGACTTTCTCGTTCTAACGAGATATCTAACGAGGTTCTAACGAGCCCAGGCTGGTCGCTCGTTAGAAACCTCGTTCGAACGACAGTCAAAGTCGTTCGACCGAGAATGCCAGGCGGGAACAGTTTTGAGCAGTTTTTTGGCAGTTTTCTCCCATGATCCCCACTTGTTTTTTAACCAACTTTTTCCAGCCTTATGAGGGACGGGAATCACATTTTTCCTTCCAACTTTTCCATTCCATATCCAACTCTTAGAGAGAGTTTGAGAGCAAATTTATTGGGGAAAATGTTCATGTTTTTGAGTGTTAATTTTTAATGAAAATTCATAGACACTCTAGTTTACACCCATTGTTGTTTATCCAAGCTTTATATATACATATCTTTACTTGGAGTTTTTGGCACGGGTTTTCTCTACCGCATTCAAGAGACGTTTCGGGTTTGCTTCTACACCCCATCACAAAGAAGACCTTTGTTGAGATTCTACCCGTTTGGAGAAAGGCTCCATGTTCGGGTGACGGTGACCGTTTAAAGTCCTATCGGTGTATTCCGAGACCACGGTGGAGGTCCGTTGGTTATCCGCTAATTGGAGGTTGATACAAGAAGGAGCATCACGGCTTGAGAGGGTTCGAGTTTAGGAAGTAAGTCTTTTGTCTTGTATTTTGTAATACCGTTTTTAGTGGATTTGAGGCTAGGGCCGTCCCGAGGTTTTTTCCCGTTAGTGGGTTTTTCCTCGTACATCGCGGTGTAGTGTGACATTGTTTATTTTATCTTGCACATCATTTAGAACGCATGCTTTAGGTTTAATTCAAGATAAAATTCGGTTTAATTATCACACTCATTTAATTTGGGACTTAAATTAAATATTGGGTAAATTTGGTTTATTCAAGTCACTTGCTAAAATTGGTTTCGCCTAACTTTGGGTATAATTGTTAATCATGACTTAGGCAAATTCTAGGACTTGGATTAATTAAAACTTGTTGTTGTTAAAGTTGAACCATCACCTGTTTTACAACGCTTCCGCATCATCTCTTGTGTTTTACATAACAAGGAAATTATTATTTTAATTGTGATTATTAAATCACCATCCGGGGCTTTTCAAATTGGTATCAGAGCCAAAAATGATAAATTATTTCGTTAAAAATCCTTTACTTTTTGGCTAAATATGGATTTTTCCCCATTTTCAAAATTTCCTATTTTTGATGGTTCTAATTACGCGTATTGGAAAGCGCGAATGAAATCGGCACTTAAATCTATCGATGAACGTGTTTGGATGTCTGTTGTTAACGGTTGGACCCCACCAACACATTTAATTGAAAATGTACATGTTCCCAAACCCGTTGATAGATGGACTGAGAATGAGTTTAAGCTTGCAAATTTTAATTCCCGTGGTTTAAATGCCTTATTTAGCGCTGTCGCACCGGATGAATTCCGACGTATTATGACGTGTGAAACCGCTAAAGAAGCTTGGGATATTTTACAATTAACTCATGAAGGAACAAGTGTCGTTAAAGCTTCTAAACTCCAAAACCTCACCACTCAATTTGAAACTATCAAAATGGATGAAAATGAAACTTTTGATAAATTTTATGGCAGACTTTCTGACATTGTTAATTCATCCTTTAACTTGGGAGAGAAAATACCTTACAACCGTGTTGTAAAGAAAATTTTAAGGTCCCTACCTGATAGATTTATTCCAAAGGTGACCGTTTTAAATTCTTTACCCACTTTAGCCTCTACGAAATTAGAAGAGCTTGTAGGTGATTTACAAACCTATGAACTAGATATGTTTCCCTCTAAAACTGAAAAGAAAATTGAAAAGGGCGTTGCTTTAAAAACCCGTAAAGAGGTTAAACAAGTAGTAGAGAGCGATAGTGATAGTGACTCGGAAGATATGGCTTTGTTTGCTCGTAAATTTAGAAAATTTCTTAAATTTAACAAAGATAAAGTTAAAAATGATTTTAAGAAATTTGAATCTTCTAAACATGATAAAAGCGAGAAGTTTTCTAAAGCCGAGAAGATCCCTAAACCTAATAATGAAAATGTTGATAGGGACGAGTCTAATAAATGTTTTGGTTGTGAAGGTTATGGCCATAGGGCTTTTGAGTGCCCCACTAAACTAAGGAAAGAGGGTAAACGACCCATTTCATATAATGCGACCCTTAGTGATAGTGATAAGGAAGAAAAGCCCGATTCCCCCACAAAGAAAAATTTTGTGGCTTTTATGGCACATGTGAGTGATAATGAGAACTCATCGGATGATGAAATTATAGCACATGCCACTTCCAAGGTCATTGTACATGATTCTCTTATTTTTGATGATAGTGAGAGTGAAAAAGAAGAAGAGAGTGAAAATGAAGAAGAGGTTGATATGAGTGAACTTCAAAATGCTTTTCATGAATTATATAAAGAATCTATTAAATTGAAAAGAGCTAATTTGAAGTTAGAAGCGAGTTTAAGAGAGAGTGTCAAGGTCATTGATGAAAGTGCCTTAATAGAAGACCTTAAGACTCATGAGAGGACTCTTCAAGAGAAGCTTAACTATGTAGAAGGTGAGAGAGATAGCCTTAGGGGTTTAATGGAATCCTTGAAAAACGAGCTTCTTGCTTTTGAAGAGCGAAATGTTTCACTAGAATCTAAAATTTTGGATTTGGAAAATAAATTAAAAGATTCTAGTAATGTCAAATTTGATTTGGAGTCTCGTTCTGAAAAACTAGATAAAATGTTAGGAACGGTCCAAATTAAAAATGACACTTTTGGTTTAGGCTTCAATTCTTGTAATGATTTTAACCCTAAAGTCAAAACCAATGTTTTAGGAGAATCTTCTAGGAATGCATTTAATGATCACTCCTTAGATAAATCTTTTCGACATATTCTTACTTGTACACTTTGTGGTCGACAAGGTCATCTTAGGAAATTTTGTTTAGATCTTAAACGAATTCCTAGAAAATCCCATAGTAAAGTAACCACGATAGCTAATGTTCCTACACCCCAAGATAGTAATTCTTCATTAATTTGGGTTAGGAAATCCGACTTGGTTACCTCACAAAATAGGGATTTTGATTCTCATTTACTTACACATGCCTCCTCCCTTGCTAAATCTAAAGGATAAATGTGTTAGTGTTTGCATACTTTAGCGTTTGTACTACATGCTATATTCATATGCTAAATGTATGCTTGTTTAGTCATTCTCTAGTCATTGCCTTATTTCATATCATATGCTAGAAATTATGACTTGTTTATCTTTTTGTATTATATTTTGTGTTTGAATTGACTGCATAATATAAAAAGATTTTTGTTTATCATTTGTGTTTTATTTATTTCATTTAAGCCTAATGAAAAATACAAATGATGTTTTGTTTGTCCTTTTGAGTAAATATTTATTTTTGATTAAAAAATGTTAAAAACTCAAAAAGATTTTGTTTGGTGTGTATTTTTGTTTGACACACTTTATGTGGCATATTCTTGTGTTTGAATCCCATCATTTACGCTCCCACGTGGCTAGAACTTTTGGTTTAGATTTTCAATCCTTAAAATGTTCTTTACCATGTTTTATATGGAGTAGTTGAATTTTGTATTGTTTAAATGGATTCTATTTCTATATGCCTCTATTCACACATGCACGAGCTCTTTTGAAATCTTAATGTCACATGTTATATTTGAGCTCTTTGAGGTGTTCTCCTATCAATCTAGTCATCTACATATCTATGACCTAAGAGGACTAGTGCATGTCAAAATCCGTTGCATGTGAGATTTGTGCGAAAAATGAAAACATGATAAATTAATATATGCACGGGGAAGGGCTCCGAAAGGATGAATTAAGTCCTTTGCGATAGTAAGCCACCGTTGATTGGATCTAAAAGAAATACGTGATCCAAAGGCCTAAAAACAGAATATTTGGCATTAAACAAAAAGCAATTGCCAAGGCCTATGTTTGTTTGATATATTCATTCACAAACAAAAGAATATATATGCTCATTGAGGGAGAATTGAATGGTATATCAACGGTTTGCACAATGTCCGTTTATCCTAGTTGTCTTCAATGTCATGACTCTATTTGGTTTGTAGAATCATCATCATGCTAGGCTTGTATGCATTGTGTATGCTTGTTCATTGAGTTCAATCTTTATACTGTCACATGAGGTTATATTTAACTGTGATGAAGTTTGCAATCAAATGAGAACTCCGTGAACGTTTCTTAAGTGTTTGGGTCTAAATTTAATTGTTGCTAGTTCACACCCCTACACTTCCGTTTTCATATGACACATTTTTGCCATACGAGTGTGCAAACTTATTGTATTTTGTGTCATGTGTGTGTTTATATCTATATATATGCAAGTTCTATATTGGTATATTTCTAATGTCTATATATATGATATTCGTTTATCTTTGCCTTGCTTTTAATTGCCCATATGCTTTCATGTCTTAACACTTTAAGCTTTCACATGCGATTTATTAGTTCTTTATCCTTTGCCTATTCCCGAACAAAAAGGGGGAGAATGATGATAGGGGGAGAAATGGGAGAAATGGTATCTCATCCTATTATTATCGTATCTTCGTTTGTATCTTCGTTTGGGGGAGATTTATCTTAGGGGGAGACGTCTTTCTAAGTAGGTCATGTGTTTTAAAGGGAGAATTAATTTAGGGGGAGTAATTAATTAATTGCATTTAATATTGTGATATTCCCTATGCATTTGATGAGTTTGCTTAAGTGTGCAGGTATTCTACTAAAGTGGCATCTTTCTATGACAAAGAGTTTAATCCTTAGGTTGAGTCAAGATTGGGCGGGTTATGTTTTGAGTCTAGTAGAGCTTGACGGCCCTTTAGGATTTTTGTTTGGTTTTTGTCCCGGAATAGCCAAAGGGGGAGATTTGTAAGGACACAAATTTCCAATTGAGTCCATATATAGTTTTGGCTCAATTCCGGACAAAAACATTTATTCATAGGATTTTATTTAATTGTAATATTCAAGACCTATGAAGTGTTTGTTGAAGACGTAGCGGCAAAGAGTATAAAGCATCATCAACATGCCGTAGTTTATGTGCCTCGTTTGTACGTCATCAACTTAGGTTCCATGCTCCCAAGGTATGAATGTATTTATATGTATATAGGAGCTTTGGAACAATTTATTTGGGTGTTAGGTTTAATAAAAGCCATGTTTATTTCAGAAATAATTTAAAAAGAACTTTATATTAATATATATAAATGTTTCTGGGCCAAAATAGAATTTAACAAAAATTTCTGAAACTCGTTCGAAATTTTGTTTGAACGAGATTTTTCGTTCGAACCAAACTTCGTTCGAACGAGACTGCCTTCTAACCTAACTGGTCAGTCGTTAGATAAGTCGTTCGAACGACTTTCTCGTTCTAAGGAGATATCTAACGAGGTTCTAACGAGCCCAGGCTGGTCTCTCGTTAGAAACCTCGTTCGAACGACAGTCAAAGTCGTTCGAACGAGAATGCCAGGCGGGAATAGTTTTGAGCAGTTTTTTGGCAGTTTTCTCCCATGATCCCCACTTGTTTTTTAACCAACTTTTTCCAGCCTTATGAGGGACGGGAATCACATTTTTTGTTCGAACCAAACTTCGTTCGAACGAGACTGCCTTCTAACCTAACTGGTCAGTCGTTAGATAAGTCGTTCGAACGACTTTCTCGTTCTAACGAGATATCTAACGAGGTTCTAACGAGCCCAGGCTGGTCGCTCGTTAGAAACCTCGTTCGAACGACAGTCAAAGTCGTTCAAACGAGAATGCCAGGCGGGAACAGTTTTGAGCAGTTTTTTGGCAGTTTTCTCCCATGATCCCCACTTGTTTTTTAACCAACTTTTTCCAGCCTTATGAGGGACGGGAATCACATTTTTCCTTCCAACTTTTCCATTCCATATCCAACTCTTAGAGAGAGTTTGAGAGCAAATTTATTAGGGAAAATGTTCATGTTTTTGAGTGTTAATTTTTAATGAAAATTTATAGACACTCTAGTTTACACCCATTGTTGTTTATCCAAGCTTTATATATACATATCTTTACTTGGAGTTTTTGGCACCGGTTTTCTCTACCGCATTCAAGAGACGTTTCGGGTTTGCTTCTACACCCCATCACAAAGAAGACCTTTGTTGAGATTCTACCCGTTTGGAGAAAGGCTCCATGTTCGGGTGACGGTGACCGTTTAAAGTCCTATCGGTGTATTCCGAGACCACGGTGGAGGTCCGTTGGTTATCCGCTAATTGGAGGTTGATACAAGAAGGAGCATCACGGCTTGAGAGGGTTCGAGTTTAGGAAGTAAGTCTTTTGTCTTGTATTTTGTAATACCGTTTTTAGTGGATTTGAGGCTAGGGCCGTCCCGAGGTTTTTTCCCGTTAGTGGGTTTTTCCTCGTACATCGCGGTGTAGTGTGACATTGTTTATTTTATCTTGCACATCATTTAGAACGCATGCTTTAGGTTTAATTCAAGATAAAATTCGGTTTAATTATCACACTCATTTAATTTGGGACTTAAATTAAATATTGGGTAAATTTGGTTTATTCAAGTCACTTGCTAAAATTGGTTTCGCCTAACTTTGGGTATAATTGTTAATCATGACTTAGGCAAATTCTAGGACTTGGATTAATTAAAACTTGTTGTTGTTAAAGTTGAACCATCACCTGTTTTACAACGCTTCCGCATCATCTCTTGTGTTTTACATAACAAGGAAATTATTATTTTAATTTTGATTATTAAATCACCATCCGGGGCTTTTCAATGTAGATTTACCTTTTCCCTCTCTCTTTATCCTAATGGGACACTCATGTGCCTTATGCTATTTTCCCTCAAATTCATAGAATCTCACTTCATCTTCCTCACAAACATTCTTATCCTCACAGCCATCATTGTTTTTCTCAAAGATATTTTTCTTGTCAAGAATTTTCTTTGCTAAATTAGAGATTTTTTTTTATTTTTTTGCAAATAAGACAAGATCAAAATCAATCTCCGAGTCGGAGTGAAAACAAATTTCCGTTTTTTTTGGATTGGACTTTCCAAGATACATCCATCTCCTTTTTCTTTTTAGTTTTTGAAAACATGACAATTTCATAAGTTTGAAGGTCTCCTATGAGTTTTTATAACTTAAGAGTATATAATATTGCCAATGAATTTAGGATAGTGACTTTAGGGATAAAACGTGGTGGCAATGATCTCGAAATCTTTTTCACAACTCTCATCTCCGGAATCTTCTCACCCAAATTAAAATTTGAGTTAACTATGTCTGACAAACATGCATATAACTCATAAAAAGTGTCAGACTCATTCTTGGTGATAGTCTCAAATTGGGTGGTGAGAATTTTAAGCTTAGAATCTTTCATTGTGTTGGTACCCTCATGAGTGAGTTGGTGGGTATCCCATGATTCCTTAGACGTAGTTAACATCATAATATGGTGGAACTCGGCAGGGGTGACATATATGAAAATAGCACTTGAGGCACGAAAGTTATAAGTACTCCATTTAAATTCATCATTAGTCCAAGAGGTGAAATGTTTAAAACTTTTGGCATTGTCGTTGGTCACAGTGGGTGGTGTCTACCCTCTTTCACACACAAGCCAGAGACGCTCGTCAATCACTTTCAAAGTCGACCTCATTCGAGCTTTCTAATATGCATAATTAGACCCATCGAAAATTCGTAGCCTATTATACAAGTGATTCATTTAAACCCAAAATTTTTAAGATCACACAAAAAATTAGTGTAACTAGTTACCCATTTGAAAAATTGATATCCAAAAAAATTAAGAAAAAATACGGATCAGACGATATTTTAGTGCAACTTGCTCTAATACGAATTTAAAAAAGCGGGTCCATATGGATTTATTCATATCTTAGGCCAAACACACACAAATTCAAAGTTGAACAGATATTATCTTGATCCAATTAAGTGCACATGAAATCCCGAAGTCCAAATTAAATAATCCAAATCACATAAACACACTAAGCATGCAAATAAGTAAGGAAAAGCCCCTTTCGGGCAAAACCTGATATTCAGCACTATATCAGAATTCAGAAACATTAGAATACTTATAGACTTCTTAGTTCCACTAAGTATAAAACACAGTTCTTTAAATCTTCTACAGAATACGGCACAGTCCTGCACTGTCCAAAAAATGTTGTCTTCCTTCTGTATCCACCGATCATCCTTCTTCTTCAGTAGTAGATCCTCAGCTCCACAAATCAGGCGGAGAGGTGAAATTTATAAGGATTCTTAATCCAGAATCATATTCATCTTGATTTAGAAAAGTTATCCTTAAAGTTCCAAGGTGTTTAGATGAAAAAATAGTAGAGTTCGATCACCAAAAGAACACTGAAAGGTCTTGGGAAAAGGTCTAATATCGTATCTCTATCCATAGGAAAGTTCTTGCAAAGTTGTCATCCTTCCGTATCCACCAAACCTCCTTCTTCTTTAGTAGTAGAGCCTCGGCTCCACAAATCAGGGGGAGAGATGAAATTTATAAGGAATCTTAAACCAGAATCATATTTATCTTGATTTGGAAAAGTGATTCTTAAAGTTCCAAGGTGTTTGGATGAAAAAATAGTAGAGTTCGATCACCAAAAGAACTCTGAAAGGGCTTAGGAAAAGCTCTAATATCGTATCTCTATTCATAGGGAATGTTCTTGCAAAGATTTAGGAATTAAAGATTTGGTTCAGGTTTGTTTAAAAAATAAAACTCGCCCGCTCGTTAGAATGACCTAGTAGCTGGCATGAACGGTGTACCCTTTTTCCTTCGAACGTGTTTCCAATGAAACTTCAAATGACATTATAGAGCTTGCCAAAAGGTTTTGCTTTAAATCTCGTTTAAACGTGTAAAACTCATTTTAATGACCTACCCAATCTCATTTGAACGACATCGAATGAAGCTTCAAACGACATTCCAGAACTGACCAAAAGGCGTCATTATAGATTCATTCGAACAAAGGAACATTGTTCTAACGACACTGTATAAGTCGTTCAAACGACCTATCAAACTCGTTATAATGAGTTAGCGAGTTTTCAAAAAAAACTTTAAATTAATTTTAAACATTTTGAAAACTTTTAATGCAAATTATTTTTGAAATATAACCCCTTGAAATTTCTAGTCTTTACCAAGCCACCTCATAACTATTGTGAATGTTGTTGAGACGAACGACCTTTGATCTTCCAAATGTCATCAACTTCTTGTCTTCGAATATGTGGAAGTAGTCATGAAAGTGAAGTGGTATGTAATAAGATAAGCCAAATAAAAACTCAATTGAGTAATTAAAACTTGCTCTTGCACCACCTAAATAATTAGTCAACAGTAAGTACTGTTCATTTCGAGTTCTCCACCCCTTTGTATGACTTTTTTTTTATAATACACACTCACTTTTTAAAAAATTAGCACCCCAATATTTTAGATCTTTTTTTAATTTAAAAAAATAATCGGCATATATTAAAAAAAATTCAAAACAAATTTCAAATATTTTAAAAAAGTTCAAAAAAGAGTAATTATGTAGTATAAATAATAAATGAAAAAGTCATAATCGATGTCTATTTAAATTTGGAATAGTATTTATTATAATAAGATAAATATGTCAAAATATAATTGAAATATTTTCAAAAAAGTCTTACTTGGCATATATTAGAAAGTTCAAAATAGTATAATTTTTATTAAACCTAAAAATTATATAAAAATTTTATTATAAATTCAAATTTCGAAAACATTGAAAAAATTTCAAAAGTTATTTTTTATTTTGATTTTTTAGTAGATGCCGATTAGGACTCCGATTTTTTTGAAATATCTTATTTTTTGAAAATTTCAATGTTTTTAAAGGATTTTTTTTTAATATACGATGATTAAGTTTTTCTCAATTGAATTAAATGTTTTGGATAGTTAAAAAAGTGGGGGTTTATTGAATTTTTTTAATGACGATCTATGGAAAACTATTCATAAAGGTGGAGGAAAAAAAAACAAAATATCAGTAGTAAACATAGCTGTTGACTAACGATTTGGATAGATAGTTAACAAAATGGGAGCGTATTTTGTTTTTTGAAAAATTAGGGATGTGTTGCAAAGCTGGTCATAAATGTTTGTCCATATGGGGGTGGGGGGACTCAAAATAACCCATATTTTTACAATCAATATTTCCATTCGGAATAACCTGATGAGGGTTGCTCCAAGTATAATTTAGGTTTTGTTTGGCGTACATATTATCCCACACAACAGTAGTGTTAGTAGATTGGTGCGTATGCGTGTATTGTAATGATATAATTGAAGTGGTTTAACTCTTAAACCACATAATTGCATTAACTAAATTTTTTATATCAATCTGGAATTCATTTTATGATAATTGATACATTTTCATTTTCATTTCTATTATTCATATTAATATCCCTAAGATTACTTAAATTGGGATTTAAAAGATAAAACCCATTAATTATGCATGAATGCATTGATTGATGTGTGAATTCAATTGTGTACTATTTGAGCGTTTACAACATTTGTATGGTTCAAAAGTTTAAACCCAATTAATGTGCATAATGTATGAGATAGGAAAAGTGTAGTGTTGATACCCACTTAATAGAGTTACTCATGCACACTCAAGATCTAAAAATTAAGAAACTCAAGAGATAACAAAGAGAAAATACAACCTAAATGAAATGTATGAGAAAGTAATAGAGAAATCACACACCAACAAAGAACAAGATACATTGTAGGTGGTTTACCAATTTGAAAACTTTAATGAATGATGATGGTTTAATTTATTTATTTGATTATATCAATAGAGTCACAACTTGTATACAACCTCACTATCAATCTCAATGTGTATACAATAGAAGTAAATGATTAACAATTGATGCTCTCTAACTTTGTTTCAATCAATCACCCCAAAAGTTATTATTTGTACAAAGGATCCCCAATTGATGAATTATCCAAAATAACCCTCACTTAATCCCAATAATTTGTAAATTTGAGTCAACTTGTTATAGCAAAACTCATCCATTAGTTGTTTGTCGATTCCAAACTCCGAAAACCTAAAAGTGGTATCTTCTTGACTTACTTTGCTACAACGAAGCTACTATACACTACGACAAAGCTTCCCTTCACTGGTCATACCATCATCTAAAAATAATTGAGTTGTGAAATATGAGCCAAAAATTGACATAATGGATAACAAAATAAAGGTATAGTAAATTATAAGTTCTGGAATTTTATGAAAAGTTTTGAAATATAATCTATGCAGCAACAAGATTAACACCATTATGCATAAACATTTAAAACCAATTAACTCTTTTATGTAGCACGAGTCTCAAAGAAGTTAGATTCTTAGGGGTAAAATAAACATCAAGGTCCAATCGATTTTTTGCATGATTACGAATAAATATTTATATACTAGGTGCAATGTTAATTTGTCAATTATGAAATTGAGGAGTTGAGCTAATTATAACATTATGGCAACACTTTCTCGTAAAGTTTAGCTAAATGGGTTTGATATTCTAACACACACGAGAATAATGCACCTTCATTCATATGATTACCTTTAGAACATCAGATTAAGATTCAGGCATATTGGACTATCAAACTTACATTCACCCAAAAGGTTAAATGTTTTCAGGAAATTTAAAATAATTTTAATTTAACCTTGTGGTTTTTGAATTTTTAAATAAGATGTGCAACATTTGTATTTAAAAATGTCTAGTGAAAATGTAGATGAATTTTTTATAACTTAAAAAATAAGTTTTCTTTAGAATGTCAAAATTTAACACTTCATGGAAAGTCTGACTCCTTCGACGACCTACTCATTGGATTTTTTCTTCAGCCAAGATATCCTTCTCTTCAGTGAAGTATGCTGTGATACCCCGTAAAATTAAATAATATATTGATCATGTATAATACCAAAAATCATGGGAATAAAAAATAATTGGTAAAATTATTAGCATAACAAAATAAATAAGACTAAACAAGTACAATAAAGAAATAAAGAACTAATAAGTGGAACAACACGAACTCTGATACCATATGACCAACGATACAAAAATGACACAAACTGCAGCTCCAATATAAGTTCAACTGTGAATACAAGTACCACATGTACATAAGGCAAACCTAATAAATAAATAAATAAAAATAAGAGAGTGAGCGTATAGGCTCGACACCTACACCCTAAACTGTCATCAACGGAGAGCAGTTAAGAACCGGATCAGGAATGATGTTGCACTATTGGCCTATAACTTGAAAAATGTTAAAGGGGATCGTTAACATGAAGTTAAAGTAGCATAACAATATAATTAACTTTGTATCACAATATTAATGCGCATCTTTATCCGGTCTTTTAGTTTTTTTTTTATGTTAACCCAACTCAAACAACTCTAACTATCACAAATGTTTACTCCCATGCCCAATGTATTTCCCACGATTAAGTCTTTTACAACATTATCAAATTTTAAGTACAATCTCACATTTATTCTTATGAGCTTCATCGTGGTATAATATCACAACAAAGTATCTATATCAATATTATCCATATCTACATCATTATCATCATAACACAATACAGTTTGGAACACGTACCACATAAAAGGAAAGTATCTACTTCAATGTATTCTCTACAACTACATCACATAATGTGGCACGGTCCAAATCATGCACCGCAAGTAAGGCTATTTATTAACAGATTCTTAGTCTCATAAGGGTAATACATTCTCAGTTTTAATATCCTTTTAATCAAATGAATTATTATCCAAATACCATAAAGAATCAAGAACAACTAGCTATCGTATAATAGGGATATAACTACCTACATGAATATAATCATAGTCCCAAAACTACCCCCCATAAAATTACCCCCACATGATACAATTAAAGCACATAATATATTTTTACGTAGCGTTTGGGTCCATTAATAATTGTCTACTCCATTAGACTACATTAGTTCTCACGCGACACACACACACACACACACACACACGTATATATATATATATATATATATATATATATATATATATATATATATATATATATATATATATATATATTGTAGCACACAAAGGCATATACCCTCAATGTCCATCTTATGGCTCTATTGGGAAGTCTGTAGGAATCCAACACTTAATGGGCATAAAAAATACATAAAATGGTAGGGCAATCATACGTAGTAGCACAACTAATGGGCCCATACTTGACCCGCCTAGGGCGATCTTCAAACAACCTTATTTTATCATGAAGGGGACAACCCTAAATGCATGATCTCCATTATCGTATCATAACTCAATCGGCGTATAGTACACGGTCTGCTATCGAACACGAACCCCAAATCGGTAGATCCTACCACGAGTGAAGGGATATTCACATAATCACACAATATTTTATATATATATATATATATATATATATATATATATATATATATATATATATATATATATTACTTGTGTAGTCAAGCGTACTCCAAATCATCTAAATCCCCAAACTTCGGATTATTGTTTACGTTTTTAGGGTCATAAACTCTAATCCTTATTAAATTCAACTCATAGTTTATTCCATCTCCAAACCATGAGTACATCTATCTCTTTCTACATATAGACCAACTCAGAATGTACATATATATTTATTTACTTATTTAATCACTACGTATATTGCACATCCTATAATCTCTAAATAATATAGTTACTTCCCATGTATATGATTCCAGGTTTAACTCCAAACATATTTACCTAATTAAAGTCCAAAATTCTCCCCACTGAGTCAAGATGCCTAATGAGAATAGTATGAAAATTTAGTCTCGTTAAGATAATCTCCAAATCATGGTTCAAACCTAAGGAAAACAGTGAAGTCGGTCGATTTTAAACAAATTGGTAGAAGTTTCAACCCCACATGTTGTTCAGAAAATAATCATAAAATATTCGCCGAAACTCCAAAAATTATTAAAATAGCGCCTATCCGTTCTTAACTCAATATAACTAGGAATTATTTTTCACAAAAGACAAATTCATAGATATACTATTCCAAACATAACTTCAACTTCTTAGATTTTCTTCAAAAACATTTAGCGTCACATGTTATTCATAAAATAATCATCAAATATTCATCACAAATCCAAAAATTATGAAACCAAAGCTAAAGCGTTCTTAACTTAATTTAATAGGACTCTATTTTGGCCAAAAATCTAGATTCGTAGGTATACCATATAAAAAACATCCTTTAAGTGAGTTATTTTCTCAAGAAATATTCTACACAATTTAAACCTCCATTAACGACCCCTTAATTAACTCTCCATCATTGTTGCACTCATTTTCATATTTTCAGGTCTCTAAAAAACCCCAAACTTTACCTTTTTGATCTATCTTAGTCCCAATATTAATACTAACCATTTTACAATAATTTTAGGCTCTTCTAATACAAGATTTTGACATTATTCTATAACTATCATCTTAAGAACAAAAAAAGTATTCTACTCATCATCTAGTCCTAATTCATCCCCAAATTGGATTTGTTTCAAAAAAATTATATGAGATTCCTAACCTTCAATCTTGAATTACTATGGTTATAATATTAATTTGATAATTTCTACTCTAAATCATGGTAATCAATCCCAATATCATAACAAATGCGAGTTTACATTATTTTAATATTAAATTAAAGATTCGGGAATAATATCATGGTAATATAACTTCAATTATAGTTTTATACTGAAAAACTTGCCTCAACTCGAAAGGTCTAAATCCATATGCCAATACCTTTTATCATCTTCATCTTCTATCCTTGACTTTTGGAATTCCCCTTTACTCTTAACATTCTCTAAATGCCTTTAGATCTTCCTTATAATATGAAATATATGGTTTAGACTAAGCCTTAAATCACTTTTATAATGTTCATCATGAAATTTATCCTTTGACCCACATGGACCTTGACCTAATAGACTAAAACTAATCCCAAACAGTAAACTCTAGCACAAGCCCTATATCAACCTATAAGGCTAAAAACCAAAATTTTAATGTGTAAATGGACAATATACCTATCCTTAAAGTCCTCTACCAATAATTTAATGAATTATTTTCTTTTGTTAAATAATTATTACCATGTCTTAACATATTTTCGATATAAAATTAATTCCAATTGCACACATAAATTAGTGACATTACGATTCACTACATATAAATTTAAATCATAACATCTAAATAATACACCTAAATTAGTGATATCACCAGTCACTGCAGATAAATAAAAAAAAGATGGTAAAAAATCAATATGACAGACAAATAAATCAATATGAATTAAATAACAATTTAATTCGCCTAAGATTTAGTTCACATAAAATTACGTGGTATTACACTATCGTTGGTCGCGAAGTCCATCAAATTTACAATCCAAAAATTCTAATTAGTTTTTGGACCTACATCATTGATTACTCCCTCCAACGAAGAAATTCTTTTCTATAGAGGGAAACTAGCTAGTGAAGGTACCCAAATTTTATGTTCTTCAAGATTCTTTTAACTATTAAAAAGCCTTTGAAGGTTTCTTCCCTGTCTAATCAAGACTTTAAAAACTATTTTTACAAAATATTTTTTTCTTAAGTAAGAATTCATTTCTTTTGAGTTGTAAAAATACATTGTGAGTTTGACTACAATACACTTTCCAACCTTAGGATATCTTCACACTTCCAAGTGCAAAGTTTGGTTGTAAATCTTGTTTGATTTTTTGATTGAAAACATATCTCTTAAAGTATAAAAATAATTGAGTTTGGTTTAGTTTGGAAGGCATTGGTTATGTTCCAAAATTAATCTTGGTTATGTAGCATACTTTAGATGGTCGTGCCTTCCCAAGTCGAAAGATAAGGTGTGGTAGAGTGGTAAAGCAAGTAATTTTGAAGATAGTGTATTTTTTATTTCTTCTTTATAAGTCTATAATTTGTTATATTATCATTCAAACCAACCTAAATTCTTCTTCATTTGTGATTTTTCTACTCGTATATCCGGTGTTAGGTGATTATTTTACTTCTTTTAATCTTCAGAACCACTTGTCTTAATTAAGAAGAAGAAACTGTTTTGATTATAACTTTGATAATTTTTTTTTGTCAAATATACTTGTAGTGTGTGTGTGTGTGTGTATATATATATATATATATATATATATATATATATATATATATATATATATATATATATATATATATATATGTGTGTGTGTGTGTGTGTGTGTGTGTGTGTGTGTGTGTTATCTTTTAACTTCGTAATTTACTTTATTTGGGTAGATATTATCGAGAGCATGGACTATCAACGGGTATTAGAGTGAGTCTCTTTATTTTGATATTTTTTAACCTAGAGTAAATTTGATGCCCAAAGTATATTTGTTTTAGTTTATAATGGATGGTGACTCATCTCTCCGGGCACCTTCTTTTGATGGTAGAAATTATTCATATCAGAAGGTGCGTATGATAGCATACTTAATGTCACTTAATGAATGCATATGGGATTATGTGCTTACAAATTGGAAGTGTCATCATATCATTATCAAAGACCTTATAGTTTAAAATAAATGTCGAATATGGGATGATAATGGGACCAAGGAGAGTAATTTGGACACTTAAAGGATCGATGATATATTCTAATTAATAAGAGCCACGAGTTTAAACATCTATCAAATTTTAGAATGTTTGAGGAGGTATGGTATATTCTAATAGTGATACATGAAAGAATGTCCTCTATGAATCATGGTAGACTTCAATGATTATATAATGAGATCGAATTCCCTTTGATGAAAAATAAGGAATTGTTTAATGAGCTCAACTCATAACTTAGTAATGTGGTGACCTTGAATTTTCCTTAGAAAAGAAATTTTCAACTGAGTCATTGTTGACAAAATTTGTTGTTAACAACTTAATATGTGTAGTGGAAAAGTTC
This sequence comes from Sambucus nigra, assembly GCA_949130495.1. Taxonomy (NCBI): domain Eukaryota; kingdom Viridiplantae; phylum Streptophyta; class Magnoliopsida; order Dipsacales; family Adoxaceae; genus Sambucus; species Sambucus nigra. The sequence goes on along the minus strand of OX422208.1, from coordinate 678,009,377 downwards.
ATTCAATTCAAGAAGTTTTCATTCTTTATGAAGTCCCTTTTAATGTGGATGAATTTCTTGGCTCACTTCAAATGTATGAGGCAAATTTAAATAATCATTGCAAGGATCCCCATAATGAATAGAACATATCTTTCAAATATAAGTCTCATATTGTCTTGCCTATTAGTTCCTCTGATATTGATGAAGATGGTATTTCTCTTTTCACCCAAATTTTTTTGAAGTTATGGGCAAAGAATTAAAAAAAACATAACATACGAAAAGTATAACTCACCTAGATTTTGACATAGTTGATGAAGTGTAGAATCAATGACCCACCAAAGTGAGTTAATGGAGTGTTAAGAAATCATATCAATCCACGATGAATGACGATGATGCAAATTAGTACTTAGATAAAAATTCTCTTGAAGAAGAATCTAGATATGTTGCTTTTATGGAAATAAGAAAGTTTGAACATTTAAATGATTTTGAGAACTTTAATGTTCTTTTGGAAGACAATGTGAATAAAATTATTATCCTTTACACTATTTTCTTTAACTCTAAAGAGGATTGCGGAAGAAAAGGTTACATATATATATATATATATATATATATATATATATATATATATATATATATATATATATATATATATATATATAAAAGGAGTAGAAGTATGAACATTATTCAATAAGATGATAACTTAATTAGAGGCTAGGATTGAATGGGGCAAACTTGAATCCAATGGTTGAGGTGTTTTCCCCCTCTTTTCTCAATCTAACTTTCACTTTAATTCAAATTTGGGGGTATTTTTGTAAAAAACCCTCCAATTAGTCATACTCATATGGCTCATACCTACTCAGTCGGCTCACCTCACGATTTTCACTCTCTTTCTCTCTCTCTCTCTCTCTCTCTCTCTCTCTCGTGGCCATGTCTTCTCCATCTTCTTCTTCCTTTTCTTATTATTCAAGGTATGATTTTCCTACTTTATTCTTATTCTTTAAGTTGTGATATCTATTTGTTTGCAGATTTATGGAGTTTAGATTAAGGGATTTTTGGGTTTCAAACTCTAGGGTTTATGAAATTTTGGGGGTTATGAGCTTAGGGTTTGAAAATTTTGATTTTGCTGATTGATCATTCTCATAATTCAAAGCTCCTATTTCTTCAAGTTCTTTTTTTACAGTCTTAATCAGGTTTGTTTGCTGCAATTATTTTCTATTTGCAGAGGTTTAATCCCGGGCATACCCTCCATTTTTTTCTCTGCTTGGTTTAACAGTTTTTAGATCATTTCAAAAAGGACCTTTATTTTTGCAAACCAAGCCTAATATTTATTAGTTGTTTCTACCTTATCTCTGGCTCTTCACTTTTCTTTCTTTGTTGTTTTGATTTCAAATATTTTTTTTTGTTTGTTAATGGACAACTTCCGCCATTGAAAATTTCTGAAGGTAAACTACAAACATAGTCTTTGAATCTATTAAATCCTTATTTTTTATGTTTTCGATTTGTAATTTTCTATTAAATTTCAGAAGGAAAAATTTCTGAAGGTAAATTTCTGAAGGTAAACTACAAACATAATTGTGGGGTTTCATCTATTCCACCAGATCTATGTTGTTAGCGAGTTTGCAGAAAACACGCACACATGGAAGCATGGATATGTAGGTATAAAAATCGACAGTCATAAAGTACGTAATATTGAAATTTCAGTTAACTTTATGACTGTTGATTTTTATACCTAGATATAGTTTGTTCCATTTTATTTGTTATAAGTTTGAAACACCTTTCACCATAGTGGAACTGCATCAAAGAGAACAGTTGTATTTGTTATAAGTTCACGTGTTTGCATTTGAGAACATAGCATTACTTCAGCTCTCTGTGCTTTTGCATTCACGTTTGAGAAATTAGCATTACTGATACCTATGACTCTTTTTATATAGTTTTGACCTTAATTTTCCCATTTGAAGGTGATGCCTACTTTTGAAAAGCCTCGGTTGATAGTTGCATCAGGTGTGACTATTTCAGCATAAAATTGTTCTAATTATGTTTTAAAATATTCCTTCTAAGTTCCAAGAGTTTTTTTTCATACTTTTCATCATTTTTATTATTATAAATTATTATTATGATTTGATTAAGGTATTGATTTAATGTTGGTTCACATACACAATAGTAGTTTGTTGAATGAGGTAAGAAGATATACAATTTCTTGCAGCATAGTGTTTAATTTTGCTATGTTGATTGATTTCAATTAAGTTTTTAGTTGCCTCTTTCTTTATATATAAAATGGGAATCCCATCAGTTCTTAAGGTTTAAATTAACTCTTATTTTACAAATAAAAATTTGGAGATGTATGCTTTATGAAACTAATAGTATGGTATGCAATTCATTTTCTTTTGTCTAATAATGGATGTGCATGTTTATTGAATTTCTTTAACCATTTCGATTTCTTTTTTCTTTGTTAATTCTCTCTTTATTCATGTGTGTGTTAGATCTATTAATTGTATCTTCTACTTTAATAATTGTTTTATTTTTTTCCAACATCTTAGATTTGCATTCTACTTAATTTCTTTTTTCTGAATTCTATTCAATTTGTTTGGTTTCTAAGCCAAGTTATTTTTATTTTTTTAGCACAAGAAAAAGCGGATCAGGTGAGAAGAGTTAAAAAAGAAAACAATGCAGAGAAGAGTGCACGAAGTCACATGTTCTTCTATTGGCTCACCAAAACTATGATCTATGCTCAACATAAGAACCAGATGATCTTTGTACTCAGTTTAATCTCATCCGCAATCGAAACTAAGATCACTGCATCTTATCTTCAAGTGTATCATCTTTATACTCAGTTCAATCTCAACTTTCTTCCTTAAATACCCCTCATCAGGTCCAAATGAATCCAAATATGTTGTGTGCCACTGATAGTCTATATGAATTGCATTGAAACATTCATATGAAAGGGGTACATCTTACTCTTTCTCTACAATTTTCAAGTTATGCAAGAAAGAAGAAAGCCATTTTGATGAAGGTAGCTGAGGTTTTAATGTCTAGACTCATGAAGGTCTCGGTTTAACCATTTTTTCTTTTCAAACTTTCCTTTCTCTGGACACTTTTTCCAAGTTCGATGGTGGAGATCGCTCGGGCATTATATGTTTGTTTTTCTTTTTTCTCTAACCACTTTTATTTGCATTCTTAGGCATATTCGGGGTATAATTTTTAAAGTTTTTTATTTTGTTTTTTCTTTCTAATAAGATGTGTTTGTCTTCTAATGGTGTTGCTTTTATACCAACCAAGGGTCCTTGGAAGGAAGGCGAGCAAGCCGGTATAGATACCTCCATTTGATAACTGGCACCGAAGGCCAGTGAATAAATCAAGTACTATTCTTGAAGTCTCGGAGTTGAGCAGTAGCATCAGAGCTAGCTTGGCAAGAGATGAGCTTGAGCTTGATCATTATCTGAGTCAAGTGAGAGCGTCTGCGTTCTGCTCAAGGGATATTGATTTAATCTCCAAGCGGGACTCCTTCGTAGTTATGGGGGAATCTTCCGCGATGAAGAAAGAAGCAATATGGATAAGAATAAATTATTTATTGATAGGAAAAATGAAGCGAAGAAGCAATCTGTTGAATATGAATATCTGGAAATGACCCAGTAGGGAAGTACTTTCATAGGAGATGCTCAAGTAGGGTCAGAGTCGATGATCTTTGTATTGGATTTCAAGCAGTCGAGATCTGTAAAAGATTTCAATTTATTTTTTTGAAGATTTTCTCTTCTGGAAGCCACGATTTATTTGAAGTTTTCATTAGTAATAACTTAAGTTTAGATGAAGTCTAATGTACATTTTGATTGCAATCTTTATTTAAATTCTAATTTGTTCATGTTATATTCAAATGTTGTTCATATTCTAATGTTTAGTAAAAGATTAGTTCGTGAACCTTTCCTTTTGTTTCTAACCTTTCAATGGATCATTTCGATTTTGTTTAAGGTTGGTGTAAATGGAATTGAAGGCACGTAGACATTCCTATGTACCTGCTTTGATTAATTGGAATAGAGTGGGCACTATCTACTTTGAAAAATACATGCTATTTGAGCACTCTGTTTGAGATTGCTGGGCACTTTGATTTGCTAATGTAGGAAACGTTCAAAGAGACAAACACGAGGAATAAAATTCAGGCTCATGGTGTGCTATGCCATTTTGCTCAATTTTTCAGACCAAAAAAAGGCCTTTCCTTAGATTTCAATGTTACGATTCTCATCCTATTTTACGCAACATCATTGATGGTGAGGAGGGTCTTCTTTCTCCAATTTGATGAAGAAATGAGATATGGGTTGGGTATTTTCCTCCTGGCAATTGATTAATTTTAGATTGGATGCCAGTTTTAGTGGTGTTGTATAAGTAATTTGGGTGTATTTTATTTCATGTTTAACATATTTAAAACCAATTATGTCATTCAGACTTTTTTTAGTTTCTCCTTCAAATCAATATATTTTGGGGGTTTTTGTGGTCTAACTAATCCTTTTATTGTTTAGTAACAGGTACGTGTTTGATAAAATGGTCACATGAGTGTTCCTCATTGTTTACAGACTTTTATGGTGGTAATGATAGATCGATTCCAAATGAGAGAAATATTTTGCATCATGGGTAGGTAATTGGAGAACATAAATCTGAAGACAGTGTTTTAAATTTTGAGTTAGTGAATGAAGAGCAGAAAATTGAAGCTGAATTTAAGGGGCGTGTAATCTGAACACTGTTTTAATTTTTTTGCATTGGGTTCTACCAAGGCTTTGATATCTTGAAGAGATTAATTTATTTCCATTGGGTTCTACCAATGGCAGATTCATTGAAGAGTTGTACTAAAGACAAACATTCAAAGAGGTTTGACTGATGGAAGGAAGGAGATAAGAATAACAGGTTTTTCCTCCTTGAAGCGTATCAACGAAGAAAGTCAAATGCTACTAACCAGATCCTCTCCCAATCTGGTCAGTATTTATGTGATAAAGGTGCTATGCAAGTATTTGTGATTATATTCATGATATTTTTTCTACATCTATGGCTTCTATTGCAGAAGACGCATTCAATTAAGAATGGGCAACTAATTTTTCCTATCAGTATTCAGAATGTTAAATTTGCATTTTTCCAAATGGGACCTTAGAATCTCCCGCTCAATATGGTTTTCCAGCGTTATTACATCATATATATTAGGATATCATTGGTGATGATGTGTTTAATGTTTTGGAGTTCTTCAATTCATGAACTGAGATTTAAAAACCCTCCTTAAGTTATCAGTTCATGTAATGTTGAATATATGGAGTGAAATATATGGAGTGAACAACTAGGAATATGATACTCTCTAATCTCAAAATGTTCACTCTCACAACTAGAATTTACCATTTAAGTTGAGGCATACTTAACGGTGCGATCAAAGTCACCAACACGTTACATAACATGAGTAGATTCAATGGTAAGGATACACAACACGATACACAACATGAGTAGATTCAGTGGTAAGGATACACAACAGGATACACAACATGAGTAGATTCAGCGGTCGAGCATACTTTACACTTAGATGAGTAGATTGAGAAGACATTTACTAGTGCTCAAAATTTCTTTCCACGTACTGTAATTATTTAGTGGTAAGGAATTATATACTGAATTATTTAGGAAACAACTACGGATGATTCAAATGAGTCTAAGAACATCTTATGACTCTCTAAATGGTTGATCCTCAATAGCAAACTACCACCACAATTGAAATATGAGTAATCTTTACACAATAGTCTACTGATTTGCCTTTGTTTTTTTCATAGAAAACAATGTATGTAGCATTTATGTTTCGATATGTGATCATTGACATATAGGATCATTTTATCTCACACAACATGATTCATTTTTGGATATCTTTTAGCAACCTTTTGGTAATGTTATATGTAGAGAAATAGTTCAGTAGACAATCGACCATTTCATATGTAGTATAATTTTTCATATCTTGGTTGCAAGTGTCATTTATAAGATGATTATATATGTATTGATAATGTATGTTTTTATAGATCAGTCTAATAGTTATTGCAGCTGCAACTGAGTTTAGTGCAGCTGGAAGGGAACCATGTTTCTAGAATCAAGGGGAAGGACAATAAGCTCATCCTTTAGTATCATAGTGTGTCGTGTCTTTTTTGGTACATTCGCTTTATTCACGCTTAACAAATGAATTGATATACATTCTATACCTGTTAGGATAGTGGTTCAGGTGTTGCATGTATATTAGAGCTAGCATGCTATATGAAAATAAGATTAGAGTATGCTATATGAAAATCAAGATTAGATGCTCTACAAATTGACTGACATTGCGGAGTACTTTATTTGAGGATACTTACTGTTTAAACATTTAATTTTTCTGTAGTGAATGCTTACTAATACTATTATCCCTTCTAATAATGTTGCTATAGCAGCAATCGGAATTACCTCCATTTTTTAGATGGAAGCCGAAGCAGGAGTTGTTTTAGCTATTGAGAAAAATGCAGCATTGTTGGTCATTGAAGTAGTGGAGGTGCTAATTCCGTAAGAGGTAAATGTGATAGTGTTAATGTGATAGTGTTTGTGATTTACAATATTTTCTTAGCACCTCCACTGCTTCAATCACCAACAATTACGCTGATGCAATTGTTATGTCACATTTACAATTCACTATGACAAACACTATGACAAACTATGTGACATAACAATTCACTGTCGGATTTTCTTAACACCTCCACTACTCCAAACACTGTCACAAACACTGTGACATAACAATTCCATAAGAGGTAAATGTATTGAATGTTTTTAGTTACAAGATTTTCTTAGCTTGAGGAAATGTGACAGTGTTTGTCTTTGAATTGCATGAGATCACTTTCTTTAATTTACTTGAATTCTTGGCATTGCAGGGCTGCAAATAGAACATCGCTTGGGGTGACTTACAATTAAAAGTGGATTGACCAACTTATTGCATTAGAGTATGGATATTTTCTCTTCAACTTTACCACTTGGTGTTGTGTTCTTATTCTCAATTTGTGCAGATATGGTGCAAGTGTATATTGTCGCAAGCATGGGGCGTGCCTTAGAGTCACGAACTGGACATGATGCAGATACACGGGGCATGCTTTAGGCCCAACACTGGACATGTTGCAGTCATGTGGTGTGCCTTTGAACTGATAGTGGACATAACCGAGCATCTGGTGGTGAGATTATTTGTGGGCTTCTGTGGGTTATCAATGGTTTATCGATTTTTTCTTAGTGGAGCACTTTGGACGTAGAAAATATCACTTTTCAAATGAGTGCAGTGAAATGAATTTTTTTTTTGTCTCTCAACATGCACTAATGATTGTATTAATTTCTTTTAGCTTGCTAAAATTTATCAGATTGTGATTTGTGGCCATAACCTGTGATTGTAGAAGATTTTTAGCATCGATTAAATACTGGATTGGGTAATGTACTTTGAGGGCATTATAAATATGGTAATGCTCACGTGATCCCCTATTATAACCTGGTATATTTCTTCAACGTTATGATGTGTGTTTGGTTTCTTATAAGATCATCCTGCCATCAGATCATTAATATGCCATTAGTAGTTTTTAATACATTTTTTTAACATATAGCTTTTTGTTGTAGGTTTTCAATTACAACTGAGCAAGTATTTTTTTTGTACATCTTTTCTCGGGAAGAATGGTAGTAATTTATGCAATCAGTTAGATCTACACTCTGTTTTATAAATCTTTAGAATTAGAAACCGTTGTTAGTATTTGTAGATATTTGAAAATTTTTATGAGTCATTTTAGCTATTGGAGAGTAATATATTCATTTTTTAAGGGTGATACATAGTTGACATAAAAAAGTATTTTTAACCTTGAAATAAAGATAAAGTACTGAACAAACAAAGACAATTAAACCATTCATTAGTCGAATTAAGGTTGATAATAATTCATGTAATTTTCGTGCATATATTCATTTTTAAATCCAGTATTGATTATTAATGGTGTCTACTATAGAAGCATGAATCCTGACTAAACACACAACCCACAACCTACATATATATTTGTATAAAAAGTAAATGGATGGGAGGGAGGGGATTGTGTTTATGGGTTAATATCCGTTTTGTGTATGGGAGGTGACGTTTCAAAAAGAATTTACTTTTTATATGATACTATTATTCTCTAACTTTCACCTTTTTTTGATGTTATCAATAATTGTTTCTTATATATATATAGGAATAAAATGTATAACGTTTTACTTTGGTTGTGTATTGTTTAGTGTATATTTTTTGATTGTTTTTAATGTTGTCAGTACGGAGTGTTATTTGATTGTTTTGATTGTTATATGATTGATTTGATTGTTTAGTGTACTTTGGTAGTGTATTATTAATTGATATCGTGAGTGTGATTTTGTTTGACTATTATTTATTTGGGGTGCCATTTGGGACAACACAATACGTATGCATTAATAATCATGTAGGCACGTTTCAATTACACACAAATGAAGTTGCTTTGAAGCATGGAAATCAATAGATGCAAAGTACAAAATTATTATTGAAGTACAATAGCTCTATGTACTTTGCGGTGCTGAATATTTTTTCATTATTTCTTTTCATTTTTCATATTAACATTCTGTTATTTTCTATTTCATAGTTCAACGTGGGTGATGTGATCATTGATGGTAAACCAACTGGTATGCTCTCTCTTGATGTCTGACACTAGAATTATATTCTGTTTATTATTGTGTATGGTTTGACATTTATCATTCAAGGTTATTGTGAAAGTGGTTGTGCTGCAATAACATATTCTGGAACTTCTTTGCAATAGCAAATTCTACAATAGTCTAATATTTGTATAAAAGGGGGGCTACAATTATGATAGAAGTGACAACCATAGTGACAGTCTCAGTTCATACATGCTACCAGTCTCAGTTCACACACGCTCCCGCTCGCCCACTACCAGTCTCAGTTCACACACGCACACTTATTTTGTTCATCTCATTACACTTTTTAAATAGGACATTCATTAGTAGATTGGATACCCGTGAAGATAACCAGGTTGCGCGATCGACATATGTGATGCGATTATGAAAGATTGTGAGGACTACTCTGTATGCATGGTCAGTGTTATGTTTCAAGAGTAGACCCATTACTTTCTCGACATCATATTCATCGATCCATTACTGTTATAACAACGCTGTTATAACAACCTCTATTTTTTCAGGAACCATAGTTTTTATATGGATTATTCGGAGTCCACTAATAGTTTTTTAAAGTGTTTTTTTATCTCAAGGGGTAACGCAATCTGAATCAAGTTTAATAGAAATTGAGAAATCAAATATTATCGACTTGAATTAGTGGACTTCATTCTAATCGCTAGTGAAGAAACGAATTTATGGTCATGCAACTGATGTTACAATTAGGCTGCTGGATGAGGAGAAAGTTGTTCAAGCTGGTGCAGATCTTCTTGGGGAACTTTGTGCTTTAGATTATGGGAGCTGCTGTTATCTTTGAGGTGAAAAGAAGTTCTAGATCAATAGCTAGAAAGGTGTTTTCGGTTGCGGGAGCTGCTGTTATCCTTCCAAAGTGACTTCTCTTTTTAGAGCTTATAGACCTGCTTGAGCAAAAGATTCCAAAGCATCTTTGGAAATGGTATGACTAAACTGTTTAATCTCCTTTTGAATATAATCTAAGTTATCCATAGATTTAATAACATCCTCATGCACATTACCCAAAAAACTATTTGTTCTAGATTCTTAGGTCATTTCTCAACTCTTTCATCTTCCCTTACGACATCCAGCTGGAGAGGCTCTATGCCAATAATCATGTACAAGCATAAAAAAAGTCGAATGAGAGGACCATAAAGAAATGGATTTGAAAGGTTTGGGTCCTCGAAGATCAGACTTTCGAGCAATGAATGATGAGGGCTGATGATCTGATGAGCTTCTAGGAGTATTTGAACAACAAATATCATCCCATTTGTTCCTTACAAGCTGATTAATAATGCATCTTTATTCTGCTGGGACGTGTATTCTGTTACACATCTTTGTTCTGCTTATCATGTCAACCAAATTTCAAAATCCTTTTGATTATGGTTCTTACACTAAAATGAGCTATGTATGTCCTGGACAAAACCAGATATTTTACATATCCACCGTCACTCTCAGTGGTTGATTGGGACATGCAAAAACATTTAATTTCAATATGATAATTGGTTGTAAGGATCAATGACTTCTACTAAATACAATGTGGTAGTAGGTGTAAGAACCAATGACTTCATGATCTATTTTTATTTCTTAATAACATTTGGGTATATCCACAAAGCTAATCTCTTATCTCATCCATGATTTTTTTTATTGTTGCTCATCTCATTGATGAACAAAGCAAATTGAATAGTTATGTTTGTATCCGCTATTATTTTGTAGGTGTGATAACTTGGAGTTTTGTGAACTTTTTTTAATGTAAACAATTTTCTTAGTTTTTCTTATAAGTTGTAAATTGATTGTCCGAGGTGTTCTTCTCAGCAACTTATACTTCAAGTGTTTAAAATTTGCAGGAAGCTATTGTCGACTTTGTGAGTAAAATGATATGGGTTCGATTTCAAGGCTAGAAATGTAGGTCTTTATCTTTTATTTTTTTCTCTTCAAGTTATATTTCATTATTTGTTTTCATTTTATTATTTATTCATTTACTTATTTATACTGTATTTGTGTTTAATTAAGGGTTACTTCTTACTGAAGACTGCACACTCCATGGGTGAAGGAGAAGAGGATTATTGATGATGGTATATATAGGGAGGGGAGATAGTTTAGGCACGGGTATAGGATAATTTTTTTTTGCCGTGTGAAAGACAAGATATATTGGTCTTGGATTTAAACATTTTTGTGCTCTCTCTACCCTGTGCGAATTTACTTTCTATTTATTCAATCGTTCCCACTCAGATATTTGAGGCATCATGTGAATTCAGTTGATGAATATTCTATATTTCATGTTATATGTTAATTTGTTTGACGAGTTTAGAATGTTGGACTATTTATTAGTTGTTAAACATGGTGGATAGTCCTATAAATAAAGGATATTATGGCCAATTTTTTTAAAATTACACTTTGTTTTGTTGGGAAACAAAATTTTTGGCATGGGCATTCCGCTAGTATGTATATATATATATATATATATATATATTGAGCTTGTTAAGGAGCCCATCAAAATCGGGGAGCACAATATTAAACTTTCCACCACATTGGCGAAGTTTGTGAATAAAATAGTCATGGTGAGAGAAGGTTATTTGATAAATTTGGAAGATAGGAAGGTGGTGTTTGGTGAACTAGTGGGTTTAGATGTAAGTAACATTGTATTCCTCTAAAGTCAAGTCAAGTACTTAGGGTATGACTTGAAATATAGTAAAAAATCTAAATTGAGATTGAGTAACAAGAATTCCTTATTTGATATCAAACTTATTTATGCATATTCTTTGAAGTTATACTTGATGGAGAAGTCTCAAAAGTTAGGTAATTTATTTGGGATCCCAATAAATAATTGAAAGACAAAAGATGACTAAGTTTCAACAAAGGAGAGGCTATTTCACAACCTATTGTAATACCTACCTTATGAGATTCATTGTCTATTGATTTTTCCATAAGAATAAGGGGTTAAGTTCATTTGATCCATTCTCCACAATAATGAACATTTTTAAGAGTTTCGATTCAGTTTGGAAGAAAGCAGCAATTTAAAAACTACGTCTTTACCATATTGCGTAAGCTATTTAAGTGTACACATAACGATAGGAAAGGTCACTTAGTGAGTTTAGTGCTCAGATTAGACCATCCTCTCCTTTGGAGCATACTAAGAGTGGTACGATATTCTAAATGAAAGGAAGAAGAAACAATGAGCCCCTAAAAAGGACCCTAACAGAAAGACAAATTCATTTATTCATACCAAAGTTGTGTTTGAAACCTCAACACTTCGTATAAATTGTATTTAGTTTAGGAGACACAATATATATTGTATTATGTGAAAAGCCTTAGGAGATCATTTGGTGGGTTCTTTATCATGTACTAGTTAGAGTTAGTTCCTATAATGTTACTAGTATGTGATTTCTATTTCCTGTTTTTAGTTCTTGCTATTATCTCAACTCGGTCCCATGATCCACTTTTTTTTACTTCTTTAGTTGCACTAACGAAAATATTTTTCCTAAGAATTTTGTTTTCAATATTTGCAACTATATATATATATATCCCATGTGATTTATTTTAAGCATACATCCTTAGATATTGTATAATTGGTTTTATTTATCTTGTACACACTTCATGCTTAAAGTTATATAGCTTAAAATTCCTTTTTAAATTAAACTTTCAATCTTTGAGTATTTTTTGCAACTCGTGAAATTTACACCGCATAATAACTTGATCAATGTCCATGTGAAATATAATGAAGTGATTTTTTTACTTATAAATAAATTAAAATTATTGTGATTAGGAAAAAAAGAAGTCATTTTGAACCCTTTGTGCAAGTGATAATTTAACCATGGTTGGATTTGAAAAGAAAATGCTATATATTCAAAAATCGTGAGAGACGAAGTGGTTATGGCTACAACCTTGGATTCTGGGGTTCTTAACTTTGAAATGGGAATAGTTCCCTGACCTTACTTAATATATAATATGAAACTTGAACAAAATTTACAAAAGAGATGTTTAAAAAAAATCTATCTATCCAAAATGGAGTGACATCAAGGACATGAGACTAAACGATTTTATTCATAAATCACTAATAAGGAAGACAAACTTGTAGTTAAAAATTTCATGTTCTCCCAAAATTAGGCTTTCTCTTTGTTCCACGAAGACAATACTTCCAAATTTAATAAAAAACATTCATAAATGTTCTTTATTTAATCGATAACCTTCATTTTCGTCAGTATATGTTAAGAGTTATGTCTTTGAATCATTATATTTTAAATGGCTAACTTGTCTTGAGGCCTTTGAATGTTAAATCAATATTTGTGTAGATTATTTGGCATAACCATAAAACTTGAGTATATATCTAAAAACTTTTTCACCATACTAGAGTTTATATCTTTTGGGATGTAGTGTGTCTTATTTTATAGAAATTTCTCTTGCACAACAGGTTATGTTGTTTTCTGCACAATCTTGATCCTTGTATGTATTTGCGACTTGTTTGTCGGGCCATATTTTTAGTTAAGTATTCTTTACGAGCATATATGATCCACATCAGTCCAACAAAGGAGATATTAGATAATTTTATTTAAAAGAATGTGTTAGAATTTCCTTAAATCGAAACATTGCTCAAAGTTCAAAATTTTCTACACTATGAAGCATTCCATAATGAATATAATAGGAGGAATAATGAGCTAATAAAATAACTAAATTTAATTGACATGGGTCATGAATTGAGCAATGTGATATGGACATGAAACATAGATAATAAGAAACAAAGGTAAGAGTCCCAATCAAAGAAAAATATAATATTTGTGAAATTTTCAACTTTTTTCATAATAATTATAAAAATCAAAGTCTTATATTTATGAATTTGTTGAACAACTCGAGTCCATAAATAAAAATCATACGGATATGTTAATCACATACCACTTCCATTCACTTAATGTTTTTTTGTCATCAATAAAACTAATAACAGACTTTGATAATGGGGATGGAGAGAAGTGAACCTATATGGAGCAGTCCTCATATAGCACTACTCCAATGATCCTAAAAAACATGTTAGAGTCAGAATAAAAAGAACATAAATAAAATATAAGTAATCACACAAAATAAAATATAAAAGAAACAAATAAAAGCAAATATGTATAAGAATTTCAACCTTTAATTTACCATAAACTAAAAGATGGAATAGTTCAAGGTCCAAAAAAAAATATATAGTATGAAAATCAGTAACGGCCTACAAATTAATCTCTTATGGCAGTAAAGAAGAGTTATATCCATGATATGGGAGACATCATTAGTGTTGAGAAAAGGATCGATAATTCATGATACAAATGAGTAATGGATGAGTGGTGGATTGTTGGGTGGTGAAGTGAAGGAAAAATCATGATAACTAGACATTTTATTTCTCTATTACAAATCTGTAGGTCCTGAGAATGTTCAAATGCTAACCCAATGGTTTCTCGAGTGGAATAGAAAAATGGGTGCAAGAATGCAAAATATCCTTCATGGAAAGAAACTGAGAAAGTAATTTTCATCGATGAAAGGGTTTAACGAGTTGAGGATTCCTATTAAATCTTGGGGTATTTTTTATTTTTCGATTATAGTGGTGAATGACAAACAGTGAGCAAAACAAGGAACATATATTTTACACTGTTAAATATTTAAACAATGCACTGAGCTTTTCTCTTGTTAACTGTGGTGTACAGATGCAATGAGTATATATATCTATACATGAAAGACTTGGTAAACTGAGTTGTTACAGTAGGAGATAATAATAAAGGATCACGTGGTATAGCTTTGAAATTCAAACTGATATACAGTTGGTTGGTTTCGATAATGTGGGAGATTCTATCGAGGTAGGTGTAACAGATGTTGACTTGGTTGATACGCCCCCACAAGTTGATGGTGGTCGGGAGTGAATCATCATCTTGTCTCAAATAAATGTGAATCAAGAAGAGGAGAGACCATTAGTTAAGATATCCCCGAGTTGATCAGCGTGGAAATAAACTGAACGTGGAGTGATTTCTTGGCAACTTGATCACGAACAAAATGAAAATAAATTTCAACATGTTTGGTGCGTGCGTGAAAAACTTGATTAACGGAAAGGTATGTGGCACCGATATTGTCACACCATAGAATGGGTGGTTTTGGAGGGGGGAGGACAAGTTCATTTAACAAGGAGTGGAGCCAAATTAAATCAGCTGATACATCGGTAAGAGCTTTCTATTCGGCTTCAGTGGAGGAATGGGATACTATCTTTTGTTTCTTAGATTGCCAAGAAATAAGATTGGAGACAAGGAAGATGGCAAAACCACTCGTAGACGTCCGGTCATCAATACAACCCACCCAGTCAGAATCTGTAAAAGTTTGTAAGTCAATATGTGGAGATTTAGTGAGATGGAGGCCATAAGTAGAGGTTTGTTTGAGGTAATGAAGAATTCGTTTGACAAGTGACCAATGAGATTTGGTTGGAGAGTGCATGAATTGCCAAGCTTTATTAACCACAAAAGATATATCGGGACGGGTGAGAGTAAGGTATTGTAGGGCACCAACGACTTGTCTATAGGGAGTTAGATCGTCTAAAAGTGTACCATCGGTGAGTGAGAGTTTAAGATTGGATGGAAAAGGAGATCAAGAATATATCATTTTTGAGAGATCAAGAATATATCGTTGTTGAGAGATTAACATTCCGTGTGGGGTGGGAACTATTTCAATGCCTAGGAAGTAGTGTAGAGGACCAAGATTTTTTAGGGAGAATTTAGTGCCAAGGGTAGAGATGAGAGATTGAATTAAATGTCATCCACATAAATAAGAAAGTAAAGAACAGTGGTGCCAGAATGGTAAATAAAAAGAGAGGTATCAGATTGGGGGCCAGTAAAGTTTTGGGATGTGAGAAACTGAGTAAGACGATGAAACTAGGCCCGTGGCGCTTGATTCGTATCAAATATTGCATATTTTTGCCCGTTAACTTTA
The DNA here is from genome assembly GCA_949130495.1 of Sambucus nigra. Taxonomy (NCBI): domain Eukaryota; kingdom Viridiplantae; phylum Streptophyta; class Magnoliopsida; order Dipsacales; family Adoxaceae; genus Sambucus; species Sambucus nigra. The sequence goes on along the minus strand of OX422208.1, from coordinate 677,993,768 downwards.
TGCATTCTAGAAATTTTACGGTCCTTAATGCCTATATTTATGCTCATTAACCAGACAACCTTGGATTTGTATATATACATATTTTGCAGGGGTTAATTGTGCTTTTGTAGGTATTGGAACGCTAAAAGTCAGAATCCATTGCATTTCGAAGAAGTTTCGTCGCTGGACGCTAATTCATGGGCATTTTAGTGAATTAACATTTCTTATTCGGCTCATGGAAATTCCATGGATACGTAGTTCATTGATTTAGCATCGCGTGGCCACAAATGGTGCGTCATTTGGAGTTCGGACGAAGAAGATATGCTCGTTTCCGTAATGGACCTTTTCCCCTCTTTATGGACCAAACAATTGCAGAAAACAGAGTATCGGTCAGCCACGTCCCTGGACTGGTTGAACACGGTTTGCAATTTTTATGGGGGAAGGAGACAGTTCACTTATACAAGAAGGCACGGTTGGCTGCTCCCCTGCGACCGGTCGACCTCGTATTGCCGATATTTTGGGATCTTTTTCTTTTCTTTTCTTTTTCCTTTATTTTCTTTCCCACTTACTATATAAACAAAATTTTGCATCTACATTCAGATATACCTAGATTTAGAATAAATTTTAGAGAGTGGTAGCTCAGGGTTTGAGGGTTTTGAAGAGTTTAGCTTTGATTCTTCTTGGTTTGACACCTAATTAGGTTGTAAGTTACACTATTCATCATCCTCTTCCTGTAATATATTGTGTATTTCATTAATTCTTGATTTGTAGTGTAATTTACATGCTTTCATAATTAGGTTTTCTTTCTTTGATTTAAGTGCTTTCTAGTGTATATTTATCGCGTTTATTTACTCGCTTTCATTTACCGCGCTTTTAATATGCTTTCTAGGTAATTTAAATTACGTTGTGTTTAAATGGAACTCACTGGGGTTGAAGCATTTCTTTGCTTTGGTGATGATGTTTACGGGTCTATTTCGAGTGCGTTGTCCTAGTTATTACACCTAGAAGATTTGATAGGGCATATCATGCATGTCCCATGCTTACGACCTTTCGTGCATAATTTTCTGGATATTTGTTGTCGCCAAAATCATATTAGGCTTTTATGTTGATTTAGGGGCGTGACAACCCTTGGTTCAAATAATTCTTGAAATGAGACGCATTCTAAATAACTCGTCGACCCATCTATCCATTTCATACAAATTAACTCGGGTGAGGGATATCCGACGCAACCTATAGTTTTTACTCGCTTTCTTAATCTAGCTTTATTTTTCCTCGTTTAGATTACAATTTCCATTTTATGAATCATTTCCCTTTTTGTGTATAATCATCCTTTACACATTTATTTAGGAATATTAAACCTTATAAATTTAAGCAACTCGTCTCTGTGGATTTTCGATACCCGACTTACCGCTATACTCACCCGTTGAGTGTAGTCATAATTTAGGTTTTTGTATAGTTCAGGTGAGACGAATTCAAAATGACCGGCGTATAGGTGACTCTCGCGCCGCGGCAACGCCCTGTCTATCAAATGGCGCCGTTGTCGGGGATGAGTTTGTTTTAGAATTTATATGATTTAGTATTTCATAGTATTTTCTTTCTATTTTTGTTTTGCCTAACATTTTTGTAGAACTTCCACATTTGAGCACTTAGAAACGCTTGAATTTTTCCCGCAGGCATCTATTTTTTGGAATTCGCCACTTCGAGCCATTTTTGGGGTAAGCATGTCTTATTCCAATTCTTTCGGTAATCATTATGATAATTCTCAAAATTCTCGCAAACCTTTGACTTTTGGTCAATACTTAGAATCCCAAAAAATTGAAACATCTAAAATGACTTTGGACGAGTATTACCAAAGTCAAAACCTCGGTTATTGGAATTTTGATGATGATGATAATGATTTTGGGCCTCTACCTCCTTATAATAGGAATTTTGAAACGAATTGCAATAGTTTTCAAAATTCCTATAATAATGAGTTTAACTTTAGTGCCGTTAATGATTTTCAAACTCCTTATTTTCAAGCATCCGCACCTCGGCCTATGACTTTCGGCTAGGGGTTGCTTATGCTTGAGAATGAGAGGTATGAAGAACGTTATCGGGAAGAAAATCGTTGTTGGGAGCAAGACTTGGATTTATTATTCGAATCCGACGATGATTTATCTTCCGAGACTTTTGAAGTCGAGGAATATTTTGAACCAAGTGAGGTTTTTGTACTTACTTTGGAACAAACCATTCTTCACTTGGACCATGTTGTAATTGAGAATGAAAGATAGGATGATATGGATGTAGTATCCATTTGCAATGAGATGATTTCTTCTTTTGATCCCAAAGAAGAAAGTTTCGTTAAAAATGATCCTATCTCTTTTGAAATTCCAACTTTGAGTGATGATAACTCATCTCTTGAGTTTGAATTTCTTTCCTCCCCATTTTCATTCTCCGTTACCACACCGTCACAAGTACCCAATGAATCGGTGCCGAACTTTAAAACGTTCAATCCTTTCACCGACGAGGAGTACTTGCTCGAGTTGCTTTCCATGAAGGCATCTTTACCCTCATGTGCGGCACCTCCCATTCCGCCTGCTAAATCTTTGGGAGGATATTCAGCTTTTTTCGGTCCCCACATGTTTTTATCACCCGTTCAATCCAAATCCTGCATCGTCCCTCCAAAACTTTTAATGGACGATGGTTCCTTTCTTCCGCCTTACACATGCCTTCCATTGTTCAAACATAATTCATATTTTTCAAAAGGCATGCTTGTATGTGAGGGTACACCGGTTATCCTCCAAAGTCAAATCGTTTTCACGGTGGACCCTCAACTATTTAGACTTCTAGTGTATAGTTAGTGTGAAGTCTAAATAGTAGGTTGTATATAGTTAGCTTTTTATTCTTTCTTTCCTTTTTTTTTCTTCCTTTTATTTTAGTCTAGTGTAATTAGTTAACTTTTTGTTATTGGTTTTTTCTTTGCTCGGTACTAACTTGTTTTGTAGATTCTTTGGACTTGTTTTTATGAAGATCGCTCCAATTTTGGGTAATATCGCCACAGCAGTAGCAGTAGGGTGCTCGACATGAGCCCCATAGACCTATATTTCCCGCCTCCCTCCCAGCACCACCACAGATGCCAGCTTTGCCACCCATCCCAGCAGTTCCAGTCCAGTAGGGACAGCTTTAGTACGGGAGAGTTTATTAACTCCAGCATGCCGCAGTCCCACATGATCCACCTGCCATTGAGGGTATGTTCTCTATTCAGGGGACTATGGGGCGTATTTTATTTGATACGGGGGCCACACACTATTTCATTGCCATGAGATTTACACGCACTTTGGGGTTGTTAGACACTGCAGAGAGCACGGTTACTTGCGTAGATTCACCGTTGTGTAGGGGTTCCATGATTTCCCTTATTTGTAGAAGTGTGGGTATAGGGATCGGGAGATTTACTTTACGCGCTGATATGTTAGTACTAGAGATGACTGAGTACGATGCGATTATTGGTATGGATTGGCTAGTTGCGTACCAAGCCATGATTGATTGTTTCAGTAGGAGTATTATTTTTTCCATTCCCGAGCAGGAGATGTTTTTAGTGGCGATGCCTCGCCCGGAGGAAGGATCGTCCACTCACTTGTACTATATAGAGGAGGAGACCTCTAAGGAAGTGGTGATACCACTCGATTCGATTCCAGTCGTTAGGGAGTTTGTTTACGTATTTGAGGATATACCTGGATTACCTCCTAGTAGAGAGATAGATTTTTTTATCGATTTGATGCGGGGCACTCGGCCAATTGCCCGTGCACCTTACCGTATGGCTCCAGTGGAGATGAGAGAGCTAAGGGATCAGATAGAGCAGTTATTGGGTCATGGATTTATCCAAAGGAGTACTTTGCCGTGGGGTGCCCCTGTGTTGTTCGTAAAGAATAGGGATGGATCGTTGAGGTTGTGTGTAGATTACCAGGAGTTGAATAAAGTCACGATACAAAATAAGTATTCGTTACCCCGAATCGACGACTTATTCGACCAGTTGAGAGGAGCTTCCTTATTCTCAAAGATTGACTTCTGATCGGGATACCATCAGTTGCATATCAGGGAACACGACATCTCAAAGACTTCTTTCTTGACGAGGTATGGTTCCTACGAATTTCAGGTTATGCCTTTTGGCTTGACCAACGCTCCAGCCGTGTTTATGGACTTGACGAATAGGGTGTTCAGAGAGTTCCTAGACCAGTTCGTCATCGTCTTTATTGATGACATTCTAGTTTACTCCCAGAGAGAAGAGGAGCACGCCGAACATTTGAGGCAGGTTTTGCAGACGCTGCGTCAGAACGAGCTATATGCAAAGTATGAAAAATGTGGATTTTGGCTGAAGGAGGTTCAGTTTTTGGGGCATATCATTTCAGACCAGGGGATATTTGTCGATCCGGGGAAGGTATCCACAGTGAGGGAGTGGGGACAGCCCACAACACCGACTCAGATCAATAGTTTCTTGGGCCTAGTAGGATACTACAGGAGGTTTATTCGGGGTTTCTCAAAGATAGCGGGTCCTTTGACACATCCGACTCGCAAAGGTGTGCCATTCATCTGGAGTGATGCCTGTCAGTTGGCATTTGATGAGTTTAAGGACAAGTTGACCTCAGCGCCCGTGTTAGCATTACCCAGACCGGGAGTTGAGTATCTAGTCTACACCGATGCGTCCTTACAAAGACTTGGAGGTGTGCTGCAATAGGAGAGTCAGGCCATAGCTTATGCTTCCCATAAGCTTAAGCCCGACAAGAAGAATTACCCCACCCACTACTTGGAGTTAGCGGCAGTCATATTCGCACTTCGGATTTGGAGACACTATCTCCTGGGGGAGAAATTTCGGTTGTTCACAGACCACAAGTCTCTATAATACCTCGTCACGCAGAAGGAACTGAATATGCGTCAACGTCGGTGGCTTGAGTTTGTGAAGGATTATCAGTTTGATATCCAATATCACCCAGGAAGGCTAACGTGGTAGCAGATGCGTTGAGCCGTAGGACAGTAAATGAAGTGGTCGAGGCGTGGAACACTAAGTGGAAGGAGTTGGGACACCAGGATGCAGTGGTCTGATCATTCATGTTTGTGATGACTGTTACACCTCAGATTGTTACGAGAGTGATAAATGCCCAGGCAAATGACTCATTGTGTCAGGAACATATAGTTCGATTACTAACAGAGGGACCCGAGTCCTAGACCGTTAGTTCAGACGGGGGATTATGCTTCAATTGGGAAGTTGGTCATTCCGGAAGGGGAAGACTTACGACACGAGGTAATGACAGAGTCGCACGGCTCACGATTCACGGTACACCCTAGTGGGGATAAGATGTCGCAAGACATGAGACGACAATATTGGTGGAGCGGGATAAAGAGAGATATTGTCGCGTTCATTTCTAAATGCGCCACTTGTCAGCTAGTAAAGGTGGACCATCAGAAACCGGCAGGACTTCTACAACCGTTAGAGGTTCCGATGTGGATATGGGAGAGCATATCCATGGACTTTATCACGGGTTTACCTACATCACAGAGGGGTTGCGACTCCATATGGGTAATTTTGGATAGGTTAACCAAGGTTGCTCATTTTCTACCCGTGAGGACAGACTACACTACGGGGCAGTATGCCCATATTTTCATAGAAAAAATAGTGAGACTTCACGTTGTGCCTCTAAATATCGTGTTTGACCGAGACAAGATTTTTATTTCACGATTTGGGGAGAGTTTCTAGGAGGCCATGGGTACGGAGTTGCGGCGGAGTACGGCTTATCACCCGCAGACTGATGGGCAAATAGAACGGACAAATCAGATGTTGGAGGATATGTTTCGTATGTGCATCCTAGATTTTGGAGGTGGTTGGGAGCAGTATCTTACGCTGGTGGAGTTTGCTTATAATAACTCCTACCAGTTCACCATTGGCATGGCTCCATTTGAGGCGTTGAATGGTAGACCTTGTCGTTACCCAGCATGTTGGTTAGAGGTGGGGGATAACAAACTCTTTGGGTGGAAAGTGATCCAGGACACTTCGGCAAGGATATAGATGATATGGAGCCGTATTCGGGTAGCTCAGAACCGGCAGAAGAGCTATGCTGATGCCAAGAGGTTCTTTAGAGAATTCAAGGTGGGGGACCAGGTGTTTTTCAGAGTATCTCCTATGAAGGGGATTATGCGTTTTGGGAAGAAGGGGAAATTGGCACCAAGATATGTGGGGTCATTTCCTATCATCGAGCGAATTGTACCAGTTGCGTATAGACTCGGGTTACCAGAGCACTTGCATAGAATTCATGATAAGTTACATATTTCCTCGCTAAGGAAATATCTTAGGGACGATTTGGCCCATACTCACATTTCTTTAGAGTATATCGATCTTCAGCCCGATAGTTCCTACGAGGAGGGGTCGATTGCTATTCTGGACCACAGCGAGAGGAAACTGAGGTCGAAGATAGTACCGTTAGTACGAGTGCAGTGGCGGCATCATAATGCCGAGGAGTCCACATGGGAGCGCGAGGATGAGATGCACGAACGTTATCCAGAGCTATTTTTACCAGGTATTCATTAGTTCTGAATTTCGGGACGAAATTCTGTTATTAGGGGGGAAGTATGTAATACCCCGTACTTTTATTGCTTTTTATTTAAGGGATTAATTAAATTAAATGAGAATTAATCCGGATCTAAATACTAGCGAGATGTCAGTTGGTATTTGATTATGATGTTAAAATTGAATATTTCATGAGTACTAAAAATATAAAAGTTGACGCGAGGCTGAAATACGACAATTTGGAAAATAAAGTTGGGACGCGTGTGTCAGTCGCGTCAGGAATGAAATTAATTAGATTAAAAAGTAATTTACATTTTTATCAACTGAATGGTCATTTTGAGTGCACCAACGCGTCCAAAAGGGTCGAAATAGTCAAAAAACACTAGCCGGGGGTTTAGTTTGGGTCCTGGGGCATTTTCAGGCCAAACCGGCAACTTAGAATGGTATTTTGGTAATTTTAAAAATAAGGAGATTAAAACCCACGAATTTTTGAAGTAAATTAAAGATTATTAACAGAGACACTAAGGCCATTATCAGCCAAAAGTGAGAGAGTGGGCTACGGAGGTTTTGAGAGAAGTTAGAGGAGAGGCTAGAGCGCATCGGGAAGGGTCGAAATAGTTAGAAAACACTAGCCCGGGGTTTAGTTTGGGTCCCAGGGCATTTTTAGGCCAAACCGGCAACCTAGAATGGTATTTTGGTAATTTTAAAAATAAGTAGATTAAAACCCATGAATTTTTGAACTAAATTAAAGATTAGTAAAAGACCCACTAAGGACATTATCAGCCAAAAGTGAGAGAGTGGGCTATGGAGGTTTTGAGAGAAGTTAGAAGAGAGGCTAGAGGGTATATTACGAAACCATCTCCCCATCACCAGAAATTGGAAAGGATTTGTGACCGAAAAGGTTAGAGAATCAACCTTGAATCATCGACAACAATCTGAAGAAAGAATATAAGGCAAGTGATTTGATATCTTTAAGTGCATTGAATATTTCTTCCATGTGTAGTGTAGGAACTATTTTGTCTTGAAAGTTTTGAGGAAAACATAATGAAATTGTTGTAGAAACTCTAAAGTTGGGTTAGGTATTGCATGTAGAATGACTATGGATGAATTTAGTATCCAAAAACTTAAATGTGATGATTTAAAAATGGATTTATGATGAGTAATTAGGCATAATAAAATTATGGGTTCATGTTCATAGGTTTTGGGGTAAAATTTGGGGATTTATGATAATTACATGGTGATTAGGAGGATTTGACCCCAAAAATATGTTAAGAAACGACCTAAGGGGATTTCGAGAGGTTCAAGAACATTAAAATGCTATTAGGATGATCTTAGGATGAACTTAGAGAAGAGAATAATTGAGAAAAACGAATTAGGAATTTTCTGGGCGTATTCTGCCATCCCATTAGAAGACCTGCCCAGGTCATTCGAACGACCTCGTTCGAACCAGACTTCTAACGAGATGACAGTACCCCTTCGAACTAGTTGGTAGTTCGTTCGAAGCCATTCGTTCGAACGACCTCGTTCGAACGAGATTTCTAACGAGTTGACAGAATGCCTTTTTAGCCCTGATTTTAATCAAAACTTCTAGTAGACTTATATCATTGAGTGTTAACGTTCCGTTGTTGACTAGTGGATATATTTGTGAGTTTGGGAGTACGTTGAGGATTAAAACTTGGAATTAAGTTGTAAACCAGATGACATCTATGGGTTAGGGTATAAGTAACTGAAATTACGACGTGAGAAGAGTTGATACCTTTAATGTGTATTAATCGGGGACTTGTAAACGTGTAACATTAAATGACGATATATAGATGAGAAATATACCTCTATTAATATTTGAGATATCTAATAAGGGTGAATGCTTAGTATATGTGGTTATCTGTGTATAACATGCCTACCATACTTGCTATCACGGGAGGTCGGCGTTCGATCAGGGCCATCTAATCTTTGTGTGCCTACGGGGGGATTTAGATTGGTACCTCGAGGACATAGGTCAGAGAAGGACTTATTGAGAAGTTAATAAGTCTGCTGATCATGGGAGCATAGGTATGTGCGTGACCCATGTGATGTGAACTATGTTCGCCTCCATTATGTGTGATTGTTGTTTATTGAAAACGATTCCTGAGAGATTCGAAATACGTGGTCCTTATGTACGTGATGTACCGGGATTGGATAGTAGAGTGTGTGTGCACCGCAACTTAGTCTTGGGGTACCAGTATTGTATATTTATGATGATAATAATATACTGCTAATTGAAATGAACTGTCATGAATAAATGTAAGTGTGAATAATAGCAATATTTTAGTAGAGTTTAAAATGGAAAATTTCTAGTGATTAGCATGACTAATATGGGAACTAAGAAGGAAAGTAAAACTCTCTGTTTAAATTAAGATGCCGGGACTTAAATCGTGAATCGTATAGAAATGTTAGATTGTGTATTGGACTAGTTAGATATGGGAATAACTAGAACGAGTACGGGTACGATAGGAGTTCACAATTAGTTGAGAGGTGAGGAACTCATGTGAGTGCACGCACTATCATGTACTTTATATTCACTGTTTAATTATATTAAACACTTGCTGTATTTTAAACTGTTTTTCACAATCGGGCTCTGACCCGTTTGCTTTCAAATATATTTTTGTAAAAACCTTTTTAGGTGCCCAGTCACAAGGACACCAAGCATAGGAGTTCTATTCCTGCGATGTGTTGTACCTGCTGTGGAAGTTACAGGACCTCGATAGTAGACGCCTCCACTTTATATCTTGACTCTACTGTAGATTCATTCATCTGTAGGGCATGTCGCCCCTTTGCTTTCAGAGACATCTTATTTACTCAGTTTTTATTTTATATTTTGGGTTGTAATTAAATTAAGAATTAAGGCTTGTATTTGTTTATTTCAGTATTCGGATTGTTGTGAGGTGTATTCGTCCAGATTCAGTTTATTACATCGTTATTTATTGTGACTGTGATGTGGTTGTGGTATCAGTAATTCATAATTTTATTTGGTTGTATGTAAATCGAATTCAATTAAAATTGACAACTCACTTTTTAAATATTAGGTGGCTAGTAATTGTTAAAATGTTTTCGACAGTGATTCTATGAACTGAACCAACTTGACATTTTGAATTAATTTGAATAAAGGAGTAGCTACCCGGTATTTAATTAGTCGGGGTGTCACAACCCCGAGCTCCGAAAATTATGTTTTGTGTAAAATTGCGTTTAATTAAACCCGCGCGAATTAAAGTTGGATTAGTATGCATTTAAATTTCTATGTCATGCATCGTTAGTGCTTATAGCGATAATCCGAGTTTAATACGCGTGCGGCCAATTTTTGGTTACGTTTTTATTCTCGCAACTTTGGCTTGAATTCCTTATTGTGTGAAGTTTATGTTTAATTGATAATGCTCGATTAAATTGCTTTCGAGCCAGAATCTTGATTAGTAGTTGTTTCGATTCGTATGGTTGGATGATATCCCGATCCTCGCTTTACTTTATTTTAGACTTAACTTATTCTTTTCTTTTATTTACAACCAATAATCACATTTTTACACTTTTATTCCTGAATTTAATAATCTGTTACGATCTATTGAACTTTCTATGTGGATTCGATACCCGACTTACCGCTGTACTCACCAGTTGAGTGTAGTCATAATTTAGGTTTTTGTATAGTTCAGGTGAGCCGAATTCAAAACGACCGGCGTGTAGGTGACTCTCGCGCCGCGACGAAACCTCCATTCTATCAAATGGCGTGTTTGAAATTTGAGTATGAAAAGAGTAAGAAGTGAAAAGAAAAAGAGTGAAAAAGAGAAAGTTAAAAACAAAAGAAAAAAAGTGAGAAAAAGAAGAAAAGAAAAAGAAAGAGAAAGTTGTTTATAGTGTTTGTATGTGATTCAATAATCCTTTTTACTTTCTTGATTGTTATATCTAATGCTCGTTTGGAAATCATTTGTCCAATTTTGAAATTCCCCACTTTTTCCCATTTTCCCGAGTTTCATCCCCAAACACTTTGAATCCGTATATACATCCCTGTCATTTCTTACCTTAACCTAGCCTACATTACACCGATATTAAAGTCCTATGTGATCTTAGGTTGATGTAATTCAAATGTTTAAATAGTGTTGATAATCTGTGAAAATGCATTTCGCCTCTTTTATATGTGCGGCATCCTTTCACTGAGATTGCAATTTTTATTTCCTATATCGCGTTCTTCAATTGTGACATGTGCGCGGCCTAGTTTCCCTTTACATTTACTACTTATGCCCGCATGTCCCGTGTGTTACCTCCCTGTTTCAAGTGAATTCATTTGATGAGTGTAATGCCCGGGAGGATTGACTTTTATGCATGCTTTGATATTTAGTATCCGAGTTATTTAAGTTTTTTGCCAAATCATACTTTGCATATACTCACTTCCCTCCCACATGTTAGAGTTTCAATTCATTGAGGTGCATTCGATAATGTTAATAACTACGGACTTCTCACGCGAATTCGTTTGCTATGCTAATAACATGTTGAAATCTTGTTCGCATTGATGAGTTTGTCATACTTGATTGGGCATATTTTAAGGAAACTTTATGATGTTTGTGGGTACCATCACTGAAAACCCGCACGAGACGACACTCGTCCACTAGGGTAACCTAGGGGTTTAATGGCTTATTTCATACGCTAAATGCAATCGAATCTCCCGCGAAAGTGGCTTTATGCTTTTATACCATATTTTTGTACTTATCCTGTTTTTGGTGCTTGTTGTTCTTGTTGCATTCTATTTCACTGCTAGGGACTAGCAATGTGTAAGTTAGGGGGGGTGATAATACGCAAATATCGCGTATTTAATCCGTCGAACCTACTCATTTTAGCCCCCTCGGGTGCCTTAATCTCAATATTTAAGCCTGTTAACCAGACAGCCTCTTTTTATATTGTTAACATGCTATATGAGGTATAATTGGGCTTTTGAAGGTATTTAGGTACCAAGTATGGGAATCGGATGCATTCCGCGCATTTTTCGTACACAATCACACATTCAAGGGCAATCCGGTCATTTCACATCTTGGGCACCTGGCCCGACATCTGCACGAAAGTTGTAGCCCTCCTCGCTAGCTTCGCGTGGCCAAGAAAGGTGTTCGATTACGAATCCATATGACAAAGTTACGACGATTTGAGCGGAGAAGAATTACATGCCAAAACATGGGTAACTGCAGGCTGCCCTGCTTGATCGATCGATCGAGCCTGGGGGTCGATCGATCGACCATTCCGAATTTTGCCACGAATTTAACAGTCGATCGATCGATCGATCCCCTGTTTTTTCCTGCAGATATTTTCTTTTCATTTTCTTTCTTCTTTTCTTTTATTCTAACTTACTACTTAAGCCAATTTTTGTTGTAATAAGAGACATACTTAGACTCTCATATTCTGATATAGATAGTTTAGTTAGGTTTTGGTTTGGAGAGTTCATTTTGTCTTCTTCTTGGATTGAACTATTCATTGCCATCTCCTTTAATATAGCTTTGTTCCTCATTCTTTATTTGCTTTGTAATTTAGTTTCCATGCTTTATAACTAGTTTACATGCTTTAATTCTTGCTTTCCTAGTTTAGTTAACGTAATTTAGTTTAATTCATCATGCACCCTTAGATAAATAGGGTTGGGATTTCATTTTTGCCATTTTCGAGCCCCGAGCTCCAAAAATTAGGTTTTGTGTAAAATTGCGTTTAATTGAACCCGCACGAATTAAAGTTGGATTAGTATTCATTTAACTTTCTATGTCATTCATCGTTAGTGTTTATAGCAATAATCCGAGTTTAATACGCGTGCGACCAATTTTCGATTACGTGTTTATTCTCGCAACTTTGGCTTGAATTCCTTATTGTGTGAAGTTTATGTTTAATTGATAATGCTCGATTAAATTGCTTTCGAGCCGGAATCTTGATTAGTAGTTGTTTCGATCCGTATGGTTGGATGATATCCCGATCCTCGCTTTACTCTATTTTAGAATTAACTTATTCTTTTCTTTTATTTACAACCAATCATCACCTTTTTACACTTTTATTCCTGAATTTAATAATCTGTTACGATCTATCGAACATTCTCCGTGGATTCGGTACTCAACTTACCGCTGTAGTCACCAGTTGAGTGTAGTCATAATTTAGGTGTTTGAATAGTTCAGGTGAGCCGAATTCAAAACGACCGGCGCGTAGGTGACTCTCACTTCGTGGCGAAACCTCCGTTCTATCAATGATACAATGGGCCATGTATGCTCACATAATGGGTAATTGATGAATATTTAGCTATCATTTCGTGGAATTTCTTTAGGTTTGATATGTTATAGGTTTTGTGTGGGTGTAAGTATGGATTCACTATAGGATTTGTAATGGAGGGAATAAGGGGTTATGATGTTCAACCTTTGAATTTGAATAAAGTATGTCTTTATGTAATGATTGTTGGTGTATCATTGTTTTACATTTATGAAAGAATCATTTATGTTTGAATTATCAATACCAAATCTAAGGCACCCATAATTTTGTTTTTCTAGTTCAAAATGATGGGAGATACCCATCCCTTTTGATGAGAGAAAAGAAGTCGTGAAAGATAAAGGACTCGACCTAAAGTCACTTTATGGGTTGCCTATGTTCGTTTATGGGGATGAAAATGACTTTTGTAGTAAAAATGGTTTGAAATGATCAAGTCTTACATAGTTCATGTGAAGGGAAAAAAGGAGTTATCTAGGTTAAGTGAAAATATCATCTCTTCATTGTAGAGTTTAGTTAGTATAGTTTCATCGCGTGATAAAATTTTCTTCATAATGTATGGGTCGCTCCACTTGGGCTTAAATTTTCCTCGACGGTCCCACACGTGTTTTATAATTTCTTTGATGGTGTAATGTCCTTCTCACAAACTGTTTTCTCTGACTTTATTATTGAATGATCCTGAAATATGATGACGATAGCCTTGTATGAGGTATGATTTTCTCAGTCTCTTCTCATCCAAGAATGTTAATTTCATCCTAGGAATTTTGGTGCCAATCGACTTCTCCTATTTGGCTTTCGAGCATGACTGGTAAAGAAAGTATCTCAAGTTCCATTGTTTAAACAACCTCCATACCACACTAGGGAATATGTGGAAGCCCCAATGGGTTTTTTGATGGATGTATGGTATCGCATAGAGAGCGTAAGGTATTTTGTCATCTAAATAATGATAACTGTCAGTCATTTTGATAATGATTAATTTAAGTCCTTTATTCGCGACTTTAATGACACCATTTATTTATTTTATGTATAGTGAGGACTTGTGTCTCTGAGTTTTGTATTTATAGACTAATTTTGTGACTTCTTCTTTGAAATGGAGACCATTATCCATGTATGATCATTTCCCTTTCTTTAGTCTAACTTATATACGAAAACTCTTGAAGAGAGAATGGGTATATTAACAAAACATGGTTGCAGTGTCCTTTGAATCTGATGATGTTAACAATGCGGTAGAATGTTGGTCAAAGGTTTTACAGGTTTTGTAGTGTAGTTGCTAAGTGAATTAAATGCATATGGGATCTTACAATGTAAGTAAATTTGTGTGGAGGCAATAGGTGAAATAGGATGTGCATTTCACCTACCCGCGAGACTTGTCATAGAAGCTTTATCGGAGGCTTGGAAGGTGGGGAACTGTTATGGGACTACCGTAGGTTGATTTTGAGGTGCTTTAAAATGGTGTACCTCTATATTGATGGATAAGTAGCATCAAGAGGTCATTTATCTTCATAGCGGAGTTTCCTATGAGTGTCAAACATGGCAAAACTATAATGTTTTAGTCTCAATGATTGATTGAAGGGACATGTGTTAATGACTAACCATTTTAGATGACAGAGGTTAATGAGGTCCATTACACTATGAAGGTCCTTATCCTATAGCAGCTGTGGTCTTTGGAGCAATGTAGTGGTATGTTAGAGGTCTAAAATTAACCCTTGGTCCTATGTCCTTACATGTGGGAGTTATGGAGTCTAACATCCTTGAAAATACCAAGGGTAAAATACAGTATCATCATAATCATTAGTGATCAGTATGAATTCATTCCCAGGAGATGTTTTGGGGGTAATTATGTTAACGATATCGATTCCCCAAGTTGAGAAAAGCCATGGAGAATTCATATTGTAAATCTTACGAGGTCTAAAATGTTAGAGATTTACAATTTACTGACATTTGAGGAATCTCTTGATGTATAATGCAAGTCACGGAGCATGGTTGTGAAATAGTAACCTTGTTAGACAATCTTTATAGCAAGCATGTGTCTTTTCATTTGAGGTCGGTGTTCCCCACTGTGGATTTTCTAGATAATCCCTTCAATGCCAGCCTCTGCAGTGCACTATAATTGTTTACCATCAAAATTTATTTTAAATAAGTCTTTGTCTCAAATGATGTAGTGTGATATAAGTTTTCAAACAGTTATTCTATCTTTATTGTTGAGCCTTTAAGGGTATTGACCATAACTGATAATGAATTATACATTGTAATACCAGATTCCAACCTTTCCTAATTCTTGATTAGTAGTGAGCTCCACATGTTAGCAATGGGTTGGCTTGGACTTTTTCGGAACTTACAAGGGGAAATATTTATTTCCTCAGGCATGTCAACCATAGAGGCTAGTGTTTCCAACGCATCAACGAAGCTATTTCTAAAATGGGAGAGGAATTGGAAAGTGAAATAGGTGATCTCTTCACGATGAGTGTGGAATGTTATAAGCTTTTTATCTATGACTTTCCATTTATTAATAACGTTTACTATGATAAGAGATGATTATCCATAAGCATTGAGGTCTTGGATTCCCCTTTCAGAGCAACTTTTTGATGAATCGTGCATGTCTCATATTCTATCACGTTATTAATTAATGGGAAATCTTGCTTTATCGTAATTAGAGTATGTGATTGATGATGCTAGATATAGCACCACCCTTCAAGGTGTTTGTAAGATCAAATTAGTGATGACAATGAAAGCACAGGAGAGTATACATATATGTGTGTATGTAGAAAGAGGTGAGGAGAAGAGGATGACCAATATAAGTGGTTCAGCCAATCTGGCCTATGTCCACTGTGAGTATGTATGAGTCATATCACTGAATGAAGGCTCTAATGGCCATAGATACAAACTCTCAAGCTTTCTCTCTCTATTGTATAAAATGACAGAGTTTCAACTAGGGTTGTAATTTTGGATCCCTTTGAAAGGTAGAGGATGATATCTATATATAGTGCTTGGGGGTGTAATGAACCACCCAAGCATGCAATGAGCATGTGCATGAGGATCAACCCAGTATCAGAATGACACTTGGCTGATCTTATGTAGATAATAATGACCTCAATATTCCCTCACGTGAGGGGAATGATTTGCTTATAACTGATTTGCCCACGTGTTCCAAACCTTACATGTGCTTGTAAATGCTCGGCCCTGTGTCCTTGTAACCTCGATCTGGACGAGTACGAGGTTGGTGGAATTGGCTATAGTTTCTTTGTCTTGTCTCTAATCATGATGATCTCGGCTAGGAGGGCTGATCGAGGTTAGGTGTGAGGTAGTTGTAACATCGGCTGAGGCTGATGATGACGTTGGCAGCTGATTGAGACGGTATGAGGGGCCGACCTTATGAGAGACGACCTTGCTAATGGTTATCATAAGCTTTTTGTCAACACGGCTATGGATAAGATGACGTTAATGCGATAAAAGATCAAGGTTGAGGCACAATAGATGATCTATGAGGCTGAGGTCGAGGCTGAGCTGTTGTATGAGAGTTATGAGGCTGAGACCAACGTCTTCTATCCCAACCCTTATCGGGATGACCCTGCCATATGATTAGCCATGTCCGACACTTATCTCGATGACCCTTCCAATGATTTAGCCATGGCTGACCGACTGAGGCCAACCCTTATTTGGACGACCCTGCCAATGATTAATCCATGGCCGACCCTATTGAGGCCACGACCCTATTGAAGATTGAGCTATGGCCGACCCTGCTGAGGCCGACCCTTATCTGAATGACCTCGCTAATGATTTAGCCATGAATGACCTTACTAAGGCCGACCCTTATATGGACGACCTTACTGAGGATTAAGTCATGGCCGACCCTACTGAGGCTGACCCTTATTTGGATGACCCCGCCAATGATCAAGCCGTGGCCAACCGATTGAGGCCGACCCTTATTTGGATGACCCTACCAATGATTAAACCATGGCCGACCCTACTAAGGTCGACCCTTATTTAGATGACCCTACTGAGGATTAAGTTATGGCCGACCCTGCTGAGGCCGAACCTTATCTAGATGACCCCGCCAATGAACAAGCCGTGGACGACCGACTGAGGCTGACCTTTATATGGACGACCCTGCCAATGATTAAACCGTGGCCGAACCTACTGAGGTCGACCTTTATTTGGATAACCCTGTTGAGGATTAAGCTGTGGCTGACCCTGTTGAGGTCGACCCTTTTCTAAATGACCCTACTGAGGATTAAGCCGCAGTCGACCCTATCGAGGCCCTTGTGATGACTCGACCGTGAGATGTGATGCCTTTCGTCCTAAGAGACGAGGGTACATTTAGGTCATATCAATTACCCCTAGACCATATTCTTTAATGTAGATATAAGGTTGAGGGATAAAGTAACTTTGGGCCAAGAAGTTGATGAGACATTATTTCATGTGGTGGGCGAGGTTGAGGGTGCTTAGGTCATTAGACCTCTGATGCTTAAATCCTTCTCTGTACTTTTCACAAACTGATGGTACTGCTATTGGTCGGCCTTAGCCGAGGGGTTCTTTCTCTGATGAGACTGAGATAATAAGCTAGTCCTTTGATAGGATGTGGGTGTGTTCGTCCAGGTCGAGATGATGAGGTTGTCTTCTAATAGGATAGTTGGTGGTAATGAGATCATCGGATGTACTATCATAGACGAGGTCGATGCTTCCTATGTCGACCCCCAGGTCGAGTCATAATATCTCTATGTCCGATGATTTATCAAGGTCAACCTTGACCGAGGAGTCATAATCTTGGACAAGGGTATACTTGGGCATATCACTGATGTTTGAAATAAAGTATGAGATCACCAAGTTAATGATGTTTCAGATATAATACCACCAAGTTAATGATGCTTGTCTCAGATATGAGGCCACCAAGTTAATGATGTTAACTCTCATGTCACCAAGTTAATGATGTTTCAAATATGAGATCACCAAGTTAATGATGTTTGTCTCAGATATGAGGCCACCAAGTTAATGATGTTTGTCTCAGATATGAGGCCACCAAGTTAATGATGTTAACTCTCATGTCACCAAGTTAATGATGTTTCAGATATGAGATCATCAAGTTAAAGATGTTTATCTCAGATATCAGGCCACCAAGTTAATGATATTAACTCTCATGTCACCAAGTTAATGATGTTTCAAATATGAGGTCACCAAGTTAATGATGTTTGTCTCAGATATGAGGCCACCAAGTTAATGATGGTAACTCTCATGTCACCAAGTTAATGATGTTTCAGATATGGTATCACCAAGTTAATGATATTTGTCTCAGATATGAGGCCACCAAGTTAATGATGTTAATGCTCATGTCACCAAGTTAACGATTTTTCAGATATGATATCACCAAGTTAATGATGTTTGTCTCAGATATAAGGCCACCAAGTTAATGATGTTAACTCTCATGTCACCAAGTAAATGATGTTTAAGATATGAGATCACCAAGTTAATGATGTTTGTCTCAGATATGAGGCCACCAAGTTAATGATGTTAACTTTCATATCACCAAGTTAATGATGTTTCATATATAAGATCAACAAGTTAATGATGTTTGTGTCTGATATGAGGCCACCAAGTTAATGATGTTAACTCTCATGTCACCAAGTTAATGATGTTTCAGATATGAAATCACCAAGTTAATGATGTTTGTCTCAGATATGAGGCCACCAAGTTAAAAATGTTAACTCTTATATCACTAAGTAAATGATGTTTCAGATATGAGATCATCGAGGCCTCCTGTGCTATATCATTCTCTGAGGAGAACTTTGCTTCTTGTGACCTCGAATATTTTTATATGTTGTGTATTGATGTCTTCATCACCAAACTATGATGTTACCCTTGTAACATATTACCAAATTAATGGTTATGAGGTCTGAGGTCATCCAACTGTGATGTTACCCTCATAAATTTCACCAAATGAATGATGTTTAAGGTCTGAGGTCATCCAAATATGATGTTACCCCTATAAATTTCACCAAATGAATGATGTTTAAGGTCTGAGGTCATCCGAATATGATGTCTCACCTCAGACCTTGTCACCAAGTTATGATGTTTAAGGTCTGAGGTCATCAAAATATGATGTTTCACCTCAGACCTTATCATGAAGTCATGATGTTTAAGGTATGAGATCACCAAACTAAGATGTTACCCCCATAAATTTCACCAAATGAATGATGTTTAAGGTAGAAGGTCATCCAAATATTATGTTACCCCTATAAATTTCACCAAATGAATGATGTTTAAGGTCCGAGGTCATCCGAATATGATGTTTCACCTCAGACCTTGTCACCAAGTTATGATGTTTAAGGTTTGAGGTCATCTAAATATGATGTTTCACCTCAGACCTTGTCACCAAGTTATGATGTTTAAGGTCTGAGGTCATCAAACTAAGATGTTAGCTCCATAAATTTCACCAAATGAACAATGTTTAAGGTCTGAGGTCATCCAAATATGATGTTTCACCTCAGACCTTGTCACCAAAATATAATGTTTAAGGTTTGAGGTCATCCGAATATGATGTTTCACCTCAAACCTTGTCACCAAGTTATGATGATTAAGGTCCGAGGTCATCTAAATATGATGTGTCACCTCAGACCTTGTCACCAAGTTACGATGTTTAAAGTCTAATATCACTAAACTAAGATGTTACCCCCATAAATTTTACCAAATGAAAGATGTTTAAGGTCTGAGGTCATCCAAATATGATGTTTCACCTCAGACCTTATCACCAAGTTATGATGTTTAAGGTCTAAGGTCATCAAACTAAGATGTTACCTCCATAAATTTCACCAAATAAATGATGTTTAAGGTCTGAGGTCATCAAACTATGATGTTACCCTCATAAATTTCATCAAATGAATGATGTTTAAGGTTTGAGGTCATCCGAATATGATGTTTCACCTCAGACCTTGTCACCAAGTTATTATGTTTAAGGTCTGAGGCCATCAAACTAAGATGTTACCCCCATAAATTTCATCAATTGAATGGTGTTTAAGGTCTGAGGTCATCCAAATATGATGTTTCACCTCAGACCTTGTCCCCAAAATATGATGTTTAAGATCTGAGGTCATTTGAATATGATGTTTCACCTCAGACCTTATCACCAAGTTATGATGTTTAAGGTCTGAAGTCATCCAAATATGATGTTTCCCCTCAGACCTTATCACCAAATTAAGATGTTTAAGGTCTGAGATCATCAAACTAGCATTTTACCTCCATAAATTTCACCAAATGAGTGATGTTTAAGGTCTGAGGTCATCCGAATATGATGTTTCACCTCAGACCTTGTCACCTACTTATGACACAATGAACCAAGAATTGACACGCGGGCTGATCTTCTCATTAATAATCGTTTCATAAGATAATACATTTACATAGAAACCATTGCAACATCATATGTAATACTTTTTCAAATGAGCAGCATTCTATGGATTGGAGAAAGGTTCCCCTTCAAGGTTTTTAGCCTATGGGTCCCGGGTATAACCTCCTCGATCACTTTGTAAGGGCCATGCCAATTTGGTTAAAGCTTATTTTCCTTCTGCAGAGTCTTCTTCAGCACCATGTCTTCTACAGCTATGGGCCTCAATTTCATCCTTTGATTGTAGTATTTTGCTGTTCTCTATTGTTAGGCTGCCTATCTGATATCGACGTCTTTCCTTATCTCCTCAATTTAATTTAGGTCAATTCTTATCTCATCCCCATTCTTCTCGGGATCATAGATCTAAACTCTGTGAGTGGGGAGTCTTACCTCTGTTGGTATGACGGCTTTTGAGCCAAGTTCTAACATAAATGGGGTTTCCCCCGTTGGTGCCATAGTCGTTGTTCTGTAGGCCCATAACACAGTGTAAATCTCTTCAGTCCATTTACCCTTAGCTTCTTCTAACCTCTTCTTGATCCTGTCGAGGATTGTTCTGTTCGTGACTTCCGTCTGACTGTTTGCCTGAGGTCAGCCAGGAGAAGAGAAAAATTGCTTGATCCCAACTCTCTCGCAATACTTCTCTAAGTAAGAATTCTTGAACTAAGTTCCGTTGTCCGATATGAGGGTGTTTGGAAGGCCATGTCTGCATATGATGCTATTATAGATAAATTGGAAGGTCTTCTGCTCTGTTATCGTGACCATTGGCTCAGCCTCAACCCACTTGGAGAAGTAGTCAATCGCTACTATCACAAATCGGTAATTATTCACGGCCCTTGGCAAGGGACCCACCAAGTCAATCCCCCATAATGTAAATGGACAAGAGGAACCGATTGAGGTCATATGTTGATTAGGTTGATGGGGGATAGTGGAGAATCTTCAGCATTTGTCGCACCTCTTCACGTAGGCTGCAACATCCTTAGCCAAGGTCGGCCACCAATATCCTTGCATGATAATCCTCTTGGATAAAGGTCTTCATCCTATGTGATCGGAGAAAGAGCCCTCGTGTATCTCCTGTAGGATGAAGGGGACCTCTGTGGGATGAACGCATCTGAGGAGAGGTAACAAAAATCCTTTCTTATGTAGGACGTCTCCTATTATTGAGAACTTTGCGTCTCTGTACCTCAGTTTACTTCTTTCTAGCTTTGATTCTGGCAGCTCTCCCTCTCTGATATATCTGATGAGGGGGTCCATCCATGAGTCTTCCAAGTTCAAGTTGAGGTAGGAGGTTGTAACCTCGTCTTCCTCAATGGTCCGTTTGAGTACGATCTCGACTGG
The DNA here is from genome assembly GCA_949130495.1 of Sambucus nigra. NCBI lineage: Eukaryota > Viridiplantae > Streptophyta > Magnoliopsida > Dipsacales > Adoxaceae > Sambucus > Sambucus nigra. The sequence continues at coordinate 677,972,304 of OX422208.1, read as the reverse complement.
TACTATCCTTCTGATGCCTGTCCATATTATTGTGGCCAACCTTGCTAGTGCATCTGCATGGCTATTATTTTGTCGAGGTACTCTCTTCATCTTCACCTCTTCAAAGTTTTCTAACATCATTCTTACCCTCTTCAGGTATTTGGCCATACTTTCATCATTGGCCTCATAAACTCCAAACACTTGGTTGACAACTAACCCCGAGTCGCTATGAAGTAAGAGTCAACCAACCCTAAGGGTCTTTGCCAAGGAGAGGCCTGATATCATTACCTCATATTTTGACTCGTTGTTTGATGCCTTGAAGTTGAACCTTAGTGCATATTCAACATTGGTACCATCCGGAGTTGACAGTATCATCCCTGCACCACTTCCACTTTTTCAAGAAGACTTGTCAACAAAGAGGTTCTAAATATCTTCATTCGAAGAGAAGCTCCCCTCTGACAGGGTTCCTCATTTGAAGAGGTACCAGTCTTCCTCATTCTCAGTTATTCCATTTTTGGCTCTGCTGGACACAACCTCTTTCGGGTCTCGGAAGACGTTACTATTTGAACCTTCTGTGGTCACTGGAATATTCTAAACCTAAGCCTCTTCCCATGTGAACTCAGCGACAAAGTCTTCAAGTGCCTTCCCTTTAATGGCCACCCTGGGTTGATAAGTAAGATCATACTCTCCCAACTCAATGGCACAGGTCATCAATCTACCTGACTTCTCAGGCTTGTGGAGGACTTGCCTTAGTGGGGAGTGGGTGAGGATGAACATAGAGTGGGCTTGGAAATAGGGTTTCATCTTCCTAGAAGCGTGTATCAAAGCGTAGGCCAATTTCTCCATTCGAGGATAGTTTTGTTCAGAACCCTGAAGGGCCTTACTATTGAAGTACACGGGCTTTTGCACCCAAACGTCTTCTCGTACTATGGCTGCACTTATTGCTGACTCTGAGACTTCTAGATAGACATACAACTTCTCTCCCAGAACGGGTCGAGATAAGAGAAGTGGGGATTTGAGGTAGGACTTGAGCTCCTTAAAGGCCTTATCACATTCTTTGTCACATTCGAAGGCCTTTCTAAGTACCTTAAAAAATGGAAAACACTTATCCGTGGATCTAGAAACAAATATGTTGAGCGAAACTACTCTTCCAGTGAGCCTCTGAATGTCTTTGATACTTTTTGGTGTCTTCATATCAAGCAAAGACTTGATCTTCTCAGGGTTCGCCTCTATCCCCCTCTGATTGACAATGAATCCAAGAAATTTTCCAGCTCTTACCCCGAAGACACAGTTTTCGGGATTGACTTTCATCCTGTACAAGTCCATGGTGTCAAAGGTTCTCTATATGTTTATCACGTGAGTGAAGTCCTTCAAGCTCTTTGTCAACATATTATATACATATACCTCCATAGTCTTTCCAATTTGATCTTCAAATATCTTATTGCCAAGACGTTGATACGTTGCCCCTATATTCTTAAAGCTGAAGGGCATGAACTTATAGCAATAGGTCCTCTTGTCTGTAATGAAGGCTGTTTTATCTGAGTCTTCGGCATTCATGAAGATCTAATTATGGCCCGAATACGCATCCATGAAGCTCCTGAGCTCATGCCCTGCCGTGGCATCTACTATCTAATCAATTCGAGGTAAGGGATAACTATCTTTTGGGGAAGACTGGTTCAGGTCGGTGAAATCTACGTACATCCTCCACTTTACATTGTCTTTGGGTAGGATGACGAAGTTTGATAACCACTTTAGGTATATGACCTCCCTGATGAATTTTTCCTCTTCTAACTTTTTGACCTCCTCCCTAATGACATCATACATTTCCATGGAGTAAACTCTTCATCTTTATTTGATTGGCTTAGCATCTTCTGCAACATTGAGTTTGTGGCACATAACCTCCGGGTCGATGGCAGGAATGTCTGCATGTCTCTAAGCGAAGACACTCTGCCTCTTCTTCAAGAATTTTATCAGCTCCTCCTTGATCTCCGGTTTTAAGGCCTTGCTGACTTGGATGGTTTTTTTTGGTTTGTCCTCATTGAGGATGATGGATTCCACCTCTTTCATGACCTCTCCTTTCTTCAACTTCGTTTAATCTCTAGGATCAAGTGTATCAATGGTATATATGGTTGTGGCTCTCTTATGGGCCTCCTTCTCTTCTGCCGAGTTGAAGTAACATTCCCACGTTGAGGTCTAGTCCCTCTGCACTTCCCCTACCCCATGGGGGATCGAGAATTTTAGCATTTAGTGGACCGTTGACGGCATGGCTTTGAACTCCTTAAAGGCAACTCGTCCTATGATGAGGTTGTATGCCGAGAATATGTTTTCATCCATAACGAAGAAATTGTTCTTCCATGTCAACCTCTTAGGACACTCGTCCCCCATTCTCACATCCATTTCATACATGCCCAACGGATGGACCTTCTCCCAACTGAATCCCATCAACGGATGGTGATAAGGTACTATCCTAGCTCTGCTAAGACCTAAGCTATTAATGCAGGGCTAGAACGTCACATCTGCCGAACTTCCCCCATCTACGAGGATTCTCTGTACTTCACATCCATGCACCCTTGTTGTAATTACCAAAGGGTTATCGCGCGGAGATAAGATACATTTGAAGTCGAGTTAGGAGAATCCAACTACAAGGCTATCCATATCTACTTTCTTCCTCTTCTGCTTTGTGTCTGAAGATGCGAGATTCACAACCTCTACTTTGGCCACTGACTAGGCCTCTACCACATGAGCTCTTCGGTCAGCTACTTCAGAGCCACCTCCAACAAGTCCTCCACAGATGGTGCTAACTCCAAAGCAGACCATTCCAAATCTCTTCACAGGTGCATTATCGTCTTTTGGTGGGAGGTCTGAACCGTCTTTATTATCCCCATTTGATTCATCGTCTCTTCTTGTTGGGGTACCATCTCGACATATGTCGTTTCTCTTCTTTTTGGGGTCCTCTCTTCCCCTCTTAGGAGCCATACCACCAACATACTTCCTTAACTTCTTGGATTTCAACATCTTCTCGATCTCATCCTTCAAGGCGAAGCACTTGTCTATCATATGGACGTGGTCTTGGTGGAACTCACATCGCAAGTACTTGTTCCTCTTATGCGGAGGAGCCTTCAGATTATCTTGCCATCTCAGAGATTAGTCATTCTTGAACTCATTGAGAATGTGTTCATAGCTCACAGTTAGAGGAGTATAACATGCAAAATTGTCATCGACCGACTTCTTTTTTACATATTTCTTTCTTTCAAATTTCCCGCTGCCACTTCCATTCTCATCCTCATACTTAGCGGCCATAGCCTCTTCGGCATTCATGAACTTTCCTGCAGTTGCCAATATCTCTGCCATAGACTTGGGAGGGTCTTTTGCAAGCTTATGTAGCAACTTCCCCTTATGTAGTCCTTCGATGAGGGATGTTATAGCTGTATTCTCTTCGTAATCTTCAACCTCCAATTTCTCTTTACTGAATCTAGCAATGTAGTCTCTTAGGCTCTCATTATTTCCCTGCTTGACGTACAGCAGACGAGTGGTTTTCTTTTGAGGTCTTACCCTAAAACAGAATTTGTGAATGAACCGTTCAGCCAAGACCTTAAAGTTCTCAATCGAGTTCTTCGCAAGATATGTGAACCAGATGTATGCAACTCCTGTTAAAGTCTCAGAGAAGGCCCATCACTTCATCTCATCATGGATTGAATAAATGTTCATCGCAGACTGGTACATCTCAATATGATGCATATGGTTAGTACTATCGTCATATTTGGGAGACACCGTAAGTGGTTTGAATCATTGGTAGGGTCGTCCAAATAAGGGTCCGCCTCAGTCAGACGACCATGGCTTGATCATTGGCGGGGTCATCCAGATAAGGGTCGGACATAACTTAATCTTCAGCAGGGTCGTCATATAAGGGTCGGCCTTAGTAAGGTTGGCTATGGCTAAATCATTGGCGAGGTAATACCGACAAGGGTCGGCCTCAGTAGGGTCGGACACAGCTTAATCCTTAGTAGGGTCTTCCAGATAAGGGTCGGCCTCAGCAGGGTCGGCCACAGCTTAATGCTTAGTAGGGTCGTCCAAATATGGGTCGGCCTCAGTAGGGTCGACCACGGCTTAATCATTGGCAGGGTTTTCCAAATAAAGGTCTGCCTCAGTCGGTCGGCCACGACTTAATCATTAGCAGGGTCATCGAGATAAGGGTCGGCCTCAGTAGGGTCAGCCATGGCTAATCATTGGCAAGGTCATCCCAATAAGGGTCAGAACAAAAGACGTTGGCCTTAGCCTCATAACTCATATACAATAGCTCAGCCTCGACCCCATGCCTCAATGATCATCATATTGTTCCTCGACCTCGGCCTTCTCCATCATCAACGTCATCTCAGCCATAGTTGTGTTGTCAAGAAGCTTACGACAACCATCAGCAAGGTCGTCTCTCATAAATTCAGTACCTCATAAACCAACTTCGTCTCTTCATCAGCCGAGGTCAGTAGAGTCTCAGGATCTCTATCAACTGCCAATGTCATCATCGGCCTCAACCGACGTTATAACTACCTCACACCTAACCTCGGTCAACCCTACTGGCCAAGGTCATCATGATTAGAGACAATACAAATCAACTACAGCCGATTCCACCAACCTCATACTCATCCAGACCGATGAGGTTACAAGGACACAAGGCCGAGCATTTACAAGAACATGTAAGGTTTGGAACACATGTGCAAATCAGTTATAACCGAATCACTCCCCTCACGTGAGGGAATATTGAGGTCATCATTATCTACATAAGATCAGTTAGGTGTCATTCTCATACTGGGTCGATCCTCATGCACATGATCATTGCATGCTCGGGGGGTAAATTACACCCCCATGCACTATATATAGAGATCATCCTCTACCTTTCAAAGGGATCCAAAATTACAAACCTAGCTGAAACTCTGTCTTTTATATAGTAGAGAGAGAAAGCTTGAGAGTTTGTATCCATGGCCATTAGAGTCTTCATTCAGTTATATTACTCACACACACTCATAGTGGACGTAGACCAGATTAGCTGAACCACTTATATTCAAGTGTCCATCCTCTTCTCCTCACCTCCTTCTACATACACACATATATGTATACTCTCCTATGTTGCCATTGTCATCACTAATTTGAGCTTACAAACACCTTGAAGGGTGGTGCTATTTCTAGCATCATCATTTTGGCACCGTCTATGGGTAGAGAAGATGGTCATCTGTTTCCTATCTTAGATTACACTTCACTGGATTCTCTGGTGGTGGTCCAACCCCACCATTGTAAGAGATCATGTAGAGTTTTTAAGATCACCTTCATCACGATCTCTTCAGTTTTAATGTATGGCATCAGAGTTACTACCACCTCTTCCACCACCTGGTGCTGGAGGGCCTAGTTCCACTCAGGCACCAGCCCAGTCTGAAATGGTTGAGGTGGCAGCACCCTTGAAGTCCTTGGCAGAAACGCAACAAGCGATAAAGGAGAAATTTGCACAGCTGAGTCAAAATATGATGAGGCCACCTAGGGTGTCACCGGAGATGATCACTTTGACGGCATCTCAACCCCGTCCTGAAGCCAGGGGACCACCCCAGGCTCCATGGAAAGACCAACCTACACCTCAACGGAGGAGGGACGTTGCTGTCCCTAAGCATTTACGTCTGGGAGGAAAGTACATCCTTGGATTGAGGATAGGTAGGATGATATGGAGGTAGAAGATTCTCCAGAGGACTGTTGGGAATCGTATGAGGTTTCGAACAACACTATATGTCCTATCCATCCAAGCCGAGGCTGTATAAACAGAAAAGACGATGTTGCCTAACCAATAGGATCAGCCTTTGATCTCTTGAACAGAGGGTCGACATTTAAAAGGTTTGGCCTAGTAAATGACCTAAGACAGAGGCTATCAAGATCAAGAAGTGTCGTAGGGTCACATAGGGGAAATGAGGAACATCGACCTCAACCAGTCCGACACCAATATGTCCGAGACTGTGGCCAGGAGGTGAACAATTGACATTGTGCTGTAGCTGGGGAACCCTCAGTTCACCCCTTGGAGATGGATGGGGATAACCTCGTCTAGGACGATGTTGCTAGGCCATGGAATGACTCCATCCAACGTCTTGAAAACAAGATAAGAGACCTCATAAAAATCCAGGACCCACTACAAAAAGGTTTCTCAGAGGGCTCCCCATTCGTGGCTAAGATAGTGAACTTCCCAACCCCTACCAATGATTTAGCCATGGCCGACCTTACTGAGGCCGACCCTTATATGCCCGACCCTAATGAGGATTAAGCCGTGTTCGACCCTGCTGAGGCCAACCCTTATCTGGATGACCCCGCCAATGATCAAGCCATGGTTGACCGACTGAGACCGACCCTTATTTGAATGACCCTGCCAATGATTAAGCCGTGGCTGACCCTACTGAGGTCGACCCTTATTTGGATGACCCTGCTGAGGATTAAGACATGGTCGACCCTGCTGAGGCCGACCCTTATCTGAATGACCCTGCCAATGATCAAGCCATGGCCGATCGACTAAGGTCCACCTTATTTGGACGACCCTACCAATGATTAAGTCGTGGCCGACCCTACTGAGGTCGACCCTTATTTGGATAACCCTGCTGAGGATTAAGGTACGGCCGACCCTTATTTGGACGACCCTGTTGAGGATTAAGTCGGGGTCGACCCTACCGAGGACCTTGTGATGACTCGGCCGTGAGATGTGATGCTCATCGTCCTAAGAGACGAGGGTATATTTTGGTCATATCAATGATTATTTATCTTCTATTAAAAGTATCCTAACAACGTATCCCTTCGATTGGGAGATCCATTAAAGAAGACCTACCATCAGATATTTTTGGGAGTAGTTCAAAGAATCTCTTGATCGGGAAATTATCGGGTCCATACATTAACTTCTTCCATGGGGTGATCTACTAATTAGTTAGAGATGGTTCTTTCTTTTATGTCCTTTTGCTTGATAGAGAAGATATCGAATTTCACTAATAAGAGAAACCATCAGGCCATTTGACTAAAAAGGCACGTTTTTCTAAGAGGTACTTTATGGGATGCATTTGGGACATTAGGTTTAAGGGGAATGAAAACGTGCAGGGTCGGAGTTTCAGGGTGGCCATACCAAGGTGATGGACACCTTTTCCAATACGATGTAGTTTATTTCATATCCTCCCAACTTTCAACTAATGTAGTTGAGATTGATCCTCTTGACGATTTTTCTATGTTTTCACTCTTGGTTTGGAATAGTAAACAGCACACTCTATTATAACCATTTAAAAAGAGTTAAAGGACAAAATACTAGTTATCACACTCTTAAGGTGTCAAATAGTCACATTAGGCTCTAAGTCACCAAAAAAGTTGTTCTTAACACACTAACCAAGAAGATCTTTAAGAAATATCTTGTACAAAAGTGACTTTCACCGCTGCCACATGGGTTTTGCTGCAGTGTCACTATAGCGAGTAATTTTTTCGCGCAATGATTCTGAATTAATCCAAGTCGCACCAAAATGGAGGCATTTTGCACGGCGACACAAGCAATAAGCAAGATAATTTCAATGCAGTGAGGAAGACATAATTTGTGGGAAAACTTCTGAGAGTCAAGTCACGTCATTATTGAGAGTTTTTCATCAGGGAAAAGAAAATTCTAGTGACAAGGTTTCACTACAATGCGAAAATCCATTGTTGCAGAGAAGCTGAGGCCAGACAGGTCGCACTTGTGTCAAGAAAATTTTGTCCAGTTTTTCTTAGAAAATTATTCAAAATATGTTTTGAGGATAACTCCAAGTATGTTTATTTCGCGTATGAACACACATGCTTAAAATACATAAAAAGATGCAATTTTTTACAAAAATTGAATTTTCTATATGAAAAGTATATTTGCACGTGTATTTGATAAAATTACAAAACCAATGCTAATTAAAATATTTTTCAATTATAAAAATAGATTAACCAAGGTGAATATAAGTCCGGTAATTCTTATACATTTTTTGAAAGGGTGTACTTGAGGTTTTGTATTGAGTGAATCTGATTCATTGATGAAGCTTTTCGATGACGTCTTGGACAAAGAATCAATATGTTTTGGATGTATAATTTAGACAATCTATTATATGGAGTAAAATGAGTATAATATACTCTTACAATCACCCCCTTTTGTCAAATTTTGAGATAAAGCATAAAAACGAAATAATTACAAGCAAATGAAGAAAATCTACCATTTTACGACTTGCCTAGTCAAGGGCAAATATAAAAATAGAAAATTGCATTTCTTGCTGTAAGTGAAGGATTTTACAATTGCTCATATATTAGGAATTTTGTCATACCTAGTTGCAAACTGTTGTTACAAACGAAAGACTACATCCTCTTTTGCCTCCATGATAATTTGATGATGTGTTAGTCACTGGGAATTGTGATCAAGATTCAAGTTGTTGGAATCGTCACCAACTTTCTATGGAGGTACACAAACTTGTGGTTTTTATTTATAGGTCAAATATAATATAGGATGATTGTTTTTTACTCGAGGAAATTTTTATAAAAAGATTTTTGAAAATATTATTTTTAGTTTTTAATCTCGTTTGAACAATATCTACATCTCGTTATAAAGAAATGTCCATTTTGTTAGAATGGGCTTCTAACAAGTATTTAATCAGGTGGGCTCTATTTCACCAATCCACTCTCGCTAGAAGATCGTTGGAAGGACAATGGAACGAGATTGACATGTCGTTCGAACGAGCTTAACCTCGTTATAATGAACCTAGTGTTTTCATTCTAATGAGTGTCAATTTTTCATTTGAACGAAGCCACCGCGTCTAAAATTTTGTTTTTCTATAAAAATATTTTTTGACCTATTTTATATAGAACTCCTGGCTAAAATCTTTCGCAATACCCGTGCCAAAAGATTCTATATTTGTGATTTTTAAAACAAATTTGTTTCCAAATAATACATCCCTTTTATAATTTTTTGAGTTTATTCAAACCCTATACGTTACCCCAAACACCTATAGATTTTTACTCTACTCTTGATTTGTGGAGCCAAGGCTCTACAAGTGAAGAAGATTGGATTTCACATCCTAAGGTTTATTGGCAGATACCGAGGGAAGATTTCTTCCTGTGGATGCCACCAGGCTGTTCCGCATCTGTAGAAGAATTTAATACTGGTGCACTATAGTTAGTGGTTCTATTAGTAGTCTTTAAGTCGTTGAGTCTTTCATACTCTAAGACAGTGATGGAATATAGGTTTTGCCCAAAGGGATTTTTCCTTAGTTTTTTTTTTATTCTCTATTTAGGTTGGTTTTATTGTTTTCTTGGATTGGGATACTTAATTTGGAATTTAGCTTGCATTCGCACCTTAATTTAATCAAGATGAAATTGGGATTAAAAAATTGGATGCAATGTGTGCCTAACCTAATATACGGATTATCCATATAAACTCACTTTCTCAAATTGGTATTAAATTCAGTTACACTAAGTTTTTATGTGATCTTTAAATTTGGGCTTTTATGGAAAACTTGTATACTAGGCTACCTGTTTTTGATGGGTATAGTTATTCTTATTGGAAAGCTCGAATGAGGTCAGTTTTGAAAGAGAATGATGAGCATGGCGGGCTTGTTCGTGAAAGAGGGTGGATGCTACCCACAGTGACTAATGTCATTGTCATAAGTCCTAAACTCATAATCGCTTGGATGGAGGATGAATTAAGATGGATTAATTTTAACTCACACATTTTGAGTGCCAATTCTGGAGTCATCATCACTGACGTGTTCCACCGCATCATGATGTGCGCCACACCTAAGGAATCTTAGAATAACCTCTAACTAACTCAGGAGAGTACAAATGCTATGAGAGCTTTTAATATATAAAATCTCACCACACAATTTAAGACCATTAATCTACTAGAGACTGAGTTATTTGATGAATTTATGTACGATTGTCTTATATCCTTAGCTCTAGTTTTAATTTGGGTGAGAAAATTCCCGAGACCCGTGTTGTAAAAATGATTTTGAGATCCCTTACGTCCTGCTTTATTCTAAAGGTTGTTGTACTTATTTCCTTGGGAATTTTAGATACGCTTATAATAGAAGAACTCATAGGAGACCTTAAAAATTATGACATCGAAATGTTTCCTAAAGTTGTTAAACCAAAGGAAAAAAGGAATACTTTAAAGTCCCAAACTAAAAAGAAAAGGGAGGTCTCTTCCTAGCCTGAATATGATTTTGACTTAGATGATCTTACCCTTTTTACAAAAAAAATTCAAATGACTCTGTATCTAACAAACAAATAATTCCAAACAAAATAAAATTTTTGAGAAAGATAAAAAATTTAAATCGGCCAAGAAACGTTTTGAAAAAGAAAGATGAAAGAACCGTAAGAAAGATGAGGAGAGATGCTATGAGTGAGAGGGTAAGGGTCAAAAAGATCACGAGTGTGCTATAAGATTAAAAATACAAGTCAAAGGAAAATCTTTCTTCAATGCCACGCTTAATGATAACGATGCTGATTCAGTGGATTTTGGGGATGAATCACCGCATGGATATAACTTCATTGGGATCATGGCCAACCATGCTAGTACATCGAGTACATCTCACACCAATGAGGAAGTTGCTAAATATGATGACCTTGACTGTGTGTCTAGTCATTCTGGAGAGTGTGGGGGAGATGGAATTTTCAGTAGGGGAGAGAGCCACTGTCATCACGCTTATGCCAAGCTTTACGCTGAGTCCTTTAAAATTAAAAAACAAAATAAAGGTTTGTCGCTAAGGGTTTAGGTTTAAAGAAGGAGTTGAGTGAGTCGAGATAGAGAGAGTCCTTAATAAGAGTATATTTGGGAGAGATAGTCTTTTTGACATAGAAGGAAAATGGTGACTTCACAAAAAAAGTGGTTAGTCTTATGAGGGATCTTTAAGATTCGTTGAAGGCTTTTGAGTAACTTGAAACACTTATATCCCTACTCAAAAAAGATATCGAACATTCTTAGAAGGCCAAGGTTACTATAAAGGATAAATCAAATATTAATGGAAAGATATTCCTCGTTCTCACTTTTGGATTTAGGGAGAGGCAAGGAAAAGGTTAAAATAGTGCATTCACTTCCCATCCTGCACCCGAACCGATTCCTAAATTTATGGTAAATCCTTATTGGCGTTGACCTAAAACATAAAGGGTCGTTCAAACTAAAATAGAGAACCAAGGTAGACCCAAAGAAATATATGCTTATACCTATTACAAAAGGATAGGTCACCTTAGGAAATTTTTCTACAAGATAGGGAGAACTCGATGTATACATACTTTCGCGCATCGCTATAGAAACTTTTCTAGTCTTAGAGAAAAAGTTCAATTCCTAGTCACGACTTCGCAAAGCATAATGGAAGAGTTTTTAAGGATGTCTACGCCTTTTTAAAACTCTTCAAACGCTATGACTAGGGACAACGATGATAAGGGAAAACAAAAGGCTACCAACACTTGGGTACCTAAGAAAAATGACAAGCCCTTGTTCTTCACATTACTCTCAAGGTTCAAAATACGTCCCAATTGTATTTTGATAGTGGGTGCTCTAGGCATATGACTAGTGATAAGTCATATTTTATCAATCTCGTGGATCGTAAGGAAAGGAAAGTCCCCTTTGGATATGGGAGTAGGTCTCCTATTTTTGGACTTGGTTATATTGAGATATTCAGATTTCGTTAACTATAAAATGTGATGTACTTTGAAGGGTTCGAAGAAAAATTTATTACCATAATCCAACATGGCGATGAAAACTTTGCGATAAAGTTTGACCGATCTGAGTGTGATGTATATGATCAATCTAGTGAACTATTACTTCACAACGGGATCTTTCCCAAATCATGCTTTGTGTGAAATAATGCCATGGTCTTGTAATGCCCGAAATTTGATTGATTTTTGGGATTAACTAAATTAATTTAGATAATTATTTGGAAATTAATCCGTATTTAAATAGTAGCGAGATGAGAGTTGGTATTTGATTATGATAATAAGGTTGATTATTACTGAGTGAATATGGTGATATATGATTATCAAATTTATTAAAATTATCGCGAGTCATAAATACGATGATTCGGAAATTAAGTTGGGACACGCGTGTTAGTCACGTCAGGAATCAATTTAAATGGATTTAAAAGTGAATTATATTTTTATCATCCGTATAGTCAGTTCGAGTGAGCCGTCGTGTCCGGAAGGGTTGAGATAGTCAGAAAACACTAGCCGAGGGTTGAGTTTGGGTCCCAGGGCATTTTTAGGCCAAATCGGCAACCCGGAAGGGTGTTTTAGTCATTTTGATTTTTAGGGAAGTTTGACCCACGGAATTTTGGCTTTATTTATCAACCAATATTAGGTCCATTAGGGCCATTATCTATAAAAATCAAGTTGTGGCCAATGTGAGAAGAGAGGAGAAGTTCCAAAAGTGTTTTCAAGGCCATAACCACCACACACCACCACTATCGCCGAATTTGTGACCGGAGAGAGGAAGAGAACCAACCCTTATCATCATCAATGGATCAAAACATCAAATTTCTAGGAAACAGTTTCAATTCATCAAGATTCAGCAAATAATTTATCCATGATAGTGTAGGATTTGATGATAACCATGTAAATAGTGAAATTCATGAAGATTGGAGATTAAACCTTGATTTGGGGTAGGATTTATATGTAGTTCGAATCTGGAAGTATCCCTTTAACGAAATCATAAACCATGCATAGTTAAATTTTGAATTTATGAAGAGATGTATGATGATTCTTGAAGACAATTGAAAAATAGGGTTTTTATGAAAATATGATGTTTTAATCCAAGAAAAGTTTAATTGACAATGTTTTAGAATTCTGGAACGTTAAGAATCATGTATTTAGGTTATATGATTACCCAATATGTTTACTTTAGGATTTAACATCCTGTAATCGAGATTTGGGACAAACAAGGACTGCATATTGAAGAAAACTGAGACCTGCACCTGCTTGATCGATCGATCGACCTATGAATGTCGATCGATCGACGGTGCTCGATCAATCGACATTCATAGGTCGATCGATCGATCTCCCCAGAAACTGTGAACTTTTTACCCTTTTTGAATATAAGCAATTCCGGCAACTGAAAGTTGTAAGTGGGGATTATGTGAATACATTAGAACTTTAGAGAGACCAGTAGGGATATAATTAAAGCCCAGATCATATTAGAATTGGTTTGGAGTGTAGCGTTGAACTTGCGAGTGTCGGACGAGTTATTTAGCATTATAAAATGCGATAACGTGACTTAAGTTAGTGTGAGTTATAAGTTAGGGTTTGAGGTATAAATAAGGACCTCGGAGTACTGAATTGACATGTGGGACACGTAGAAGACTTAGTAACCTTTTCGGGATAGGTTTAAGTACTCGAAACGATACGACGTGAGATTTATTGGCAAAACATATTATATATAAGTTGCAATGTTAACGAACTACGAATAAGACTAATGCTATAGGGCTGAAATTATACCTTTAATAATATAATTACCTAAGTTGTATGAATGCTTAGTGTAAGGACTATTGTGTGTATGACATACCTACCATACTTGCTATCACGGGAAGTCGACTTTCGGAATAGGACCATCTGATCTTTGTGTGCCTACGGGGTGATTTAGATTGGTACCTTAAGGACATAGGGTTGTGAATGGCTTATTTGTGGGTTGATAAGTTAGCTGACCATGGGAGCGTAGGTATATGCATGACCCAGGGGTATGTGAACTATGTTCACCTCCTATATATGTGATTTTTTTTATTAAAATAGTTCCTGAGCAATTCAAAATACGTATTCCTTATGTACGTGATGTACCAGGATTCGATAGCAGAGTATGCTTGCACCACAGCTTAGCCTAGGGATGCCATATTTGTATATTTATACAGAGAATGATATACTTGTACTTAACTGACTCATTGTTAATTGGTGAATGCAAATAACTAAGATAATTGAATCAGATTAAAAATGTGAACACCCGTATCGTAATTTATGAACTAATTCGCTTAATATGGAGGTGAGATTTTTGCATAATAAATTAGAATAATACGAATAGACCCCTATATTATAATGAGAAGACTGAAAGTGGTACAGACTAGTTAATTTATGACATAACTAGGATGGGTTAATTGTATACGTTAGGGGTGCACTTTAGTTGAGGGGTGAGGAACTCGTGAGAGAGCACATAACTAACATGTATATAATATTTACTGTTTAATGTAATTAAACACTTGCTATATTTTGAAATTATTTACACCTCGAGCTCTGACCCGTTTGCTTTCAAATCTATTTTTCTTCTAAAAACCTTTTTAGATGCCCAGCCACAGGGACGCCAAGCATAGGAGTTTCATTACATTGACGTGCTGTAGTTGTTGTGGAAGTTACATGATCTCAGTATTAGATGCGTCCACATTCTGCATTTGATTCTATTCAGGACTACCCATATGTTAGGGCATGTCGCCCATTTCTATTTAGAGATAGCATTCTCAGACGTCCAGTTTCATTTTAGTTTTGGATTTAAATAATTATTCAGACTTTTGTATTGGGATTTATTTTGTATTTGGATTATTCAGGGGAGTGTTACTACAGACTCATTTTATTTATTCCATTATTATTCTATTGTGGTTATGATGTGAATGTTATATGGTTAGCTTAATAATTGGTTGCATGTTAATTTAATTTAATAAAATTTGGCAACTCACTTTTTAAATATTAGGTGGCTAGTAATTGTTTTAAAATGTTTTCGATAGTGATGCTATAAACTGAACCAACTTGAAATTTTATATTAATTTGAATAAAGGAGTAGATACCCTGTATTTAATTAGTCGGGGTGTCACAGGTGGTATAAGAGCATCAAGTTCTTGCGGCCTTAGGATCTGTACGGCTTGTTATGTTTCCGTGTAGCGTCCTTTGATATAGAGCCCTATATTTTAGGATTGTTGTACTGTTTTGTTTATCTTACGTTCTTCATCTATTTTGAGATAATAACTGTGGACTTATAAAACTTCTCTCTCATTTCAGATGCCTCCTTGATGTGCACAGCGAGTTCCCAGGGGTGCACAGCCCGAGCCTCAGCCTGCACTAGTTCAGGGTCCTATGAATGCTGCTGAAGTTGCCGCCATTGTAATCCAGACGGTAAATGTCGCATTATCAGTTGTGCAACAGGTACCACCTCAAGCACCGATGGTAGCCCCAGTCCAGGCTTATGTATTCCCGTCAGCTTGGGAGCGCGTCCTTGATGCCTTTCAAAAGGTGCATCCTCCGGAGTTTGTAGGAACCTTTGACATTGTTATGTCGAGCGAGTGGAAGAAGGACATTCAAAGGCACTTGAGGATGTAAGAGTGTAAAAATCCATAGAGGCAGATACAGGATACGTTTAACCTGGTAGGAGCCGCATTGAAGTGGTGGAAGTCCATTACCAATGCATAGGAGAGAGATGTTATTTCTATTCAGGAGTTCTGGGTGCGGTTCGACTGCAAATATTTCTCCTCAGTAGTTCAGACAGAAATGAGGTGAAAATTGTTGAACCTTAAGCAGGAATGGAGGAAAGTGGAAGAGTATGAGGCCTAGTTCACCAATCTTCTGAACATAGTTCCCGATGAGATCCCAATTGAAGAGAAGAAGATCCAAAAGTTCATGGATGGGTTGACGTGGAGGATTCGTCAACACCTAATGGGTAATCTCTCATTGGCCACCTATTCAGATGTGGCTAACGCAACACTACTTCACTACTGGGACCAACACTTTCATTTTTTAGAGGGTAAGCGAGCAGGAGAGTCTAGCTAGCAGGGCAGGATAGGGGGAAATGGTGCCAGCGGGGTACAGTCAGCTCAAGGTCAGCACAGGCAGGGTGATCAGAGTTCCCAGCATAGGGATTCTAAGAGATTTATCTCCGGGGGTTTCAGGCATGGCCAGGGAGGTTTTAGGCATGGCCAGGAGGGTCAGCATAGCCATCAGGGCCATTAGGGTCAGTAGTAGTTTCATCAGGGCCAACAGGGCCAAGGTAGGGGTGTTAATGGCTATTAGGTCCGTAGTAAGTAGGGTCATAGAGTGGGGAACTTCTCAGGTAAATGTTACATATGTGGCAAGGTTTACCACAAATGCCAGGGGTATCCTGAGCGGGGCAAGGCCCCGCAGCAGTAGCAACTGGGTGCTCTTCAGGAGCCCTAGAGATCGATGTTTCACACTGCCCTCGTAGAGCCACCACAGATGCCAGCATTGCCACCTATCCCAGAAGTCCTAGTCTAGTTGGGACAACTTTAGGATTGTCAGGTTTACTAGCTTCTGTAGGTCGTAGTCACGCAGGATCCACCCGCGATTGAGGGTATGTTTTCTATTCAGGGGACTATGGGGCGTATTTTATTTGACACAAGAGCCACACACTGTTTTATTGCCACGAGATTTGCATGTGCTATGGGATTATTAGATACCGCGGAGAGCACTATCACTTGTGTAGATTCACCGTTGAGCAGGGGTTCTATGATTTCCTTTACATGTAGAGGTGTGGGTGTAGAGATTGGAAGGTTTACTTTACCTACTGATATGCTAGTATTAGATATGTCCGAGTACGATGCGATTATTGGTATGGATTGGCTGGTTACGTATAGAGCCATCGTTGATTGTTATAGTAGGAGTATTATTTTTTCCATACCCGGTCACGATATGTTCCTTGTGGCGATGCCTCGTCCTGCCGGAGGATCATCCACTCACTTGTACTACATTGAGGAGGATACCTCTAAGGAGGTGGTGATACCACTTGATTCGATTCCAGTTGTTATAGAGTTTGTTGATGTATTCCAGGATATTCCGGGATTACCTCCCAGTAGAGAGATAGATTTTTTTATATATTTGATGCCGACACTCGACCGATAGCCCATGCACCTTACGGTATGGCTTCAGCATAGATGAGGGAGATACATGGTCAGATAGAGCAACTGTTGGGTCAGGGGTTTAGCCGTAGGAGTACTTCACCGTGGGGTGCTCCTGTGCTGTTCGTTAGGAAGAGGGATGGATCATTGAGGTTGTGTGTCGATTACAAGGAGTTGAATAAAGTCACGATACGGAATAAGTATTCGTTTCCCCAAATCGATGACTTATTCGACCAGTTTAGAGGAGTTGCCATCTTCTCAAAGATTGACTTGAGGTCGGGATACCATTAGTTACGTATTAGGGAGCAGGATGTCTCAATGACTTCATTCTTGATAAGATATGGTTCCTACGAGTTCAGGGTTATGATTTTTGGCCTAAACAATGCCCCAAACGTGTTTACGGACTTGATGAATAGGGTGTTCAGAGAGTTCCTAGACCAGTTCGCCATTATCTTCATTGATTCCATTCTGGTTCACTCCCAGACAGAGGAGGAGCATGCCGAGCACTTGAGGCAGGTTTTGCAGACACTACGTCAGCACGAGTTGTATGCAAAATATGAGAAATGGGGTTTTGGCTGTAGGAGGTTCAGTTTTTTTGGGCATATCATTTCTGACAGGGGGATATCTGTTGATCTGGTGAAAGTATTAGTGATGAGGGGGTGGGGACAACCCACGACAACGACAAAAATATGTAGTTTCTTGGGCTTAGCAGGATACTACAGGAGGTTTTTCGGGTATTCTTGAAGATAGCGGGTCCTTTGACACACCTGATGTCAGGACCCCGTCCCAAAATTAGTAGTAGGGAAAAAGTGTCTTGACATGACACCAAGGCAACAAATATTCGACATTAAATTGTTTCCTTAAATAAATGTAGCGAAAATACAATCACATGGTTATGAATCGTAAAATACTAAAATTAAAGGAATTACGTCATCAGAGCTGTCTAAAGGAAACCTCATTTATATTAAAAGTAACGATGAATTACAACTGAAGACAAAATTTCAACCTTATTACAAGAAAGCCAAATATGCTCTAAACGATAAAACAAGCATAATAGAAAAAAGAGCTCTAAAAGTTGAATCTTCAACACAATCCTTTTTCGTTCCCTCCAGGCCTACTTATTTCCTGAAAAATGGTTAGTTATACAACATCAGCTAAAAGTCGAGTGAGGTTTAATCTCTAGACATTCCAAGGTTTTGTTCAGAAAATTGATAGCTATTCAAATCCAAAAAGTAGACATATACATATATGGATAGGAATTTACGGTAAAATATATAAATTAAACTAGCAGTATATATTTTCAGAATAATCAGTTCAGAGCAAAAGAGATAAAACAATTTGAGCAATATGTCAATTATTAAATTTTATTTTGATAGCCATGTACGCTCTAATACCTAGATAAACATATAGTGTTACCAAATGTTTCCACCCGGCAACATCATAGAAATAAAATCATGATATCTGAAAGAACGCCTTATTTAGGGCACGCCAGCAATAAACTAGCTGGGAAGGTACCACCCAAATATTTCCACCCGGTAGTCAAGGCCGACATAGTAAGATAGTTTCCATAGGCCGAATCAATAATTTCCGAATTCAAATCAGATGTATATATCGAGAGATATACACATATAACAAATGACGAAATCATCGGTATCGGATGTATTTGGGAATAAAATCATTTAACAAAATATATGTAGTTTTCATAATATCATATAATTAAAATGCACAAGGAATGTCAGAGTACTCACCTAAAACAGACGATCGAAATACATATATCAAGTCTTGTATCACTTCGTTAGGACGAAACTTCTTCTTGACCTTACAGAACTCCCTCTTAAGATATCACTATGTCTTACTATAGTTATCGAGGAAATGGTATGAGTTTAAATGATCCTAAAGGTTTTATTTATAGTTTTCCAAGGATTTCTCGGCGCTGACTCGTGTCTAGCTGACCAAGCCTTTGCAACGACGAGTCGGCATTGAGGTGTCGTGCAACGGAAGGGTCTTGCAGCCTTATTTCATCGAGCAGCGACACGTGTTTTTAGCATTAGCTATATTAACGACACGTGTTAGCACGAGGTGGAAAGGTGCCAGGGGTATAATGGTCATTTTACCTATGAAGGGCATTTTCGTAATTTCACACGATATATTTTCAATATTTCTTAGAGGTCCCTAAAAATATTTTATTTACAAAATGGTCCTTTTTATATTTTAATTTTAGTCCCTCAAGCTTTCTTAATTAAAACAAAGTCCTTAGAGTTTTATAAAATTACAAATTTTACCCTAAAACTTTTTCATTTTGGTTTAGATAGGTTATAAGACTTTGATTTATTCCAATTTAGAGTTGATTCTTCATATCTAAAAACGTGTCTTGTTATATAAAGAACTCAGAGTACTAGAAGTCCCTAAAGCTTCATAAAATTACATTAAGGCGTGTCATAAAACATCAATTTGACTCATTTTACAGTTGATTCTTCATATTTAAAAATGGACTTTGTCATATTTAGTACTCGGAATATCATATATGTAATAATATATCATTATTAGATAGTAAGTGAGACAAAATTGAAAGACGTCAATTATATACTGGGATAAGAAAATGGGGTCATTACATCTTACCTTCGTTATAAAAAGTTTGGTCCCCAAACTTTACTTACATAAATTTTCAAAGAGGTACGGATATTTAATCTTATATCCTATGCATAAAACTTAAAATTGATAACGTTCGAAACTTATGTTCAGTAGTCTACGGGTTCATAACCTATGCTCTGATACCACTTCTGTCACGACCCCGTCCCAAAATTAGTAGTAGGGAACAAGTGTCTTGACATGCCACCAAGGCAACAAATATTCGACATTAAATTGTTTCCTTAAATAAATGCAGTGAAAATACAATCACATGGTTATGAATCGTATAATACTGAAATTAAAAGAATTACGTCATCAGATCTTTCTAAAGGAAACCTCATTTATATTAAAAGTAACGATGAATTACAACTTAAGACAAAATTTAAAGCTTATTAAAAGAGAGCCAAATATACTCTAAATGATAAAAAAAAACATAATAACAAAAAGAGCTCTAAAAGTTGAATCTTTAACACATTCCTTTTTCGTTCCCTCCAAGCCTATTTATTTCCTGAAAAATGGTTAGTTATACAACATCATCTAAAAGCCGAGTGAGGTTTAATCTCTAGACATTCCAAAGTTTTGTTCAGAAAATTGATACATATTCAAATCCAAAGACTAGACATATACATATATGGATAGGAATTTATAGTAAAATATATAAAGTAAACTGGCAGTATATATTTTTAGAATAATTAGTTCAGAGAAGAACAAATAAAATAATTTGAGCAATATGTCAATTATTCAATTTGATTTTGATGGCCATGTACGCTTTAATACCCAGATAAACAGATAGTGTTACCAAATGTTTCCACCCGACAACAACACAGACAGAATATCATGATATCTGAAACAACACCTTATTTAGGGCACACCAGCGATAAACCAGCTGGGAAGGTACCACCCAAATATTTCCACCCGGTAGTCAAGGCTAACATAGTAAGAGAGTTTCCAAAGGACGAATAAATAATTTCATAATTCAAATCAGATGTATATATCGAGAGATATACACATATAACAAATGACGGAATCATCAGTATCAGATGTGTTTGGGAATAAAATCAAGTCACAAAATATATGTAGATTGCATAATATCATATAATTAAAATGCAAAAGGAATGTCAGAGTACTCACCTAAAACATAAGATCGAAGTTACATATATTAAGTCTTGGATCACTTCGTTAAGGCGAAACTTCTTCTTGACCTTACAGAACTCCCTCTTAAGATATTACTCTTTCTTACTATAGTTATCGAGGAAATGGTATGAGTTAAAATGATCATAAAGGTTTTATTTATAGTTTTCCAAGGATTTCTCAGCGCTGACACGTGTCTAGCTGACCAAGCCTTTACAAAGGCGAGTCAGCGTCAAGGTGTCGTGCAATGGAGGGGTTTTGCAGCCTTATTTCATCGAGCAGCGACACATGTTTTTAGCTTTGGATATATCAATGACACGTGCTAGCACGAGGTGTCAAGCATGAAGTGGAAAGGTGTCAGGGGTATAATGGTCATTTTACACATGAAGGGCATTTTGGTAATTTCACACAATATATTTTCAATATTTCTTATAGGTCCCTAAAAATATTGCTTTTACTAAATGGTCCTTTATATATTTTCATTTTAGTCCCTGAAACTTTCATTATTTTAAAATCAAGTCCCTAAAGTTTGGTAAAATTTCATTTTCTACCCCAAAACTTATCATTTAGCATAGGATATTCCATAAGACTTTGATTTAATCAATTTTGATGAAAAATGAGGTTATTTCAAAGTGTTTAAGTTGGCATAAATAGCCTCCCCTTCAACCAATCAAAATATTACACATGGTGTGGTAATAGGACAAAATACATCTTAATTGATGGACATATTTGCCCTTATTTGATAATTTCGGCATAACTTCTTGCTCGGACCTCCGTTTAACACACCGTTTTTGTGTTACAAACCTAATTCATATATCTACAACTTTATTGTTTTTTTACCTCAAGTCAATTGTTATATTATAATTCTCAAAACAAGTTTCATATATGAACATTCCTACCAAAAACTTTTCAATTTTATGTTTGTAACTAATTTGATATTTTATGATTTATGAATGTCCATATCTCAATAACAAATTGTCATTATCCATAATAACAAATTGTCCATATCTCATATGTAATAATAAAATATTTAAAACAAACTATATATGAACATATAAAACTGGGGTCATTACACCTGACTCGCAAGGTAGTGCCATGTATCTCGAGTGAAGCCTGTCAGTTAGCTTTCGACGAGTTGAAAGATAAGTTGACCTCAGCACCAATGTTAGCATTAACCAGACCGGGAATGGAGTATCTAGTCAACACTGATGCGTCCTTACTAGGACTTGGGGTTGTACTATAGCAGGAGAGTCAAGATATAGCTTATGCTTCCCGTAAGTTTAAACCTCACGAGAATAATTACCCCACCCATGACTTTGAGTTAGCAGCAGTCGTATTTGCACTTCGTATTTAGAGAAATTATCTCCTGAGGGAGAAATTTCTCTTATTCACAGACCACGAGTCCCTAGAGTACCGCTTCACGCAGAAAAAGCTGAATATGCGCCAACATCGGTGGCTTGAGTTTGTGAAGGATTATTAGTTCGATATCCAATATCATCTAGGGAAGGCTAATGTAGTAACAGATGCATGGAGCTGTAGGCCAGTAGGTATGGTGGACAAGGTGCAGAGAGAGAAGTGGAAGGAGTTGGTACACCACAACGCAGTGGCCCGATCATTCATGTCTGTGATGACAGTCACGCCCCAGATAATTACGAGAGTTATACATGCCCAGGCAGCACACCCATTTTGTCAAGAGCAGATAGTATGATTATTAGCAGCACGGGTCGTGTTTTATACCGTTAGTTCAGACGGGGGTTTACGCTTTAATGGGAGATTAGTTGTTCCTGAGTGGGAAGACTTGTGACACGAGGTAATGACAGAGTCGCACGGTTCGCGATTTACGGCACATCCATGTGGGTATAAGATGTACCAGGATATGAGGCAACAGTACTGGTGGAGTGGGATGAAGAGGGATATTGTCGAGTTCATTTCAAAATGTGCCACTTGTCAGCTAGTAAATGTGGACCATCAGAGACCGACAGTACCTCTACAGCCATTAGAGGTTCCTATGTGGAAATGGGAGAGCATTTCCATGGACTTCATCACAGGGTTAACTATATCACAAAGAGGTCACGATTATATATGGGTAATTGTGGATCCGTTGACCAAGGTTGCACATTTACTACCAGCCCAGACATACTAAACAACGAGACAGTACATCCAGATTTTCATACTTGAGATAGTGAGACTCAACGAGGTTCTGATTAAGGGTGAAAAGTGGCATTGCGTCAAAATGTCGATCGTTATTTTCTATTCACCGCCTTAATACAGAAACCTAAATTGTGACTACACTGGCGATACAAGTGTGGCGTTAAGTCAGGTATCGAAAATCCATAGAGACGAGTTGCTAGAATTTATAGGATTTAATACTCCTAAAATAAAAGAGTAAAATGTGATTATACACAAAAAGGGAAAAGATGCATAAAACGGAAATATTAATCTAGACGAAGGAAAACAAAGATAGATTAAAAAAGCGAGTAAATACTATAGGTTGCATAGAATATCCCTCATCCGAGTTAATTAGTATAAAATGATTACATGGGTCGACGAGTTATTAAGATTGCGTCTCGTTTAGACACCTAATTAAATCAAGAGTTGTCACACCCCTAAATTCGCATAAAAGTCTAATAAGATTTTGGCATCAACAAGTACCCCATAAATTATGCGCGCAAGGTCGTAAGCACGGGGCATACATGATATGCCCTGTAAAATCCCCTAGGCATAATAACTAGGACAACGCACCCGAAATAGACCCGTAAACACCATCACCAAAGATAAGCAACACATAAACTAGAGTGGGTTCCATTCAAACACAACCTAAACTAAATTAGCTAGAAAGCATATTAAAAAGGCGGTAAAGAAAAACAGTAAATAAATGCGGTAAATCTACACTTGAAAGAAACTAAATCAATGAATGTAAAGAAAGCATGTAAACCTAATTAAAAGGCCATGTAAATTAACTAGAAAGCAAGAAATAATAAATACACACTATATTAATGGAGAGGGAAGATGAAAGTACAAATTACAAACCCTAAAGGGTGTCAAACCAAGAGAGGAAGAAGAAGAACTCTCAAATCTTCCAAACCCTAACCTACAACTCTCTAAAATCAAATATATCTATTATTTACACAAAAATTCCTTTATATATTAAGTTACAAAATAAATAAAGGAAAAATAAAAGAAAAGTAATGAATGGCCAAATATCTGGTATGATCGATCGATCGATCAAAGACCATCGATCGATCGATCAAACAGGTCCCAGCCCATTGTCTTCATTTGTAGGATTAATTTCAAATCGCGGTCGACTGAGGGCCCAAGCCCGGTCGATCGTCACTCTATTTTTTGTAGCCCTTGGTCCATGAAGAGGGGGGAAATGGTTACAAACGAAAAAGTCCATAACTTCTTCATCTGAACTCCAAACGACGCACCGTTTGCGGCCACACAATGCTAACTCAATGAACTATGCATCCGTGGAATTACCATGAGCTGAAGAAATGTGAATTGACTAAAATGCCCTTAAAGAAGCGTCATGTGATGAAATTTCTTCGAAATGCAATCGATCCTCACTTTTAGCGTTCCCATACATACAAAAACACAATTAACCCCTGCAAAACATGTATATATCTAAATCCAAGGTTGTCTGGTTAATGAGCATAAATATAGGCATTAAGGACCGTAAAAGTGCTAGAATGCATAAAGATAACGGGAGGAAATATGCAATATTTGATATGAATCACACCCCTTAACTTAAACATTGCTAGTTCCTACTAATGAAACAAACAAAACCAGCCCACGGAAGGCAGTACAAGATGTATATATGCATCGAAATATAAATGCCACTTTCGTAAGGAGCACGGTTGCATTTAGCATATGCAAAAAGACGTTAAACCCCTAGGTTACCCTAGTGGACGAGTGTCGTCTAGTGAGGATTTTCAGGGATGATACCCACAAACATCACATGGTTTCCTCAAAATATGTCCAACCCAACATATGACAAGTCCAACAATAGCGAAACAAGATTTTATATGCATTATTATCACATTGAACGAATTCAAACAAAAGGCCGAATCATTAACATTATAGAATGCACCTCATAGAATTGAAACCTTAAAATGTGGGAGGGGAGCGAGCACATGCAAAGTGTGATTTGGCAAAAACTTATATAAACCGGATAAACATTAAAGCAAGAATATATTCAATCCTCACGGGCATTACACTCATCAAGTGAATTCACTCGAAACAGGGAGTTAACATACGAAACATGAGGGCATAAAGAGTAAATGTAAATGGAAATTAGGCCGCACACATGTCACAAATGAAGAACGCTATGTATGAAATTAAAAATTATTATCTCAATGAAAGATAACGCACATTAAAAGAGGCGAAATGGATTTTCACAGATTATCAAAACTATTATGACTTTTGAATTACATCAAGCTAAGATCATATAGGACTTTAATAGGGTTGTAATGTAGGTTAGGCTAGGGTATGGAATGAAAGAATGTCTATACGGATTCAAAGTGTTCGGAAAGAAAATTTGGAATAATGGGAAAATGCTGGCAATATCAAAATTGGAAAACAAGTTCCAAAAGGAATTGGATATAATAATTGGAAAGTAATCAAAGCTTATTGAACACTATACATAACATTTACAACTTTCTCTTTCTTTTTCTCATGGTTTCTTTTGTTTTCTTTTGCTTTTTGCTTTCTCTTTTTCTTTTTCACTACACTTTCTTTTCTTTACTTATCTCTCTCTCACATGCCTAAATTGCATCCGACATCATAACCACATCATTCAATCCCAAGTATCATTCCAAACAAAGGTATGGAAGGTGTATGTATGGTATGTAACTCCAATACGGAGTTGGTTATAGGATTGGGTTATGAAACAAATGGATAATGTTTAGGCTCAAAGGGGTTGATGAGGGAAAACATATAAGGTGAGGCCAAGGCTAATATGGGTGATATAACAAAGAGGTCCTACGATCATTTCACAAAGTTTACACAATTCTCGAGTCAAAACAATAATACATGAAAATCATGATCAAGTAACACATTTCATGTATGAACTCAATTAATGAACGATCAAATGAAAGAATAGAGAGATTACCAATGAATTCAATGTTTTCAAAGAGAAAAGAATAGTGTATACACTCACAAACGACGAAAGGTACAAAGCTTACTCGTTGTAAGTATATACAATGCAACAAAAGATTACCAAGTTATAAAAATCTTAAACCAAATCAATGTAGCAAGGACGGTGCATGTGCTCATGGGATTAAAGTTTAATTCATGAAGTTATTCATAATATCAATAAGTGAGGACTAAAGTATAATAACTTCTAAAATCGAGAACATGCATCATTGTGTTGTCTATTGGAACGGGCAATTATTGAAATTTTTCATTGGAAACAAAGACAAAAAGCCCAATAACGGAGAAAAAAGAAAGAAAATCTTTTTGAAATTTTTAATTTTTTAAGAAAAGCATACTAAGTAACTAACATGTGGGTAAAAACATGGACTAAATAAAGAAATGGATAGAATATCCCACACCCCTAACTTAAAACCAAACATTGTCCTCAATGTGAATTAAGAACCAAGTTAAAGAGATGGAAATAACGATATTACCCAAAATTGGAGTGATCCCCATAATAACAAGTCCAAAGAATCTAAAAAACAAGTTAGTACCGAGCATAGCAAAAACAAATAACAAAGAGCTAACTACTTACAAGAGACTAAATTAAAAGAAAGACAAAATAAAAAGAAAGAAATGATAAAAAATCTAACTATATACAACTACTATTTAGGCTTCACACTAACTATACACTAGAAGTCTAAATAGTTAAGGTCCACCATAAAAACAATTTGACTTTAGAGGATAACCAATGTACCCTCAATCTCAAGCATACCTTCCAAAAAATATGAATTCCGTTTGAACAACGAAAGGCATGTGTAAGGCGAAAGAAATGAACCATCGTCAATTAAAAGTTTCGGAGGGACGATGGAGGATTTGGATTGAACGGGTGACAAAAACATGTGGGGGATGAGAAAAACAGAATATGCTCCCAAGGATTTTTAAATTGGAATGGGAGGCGGCACACACAAAGACAGAAATGCCTTCACAGAAGGCGACTCGAGCAAGTACTCCTAATCGGCGAAAAGGTTTAAAACATTAAAGTTTGAAACCGAATCATCGGGTACTTGTGACGGTGTGATAATAGAGAATGAAAATGGGGAGGAAAGAAATTCAAACTCAAGAGATTAATCATCATTGCTTGAAAATTGAGATTCGAAGGAAATAAGATCATTTTCAATAAATGTTCTTCTTTGGGGGCCAAAGAAGAAATCATTTCATTGAAAATAGATATTACGTCATTTTCATCCTTCATTTCAATATCTATTACGGAATGGGCAAAGTCGACAATGATTTGTTCCAAAGTAGGCACAAAGTCCTCATTTGGTTCAAAACGGTCCTCGACTTCAAAAGTCTCGAAAGAAAAATCATCGTCGGACTCAAATAGTAAATCCAACTCATGTTCCCAACAAGGATTTTCTTCCCGATAACGACTTTCAATTTTCTCATTCTCAAGCATACGCAAGCACTAGCCAAAAGTCATAGGCCGAGGCGCGGATTCTTGAAAATGCGAACTTTGAAAATTACCATCGAACTTAAACTTAAACTCATTATTATAAGAATTATGAAAACTATTACAATTCGTTTCAAAATTCCTCTTATAAAGAGGTAAAGGCCCAAAATCATTATCATCATCATCAAAATACACGCACTCCAAAGCTTGACTTTTGTAATACTCGCCCAAAGTCGTTTTAGATGTTGCCATTTTTTGGGATTCTAAGTATTCACCAAAAGTCAAAGGTTTGCGAGAATTATGAGAATTATCATAATGATTACCGAAAGAATTGGAATAAGACATGCTTACCCCAAAAATGGGTCGAAGTGGCGAATTCCACAAAGTAGATGCAAACGAAAAAAATTCAAGCGTTTTTAAGTGCTCAAACGTAGATGTCCTACAAAAAGGTTAGCCAAAAAATACAAATAGAAAGAAAATACTACGAACTACTAAATCAAATAAATTCTATAACAAACTCATCCCCGGCAACGACGCCATTTTGATCAACGCGTGAAAGGTGTGCTCGTGTAAGGACGCAATTGTTATTTTTGTTTCACCGCGAAAATACAAACAAACCTAAATTACAACTACACTTGCGATACAATTATAGCGGTAAATTGGGTATTAAAAATCCACAGAGATGAGTTGCTAGAATTTAATTGGTTTAATACTCCAAAATAAAAGGAAAAAAGGTGATTATACACAAAAAGGGAAAAGATGCATAAAAGGGAAATATTAATCTAGGAGAGAGAAAATAAAGATAGATTAAGAAAGCGAGTAAAAACTATAGATTGCGTCGAATATCCCTCATCCGATTTAATTAGTATAAAATGGTTACATGGGTCGACGAGTTATTAAGATTGCGTCTCGTTTCGAAAGTTAATTAAATCAAGAGTTGTCACACCCCTAAATTCGCATAAAAGTCTAATAAGATTTTGGCGTCAACAAATACCTTGGAAATTATGCACGCAAGGTCATAAGCACGGAACATACATGATATGCCCCCATCAAATCCCCTAGGTGTGATAACTATGACAAGGCACCCGAAATAGACCCGTAAAAACCATCACCAAAGCAAAGCAACGCATCAACCCAAGTGAGTTCCATTCAAACACAACCTAGACTAAATTAGCTAGAAAGCATATTAAAAATGCGATAAAGAAAAGCAGTAAATAAATGCGGTAAATCTACACTAGAAAGCAAATAAATCAAAACTTGTAAAGAAATCCTGTAAACCTAATTAACAAAGCATGTAAATTAACTAGAAAGCAAGAAATAATAAATACACACTATATTAATGGAGAGGGAAGATGAAAGTACAAATTACAAACCCTAAAGGGTGTCAAACCAAGAGAGGAAGAAGAAGAACTCTCAAATCCCCCAAACCCTAACGTACAAGTCTCTAAAATATAATATATTTGTTATTTACACAAAAATTACTTTATATAGTAAGTTACAAAAGAAATAAAAGAAAAAGAAAATAAAGTGAATGAATTGCCAAACATCTCGTATGATCGATCGATCGATGAAAGACCATCGACCGATCGATCGATCAAAACCATCAATCGATCGATCGAACAGGTCCCTGCCCATTGTCTCAATTCGTAGGTTTAATTTCAAACCGCGGTCGATCGGGGGCCCAAGCCCAGTTGACCGACACTCTGTTTTTGGCAGCCCTTGGTCCAGGAAGGGGGGGGGGGGGAATTGTTGTAAACGGAAACTTCCATAACTTCTTCATTCGAACTCCAAACCATGCACCGTTTGTGGCCACGCAATGCTAACTCAATGAACTAAACATCCGTAGAATTTCCATGAGCTATAGAGGAAATGTGAATTGAATAAAATTCCCTTGAACTAGCATTCGATGATGGAACTTCTCCGAAATGCAATGGATCCTCACTTCTAGCGTTCCAATACCTACAAAAGCATAATTAACCCCTGAGAAACATGCATATATCCAAATCCAAGGTTGTCTAATTAATGAGCATAAATATAGGCATTAAGGACCATAAAAATGCTAGAATACATAAAGTTAACGGGCAGAAATATGTAACACTTGATATGAATAAGGTTCCTCTCAATATCATGTCTGATAGGGACAAAATATTTGGGTCACGGTTTTGGAAGATTTTCCAGAAAGCTATGGGGACGAAGTTGCGATTGAGTACAGCATACCACCTGCAGACAGATGGGCAGACCAAACGGAAGAATAAAATGTTTGAGGACATGTTGCATATGTGCATCCTCGATTTTAGAGGTGGGTGGGAGTAGTATCTCCCACTAGTGGAGTTTGCCTGTAATAACTCCTACCATTTCACTATTGGTATGGCTCCATTTAGGGCGTTATACGGTAGGTCTTGTCGTTCCTAGCATGTTGTCTAGAGGTGGGGGGATAACCAGCTACTTGGATCGAAGGTGATTCAGGATACTTTGATGAGGATAAAGATGATACAGATCCATATTCGGGTTGCTCAGGACCGACAAAGGAGTTATGCCAATGCCAAGATGTCCTTTTAAGAGTTCAATATAGGGGACCAGGTGATGCTCAAAGTGTCTCCTATGAAGGGGATTATGCATTTCGGGAAGAAGGGAAAGTTGGTGCCTATATATGTAGGGCCATTCCCTATCATCGAGTGAATTGGACCAGTCGCATATAGACTTGGGTTATCGAAACACTTGCATAGGGTCCATGACGTGTTCCATATTTTCTCACTCAGGAGATATTTTCGGAATGATTTAGCCTATACTCGCATTGCTTTAGAGGATATTGATCTACACGCTGATAGTTCCTATGAGGGGGGCCAGTTGCTATTCTAGACCATAGAGAGATGAAATTGAGGTCGAAGATAGTACCTTTAGTACGTGTTCAGTGGCAGCATCATAATGCTGAGGAGTCTACCTGGGAGCTCGAGGATGAGATGCGTGAGCGTTATCTAGAGTTATCTTTGCCAGAAATATTTTATTTCTGAATTTTGGGATAAAATTCTGCTATTAGGGGGGACTTATGTAATACCCCATAATTTTATTGATTTTATTTAATGGGATTAATTAAATTAATAGGGATGATTATTTGGAAATTAGTCTGAATTTAAAAACTAGCAAGATGAGAGTTGGTATTTTATTATGATAATAAGATTTATTATTACTGAGTGAATATGGTAATATTGATTATCGAATTTATGAAAATTGTTGCGAGTCATAAATACGACGATTCAAAAATTAAGTTGGGACTCGCGTGTCAGTCACATCAGGAATTAATTTAAATGGATTTAAAAGTGAATTATATTTTTATCATTCGTATAGTCATTTTGAGTGTGCCAGTGTGTCCGTAAGGGTCGAGATAGTCAGAAAACACTAGTCGGGGGTTTAGTTTGGGTCCCGGGGCATTTTTAGGCAAAACCGGCAACTCGAGAGGGTATTTTCGTCATTTTGATTTTTAGGGAAGTTTGACCCACGAAATTTAGGATTTATTTATCAACCAATATTAGGGACATTATCTGTCAAAATCAAGTAGTGGGTAACGTGAGAAGAGAGGAGAAGTTCCAAAAGTGTTTTCAAGGCCATAACCACCACACACCACCACTATCATCGAATTTGTGACCTGAGAGAGGAAAATAACAAACCCTTATCATCATCAACGGATCAGAACATCAAATTTCCACGCAAGTGTTTCAATTCATTAATATTCTGTAAATAATTTATCCATGATAGTGTAGGATTTGATGATAACCATGTAAATAGTGAAATTCATGAAACTTGGAGATTAAACCTTGATTCAGGGTAAGATTTATATGTAGTTCGAATCTGGAAGTATCCCTTTAACGAAACCATAAACCATGCATAGTTAAATTTTGAATTTATGAAAAGATGTATGATGATTGTTGAAGAAATTGAAAAATAGGGATTTATGAAAATAGGATGATTTGATCCAAGAAATGTTTAATTGATGATGTTTTAAGAATTTTGGAACATTAAGAATCATGTATTTAGGTTATATGATTACCCAATACGTTTACTTTAGGATTTAACATTATTTAATGGATATTTGGGAAAAAATAAGGACAGAAGAACGAAGAAACCCGAGACCTGCACCTGCTTGATCGATCGACATTCATAGGCCGATCGAACGATCTCCCAAGAAACTGTGACCTTTTTCCCCTTTTTGAATTTAAGCGATTCCGGCCATTAAAAGTTGTAAGTGGGGATTATGTGAATACATTAGAACTTTAGGGAGACCAGTAGGGATGTAATTGAATCCCAGATCATATTATAATAGGTTTGGAGCATAGCGTTGAACTTGCGAGTGTTTAATGAGTTATTTATAATTATAAAATGTGAGAACGTGACTTAAGTTGGCGTGAGTGATAAGTTAGGAATTGAGGCATAAATAAGTACCTCAGAGTACTGAATTGACATGCGGGATACGTAAGAGATTTAGTAACCTTTTCGGGATAGGTTTAAGTACTTGAAACTATACGACGTGA
Source organism: Sambucus nigra (assembly GCA_949130495.1). Taxonomy (NCBI): domain Eukaryota; kingdom Viridiplantae; phylum Streptophyta; class Magnoliopsida; order Dipsacales; family Adoxaceae; genus Sambucus; species Sambucus nigra. The sequence continues at coordinate 677,940,583 of OX422208.1, read as the reverse complement.
GATTTATTGACAAAACATATTATATATAAGTTGGGATGTTAACGACGTACGAATAAGACTAATGGTATAGAAATGAAACTATACCTTTAATAATATAATTACCTATGTTATGTGAATGCTTAGTGTATGGACTATTGTGTGTATGACATACGTACCATACATGCTATCACGGGAGGTCGGTTTTTGGAATAGGACCTTTTGATCTTTGTGTGCCTACTGGGTGATTTAGATTGGTACCTTAAGGATATAGGGTTGTGAGTGTCTTATTTGTGAGTTGATAAGTCAGCTAACCATGGGAGCGTAGGTATGTGCGTGACCCAGGGGTATGTGAACTATGTCCGCATCCAATATGTGTGATTTTGTTTATTGAAACGGTTCTTGAGCGATTCAAAATACATATTCCTTATGTACGTGATGTACCGGGATTCGATAGCAGAGTATGCATGCACCGTAACTTAGCCTAGGGGTGCCATATTTGTATATTTATGCGGAGAATGATATACTTGTACATATAACTGACTCATTGTTAATTAGTGAATGCGAATAACTGAGATAATTGAATGGGATTAAAAACGTGAATATCCGTATCATAATTTATGAAATAATCCGATTAATATTTAGAATAATATGAATAGACCCCTATATTATAATGCGATGATAGGAGGTGGTACAGACTAGTTAATTAGAGACAAAACTAGGATGGGTTAAGGGTATACGTTAGGCGTGCACATTAATTGAGGAGTGAGGAACTCATGTGAGATAACATAACTAACATGTATGTAATATTTACTATTTAATGTAATCAAACACTTGCTATATTATTAAACTGTTTACACCTCAGGCTTTGACCCATTTTCTTTCAAATCTATTTTTCTTCTAAAAACCTTTTTAGGTGCCCAGCCACAGGGACGCCAAGCATAGGAGTTCAATTACATTGACCTGCTGTAGCTACTATGGAAGTTACAAGATCTCGGTATTAGATGCCTCCACATTCTGCATTTGATTCTGTTCAGGACTACCCATCTGTTAGGGCATGTCGCCCATTTCCATTTAGAGATAGCATTCTCAGACTTCCAGTTTCATTTCAGTTTTGGATTTAATTAATTATTCATACTTTTGTATTGGGATTTATTCAGTATTTGGATTATTCATTGGAGTGTTACTCCAGACTCATTTTATTTATTCCAATTCTATTGTGGTTATGATGTGGATGTTGTATGGTTAGCTTAATAATTGGTTCCATGTTAATTTAATTTAATACAATTTGGCAACTCACTTTTTAAATATTAGGTGGCTAGTAATTATTTTAAAATGTTTTCGACCGTGATGCTATGAACTAAACCCACATGGCATTTTGTATTAATTTGAATAAAGGAGTAGATACCCGGTATTTAATTAGTCGGGGTGTCACATGTCTCTTCTACGTACATTTGGCATCAATGAATATGTCACGTGAAATTAAAAGATCTTTAGAGAATAGTGAAGAAAGACCTAGTGTGTGGCTCACCATCGATTGGGAAACCAACTTCGTAGATTTTTGGTCCTTGCTATTAAGGAAAACAAATTGGAGTCCCCGTAGGAATTTGAATACCATTACCACTTTTAGTGTGTCGGAGTTGATACATATGGATATTATGGGTCCTACACATACAAAGATCATATGTGGTAAGAGATACATTCTTGTGATGGTCGATGATTTTTCGATATACTTTACTGTGGGGTTTTTTATAGAGAAAAGTCCAATGCGATCGAGTTTTTAACAACCAAGTATCGTGTCATACAAACCAACTCAATGTCACTATTAATCGAATCCTTAGAAACAATTACATTGAATTTAAAGAAGCCGAAGTGGATATCTTTTGTGATTGAGTTGACATAAAACATAAGTTTTTGGCCATTAGTACTCCCCAACAAAATAGGATAATTGAAAGGAAGAATCAGGAGATTCAAAAACTGGTTAGATCCATAGTTCTTAGGATAAAAATGCCTAGACATTTTTGGATAGAGGTCGTCAATACCGCGTGCCATTCGGTGAATCACGTATACTTTCGTCCATAGACGTTACACATGACTTATAAGTTATGTATAAGGAAGAAACATAACCTATCGTATCTTTTTATATTTAGGAGTTCCTACATCATGATATATAGAAAGAACTTAGGAAAGTATGACTCTCTAAGGGATGAGGGAATATTTTTAGGTAATTCATCGTCGAGTAGAACTTATAGGGTGTTTAACATTGCAAGCTCTAATGTTACGGAGTCAATAAATGTCATGATTAAAGACGTCGATCTCCCAATGTCTCTTGAACCTGACCCCGAGTCCCATCATTGCTCATGCTACCATACTTGACCCATATTTTTATGTGGAGCATCCACCCTCTTGAGTTCAAATGAGTCATGAACCTTTCGCTATACTTGGTGATCCCACACTAGGTGTCAATACTCGTGCTCAACTTGAGAATGTGGTTAACTAACTTTGATACACCTCCTTTGTCGAGCCTAAGAATCTGAAAGAAACACTCAAGGGTGGGCATTAGATATCCTCTATGAAAAATTAGTTGCTTTTTTTTTGTAAGAACAATGTATACCTGAAGAGACAAATGTGATTGGTACCAAGTGGATTTACAGGAATAAGTTGGGAACAAATAGTACGATTGTTTGTAATAAGGACAGGTTGGTTTCTCAAAGATACACATAAATTTAGGGTGTCGACTTTGATGAGACATTTGTTCCTATTGCTAGTCTTGAGTCCATGTGCTTATTACTCACCATAGCATGTCATCCGTGCTTCAAGTTATATCATATGGACCTAATGAAGAATTTTAGTTTAGACACCGCTATGCACTCATGCACCCCTATGAGTACAATAACTAAGCTTAACAAAGACACTTTAGGCAAGGATGTCGAGTAGACCCTTTATAGGATAATGATAGGTAGTCTTATCCACTAGTCATCTTGACATTAATTTTAGCATTGGAGTTTGTGTGCGATACCAAGCGTCCACAAAAGAGTCTCACTTTCTCACAGATACACATATTATCAAATAAGTGAGTGGAACTCTTTCCCATGATATTTGGATTCAATTAACACCAATAACCATTTGCACGTCAATTCGGATGCCGATTGGGCTGGGGATATTGATGGTTATTGGAGCACCTCATATGGGTGTTTTTACTTTGGGAGTAATCTTGCCTCTTGGTTAATGAAGAAGAAAAACTCCATAACTTTGTCCATAATAGATGATGTAATATCCCGCCCCAGTAAATTATTTGAATTATATATTTATTATAATTGATGAGGAGTTAATTATAGTTATGAAAGAATTATGCGTGGAAAGTTGGAGAAAAATAAGGAGAAAAAGAAATTGGGTCGTTCAAACGACATAGGACTGTCGTTTGAACGACAATATACAGGTCGCGAGATGGGTCGTTAGGAGGGTCATTAGAAGCAGGGCTTCTAATGATATGCTACTGAATTACAGTAGTAGGTCACGCGAATCTGGGAAGGAATGACATAATATAAGTCGTTCGAATAACATAAGGAAGTTGTTCGATTGACGTTGGTTGAGATTTTATATTTGATTTCCCTTGTGCGTAGTCACAATTTAAAGTGTTGATTTTATTTGTTGTCGATTCCAGATTGTCCCATAAGGGTTAAAACGAGATTTTTAGTCTTAAAGGAGGTTTTATAAGGGTTTGTTTGGTGTGTTTAAGGTTATTTGTTTGTTGGGAGAAATATAAGAAGTAGAGAGAGAGAGAGAGAGAGAGAGAGGTGGGTGATCTTCCACTACCACCCACCACAAAGACACCACTCCTTGACCATAGACCACCCACACATGACCATTTTATGATGTATTTCCCCACAGTAGAATGAAATACAACAATTTCCACCATTGACAAAGAAGTGCTACGAACCGTGGGGGTATTGTTGGGGATTTTTGAAATGAAGATGGAGCTTTCATAGAGTGTGAAGTGGGTTTTGTAGTAGTTATTAGCTTGGAGATTTGGAGGATAAATTGGTAATCCCTTGAGGCAACCTTTGAAGGTGGAGGTTTATCCCCTTACACCAACACCACCATTGAAGCCATTAGAGGTGGGTAAACCTTAATCTTAGTGTAGAATGTTATTTTTGAATTTATAGTCTTGTAACTAGGATATTTGAGTAGGTTGTATTTAGGTAAATAACATAACTACTATGTAGAAGATAAAAACCTCACGACGCTATAACTGATTAAACACTCTTTCCATTCATATTCTCTATCGAGAGCGCCAACAGTTGGAGTATGCTACACAACGATGACAGGTTTTGGTCATCAACTAATGCCTTTAAATCATCTGGCCAAACATTTTTTTAAAGATGAAGAAACTTTTGTTCCTAGACATAACTTTCAAGCAACAAAAATTCTACACCATGGATCTTTGAGGGAATCCTATATATATGTGTGTTGGGGTGTTTGCAAAAGTTTAGAGCTTTAAATCTCAAGAAAATTTTCCAAGCTAAGGAAGAGAAAATATTTGATCACTAATGAAGATCAGATTTTGAATACTACGTGTAAATATACTTGAAAGAACTCAAAGAAGAGAAGTGAAAAAATGTGCTCTCAAATATATGAACTATTTTGATCAGTAAAAATATTTTCGATGCTTTCACTCTTAGTTTGGAAGAGCAAACATCAAACTCTATTATAACCATTTACAAAGAGTTAAAGGCCCAAATGCTAGTTATCACACTCTAAAGGTGTCAAATAGTCACATTAGGGTCTAAGTCACCCCAAAAGTTGTACTTGACTTACAAACAAAGAACAACTTTAATAAATATCGTGTACAAAAGTGACTTTCACTACTGCCAGACTGGTTTTGCTCCAGTGTCTCTATAGCGACTAAATTTTCAAGCAACGATCCTAAATCAATCCAAGTCGCGCCAAAATGGAGGCATTTTGCAGGGGGGCATAAGAAATAAGCAAGATAATTTCGATGCAATGGGAAAGACATAATTTGTGGGAAAACTTCTGTGAGGCAAGTCACGTCATTATTGATATTTTTTCATCATGGACAAGAAAATTCTAGTGACAAGGTTTCACTGTAGCGAGAAAAGACATCATTGCGGATAAGCTAAGGCTAGACAGGTCGCTCTTGTGTCCAGAAAATTTTATCCAGTTTTTCTTAGAAATTATTCAAAATATGTTTTGAGGCAAACTCCATGTATATTTATTTCTCGTATGAACATGCATGCCTAAATTACATAAAAAGATGCAATTCTTTATAAAAATTGAATTTTTTATATGAAGAGTATATTTGCATGTGTATTTGATAAAATTACAAAACCAAGGCTAATTAAAAATATTTTTCAATTCTAAAAATAGATTAACCAAGGTGAATATTAGTCCGCTGATTCTTTTACCTTTTTTCGAAGTGGTGTACTTGTGGTTCTATATTGAGTGAATTCGATTCATTGATGAAGCTTTTCGGTGATGTCTTGGACAAATAATCAATATGTTTAGGTCATGTAATTTAGACAATCTATTCTGTGGAGAACGTCGAGTATAATATTCTCTTACAGTCATCCCCTTTTGTCAAATTCCGAGATAGAGCATAAAAAAGGAAAAATAACAAGCAAATGAAGAAAATAAACCATTTTACGACTCACCTAGACAAGGGCAAATAGAAAAATAGAAAATTACATTTCTTGTTGTAAGAGCAGGATTTTACAATTGCTCATATTTTAGGAATTTTGTCATATCAAATTGCAAACTGTTGTTATAAACCAAAGGCTACCTCCTCTTTTGCCTCCGTGATCATTTGAAGATGTCTGAGTGACTGGGTCCCGTGATCCCGAATTAAGCCATTGGAATCGTCACTAACTTTCTATGGAGGTATACAAACTCGTGGTTTTTATTTCTCTGTCAAATATAATATAGGATGATTATTTTTTACTCGAGGCTATTTTCATGAAACGATTTTTGATTTTTTTTTTGTTTTTAATCTCATTTGAAAAAGATCTACATCTCGTTATAAAGAAATATCCTTTTCGTCAAAATGGGCATCTAACAAGAATATAATGAGGTGGGTTATGTTTAACCAAACCACTCACGTTAGAATATCATTGGAAGTATAATGGAATGAGACTGGCATGTCATTCAAACGAGCTTGACCTCGTTATAACGAACATAGTGTTTTCATTCAAATGAGAGTCCATTTTCGTTTGAATGTGGCTGTCGTCTCTAAAATTGTGTTTTTCTCTAAATAGGATTGTTTTGACCTATTTTATATAGAACTTTGGGCAAAAATCTTTCGTAATACCCATGCCAAAATTTTCCATCTTTATGGTTTTTAAAATACTTTTATTTTCCTAATCATACATCCCTTATATTCTTTCTTGAGTCTATTCAAACCCTAGTTTCCATATACGTTACACCGAACACCTATAGAGTTTTACTCTAATGATGATTTATGGAGCAGAGGCTCTACAACTGAAGAAGAAAATATTCCACATCCTAAGGTTGGTTGGTGGATACTAAGGGAAGATTTCTTCTGGTGGACGGTGCTGGACTGTGTCGCATCTGTAGAAGAATTTAAGACATGTGCACTATAGTTAGTGGTTCTCTAAGTGGTTTTCAAGTCATCGAGTGTGTTATACTCTAATATCGTAATGGAATCTAGGTTTTTCCCAAAGGTATTTTTCCTTTGTTTTTTGTTATGCTCTATTTGGGTTGGTTTGGTTGTTTTCTTGGATTGGAATATTTAATTTGGAATTTAGCTTGCATTCACACCTTAATTTAATCAAGATGAAATTGGGATTAAAAATTTGGATGAATTGTGTGCATATATTTTTAGAGAAAAGTCCAATGTGATTGACCTTTTAACAACCAAGTATCGTGTCATACAAACCGACACAATGTCACTATTAATCGAATCCTTTATAACAATTACATTAAATTTAAAGAAGCCGAAGTGGATATCTATTGTGATGGAGTGGACATAAAACATGAGTTTTTGACCATTAGTACTCCCCACCAAAACAGAATAATTGAAACAAAGAACCAAGTGTTTCAAAAAATGTCTAGATCTATGGTTCTTAGGATAAATGTGCCTAGACGTTTTTGGATATAGGACATTAATGCCGCATGCCATTCGGTGAATCAGGTATACTTTCGTCCATACACGTTACACATGCCTTGTAAGTTATGGATAGGGAAGAAACAAAACCTATCGTATCTCTGTATAATTAGGAGTTGCTACATATTTATAGATAGAAAGAACTTAGGAAAGTTTTCCTCTCTAAGTGTTGAAGGAATATTTTTAGGTTATTCATTGTCGAGTAGGACTTATAGGGTGTTTAACATTGCAAGTTCTAATGTTATAGAGTTAATAAATGTCATGATTAAAGACGTCGATCTCCCAATGTCTGTTGAACCTGACTCGGAGTATAAGGGCAATGAATCCTTCGATAATGATCGCATCATTCCTCATGCTACCATAGTGGACCCGTCTTTTGATGTGGAGGATCCACCTTCTTGAGTTCAAATGAGTCGTGACACTTTTATTATACATGGTGATCCCATACTAGGTGTCAATACTCTCTCTGAACTTGAGAACATGGTTAACTACCTTTGATACACCTCCTTAGTCGAGCCTAGGAATCTGAAAGAAACACTGAAGGGTGGGCATTAGATATCCTCTATGAAAAATTAGTTTCTTTTATTTTGCAAGAACAATGTATGGGGGTTAGTCCCTCGACCTAGCGAGACAAATGTGATGGGTACCAAGTGGATTACAAGAATAAGTTGGGAAAAAATAATACCATTGTTTGTAATAACGCCAGGTTGGTTACTCAAAGATACAAACAAATTAAGGGTGTCGACTTTGATTCTCTCCTGTTGCTAGTATTGAGTTCGTCTGATTATTACTCACCATTGCATGCCATCCTCTCTTCAAGTTATATCATATGTACCTAGTGAAGAATTTTGGTTTAGACACCGCTAAGCACCCATGCACCCCTATGAGTACAATGACTAAGCTCAACAAAGACACTTTAGGCAAGGATGTAGAGCAGACCCTTTATAGGATAATGATAGGTAATTTGGTCAACATAACCACTAGTTAGCCTGATAATGCTTTTAGCATTGGAGTTTGTGCGTGATACCGAGCGTCCACGAAAGAGTCTCACTTTCTCACAGATAAACATATTGATAAGCACCGAAAAATGTATATTTTATACCCCGAATAAATGTATTTTAATTGCTAATTTTTTACAAATAGGGTCTTATGTTCATAATTGTCTACTGTGCAGGCTTGATTGCAGTTGCGGTGTCAAAAGTGTTATTTTAAGGCAAATTGCATCAAGAATGGAGCTAATACCCTGTTTCGTAACCCTAACCTAGCCCAAACTTTCACCCGTACCCTGTGTGTGTTTAGTTTATGCTTTTTATTTGCTGTCGTTTTATTTTTAGAATTTACTTAGAATTTTTAGAATTTATTTTTATATTTAATTAGTGTAATTTTATTTTGATTTTTATTATTTTATAGTTTTATTTTATTTTATTTTTATTAGGATTACTTTTTTGAAGTTTATTTTTACTTTATTAGATTTTATATTTTTTAGCACTTTTGTTTTGATTTTTATTAGATTTTTAGTTTTTATTTCTTTAGTTTTATTAATTTAGTTTTTTTTTAATTAGGATTTTTTTAGTATGTTAGTTTTATTTTTAGTAAGTTAGTTAGTTCTTTTTTTAGGTGTCCAAATTAAACACACACACACCATAATCCAAACACAAAACTCTACCTACAACTCACACACACCTAAGCAAAAGCCTCGCCCTCACCCTAACACCATGCACCTCACCTACACACTAACCTCACCCAACCCATCTTCAACCTTCCAACATACACCCTTTATCTCTCCTCCACTATCACCCACCTCCATCTCTCATGTAACCTACATACCCAATCTCCTACCTTATACCACCATACCCACGTTATGTCTCCCCACCAATCAACCCCACACTCAAACCTCACCACCACCATTGAAGCCAAAAACCCACTAACCCGAACCCGATGCACATAGATTCGGTGACCCATCGCACCTGCTCCGGCGTCAACAACCAGGCAACCCTCTGATCAGACCTGTTACCTGCCACATACGAAACTACATTTTAAAATCGACAACCCACAAACCCACCATCTCCGACCGAACCCCAGTAAAACCTGTTCTTGTCCTGGAACTATACCTGGGGCTCAGACTTACTGTCCAGTAGCACCAATACCACTTTTAACTCAATAGCCATTTACCTTGACCCATTTCCCATCTCCCATTTGAACTCCTAAACCAAGACACGATTTCTTCACTTGCTATCCCAAACTCCAAAAGTTGAAACCAAAAATAAAGACAAAGTCAAAATAAACCCACATGTGTTAAATCCATTTCAAACCCCTTTACCCATATTACCCCCAACTAACCACTTATCCCCTTTTCCAAAAATAACCTCATGAGCAATCTGATTTTTATTCCTTCTCACATGACACACCCAAATCACATGCACACCCAAGCTAATTCCCAAAATTTCCCTAGATCCATGTGACTCACTATAAATGAAGAACTTAAGGCCATTTGAAGACTCGTGATATTATCTAGAGAATAGACTTGGAGAAGAAGAGAGATAGTTTAGTGTAGAAAATAAATTAGGATAAACAACATTTTGTAAATAGTTTTATTTTATTTTTGTTAGAGATTAGTGAGTGATAAATTTGTGAGAAATTCAATTGAGTGTGTTTTTATTATTAAAAGTCGTTTGGAGGCTCGAATTGAATGTATGATGTGCAAATTCAAGGATTGGAGTTCAATTTCACTCAAAGATATTTGGTTTGATTGTTCCTTTCTCTACGTTTATTTTAATTGCCTAGTTTATTTTATTATCATGTTTAATATGATGTTACGCTAAATCCCCTTTCAAGGGGTGGGATTATCCATTAATTTGTTGTTATTCAAATTTAATTAGTTTAATTAAATTAAAATTCCCTTTCATGATTAATTTTGCAATCTTACTTTTAATTTACGCCTCGAGGAAGGGTAAATGATTTTCGAGAGAAAATCGAGATTCTAGTCTTAATTTCCATCTTAGAATCAAAATAGAGATAGGTTTTTCTAAAATGTGAAATTAGTTATCTGAATTTTAACTCTAATCATATTTTTATGATTTAAACCAATTTAGTAAATCGATCCTAGCGGGTGATTTATTAGATGATGTTTAGATCTACGTTTTGTGAGCCGTAGGATTGTAAATTTAATTCTCTAAAAGATTATTATTAAAATTACATTTGCAACGAGAGTTCAAGAGTATTACATCATTGCGATTTAGACGTACATTGCTATTTAGATGTCATTGCACCCAAAAGTGTGCATTTTATACCCCCAACAAACGTATTTTAATTGTTAGTTTTTGACAAATTGGGTCTTATCTGCGTAATTGTCTATTGTGTAGGCTTGATTGAAGTTGCGGTGTCAAAAGTATTATTTTAAGGCAAATTGCATCAAGAATGAAGCTAATACCCGATCCCGTAACCCTAACCTAGCCCAGACGTTCACCCGTACCCTGTGTGTGTTTAGTTTGTGTTTTTTAAGATTTTTCTAGATTTTTATTTTGTGTCGTTTTATTTTTAGGTTTTATTTTTATAATTTATTTAGAATTTTAAAATTTATGTGTATATTTAATTAGTGTATTTTTATTTTGATTTTTATTAGTTTTTAGGAGTTAATTTTTAGTTTATTAGATTTTATATTTTTTAGGACTTTTATTTTCATTTTTATTAGATTTTTAGTTTTTATTTCTTTTGTTTTATTATTTTAGTTTTTTTAGATTATGATTTTTTTTTTAGTTTGTTAGTTTTATTTTTAGTTAGTTCGTTTTTTTTAAGTGTCTAAATTAAACCAACACACCCCATAATCCAAACACAAAACTCTACCTACAACTCACATACACCTAAACTAAAGCCTCACCTTCACCATAAAACCATGCACCTCACCTACACACTAACCGCACCCAACCCATCTTCAACCTTCCAACACACACCCTTTCTCTCTCCTCCATTATCACCCACCTCCATCTCTCATCTAACCTATATACCCAGTCTCCTACCTTATACCACCATACCCACCCTATGTCTCCCCACCAATCAACCCCACACTCAAACCTCACTACCACCATAGAAACCCCAAACCCACTAACCCAGACCTGGCGCACCTAGATCAGGCGACCCGTTGCCCTTGCTCCGGCGTCAACAACCCAGTAACCCCCTGGCTAGACCCGCTACCTTGCACCTACAAAACTCCATTTCCAAACCGGCAACCCACAAACCCACCATCTCCGACCAAACCCTTGTAAAACCTATTTTTGTCCCGAAACTATACCCGAGGCTCGGACTTAACATCCAATAGCACCCATACCACTTTTAACTCAATACCCATTTTCCTTGACCCATTTTCCATATGCCATTTGAAATCCTCAATCAAGCCACGATTTCTTCACCTTATGTCCCAAACTCCAAAAGGCAAAACCAAAAACAAAGACCAAGGCAAAATAAACCCACATGTCTTAAATCCATTTAATACCCCTTTACCCATATTATCCCAAACTAACCACTTATCCCTTTTTTAAAAAATAACCTCATGAGCGATCTGATTTTTATTCCTTCTCATTTGACACACCCAAACCACATGCAGACCCAAGCTAATTCCCAAAATTGCCCTAGCTAAATGTGCCTTACTATAAATGAAGAACTCGAGGCCATTTAAAGACTCATGATATTAGCCAGAGAAGAGACTTGGAGAAGAAGATAGATATTAAAGTGCAGAAAATAAATTAGGATAAACAACATTTTGTAAATAGTTTTATTTATTTTTATTTTTATTTTTGTTAGAGATTAGTGAGTGATAAATTTTGGAGAAATTCAATTGAGTAGGTTTTTATTTTAAAAAACCATTTTGAGGCTCTAATTGAATGGATGATATGAAAATTCAAGGATTGGAGTTCAATTTCACTAAAAAAGATTTGGTTTGATTGTTCTTTTCTCTACTTTTATTTGAATTTCCTAGTTTATTTGATTATCATGTTTAATATAATGTTAGGCAAAATGCCCTTTCAAGGGGTGGGATTATCCATTAATTTGATGTTATTCGAATTTAATTAGTTTCATTAAATTAAAATTCCCTTTGATGATTAATTTTCCAATCTTACTTTTAATTTACGCCTCGAGAGAGGGTAAATGATTTTCGAGAGAAAATCGAGATTCTAGTCTTAATTTCCATCTTTGAATCGAAGTAGAGATAGGTTTTTATCAAATGTGAAATTATTTATTTGAATTTCAACTCTAATCATATTTTTATGATTTAAACTAATTTAGTAAATCGATCCTAGCGGGTGATTTATTAGATGATGTTTAGATCTACATTTTGTGAGTTGTAGGATTGTAAATTTAATTCTCTAAAAGATTATTATTAAAATTACATTTTCAACGAGAGTTGATTTGTAATTTCAATACTGATTTGGTAAGTTTAATTTGAATAAATTAATTAAATAGATTAACTAGAAATTGTCATATAATCCCATTCCTTGATTGTTCTCACATTTACTTCCTCACTTATTCTCTTAGTTTAGTGTTAGACATTGTTCATTATTTTTAGTCACTTTTTTAGTTACTTGTTTATATCTTTGATTTAGTTAGTGTTATTTCACTTCATCTCACCCAAAATTGTTTTAATATTTGAAAAGCTAAAAAACATAGAAAAAATAAAAAGCCCAAAAAGAAAATAAAAGCGAATTACAATTTTTGTTCCCTCGCTTTACCCCTTTGAATTGGATTGATACCCTTGCTTACCTCTACACTTTAGGTTATTATATTTCGTAGGCAATTGAGGATTTTGATTAACTTGGCTTCAAACAACGCCTACACACAAAAGTCAAGTTATCACATATCATCAAATACGTGAGTGGCACTCTTTTCTATGATATTTTTTATTCCACTATTCCAATGACCGTTTGTCTGTCTATTCGGATGTCGATTGGGACATGAATATTTATGGTTATAGGAGAAGCTCTAATGGGTGTTTTTACTTTGGGAGTAATCTTGCCTCTTGGTTGATGAAGAAGAAAAACTCCATAACTTTGTCCATGGCAGAGGCTGTAATACCCTAACCCAGTAAATTAATTAAATTATATATTCCTTATAATTGAGGAGGAGTTTATTATAATTGCGGAAGAATTATGGGTGGAAAGTTCGAGGAAAATAAAGAGAAAAAGAAGTAGGGTCGTTAAAAAACATAGGATTGTCGTTCGAACGACATTATACAGTTCTTGTCATTGGTCATTAGAAGGGTTATTTGAAGCAGGGCTTCGAATGACGTGCTACTGAATTACAGTGCCAAGTCGCGTGAAGATGGGAACGAAAGGATGTAATATAAGTCGATCGAATAACATAGAGAAGTCGTTCGAAGGACGGTTGTTGAGATTTAAATTTGATTACCCTTATGAACAATCACAATTTAGAGCGTTTATTTTATGTGTTGTCGAGCCCAAATTGTCCCAGAAAGGGTAAAACATGAATTTTAGGCTTAAGGGAGGTTTTATAAGGGTTTGTTTGGTTTTTTTAAGGTTATTTGTGTGTTGGGAGAAATAGAAGAACGAGAGAGTTGGGTGATTTTCCCCCACTACCCACCACCAAGCCACCACTCCCTACTATAGACCACCCCTAAACCACCATTTTTATGATTGGTTTCTCCACATTTGAACAATATAAAACAATTTCCACCATTGACAAAGAAGAGCTACGAACTGTGGGGGTATTGTTGGGGATATTTTTAAATGAATATGGAGATTTCATAGAGTGTGAAGTGGGTTTCGAAGTAGTTCTTAGCTTGGAGATTTGGAGGATGCATTGGTAACCCCTTGAGACAACCTTTGAAGGTGGGGGTTGCTCCTCTTACACCAACACCACCATTGAGGCCATTAGAGGTGGCTAAACCTTAATCCTAGTATAGAATGTTAGTTTTGCTTTTATAGTCTTGTAATTATGATATTTGAGTAAGGTGTATTTAGGTAAATAATATAATTATTGTGTAGAAGAATATAAACATTTTATTTTAGGGATTTAAAATAGTAAAAGTGGGTTTTTGTGAAAATAGTGTATTTTCTGGTAATTTAGATGGAAAAACATTTGCAAATGATGTGATTTTGTTGGAAAATGATGTTTTGTTGAAATTAAAGAATAAGCAAATATTTCAAGGTTTTGAAATTTTGAAAGATGGTATTTTATGAAAATGGGTATTTCTAAAAATATTGGTGTTAAAACTAATACGAAATAAACTTTTTGGAAATAATGATTTACCTGGTAAATATTTGACGAAAATATGTTTAAACCATGTAGTAGAATTTTTGGTTTTAAAATCTATCTTCTCATAGACATAAACATGAGTATTTTGACATAGAATGTATAAACATGTTTAAAGAGGATTTTGTTAGGTTTAAACATGAAATAGTAAAAGTTAGAATCTTAGTTTTCAAAGTGTGTGCAATTGGGACTAAAAAATATGATGTGTATGAGGTTAAAAGACTACAAGTTAAATAAAAAGAATGGACAATTTTTTTATAAAAGTATTATTAAGTTTGAATGCATTTCTTGAATAAAGAAGTAAAGAAATTTGTCCTTGGGAATTTTTGATAAAAAATATTCATTAAGTGTTAGTGGGTAAACATGGAATGGTTAGCGAGTGTAACTTACTAATACTGTGAATTAATAACGCTTATGGAATTAAAAAGGTATTAAAGATGAAAAGGTTTTATCAATCAAACAAAAGATTATTGTAATACCCCATATTTTTAATGACTTTTAAAATGGGATTAGTTAGAATTAATTGTGATATAATTGGAAATTAATCTGGATTTAAATATTACTCGAGAATAAAGTAATATGTGATTTATGTTAAATATTACTTAGTGAAAAAAGTAATATATATGATTATGACTTTAAAATTGATTATGACTTTATTTAATTGTCGCGAATTATGTGTACGATAATTATGGTAATTAAGTCGGGACACGCATGTGAGTCATATTAGGATGATAATTAAATGAAATAAAAGGGAATTATTATTATGTCACCCGAATGGTCTTTTTGACTGCGCCAAAGTGTCCGGAAGGGTTCAAATAGTCGCAAAAGTATACTTGGGTGTTTTATTTAGGTCTCGGGGCACTTTAGAACCGAAAGGACACCTCGAAGGGGTATTACGACAATTTTACACGAGAGGTGTATAGTAAGTACGAAAATCTGAGTTTAATTTATAAGTAAAGGGATTAGAGATCTTAGGTTCATTCACAAAAAATAAGAGGAAAAAGTTTACGCGAGATTGAGAGACTTTCTATGGGAGAAGAAGAGACCTTTCTAGGAAACCAAAGGACAACCACCTTGCACCACCAAGAGCCACCACACCATTGCCGCAAGTTGGAGGGAAAAAGAGAGGACCACCAGTAGAGCATCATCCCCAACAGATCAAACCTACAATCTAAAGGCAAGTGATTAATTATTACAACCCTAGCTTTTATATTGTCCATGTTAGGATAAGTTAGGACAATTATGAAAAGTTGCATGAACAAAGATAAATTTGTGATAATCTTAAATGGATCTTTGAAATGGTTATTATCTAGGAGTGATCTCTTTCGATTATAGAATAAACTCCATGAATTTTATACTATCTTGGGAAGAAATCTGGGATTCACACTCTTATTGATGATAAAGACAAAAATTAGAGTTCTTTAGAATAAAATGGAATTCGAGTAAATTGATTCATGTTAATGATGTTTAAATGATTTTGGTTACGTTAGAACTTATCCACGTATAAGAGGTATATGATCTGAATATCACGAGATTTAAATTGGGAATCATTTGGTGAAGAAAAATTGTAGTTTATATGATGTTCTTGGATAAATATAAAAATATAAGTTTTCTGGAATAAATATTGGGGAGTTTGGGATTATTTGATAAGGATTTTGATGATTAAAAAGGATGAAACCCATAGGAATTTTATGCAGAAAATCTGGGAAAATAACTGGTCAATCGATCGATCGACTTAAGACTGTTGATCGATCGATCGACTCCCCCTGGAAATATGAAATATTTTTATTTTTAATTGTTGATTAAATCCCAAACCTTTTAGGAATCTTTAGTGATGATTAAATGAACTTAATGGGACTTAGCCAAGGGCAGTAGGATATACTTAAGACCCGAAAAATAATATTTTGTGTTTATGAATGAGGGGAAATTAATGAGTGATTAATTAAATGAATTATTTTACAAAATTGTATTACTTGGGGTTTAAATCAGATAAATGATAATTTAAGATTACGACCAGTGGTAAGAGAGTCATAAATTATCGGTATAACCTTAGGTTTAATTGGGATTAACCTTAGGAGATGTAATAAAGGGTTAAGAGTGAATTAGGGATTATCAAGGAATAAACTTAATTAAAGTGAATTTAATTCGTAGAAATTCGGGAGTCGTGATGACATGGATTTGTAGGAAGTGAGGTTTACCTGCTGAATTTATTTGAGTATTAAATGATCACCATCGTGCGGTTATATAAGTTTGAAAATGTATACTTTGAGGATTAACGTCACTATCGGAAAATACGTAGGATATTCGGGATATAATTATACTACGTATGGGATTTATTATATGGGTTGTGCGTATGCCCTATGGTTATATATTGGTATGATGAATACCTACTGTTATTATATACATAGGAGAGATGATTTCCTATTATTATCATATTGTTGTGTGAATGCCTTATGGATGTTATATTTATATATGTGTGATGAATACCTATATTATTATTTGTATGTATGACATACCTACGCTGCTTGCCATCGGGGTGGAGGTTTCGCGTTCTGGATGGTCTTATCTTTTGCGCCCATTTGGTAGGATTTTAGATTCGTACCCTAAGCATAGGACTTTGGACATTTTCTATCGGTTTAATGATAGTTTCGACAGTTGAATGGGAGCGTAGGTGTGTGCGTGACCCATTTGGTCGGGGAGTATGCTCGCCTCCAATATGTTTGTGTTATGTTATATGATTCGTGAGAGATACCAAATCATTAGTTCTCTATACAGTGACATGATGTATCAGGACATGATAGCAGAGTATGCGTACACCGCAGCCGTGCGTGGGGAGTTTCCATATTAGTATATATATAATTAGTGTGATATTATATATATAAACGGTGATGTAATTTGTGTGTGACATTGTAGATATAGAGATGTAATCTTCTGTTTGATATTGTAGATTAAAAATATAAATTGTGATTTAATCTACTGTGTAATGTTGTAGATAAAAGTAAATATTGAAAATTGAAATAAGCGAAAACTTAATTCTAAGGTTGTAACAAGACTAGTTCATATTAAAGAGAAATGAATATGAATAATTATATTACGTATGGTATGGGACATACGGGTTTATGATATGGGTTAGAATTATGTTGTGGAAACTACTTAGGAGCAAACCTTAACTAGGAAGATAATAAGATACGATAGGTGTGCACTCTAGATGAGAGGTGAGAATTCTCAGGAGAGAGCCCGAGAAACTAACATATACATAATAAATGCTTAATTGTAATTGTTATGCACTTGCTATTTTTAAAATCTTTTACAGTCGGGCTCTGACCCGTTTCATTTCGTATTATCTTCTCTACTATATCTTGTACATCAAGTATCTAGCAGCAGGGATGCCCCAATATAGATTATGGATGTTCTAATGGATTATAGCTGCTAGCAGAGATACGGATTTTGTTTAGACGCTTCCTTTCTGTTGATTCACTCATGTGTAGCGTCTACTTCATTTAGGGCATGTCGCCTAGGATTCTAGAGGTTGTAATTATTTATGTAAGCATTGTGGATATCAGTTTTATTTAGTGTAAATATTATAATTTGACTGGAGAGTTATTCCAATCACTTTTATTCTTGTTGTAGTTAATTCAGTTGTGATGTGTGTTGCATATTATTATTCCGTGTCGTGGAATGGTTTTAATTAAATTCAAAATGGAAAATATTAGGTGATTAATAAAGAAAACATTTTCGACAGTGATGCTCAGAATGAACGAACTGGATATTCTGATTCGATTAAATAAAGGACTGATAACCCGATATTTGATTAGGCGGGTTATTACAGGTGGTAACAGAGCATCAGGTTCTAGTGTCTTTAGGATCTTTGCGTCTTACGACGTTTTAGCGTAGAGTTCTTTGATGTAGATCCCTATTATTAAGATATTAAATTCTTCTGCGTATTTCAATTTACGTTCTCCTGCCATGAAGCATGTGGTATGTACTACTTATATGAGTTCGATCGGGCATCATGCGCCAAACACATTGGGATGACTATCAATAGCCGTTAAAAGGACAGTAGGAGGAGGACTCAGCCAAAGATATAGAGTATTTTGGAAAATGGTGTTGAAGATCGAAACCATCATAATTGTTGTTTGGGCTGAGAACATCAAGGAAGTCGCTTGGAAGCTTTAGTTTCCCAAGCACCATCATAGTTGATGGTTGTGTCGTTCTTAACTCACCAAGCACCTTATGTGAAAGGTTATGGAGTCGGAAGGACTCTTGTGAAGGAAGAAATTCAAAGATAATTGTGAAGGGTGAAGTGTAGTAACACCCAGGATTTGAAAAAGTTCTAGAAATGTTTTTTCTAGGAAGAGAAAACTTAAAGTTATGATAGTTAGACATCACATATAAAGAACATGTATGAAGCTGGAATAAGAATTTTAGGTATGGTTCGATAGTGAAATCGTTCATTTGATGTTTTAATCAGGATATGAATGGAATTTTGAAACTTATCTCTTATGGGAAAGAAAGAGATAAGTAACTTGTTTAACGAACTCTTTACCCTTGGAAGAATGGGGTACATAGAAGATAAAAAGAGTTAATTGTGTGAAAGTACTCGTGAGTGAAATACTCTAGTGTGAGTAGAAATCTGACGACGAGGACTAAGATTAATGCCACGAAGAAATTTGATGATGCTTCGAAATGAAGGGGACCAAGAAGGGTTAGGAAAGCTAGCCGAAGGGCAAGATTGAACTCAATATTATTAATCAAATATCAATGGAAGGTGTACCCAGTAGGGGACCCATTTAAAGTGACTTGATTAAACCCCTACTTAGTGGCAAAGAAATTATCCAAGAATAGTGTAGTCAACAATGTATTCCATAGGACCCGTAGAGCCAAAAGAATAACGGGAATAACAATTGGGAGTTAAGATTGATAGGTTCAAGAGAAGAACGTTCAAAAGGATGAGTAATGAGTAAATAGTAAAGGAAATTACCCTATGTGTAGATAAAGAGAGTGCTAAGTGTTAAATGTGTCCACATTGAGTAGTGAGACCAATAAATTTTGGTAATAATAAATCATACCAATTAGGCGTAACAACTAGAAGAGTGAGACTTCTAGGGGAGTAATTCGGTCAAGAGAATGAGGGCCGGGAATTTTATGACCCAAGAGTGTTAGTTTTAAATAGGACCAGTGGAGTTCTTGTTAGTAGTAGCATATCGTTTTTCAAGGTCGACGGGGTCCAAGAAAAAAAAGGAGGCCGGTAAGACCATAATTGAGGCCTAGGTATACTGGGCCAACGTTTCAATAATGGATGTGTAAACCACAGGAGTGAATAATTTTTCCACAACGGGTGGGTACAACTAAAGGATGAAATCCTAGATGTAAAATGGGTGCAAGTGATCGTGAGTTGTTTTGACCGCGAGAAGTGCATGTAAGGACCCTACGTGATCAGGAGATACTGCTGAAGTTTCATTTCATCCTTGTGAATAAAGGATTAATTCTAGTGACATGGTGTGCCACAACAAACATATACAAATTCAAAACCCTAAATTCGTGTGCGAGTGGAGGTTAGTGGAAACGATAATTTTTACAGTCTAGTAACAAAAGTATTTCTCGTTGATAGCGGGATTTTTTGGTGTTGCCCATGAGTGAACCGAGTGGGTCCTAAGAGTATATTTTGTTATTATATTTTTTCTATTGCTTTGAGTTAGCATAATAGAACTTGTTATTGTAATATGTACTGATAAATTACAAAATGTTGTAATTGTAAGGACATTTTTGTCCAACATACTTGTATATGTCATTAGCCGTAACACCGTTGCAACGATTCAAAGTCCATTCATCATCAACGGAATCCGAAGATCAAAAGAAAGGAAGAAGTCAGAAATCCAGTCAGCCGGACCGGTCCGCCTTTATATAAAAAGAACCGATCCGCTGAGACCCGGACCAGACCACCCCGGACCGATCCGTCGTGCACTTTGAAGCCAGTGTGCCCCGAACCGAATGCAAACCGAATCAGCTTCAATTTAAAAGAACCGGTCCGCTATCGGACCGATCCGCCTAAGGCCCGGATCGGTCCGCCCTCAATAGAATTTCCCAGATCGTGTATCAGATTTTCTCAGGCAAAGAGTTCCTATTTAATCCCACTACGGGGAAGTGGTTTGATAAGACTTACACAATATTTTCTGAGATCCATAACTCTTAAGTCTTCATGGTATTTGAGTCCATTGATTTATACCCTTGATTCACACAAATTCCATACATTTGTGAGTCACTTTTTGTAACCCAAGAACACCATTGCTGTTGTTCAACCCTTGTGAAGTGGACCGCTCCTTCCTCTTCATTGCAGCCCTACTGGACAGGGATAGTTCCAGCCGCTAGCCCTACTGGACAGGGAGTCTTCCAGCCGCGACTACAGAATCCGATACCTGAGGGTAATTCTTAGTCAAAAAACTTGTATTTCAGTGTAATCCGATTGTAAGCCGTTTCTCTTACAAATTATAGTCATATACAAATGGTTTTGCCCATGTGGGGGATTTTTCCTTAACTTTGTGTGTTGAATAATTCTTGCATGATTTCATATTGTTTCAATCACACCTAGTTGCATGCTTAGGGTTAATTTGGGTTAAAAAATGGTATTTATTATATTATTTCTTAATTGAACACAAGCGCCAACTCTTTCAAATTGGTATCAGAGCAGGTTACGCTAAGTTATCGCGTATTCCTTACTTCCGCAAAATTTTTCTAAAGATATCAATTTTCGAAAAAATTGATTTTTTGAAAAAGTGCGTGTTCAAATGGAGAAGTCATATTATAAAATGCCTATTTTTGACGGGTCAAATTATGCTTATTGGAAAGCCCGTATGAGGTCGGCTTTAAAAGCCATTGATGAACGTGTCTGGATTTTGGTTGAACGAGGGTGGACTCCTCCCACTGTGACTGTTGATAATGTGACCAACTTGAAACCTGACATTTCTTGGACTGATGAAGAATTTAAATGGTCTTCTTTCAATTCTAAGGGTCTAAGCGCTATTTCTGGGTCTGTCACACCTGATGAGTTCAAACGCATTATGACATGCACCACGTCAAAGGAGGCATGGGATGTTTTGCAACTTACCCATGAAGGAACAAATGCTGTTAAAGAGTCAAAATTGCAAAATTTAACAACTCAATTTAAAACCATCACCATGCATGAAAATGAATGTTTTGATGAATTTTATGCTAGGCTTTCTGACATTGTTAATACTAGCTATAATCTTGGTGAACATATTCCAAATGCTAGAGTTGTTAAAAAGATTCTTCGTTCCCTTCCCAAGCGTTTTATACCTAAAGTCACTGTGCTAAATTCCTTGGGTAATTTAAATACACTAAAATTGGAAGAACTGGTAGGAGATTTACAAACTTATGAAATAGACATGTTTCCTAAATCTGCCAAGCCAAAAGATAAGGGAATTGCCCTTAAAGCCCAAGAGAGAAAAAGTGAGGGGTCAGCAAGAAAGAAAGTCGAGTCATCTAGAAAGATAGAAAATTCTGATTCTGAATGTGAGTTTGACTTAGATGATTTGGCATTATTTGCTAAAAACTTCAAGAAAATTCTGAAATTTAAAAAAGGTGGAAACTTCAAAGATAAAAAGAATTTTCAGAAAAATAAGTTTGAAAAGAAAGATTTCAAAGAACCCCCTAAAGACAGTGAGAGGTGTTTTGAGTGCGACGGTAAGGGACACAGAGCGTTTGTTGTCCATGTCGCCCTCAAAGCCCATAATACCCAATAGTGGTATTTTGACAGTGGATGCTCCAGACACATGACAGGTGATGTCTCATATTTTACCCATCTTGAGGATTATAGTGACGGGAGAGTCACCTTTGGAGATGGTAGCAAATCTAGCATAGTAGGACGAGGTACAATAGAGTTACCAGGATTTCCAAATCTAGAGAACGTGCTGTACGTCAAAGGTTTGAAAGCAAACCTTCTTAGCATCAGCCAGCTGTGCGACGATGACTTTGTAGTGAAGTTTGACCGGAAAGCTTGTAAGGTCTATAATCAAGCCGGTAAACTTTTAGTGCAAGGGGTGAGGACAGAGGATAACTGCTATGGGACTGAGCCCACATCCTCACTTGTTTGCAACAGTGCCATGATCACTCCTATGGATCTGTGGTACCAACGTCTAGGTCATGTGAACGTTAGAGACTTATCTCGTTTAGTCAAAAAGGACCTAGTACGTGGATTACCATCACTTGGAAAGCCAACTTCCATGATTTGTGGACCCTGTCAGTTGGGAAAACAAATTCGTAGCCCTCATAGGAAGTTGAATTCCATTACCACCTCCCGTGTTCTTGAGTTGATTCACATGGATCTTATGCGTCCTACTCGCACGGAGAGTCTCAGTGGTAAGAGATACATTCTCGTGATGGTAGACGATTTCTCTAGATACTCTATTGTAGGTTTTCTAAGAGAGAAATCTGATGCGGTAGAATTTTTAACGACCAAGTGCCGTGTCCTGCAAAATCAACACGGTGTCACTATTAACAGGATGCGTAGTGACAACGGCACTGAATTCACAGAAGCAAAAGTTGACCTTTACTGTGATAGCCTCGGGATCAAACATGAGTTTTCTGCTGTGAGAACTCCTCAGCAAAATGGGATTGTTGAGAGAAAGAATAGAACGATCCAAGAGATGGCTAGATCTATGCTTTTAGGTCGTAAAGTCTCTAGGAGATTTTGGGCAGAGGCAGTGTCTACTGCATGCCATACGGTGAATAGGGTGTATCTGCGTCCACACACACTTCACACTCCTTATGAGTTGTGGACTGGCAAGAAGCCCAACCTGGCATATTTCCGTGTTTTTGGGAGTAAATGCTACATCCTACGGGATAGAGAGCAATTAGGAAAGTTCAACTCCCGGAGCGACGAGGGAATATTTCTAGGATATTCATCGAATAGTAGAGCGTATCGGGTGTTTAACCGGAAGAGCTCTAAGATCATGGAATCAATAAACGTCACCGTGCAAGATGACGAACCTCCGACGGTTATTGATCCTAATCTTCAGTGTGAGGATGAGGATTGTTCTGACAGTGATTTACCTGTTCCTCTCTCACACTCTGTGGACCCTACTCCTATTTTAGGGGACACTCCTGCTTGGGTTCGCAAGAGTCATGATCCTTCAGCCATTGTTGGCGATCCCACTCTAGGGGTCAAGACTCGTGCTCAACTAGAGAACGTTGTTAGTCATCATTCCTACACGTCCAAAGTCGAGCCCAAGAACCACAAAGAAGCACTCAAAGATGAACACTGGGTATCGGCTATGCAGGATGAGTTGCTTCAATTTAAGAAGAACAATGTCTGGGAACTTGTCCCCCGACCTAGTGATACTAATGTTATTGGTACCCGGTGGATTTTCAAGAATAAAATGGATGAAAATGGTACCATAACCAGAAACAAGGCTAGGTTGGTCGCTCAAGGCTACACACAGATAGAGGGTGTAGACTTTGGGGAGACATTTGCTCCTGTTATGAGGCTTGAGTCCGTCCGTTTACTACTCGCCATCGCATGTCATCTGCACTTCAAGTTATATCAGATGGATGTTAAGAGTCCCTTTCTGAATGGCATTCTACAGGAGGAGGTTTATGTGGAACAACCAAAAGGGTTTGAAGACCCTAAGCACCCTGATCACGTCTACTATCTGAGGAAAGCCTTGTATGGTTTGAAGCAAGCACCCCGTTCTTGGTACGAGAGGCTTACTTCCTATCTCTTAGCCCGTGGCTTCAAGAGAGGGGGAGTTGATATGACGTTGTTCGTCAGGAGAGATGACGGTGCTATCTTGGTTGCCCAAGTCTATGTGGACGACATAGTCTTTGGATCCACATGCTCCCAGCATGCTCACCACTTTGAGGAGGAGATGAAAAGTGAGTTTGAGATGAGCATGGTAGGTGAGCTTACTTTCTTCCTTGGTCTCCAGGTTCGTCAGCTAGAGGATGGGATGTTCATCTCCCAATCCAAGTATGCTAGAGACCTAGTGAAGAAATTTGGTTTAGACTCCGCTAAGCATGCTCGTACACCTATGAGTACCACTACCAAGCTTAGTAAGGACACTTCAGGCAAGGACGTAGAGCAAACCTTGTATCGGAGTATGATAGGAAGCCTTCTCTACTTGACTGCTAGTCGTCCCGACATTGCCTTTAGTGTTGGAGTCTGTGCGCGTTATCAGGCGTCTCCTAAAGAGTCACACTTACTCGCTCTAAAACGTATTATCAAATACGTAAGTGGGACTCTCTCATACGGTATTTGGTATTCCTTTGATACCGATGACCATTTCTCCGCCTATTCGGATGCCGATTGGGCCGGGGACGTAGATGGATGTAAGAGCACTTAGGGTGGGTGCTTCTACTTTGGTTATGCTCTTGTCTCTTGGTTGAGCAAGAAGCAAAACTCCATCTCTTTGTCCACTGCGGAGGCTGAGTACATCGCCGCCGGGAGTTGTTGCACGCAACTCATGTGGATGAAGCAAATGTTGGAGGATTATGGGATTTCACAGGACACCATGACCATTTCCTGTGATAACACGAGCGCGATCCACATATCCCGCAATCCTGTCCAACATTCGCGCACAAAGCACATCAGGTTACACGAGCACTTTATACGTCAGTTAGTTGAGGAGAAGGTCGTAACCCTGAGTTTTGTTCCTACCGACCATCAGTTAGACGATATTTTCACGAAATCTTTAGATACCCTTAGATTTGAGAGTCTTAGGAAGTCTTTGGGGATTTGCATAGTTGACTGAGGGGTTGGTCTTTGTCTAGAATAGGATGCTTCTTCATGTTCATATCATATGCTTCCTATTGCTAGTCTGTTTTATATGTACCATAGATTTGTTGTACAGCTTTTATGTATTTTTTATTATTCTTTGAAAAATACAAAAAGATTTTTCTTTTTTAAAAAAAAAATTTTGAAAAAACACAAAAAAAAATTATTTTGATAAAATTTTTGAAAAATTGAAAAAGAGATTTGTCTTTTATGGATGAGCATTTAAGATAGCCAAGTCACAACTTCATTCCATATATCCATGTGACTGTTTTATAATGATTTGAGAGGCTACATCATTTCATCCATGTGCTTAACATTGATTGGAGTCCTTGAGATGTAATTAGTGATAATTCCTACATGCTTGACTCCTATATCCTTTATTGCACACATGCACGGCTATATTTGTCTATTGCACTTGTCTATCACATATTGGCTTGAGTGTTTCTATCTCAATTCTGTCTATACAATGTCTAATATGCGATAAAACTTGACAATATTGGATTGCATGTAAAAACCGTTTTGGTGAGACTGTGTGTATATTTTCATAACGGGGAGGGGCTGCGAAAGTTGATTCTTATCCTTTGCGCAAAAGCCACCGTTAAAAAGGACCTAAAAAATGGAGGAATTTTAATATCCGAGGTCCTAAGAGGTTAAAAGAGCCCGAAAAAATTGATAAGGCAATAAAAAGCAATTCATGCCAAATATGGGCCATTTAGGTTTCACCCAATTCTCCAAAGTTTGAGAATTTAGTATTCCTCTATTCAAAATATAAATCTGAGGGAGTTTGGTTGGAGATTGAAAAACGGGTTTGCACTTCCTTGAAAGTCCTGAAAAAGCATGAAAATCATTTTGGACGTTATTGGTGTAGAAATAACTTTGAGCTTTGATTTGTAGATTTGATATAGTCAATGTCTTATGTTTCCAATCTTTTACACCAAAGGAAGCATTTGAGTTCATTCGTTAGGAATATCCAATATTCATCGGGCACATATGTCATGTTTGTATGCTTTGATTTTCCTATCGAATTTTGATCACACCCATTCTTTTACGCTATCACCGACTTGGTTGTTTTATGTTCATTCATGGTGTGATTTTACCCCGGTACTTGATTGCTTGATTTATTTCTCTCATTTGTCTTTTTGAGGACATCATAAAAAAGGGGGAGAATGAATTATCTGATTATGGGGGAGTTTTGAACTTCTGAGAATATCATCTTAAATTGATATATATGCTTATGTTTATCTCATTTCAAACTCGATACGTCACTTGGTATTTGCTTTGTCTCATGTGTGTAGGTAAATCTTTTGATAATCCCATGTTGCACACCCTGATGAGAAAAGCGGTGAGATTTCTGAAGATTCGAAGAACAAACGATGCAGCCTTAGTCATTTGTACTACATTCAGTTTTTGGGTTCACGGAAGCGTAGATTTGTATAGGCATTGTGATTATAGATAATTCGGATTTTTTATGTTTGTTTCGGCATAGACATAGGGGGAGATTTGTAAGGACACTTTTGTCCAACATACTTGTATATGTCATTAGCCGTAACACCGTTGCAACGATTCAAAGTCCATTCATCATCAACGGAATCCGAAGATCAAAAGAAAGGAAGAATTCAGAAATCCAGTCAGCCGGACCGGTCCGCCTTTATATAAAAAGAACCGATCCGCTAAGACCCGGACCGGACCGCCCCGGACCGATCCGTCGTGCACTTTGAAGCCAGTGTGCCCCGAACGGAATGCGAACCGAATCAGCTTCAATTTAAAAGAACCGGTCCGCTATCGGACCGATCCGCCTAAGGCCCGGACCGGTCCGCCCTGGATAGAATTTCCCAGATCGTGTATCAGATTTTCT
This sequence comes from Sambucus nigra, assembly GCA_949130495.1. NCBI lineage: Eukaryota > Viridiplantae > Streptophyta > Magnoliopsida > Dipsacales > Adoxaceae > Sambucus > Sambucus nigra. Next base: position 677,913,559 of record OX422208.1, on the reverse strand, counting down.
CGGGCAAAGAGTTCCTATTTAGTCCCACTACGGGGAAGTGGTTTGATAAGACTTACACACGATTTTCTGAGTTCCATAACTCTTAAGTCTTCATGGTATTTGAGTCCATTGATTCATACCCTTGATTCACACAAATTCCATACATTTGTGATTCACTTTTTGTAACCCAAGAACACCATTGCTGTTGTTCAACCCTTGTGAAGTGGACCGCTCCTTCCTCTTCATTGCAGCCCTACTGGACAGGGATAGTTCCAGCCGCCAGCCCTACTGGAAAGGGAGTCTTCCAGCCGCGACTACAGAATCCGATACCTGAGGGTAATTCTTAGTCAAAAAACTTGTATTTCAGTGTAATCCTATTGTAAGCCATTTCTCTTACAAATTATAGTGATATACAAATGGTTTTTCCCCTGTGGGGGATTTTTCCTTAACTTTGTGTGTTGAATAATTCTTGCATGATTTCATATTGTTTCAATCACACCTAGTTGCATGCTTAGGGTTAATTTGGGTTAAAAATGGTATTTATTATATTATTTCTTAATTGAACGCAAGCGCCAACTCTTTCAGTAATGATAGTAGATTAAGTGATAAGACTGTCATGCTGGATACTCCGGGGAGAGTAAAATTAATTTTATGCGGTGCCAACTGAAATAAGGTTGGGCCTATATTTCATGATATCATAGACCTTAGTGAAAATGTTATCTAGTTATATGTGTGAGTAGAAATTTATTTTACTGATGTGACTCGGGATATATTATGTTTTTGTTGAACAACGAGAAATAGCTCATTATATATAGCGCCGAGAATTTGGGATAGTGAGAGAAACATGGTTTATCTTATTTTTAGGGATATATAAGCATGGACTAGTAGACTTTTATGTCAATAGGCAGAAATTATGGGAAGGTACAGATTATGGACTGAGGGCCATACGGATCTCGACGATCGAATATGTTAAGCAGTAGTGTAACGGGGGGTTGTTTGGATTTCTCTTTGCGAGACATCCCACGCATGAAACTAGCGAACATCAGGAGTGGGAGAGAAGTTTGGTCGATAGTACATACGTTCGTACCTTAGTCATTTTAGAAATACAAACATAAATTTAGATTTGATAATTCTATTATGACTTAAGAGTCGCCTAGCCCTGGTAACATTATGAATAAAACAATGATGCCACTGATAGAGTGATTAAGTTATGACTAGTGGGGTGATTGAGTTCACCCCTACCATATCAGTATGCCAAGTGAGCGAAAATTGATTTAAGAAGAGTATATGTCATTTGTGCAACAATGCGAGAAATATGGGGTGTATGGGCGCCCTAGGTAATTGAATCTGATATGATTCCCCATTTTGGAGAAATGGGATAAGGAAAATAAATATAGAGGTTTATATATTGGGACTTGAATATCCGGTAATTTATGACGGTTAGAGATATAGTCGATAGAATAACAAATGTATCAGGCTATAAATGACTATGTAAGAGGATTTAAATAAAAAGATGTTTGGCTAAGATTCCTATTCTAGTGGCCCACCTGTCTGTTGGAATTAGGGTGGACCATTCGAAACCAGCAGAAGTTTCTCTAACCATTAGGGATTTCTAAGTAGTATTGGGAGAGTATTTGTAATCATTTTATCGCGAAGATGGTTACGATCCTATAGGGGTGATAGTGGATCAGTGTACTGAAGTAGATCATGTTATTATAGATAGGGTTGATCATACTACGAGACAATATGCTTTGATCTTATATAATCGATATAGTTAGGTTACATAGGGTACCATTTAATATTGTGTCCAACTTTCATGAGGCATGGGTACCAAGTTGTGATTGAGTATGATCTATCATCCGCAGAATAATGGGAAGACTAAGCGAACAAATCTCATGTTTGAAGATAAATTATGTTTGTACCCTTGAATCTTAAGGGGGGACGAGAGACGTACGTTCCACTAGTGAAGTTGGTGTACTATAAATCTTATAAGTTTATGGTTGGGCATGGTGCCAGTTGAAGTATGGTACGGTAAGTCTTATTGTTTCTCCTACTTGTAGGATAAAGGTGAAGAACCCGAAACTATTGCGAATAGTATAGATGATTTGAAACTTATAGTATATATTGTGTGTAAAATATATACTGCATAATTAACCTACTTGTGTATGATAATCGAAAGACGAGATGGTATTTATCTAAAGAACAATTAATCTATTTAAGTGCATATAGTATAAGGTTAGATAGTGAATATCTAGAATAAAGTATGTAGTGAAACTTAAATTATAAGGCTTGGATAAGAACCTACGTGATAGGGTAACCTATGGTTAAAGAGATCATAAGTGAGGTGTTCATTATTGGGTGTATTTGATAGCGTATTGTATGGGCGGTACAGAGTAGTATACTTGGGAGCGCAAGTATGTGATGCGGAATACTTATCCAGAATTGTTCTTGCCTGCAATACTTTTGTTTTTCGAATTTCGGGACAAAATTCGGTTGTAAGGGGGAAGTATGTAATACCCCGTATTTTTAATGACTTTTAAAACGGGATTAATTAGAGTTAATTATGATATAATTAAAAATTAATCCGAATTTAAATATTACTCGAGAATAAAGTAATATGTGATTTGTGTTGAATATTACTTAGTGATTAAAGTAATATATATGATTATGACTTTACAATTGAATATGACTTTATAAAATTGTCGCGAATTATGTGTACGACAATTATGAAAATTAAGTCGGGACATGCATTTGAGTCGTGTCGGGATGATACTTAAATGAAATAAAAGTGAATTATTATTATGTCATCCAAATATTCATTTTGATTGTGCCAAAATGTCCGGAAGGGTTCAAATAGTCGAAAAAGTCTACTTGGGTGATTGATTTGGGTCTCGGGTCACTTTAGAACCGAAAGGAATCCCCGGAGGGGTATTTCGGTCATTTTACAAGGAGGTGTATAGTAACTACGGAAATCTGAGTTTATTTTATAAGTAAAGGGATTAGAGAGCTTAGGTTCATTCATCAAAAATAAGAGGAAAAGGTTTAGGGGAGATTGAGAGACATTCTATGGGAGAAGAAGAGACCTTTCTAGGAAACCAAAGGACAACCACCTGGCACCACCAAGAGCCACCACCACCACTGCCGAAAGTTGGCAGGAAAAAGATAGGACCACTAGTAGAGTATCATCCTCAATGGATCATACCTACAATCTAAAAGCAAGTGATTAATTATTGCAATCCTAGATTTTATATTGTCCATGTTAGGATAAGTTAGGACAATTCTGAAAAGTTGCATGAATAAAGATAAATTTGTGATAATTTTAAATGGATATTTGAAATGGATATTATCTAGGAGTGATATCTTTAGATTATAGAATAAACGCCATGAATTTTATATTATCTTGGGAAGAAATCTGGGATTTACACTCTTTTTGATGATAAAGACAAAAATTAGAGTTCTTGAGAATAAAATGGAATTTGAGTAAGTTGATTCATGTTAATGATGTTTAAATAATTTTGGTTATGTTATAACTTATCCATGCATAAAGGGTATATGATCTGGATGTCATGAGATTTAAATTGGGAATCATTTGGTGGAGAAAAATTGGAGTTTATATGATGTTCATGGATAAATATAAAAATTTGAGTTTTCTGGAAATAGTATTTTTTAAATCCAACCTTCTTGATGATTTTAGGTGGTTTGATTATTTGTAATCATTTATATATCTTAGTATAACATATGGAATGAATATTAGGGAGTTTGGGATTATTTGATAAGAATTTTGATGCTTAAAAAGGTTGGAACCTGTAGGAATTTTATGCAGAAAATCTGGGAAAATAACTGGTCAATCGATCGATCGACCAGGATCATCGATCGATCAACTCCCACTACAAATGTGAAATATTTTTATTTTTAATTGTTTATTAAATCCCAAACCTTTTAGGAATCTTTAGTGATGATGAAATGAACTTAATGGGACTTGGGCAAGGGCAGTAGGATATACATAAGACCTGAAAAATATTATTTTGGGTTTGTGAATGAGCGAAAATTAGCGAGTGATTAATTAAACGAGTTATTTTGGAAAATTATATTACTTGGGGTTAAAATCGATAAATGATAATTAAAGGTTAGGACCAGTGGTAAGAGAATCATAAATTACCGGCATAAGCTTAGGTATAAAATGGATTAAGATTAAGATATGGAATAAAGGGTTAAAAGTGATTTAGGAATTATCGAGGAATAAACCTAATTAAAGTGAATTTAATTCGTGGAAATTCAGGAGTCGTGATGACATGGATTTGTAGGACGTGATGTTTACCTACTGAATTTATTTGAGGAATAAATGATCACCATCATGCGGTTAGATAAGTTCGAAAATATATACTTTGAGGATTAAAGTCATAATAAAAAAAAATATGTAGGATATTCGGGATATAATTATACTATGTATGGGATTTATTATATGGGTTGTGCGTATGCCCTATGGTTATATATTGGTATGATGAATACCTATTGTTATTATATACATAGGAGAGATGATTTCTTATTATTATCATATAGTTGTGTGAATGCCTTATGGATGTTATATTTATATATGTGTGATGAATACCTATATTATTATTTGTATGTGTGACACACCTACGCTGCTTGCCATCGGGGTGGAGGTTTCGCGTTCTGGATGGTCTTATCTTTTGCGCCCATTTTGAAGGATTTTAGGTTCGTACCCTGAGCATAAGACCTTGGACACATGTTATCGGTGTAATGATAGCCTCGATGGTTGAATGTGAGCGTAGGTATGTGCGTGACCCATTTGGCTGGGGAGTATGCTTGCCTCCAATATATTTGTGTTATGTTATATGATTCATGAGAGACACCGAATCATTAGTCCTCTATACAGTGACATGATATGGAATTAGTGTGATATTATATATATAAACTGTGATGTAATCTACTGTGTGACATTATAGATAAATAAAGATGAAATCTTCTGTGTGATATTCTAGATTAAAAATATAAACTGTGATTTAATCTACTCTGTAATGTTGTAGATAAAAGTAAATAATGAAATCTGAATTGAATTAAGTAAGTGAACACATAATTCCATGGTTGTAACAAGACTAGTTCATATTAAAGAGAAATGAATATGAATAATTATATTACGTATGGTATGGGCATACGGGTTTATGCTATGGGTTAGAATTATGTCGTGGAAACTAGTTAAGAGGGAACATTAACTAGGAAGATAATAAGATACGATAGGTGAGCACTCTAGATGAGAGGTGAGAATTCTCAGGAGAGAGCCCGAGAAACTAACATGTATATAATAAATTCTTAATTGTAATTGTTACGAAGTTGATATTTTTAAAATCTTTTACAATCGGGCTCTGACCTACTTCCTTGCATATTCTTTTCTCTACTATATCTTGTACACCAGGTATCCAGTAGCAGGGATGCCCCAACATAGATTATGGATGTTGCAATGAATTATAGTTTCTAGCAGAGATGCGGATTTTGTTTAGACGCTTCCTTTCTGTTGATTCACTCATCTGTAGCGTCTACTTCATTTAGGGCATGTCGCCTAGGATTCTAGAGGTTGTAATTATTTATGTAAATATTGTGGATATCAGTTTTTGAAAAGGATAGGCCCCCGATTTTAATTTTCTCGATTAAAATATTATTTCCTTTTATATATATATCAAGATGCGGAAGCGTAAAGAAGTGTGATGGTTCAAAAATAAACGAATTACCAAATTTTAATTTTCTAAAACAAATTAAAATTAAACCGAGTGAAATTAAATTAATGCATTAAAATCATTTTCACTTACTCCAAGTTAACTACACATTACTCAAATTAAACACGTAGAGATTAAATTAAACCAATTTTTATCCTTTTACCTAAGCATGTGTTCTAGGTGATTTTGCAAATGATCAAATAAACAATTAATCCACTACGGCGAGATGTACGAGGAAAAACCCAAGACGAGAAACAACCTCGGACGGCCCTAGCCACAAATCCACTAAGTATGGAATTTACAAATACAAGACAGAAAGGCTTACAACACACGACTCGATCCCTCTCAAGCCCCGAAGCTTCTTCTTGTAGATACCTCTTCCTAGCGGATAACCTTGGAGCTCCACTGCGGTCTCGAAATCCACCGATCGGACTTTATATGGTCACCGTCACCTGAGCAAAGAGCTGTAATACCACATATTTTTATGCTATATTAATTTGGGGATTTATTAAATTTAATGTGAATTAATTATTTAATAAAAATCCGAAAATTAATTATGTTATAAATATTAACGTGATGAGAGTTAGTAATTATGGGAAAATTTGTTGAATATTACTAATGAGCAAAGTAATATATAATAGTGGTCATATTAAATGTCACTAGTGAATAAAATGACAATTTTAGAAATTTGAGTCGGGACGCGCCCGTCTCGCGTCGGGACTGAATATTGATAAATAAAAGTAAATATTTTATATGTTGTCCGTATGGTCGTTTTGAGTATGTCAACGCGTCCGGAAGGGTCAAGATAGTCAGAAAAGTATACCCGGGGGTTTGATTTGGGTCTCGGGGCGTTTTTAGGCCTAATTAGTACCCAGGGAGGGCATTTTAGTCATTTTGTATTTTTGGGTAATTAAACCCACGAAAATTAAAGGGGTTATATCATATGTTTAGGTTATCTCCTAGGGTTAGATAACTCAAAACACTAGAACGACCATTGGAGAGGAGAGGATAGAGCTCTCAAGGCATTCCAAGGCTCAAAACTCAACCGTTTGCACCGCCGCCACCGCCAACGCGTAGATCGTGAGACGGGGAACGCAACCACACCAAATTCAACACCAAACCAGATTTCTGAAAATCCCAGGCAAGTGTTTATCTTGATTATTTCGTTGATGCATCTTTCATATTGGTTTAGGAATGATTAGGATGAATTGTATGGAAGAAAAACCCAATTTGAGATAGGAAATTGCATGTAGTGATGACTTAAATGATATTCTGGAAACCTTTTGTGATGAAGAGGATTAAACCACGAAATTTTGATGTTGTATAAGAAGGAAACCTCAGATCCAATCAGAATAAAGGAGGCAAATTCGCGCATCAGGCCCCCCGAACTGGTTCGCATGTACCCCGAACCGGTTCGCCCCCCAAACCGGTTCGCCCCTAGGTTCGCGAATGTTTGCTGGTCTGGGGTGCTTTTTCTTCCATTCAACACCTAGAATTTTTTTCTTATTTTCTTTCCTTTCTTCTTTGGATTTTTCTTCAACTTCAACGGGTCATAACTCATCAACCGTAGTTCGGATTTGGGTGCCCTTTCTTCCAGTGTTCTCATTGTTCCGAGCTCTTCAACTTTCTAGTTGACTCCTCCTTCGGGATCTGGCTACAAAATTACCAAAATTCCCTTGAACTTCCCTTCTTAGCTTTTCTTTCATTGTCTCGCTTTCTCTTTTGCGCTGCTTGCATAATTAACCTGTAAAACCAATAAGAGAAGCACGAAACACGAAACACTTGCCAACGAAGATTAGTAGCATAAATGTGCATCAAATCCATATAGGTTACATCACTCGGGTTCACAAATGCACTGAAATTAGGGGAATAAATATACAATATTTATGTCCAATCACGTAGTAAGTTGGAAAAACCCTTCGAATTAAAGTTAGAAACGAACCATTTTACTTGATATATAATAATGGGAAAATAAGGATAAATGTTGCGAATGTGGGTTATGGGATAAACCTAAATTGATATAATAAAAGTGGCATATATATATGATTGTGTATGCATATATTATATACTTGTGAAAATCATGCCCGCGCTACTTGCTATCCCTAAGGTTTCCGCGCTGGGACGATCTTATCTCGTGTGCCTTATGGGGGATATTGACTCGTACCCTAGAAGATAGAAATCCTAGGTACAGGCTATCGAATCGGTAGTCATGGTCCTAAGAGACGTGAGGGTATGTACTGACCTCTTGGACTTGGAAACTATGCTTCGCCTCAATATGGTTTGTGTATGTATTTATACAGTTAGAGAGTGATTCCGAACTTGTATTCCCTTTAGTACGATTGATACGGGGATTGGATAGCAGAGTATGCCCGCACCATAATTGTTATGTGGGGTGCTGTTAGAATATATATATTATACGAGTATTTAATATATATATATATATGAACTTCTGAAATTTGGGAAACTGCCTACTGTGTTATGGTAAGTAAGACATGTGAAATGACTCAAATTGTAAATACTTGTTTTGAAAAGTATAATATGATATTGAAAAACTTTATGAATCAATACAGTTAAAATGAGCGTTTTGTATTAAATGAAATTATCCTTTTAAACCATGATGTTGTTAAATCATAAATCTTGAGAGTCACCTAAGATAAGTTAAATCCTTGGGGAAAGATAGTGTGATATATGATGAGATAAACCATTGGGAAGGTTAGTGCGATAGGAGTGCACATTAGAAGAGAGGTGAAAATTTCTCAAGAGATTGTCGCACTAATATGTTGTTGCATTGGCCTGTATCAATTTAAATACTTGATAAACGTTATTTTAAATCATATACACTATCGGGCTCTGACCCGTTTCTATTCCTCTTTCTCTCTTATATATATATGTATATATTACAGGTGCCCAGCCACAGGGGCGTCTTGCTTAGGATCCCTTGGAAGGAACGTGCTGCAGCTTAGGTGGGAGTTGCAGGCCACTTGATTAGACGATTTCATTTACTTGATTCCACTTCTATCATTCTCAGTTATTGGGGCATGTGTTGCCCTTTCCACTATTTAGCTGTTTTATTGGGACAATTGTATTTCAGTTATTTCTAGTACTGTTACTTTGGGATTTATTCAGCATGCATGTTTTACTTTAAGTTTTAAATACCGGGATTTAGTTGTTGAATGTTTAAATTAATTGGATTATATGTTCCAGGATTATTGTGGTGTGATTCTTTAAATATTAAATTGTTGTAGATAATTAAATCTTTATTTTCAAAATCAAATTTGGAAAGAAATGTTTAAAATTGGTTTTGACACTTAGCATAATTAAATAGGGTGTTAAATTTGGAAAAGTTATTTCTACGACAGTGATGCTAAGAATGAACCAACTGTTCACCTTGATTTTAATTTAATAAAGGAGTGATCGCCCGATATTTAATTAGGCGGGGTGTCACAGGTGGTATCAGAGCATCAGGTTCTAGTGTCCATAGGATCTGTACGGCTTATTTTCGCTTTCAGCTTAACGTTTTTGCTATAGAGCCCTATTTTTAGGATTGTTGTATTTCTGCTTTTACGTTTACGTCTTCAGGCATTTGGGATTTGATAATGACTGTAGACTAATAAACTTCTTCACCTTTCAGATGCCTCCGAGACGTGCAACAAAGGATAGGCGTGCCCAGGCCGAGCAGCCAGCAGCTCTGGCACAAGGCACTATGAATGCTAATGAAGTAGCCGCCATTGTTGCTCAGGTGGTGAATTCCGCACTAACGGTGGTTCAGCAGGCTCCACCCCAGATTCAGGCAGTGGCGCCAGTACCAACATAGCTTCCATCTGCATGGGAGAGGGTTAGGGATGCTTTTAAAAAGGCGCATCCCCCTGAGTTCTCTGGTAGCTCAGATATCGTCACAGTCAGCCAATGGAAGAAAAACATCCAACTGCATCTTCGTATGTATGAGTGCACCGACATGCAAAGGCAATTATTGGCTCCCTTTAAGCTGGTGGGGGCCGCTTTGCAGTGGTGGGAGTCCACTACCACCTTGGAGGAGAGGGACACGATCCCTATTCAGTCCTTCTAGGAGCGATTTGACCGCAAGTACTTTCCACCGCCGTGCAGACTGAGATGAGGCGAAAATTACTGAATTTGAAACAGGAGAACTCTACTGTTGCTGAGTATCAGGAGGAGTTCACGAGACTTCTCACCCTAGTGCCAGATGAGGCACCTACTGAGAGTAAGAAAATTATGTTGTTTGTGGAAGGGTTAGCTTGGAGGATCCGTCAGCATCTTATAGGGAATCTATCTCTGAGTACTTCCACCGCCATGCTGCATTACTACATTGCCAGGATCACCGCTTCCATCTGCAGGGAAGCAGGAGAGTCCAGCCAGCAGGGCAGGATCGAGGGTAGTAGTGCTAGTGGGGCACCATCTCATGGACAGACTCGTCAACACGAGCAGAGTTCCCATCAGGGGGACCCTGCTAAGCGATTCCGTTCAGGTGATTCCAGGCAGGGATTTGGGGGTTATAGGCAGGGCCAGCCTAATCAACAGGGCCAACAGCGTGCTAATCAGGGCCAACAGGGCAAGTGGCGGGGAGGTAACGGCCAGTAGGGCCGTGGTCAGCAGGGTCAGAGGGGAGCTAACTTCAGAGGCCGGTGTTTTGTATGTGGCAAGCATGGTCATAAGCGCCAGGATTGCCCAGAGGGTAATAGGGCCCCACAGCAGCAGGGTGCCCATAATGAGCCGCAGAGACAACTTTTTCCACCTGCCCTCCCAGCTCCAGCCCTACCAGCCATACCAGCAGCTCCAGTGCAGCAGCGGCAGTTACAGTACGGACGTGTCTATAACGTCCACCAGGCAGCAACTCCACAGGCACCACCCGTGATTGAGGGTATGTTTCCTATCCATGGTACTATGGGTAGTTTTGTTTGATACTGGGGCGAAGCATTGTTTTATAGGTACGCATTTTACGAAGGCCTTAGGGTTATTAGCCATAGCAGAGAGCACTGTGACGTGTGTAAACTCACCACTAGGAAATGGTTCGCTTATTTTCTTTATATTCCGAGGTATGGGGGTAGAGATTGGTAGTTTGGTATTACCTGCAGACATGTTAGTCTTAGATATGCATGAGCATGATGTTATTATCGGTATGGATTGGCTCGCAGCTTATAGAGCCATGATTGATTGCTTCAGTGGGAGCATTGTTTTTGCCATTCCGTGGCAAGAGATGTTTGTAGTGGCGATGCCTTGCCCAGAGGGAGGCTCGACCGCTCATTTGTATTATATAGAGGAGGATACCTATAAGGAGGTTGTGATTCCGTTAGACTCAATTCCAGTTGTTTGTGAGTATTCTGATGTGTTTCAGGAGATACTAGGCCTACCCCCTAGTCGAGAGATAGACTTTGTCATAGATTTATTTCCAGATACGAGACCTATAGCACACGCTCCATACCGTATGGCTCCGGCGGAGATGCGAGAGTTACGAGATCATATAGAGCAGCTGTTAGGTCATGGCTTCATTCGCAGGTTTACCTCACCTTGGGGCGCTCCAGTCTTGTTTGTGAAGAATAGAGATGGTTCACTGAGGTTATGTGTGGACTACCGGGAGTTGAACAAGGTCACGATACGGAATAAGTATCCGTTGCCTCGAATCGATGATCTGTTCGACCAGCTGAGGGGAGCAACTTTATTTTCGAAGATAGATATGAAGTCGGGGTACCATCAGCTACGTATTAGGGAGAAGGATGTTTCAAAGACTGCCTTCCTGACGAGATATGGGTCTTACGAGTTCAGAGTGATGCCATTTGGTCTCACAAATGCTCCAGCCGTATTCATGGACTTAATGAACCGAGTATTCAGAGAGTTCTTGGATCAGTTTGTCATCATCTTCATAGATGACATTTTGATATATTCTTACTCCGAGGAGGAGCATGCCGAGCACTTGAGGCAGGTTCTTCAGACTTTACGAGAGCATCAGTTGTATGCTAAGTAAGAGAAGTGTGGATTCTGGTTGCGAGAGGTACAGTTCTTGGGGCATGTTATTTCTAAACGGGGGATAGCAGTTGACCCGAGTAAAGTGTTAGCGGTGAGGGAGTGGGGACAGCCCACGACACCGACGAAAGTGCGTAGTTTGTTGGGTTTAGCCGGATACTACAGGAGATTCATTCGGGGATTCACTAAAATAGTGGGTCCATTGACGAACCTGACTCGCAAAGGGGTACCATATGTTTGGGATGATTCTTGTCAATTGTCTTTTGACGAGCTGAAAGACAAGCTTACTTCAGCACCAGTCCTTGCTTTACCGAAGTCGGGTGTGGAGTACCTGGTTTACACCGATGCCTCTTTACGGGGACTTGGGGGAGTACTTCAGCAGGAAGAGAAGGCTATAGCTTTTGCCTCCCGCAAGCTTAAGCCGCATGAGAAGAATTACCCCACCCACGACCTGGAGTTAGCAGCGGTCGTCTTTGCATTGAGGATATGGAGACACTATTTATTTGGGAAGAAGTTCTTTTTGTTCACAGACCACAAAACACTGCAGTACCTATTCACTCAGCGAGAGCTGGATATGCGTCAGCGCAGATGGTTAGAGTTTGTGAAGGACTATCAGTTCAACATACAATATCATCCGGGGAAGGCCAACGTAGTTGCTGATGCATTGAGTCGTAGACCGGTAAATAAGGTAGTGCATGTCTGGAAAGCGAAGTGGAAGGAGTTGGGTCACCAGGATGCAGTAGCCCGTTCCTTCATATATGTTATGACAGTCACATCCGAGATTGTTACGAGGGTAATACAGGCCCAAACCACAGACCCGTTTTGCCAGGAGCAGATTGTACGACTTTTAGCCGAGGGTGCTGAGTCCTATTCTGTTAGTTCTGATGGGGGTTTGAGGTTTAATGGGAGGTTAGTGGTTCCAGAAGGAGCAGAATTGCGTCATACAGTGATGACCCAATCTCACGGGTCCCGATTTGGGGTACATCCTAGAGGAGATAAGATGTACCAGGATATGAGGAGGCAATACTGGTGGAGTGGGATGAAGAAGGACATTGCTGAGTTCGTGTCCAAGTGTTCTACCTACCAGCTGGTGAAGGTGGACCATCAGAAACTGTCAGGATTGCTTCAGCCATTGGAAGTACCCGCATGGAAGTGGGAGAGTATTTCCATGGATTTTATTACAGGGTTGCCTATATCACAGTGGGGCCACGACTCTATCTGAGTGATTGTAGACCGTTTGACCAAGGTGGCTCATTTTCTACCAGTGCGGACAGATTATACGACGGGTCAGTATGCTCAGTTGTTCATTTCTGAGATTGTCAGATTACATGGGGTGCCCCTAAATATTGTGTCAGATAGAGACAAGATTTTTGTGTAACGTTTCTGGGAAAGCTTTCAGGAGGCTATGGGTATTGAGTTGAGGTTGAGTTCAGCTTATCACCCACAGACAGATGGACATACATAGCATACTAATTAGATGTTAGAGGATATGCTACGCATATGTGTTCTTGATCTTGGAGGAGGTTGGGAGCCACATCTTCCACTGGTAGAGTTTGCTTATAATAACTCTTATCAGTTTACGATTGGTATGGCTCCATTTGAGGCTTTGTATGGTAGGCCTTGTCGTTCTCCAACTTGTTGGCTCGAGGTGGGGGATAACAAGTTGCTAGGACCAGAGGTAATTCAGGAAACCTCCGCGAGGATTGAGATGATTAGGAGTCGCATTCGAGTAGCTCAGGACAGGCAGAAGAGCTACGCCGATGCGAAACGGTTCTTCCGGGAGTTTAATGTGGGGGACCAAGTGTTACTGCGTGGATCTCCTATGAAGGGAGTGATGAGGTTCGGGAAGAAAGGGAAATTGGCCCCGAGGTACGTGGGACCATTTCCCATTATCGACTGGATTGGGCTGGTAGCATACAGATTGGGACTACCAGAGCATTTACATCGCATTCACGATGTATTCCACATATCGTCATTGAGACGGTATCTTCGGGATGATATGGCCCATACTCACATCGCGATAGATGAGATAGACTTACAGCCTGATAGCTCTTACGAGGAGAGACCGTTGGCTATCCTAGACTATAGTGAGAGGAGATTGAGGTCGAAGATAGTACCACTTGTACGGGTCCAGTGGGAGCATCATAACGTGGAGGAATCCACTTGGGAGCGCGAGGCCGATATGCGCGAGAGATATCCAGATTTGTTCTTACCAGGTATGCCTTATTTTTCGAATTTTGGGACGAAATTCCGTTATTAGGGGGGAAGTATGTAATACCCCGTATTTTTATGCTATATTAATTTGGGGATTTATTAAATTTAATGTGAATTAATTATTTAATAAAAATCCGGAAATTAATTATGTTATAATTATTAACGTGATGAGAGTTAGTAATTATGGGAAAATTTGTTGAATATTACTAATGAGCAAAGTAATATTTAATAGTGGTCATATTAAATGTCACGAGTGAATAAAATGACAATTTTAGAAATTTGAGTCGGGACGCGCCCGTGTCGCGTCGGGACTAAATATTGATAAATAAAAGTAAATATTTTATTAGTTGTCCATATGGTCATTTTGAGTGCGCCAACGTGTCCGGAAGGGTCGAGATAGTCAGAAAAGTATACCCGGGGGTTTGATTTGGGTCTCGGGGCGTTTTTAGGCCTAATTAGTACCTCGGGAGGGCATTTTAGTCATTTTGTATTTTTGGGTAATTAAACCCACGAAAATTAAAGGGGTTATATCAGATGTTTAGGTTATATCCTAGGGTTAGATAACTCAAAACACTAGAACAACCATTAGAGATGAGAGGAGAGAGCTCTCAAGGCATTTCAAGCCTCAAAACTCAACCGTTTGCACCGCCGCCACCGCCAATGCGTAGATCGCGAGACGGGGAACGCAACCACACCAAATTCAACACCAAACCAGATTTCTGAAAATCCCAGGCAAGTGTTTATCTTGCTTATTTCGTTGATGCATCTTTCATATTGGTTTAGGAATGATTAGGATGAATTGTATGGAAGAAAAACCCAATTTGAGATAGGAAATTGCATGTAGTGATGACTTAAATGATATTCAGGAAACCTTTTGTGATGAAGAGGATTAAACCACAAGATTTTGATGTTGTATAAGAAGGAAACCTTAGAGCCAATCATAATAAAGGAGGCAAATTCGCGCATCAGGCCCCTCGAACCGGTTCGCATGTACCCCGAACCGGTTCGACCCCCAAACCGGTTCGCCCCTGGGTTCGCAAATGTTTGCTGGTCTGGGGTGCTTTTTCTCCCATTCAACACTTAGAATTTTTTTCTTGTTTTCTTTCCTTTCTTCTTTGGATTATTCTTCAACTTCAACGGGTCATAACTCATCAACCGTAGTTCGGATTTGGGTGTCGTTTCTTCCAGTGTTCTCGTTGTTCCGAGCTCTTCAACTTTCCAGTTGACTCCTCCTTCGGGATCTACCTGCAGAATTACCAAAATGCCCTTGAACTTGCCTTCTTAGCTTTTCTTTCATTGTCTCGCTTTCTCTTTTGCGCTGCTTGCATAATTAACCTGTAAAACCAATAAGAGAAGCACGAAACACGAAACACTTGCCAACGAAGATTAGTAGCATAAATGTGCATCAAATCCATATAGGTTACATCACTCGGGTTCACAAATGCACTGAAATTAAGGGAATAAATATACAATATTTATGTCCAATCACGTAGTAAGTTGGAAAAACCCTTCGAATTAAAGTTAGAAATGAACCATTATACTTGATATATAATAATGGGAAAATAAGGATAAATGTTGCGAATGTGGGTTATGGGATAAACCTAAATTGATATAATAAAAGTGGCATATTTATATGATTGTGTATGCAGTTATTACATACTTGTGAAAATCATGCCCGCGCTACTTGCTATCCCTGAGGTTTCCGCGCTGGGACGATCTTATCTCGTGTGCCTTATGGGGGATATTGACTCGTACCCTAGAAGATAGAAATCCTAGGTACAGGCTATCGAATCGGTAGTCACGGTCCTAAGAGACGTGAGGGTATGTACTGACCTCTTGGACTTGGAAACTATGCTTCGCCTAATATTGTTTGTGTATGTATTTATACAGTTCGAGAGTGATTCCAAACTTGTATTCCCTTTAGTACGATTGATACGGGGATTGGATAGCAGAGTATGCCCGCACCATAATTTTTATGTGGGGTGCTGTTAGAATATATATATTATACGAGTATTTAATATATATATATATATGAACTTCTGAAATTTGGGAAACTGCCTACTGTGTTATGGTAAGTAAGACATGTGAAATGACTCAAATTGGAAATACCTGTTTTGAAAAGTATAATATGATATTGAAAAACTTTATGAATCAATAAAGTTAAAATGAGCGTTTAGTATTAAATGAAATTATCCTTTTAAACCACGATGTTGTTAAATCATAAATCTTGAGAGTCACCTAAGATAAGTTAAATCCTTGGGGAAAGATAGTGTGATATATGATGAGATAAACCATTGTAAATGTTAGTGCGATAGGAGTGCACATTAGAAGATAGGTGAGAATTTCTCAAGAGAGTGTCGCATTAATATGTTGTTGCACTGGCCTGTATCAATTTAAATACTTGCTAAATGAATTTTTAAATCATATACACTATCGGGCTTTGACCCGTTTCTATTCCTCTTTCTCTCTTGTATATATATGTATATATTACAGGTGCCCAGCCACAGGGGCGTCTTGCTTAGGATCCCTTGGAAGGAACGTGTTGCAGCTTAGGTGGGAGTTGTAGGCCACTTGATTAGACGATTTCATTTACTTGATTCCACTTCTATCATTCTCAGTTATTGGGGCATGTGTCGCCCTTTCCACTATTTAGCTATTTTGTTGGGACAATTGTATTTCAGTTATTTCTAGTACTGTTACTTTGGGATTTATTCAGCATGCATGTTTTACTTTAAGTTTTAAATACTGGGATTTAGTTGTTGAATGTTAAAATTAATTGGATTATATGTTCCAGGATTATTGTGGTGTGATTCTTTAAATATTAAATTGTTGTAGATAATTAAATCTTTATTTTCAAAATAAAATTTGGAAATAAATGTTTAAAATTGGTTTTGACACTTAGCTTAATTAAATAGGGTGTTAAATTTGGAAAAGTTATTTTTACGACAGTGATGCTAAGAATGAACCAACTATTCACCTTGATTTTAATTTAATAAAGGATTGATCGCCCGGTATTTAATTAGGCGGGGTGTCAAAGGAGCCTTTCTCCAGGTGGGTAATGTCGCAACAACCTCTTATTCTTTCTTTATGGGATGTAGAAGAAAATCCGAAACTTCTCTTTGAACGGAACAGATGAACCCGGTTCTAAACTCCAAGCAAGATATATGAATATGAGAACTTGGAAGAAACTAATTTGGGTGTAAACTTGAGTGGTGTATATTTTTCTCTTTGATAAAAAACTCACTCAAAACATGATATTTTTCCCTCTTTGATTTTACTCTCAAAACACTCTCTAGGAGTTAGTAAGATATGAAAAAGATTACTAATCAAAAGTGATTCCCGTACATAGTTATGCTGTGAAAAGTTAGTTAAGAAACAAGTGGGGAAGTGGGTGAAAAACTGCTTAAAACTGCCAAAAACTGTTCCCGCCTCGCGTCTCGTTCGAACGACATTCTCGTTCGAACGAGTCTTCTAACGAAGTTCCAGTATGAACTCGTTAGAAACTCGTTGGAAATCTCGTTAGAATGACAATCTCGTTCGAACGACATTTCGAATGAAGTTCTATTATGCCTTAATGGGAAGTCGTTGGCAATCTCGTTGGAACGACATATCGAACGAGCTTCCGGAAACTTTGGAATATTCGATTTTTATCCCAGAAAACTTTATAAACTTATTTTAAAATTTTAATTAATTCTTTCTGAAAATTAAACACAGTTTTAATTAAACCTAACACCCAATTAAACTTGTTCGAAGCTCCTATATATATAATATTGCATTCATACCTTGGGAGCATGGAACCATAGTTGATCACGTAGAAACGAGGCACATAAATTGGCATATTGATGAAGCTTTATACTTTTTTCCGCTACGTTTTCAACAGACTCTTTATAGGCTTGAGAATATTACAATTAAATACAATCCTATGAATAAATGTTTTTGTCCGGAATTGAGCCAAAACAATATATGGACTCAACTGGAAATTTATGTCCTTACAAATATCCCCCTTTGGCTATTCCGGGACAAAAACCAAACAAAAATCCTAAAGGGCCGTCAAGCTCACTAGACTCAAAACATAAAACATAACCCACCCAAACTTGACTCAACCTAAGGATTAAACGCTTTGCCATTGAAAGACGCCGCTTTAGAAGAATTCCTGCACACTTAAGAAAACTATCAAATGCATAGGGAATATCGAAGTATTTAATGAACTTAAAATAAATAATACCCCAAAATTAATTCTCCCCTTTATCAAAATG
This sequence comes from Sambucus nigra, assembly GCA_949130495.1. NCBI lineage: Eukaryota > Viridiplantae > Streptophyta > Magnoliopsida > Dipsacales > Adoxaceae > Sambucus > Sambucus nigra. The sequence continues at coordinate 677,895,402 of OX422208.1, read as the reverse complement.
TTTAACCCATGAAGTTAGCTACTCCCCATAAGTTAAATCTCCTAAACTAGATAAGATTATAATAGGATAAGATACCATTTCTCCCCCTATCATTATCCCCCTTTTTGTTCAGGAATAGGCAAAGGATAAAGAACAAATATAAAAGCATGTTGAAGCTTAAAGTGATACCAAAACTAAAATATAAGCATAGAAGGACTAGAAAGCAAGGCAAAGGAAAAACAAATATCATATATGTATGTACTAGAAATATATCAATAATGCACACGCACATATATATAGATATAAACACACAAATGACACACACAAAATATAATAGGAGTCTTTCACACTTGTATGGCAAAAATGTGTCATATGGAAACGGAAGTGTTGGGGTGTGAACTAGTAACGATTAAATTTAGACCCAATAACTCAAAACATGTTCATGGAGTTCTCAATTGATTGCAAACTTCATCACATTTGAATATAACCTCATGTGACAATATAAATTGAACTCAATGAACAAACATACACAATGCATACAAGCCTAGCATATTGATGATTCTACAAACCAATAGAGTCATGATACGCAACTAGGATAAACGAACATTGTGCAAACCGTTGATATACCATCCAATCTCCCTCAATAAGTATTTATGTTAATTTTGAATGAATATGTCAATCAAACATAGGCCTTGGCAATTTGTTTTTCATTTTAATGCCATATTTTCTGTTTTTAGGCCTTTGGACCACGTATTTCTTTTAGGTCCATTCAAAACGGTGGCTTACAATCGCAAAGGATCACTTAGTCCTTTCAGAGCCCTTCCCCGTGCACATTTTTATTTATCATGTTTTTCATTTTTCACACAAATCTCACGTGCAACGAATTTTGACATGCACTAGTCCTCCTAAGTCACAAATATGTAGATGACAAGATTGGAATGAGAACACCTCACATAGCTCAAATATACATATGAAGTTAAAAATTCAATGGAGCTCGTGCATGTGTGAATAGAGGCATATAAAAATAGAATCCATTTAAACAACACAAAATCCAACTACTCCATAAAATATGGTAAAGAACATAATAAGGATAGATAATCTAAACCAAAAGTTCTAGCCACATGAGAGCGTTAAAGGAGGGATTCAAACACAAGTATATGCCACTTAAAGTGTGTCAAACCAAAATACACACAAAATAAAATCTTTTTGAGTTTTTGACATTTATAACCAAAAGTAAAATTATATACTCAAAAGACAAACCAAAAATCATTTGAATTTTTCATTAAGTTAAATTACTAAGAGATAAAATCCAAATGATAAACAAATATCTTTTTGTATTTTTCATTTGATGCAAACAAAATGAAGGAAATATAATACAAAAGATAAACAAAAATCATAATTCTAGCATGTGATAAGCAGGGAGCATAGACTAGAAAATGATTAAACAAGCATACATTTAGCATGTGAATATAGCATGAAGTACAAAAGCTAAAGTATGAAAACACTAACACATTCATCCTTTAGATTTAGCAATGGAGGAAGCATGTGAAAGTAAATGAGAATCAAAAACCCTATTTTGCAAGGCAACCAAGTCGGATTTCCTAACCCAAATTAATGAAGAATGAATATCTTGGGGTGTAGGAACTTTAACTATCGTGGTTACTTTATGATGGGATTTTCTAGGAATTAGTTTACGATCAGAACAAAATTTCCTAAGATGACCTTTTCGACCACAATGAGTACAAGTAAAATTACGTCGAAATTTGGTACTTAAGAAATGATCTCGAAAGACTTTCCTAGTAGATTCTCCTAAAACATTGGTTTTGGCTTTATGAGTAGATTCATTACAAGTATTGAAGCCTAAACCACAAGTGTCATTTTTAATTTGGACCGTTCCTAATATTTTATCTAATTTTTCCGAACGACACTCCAAATCAAATTTGACATTACAGAGTCTTTTAATTTATTTTGCAATTCTAAAATGTTAGACTCTAATAAAACATTTCGCTCTTCAAAAGCAAGAAGCTCATTTTTCAAGGATTCCATTAAACCCCTAAGGCTATCTCTCTCGCCTTCTATATATTCAAGCTTCTCTAGAAGAGTCCTCTCACGTGTCTGAAGGTCTTCTACCAACATGCTATCATCAATGACCTTGACACGCACTTTTAAACTAGCTTCTAACTTCAAATTAGGTCTTTTCAATCTAATAGATTATTTATAAAGTTCTTGAAAAGCATCTTGAAGTTCATTCACATTAACCTCTTCTTCATTTTCACTCTCTCTTTCTTCTCCACTCTCACTATCATAAAAAACAAGAGAATCATAAACAATGACCTTGGAAGTGTCATGTGTTAACGTTTCATCAATTGATGAGTTCTCACTATCACTCACATGACTAGCCATAAAAGCCACAAAATTAGGCTTGGTGGGGGAATCGGGTCCCTCTTTCTTATCACTATCACTAAGGGTCGCATTATATGCAATGGGTCGTTTACCCTATTTCCTTAGTTTAGTGGGGCACTAAGAAGCCCTATGGCCATAACCCTCACAACCAAAACACCTATTAGACTCGTCCCTATTTAAATTTTCATTAATAGGTTTAGGGATCTTCTCGGCTTTGTCATGCTTAGAAGTTTCATATTTCTTAAAATCATTTTTAAATTTATCTTTGTTAAATTTAAGAAATTTTCTAAATTTACGAGCAAACAAAGCCATATCTTCCGAGTCACTATCACTCTCGCTCTCTACTACTTGTTTGACCTCTTTTCGGGCTTTTAAAGCAACCCCCTTTTCAATTTTATTTTCACTTTTAGAGGGAAACATATCTAGTTCATAGGTTTGTAAATCACCTACAAGCTCTTCTAATTTCGTAGAGGCTAAAGTTGGTAAAGAATTTAAAACGGTCACTTTTGGAATAAATCTATCGGGTAGGGACCTTAAAATTTTCTTTACAACTTGGTTGTCAGGTATTTTCTCTCCCAAATTAAACGATAAATTGACAATATGGGAAAGTCTGGCATAAAATTCATCAAAAGTTTCATCATCGTTCATTTTGATAGTTTCTGTAAGGACACAAATTTCCAATTGAGTCCATATATAGTTTTGTCTCAATTCCGGACAAAAAACATTTATTCATAGGATTTTATTTAATTGTAATATTCAAGACCTATGAAGTGTTTGTTGAAGACGTAGCGGCAAAGAGTATAAAGCATCATCAACATGCCGTAGTTTATGTGCCTCGTTTGTACGTCATCAACTAAGGTTCCATACTCCCAAGGTATGAATGTAATTATATTTATATAGGAGCTTGGAACAATATGTATTGGGTGTTAGGTATAATAAAAACTGCATTTTATTTTCAGAAAGAATCAATTAGAAACTTTAAAATAAGTATATAAAAGTTTATAAAAGTTTCTGGGCTAAAATCGAATTTTTCAATCTTTCTGGTCGTTCGTTAGAAATGTCGTTCGAACGAGTTTTTTCGTTCGATCCTGTTTCGTTCGAACGAGTTTTGTCGTTCGAACCAGGTTCGTTCGAACGAGTTTTGCCAACGACCCTAACTGGACAGTCGTTCGATATGTCGTTCGAACGAATGGTCGTTCTAACGAGGTATCTAACGAACCTCTAACGAGCCCAGGCTGGTCACTCGTTAGAAGTCTCGTTCGAACGAGAATCACGTTCGTTCGAACGAACTTCCAGCGGGAACAGTTATTTGGCAGTTTTTTGCAGTTTTTCCCCACTCCTCCACTTGGTTTTCAACCAACCTTTTTCATACTTTATTATGTGCGGGAAACACATTTTCCAAAACAACTTTTCCATCCTAATACATCTCCTAGAGAGAGTTTGAGAGATTATTTTACAAAAGGAAAATGTTCATGTTTGAGTGTTCTTCAACTTAAAGAAAAATCTTTAAACACTTAGTTTACACCCATTGTTGTTTTCTCCAAGCTCTATATATTCATATCTTTACTTGGAGTTTTTTTTTTTTTTTTGGCACCGGTTTCTCTACACCATTCAAAGAGAGTTTTGGTTTGCTTCTATATCCATCAAAGAAGAAAACTTTTGTTGAGATTCTACTCACATGGTGAAAGGCACCATGTGTGGTGGACGGTGTGCCTAATTGCCCGATCGGTGAAGTCCGAGACCACGGTGGAGCTCCGTTGGTTATCTGCTAATTAGAGGTTGATACAAGAAGAAGCATCATGGCTTGAGAGGGTTCGAGTTTAGGAAGTAAGTCTTTTGTCTTGTATTTTGTAATACCGTTTTTAGCGGATTTGAGGCTAGGGCCGTCCCGAGGTTTTTTCCCGTTAGTGGGTTTTTCCTCGTACATCGCGGTGTAGTGTGACATTGTTTATTTTATCTTGCACAACAATTTAGAATCCATGCTTAGGATAATTTCAAGATAAAATTGGGTCTAATTATCACACTCATTCAATTTGGGACGTAAATTAAAAATTGGATTAACTTGGTTTAATTGTGTTTTGTTAAACTAAAATTTGTTTTGTTTAAATTATTGAACCATCACCTGTTTTACAACGCTTCCGCATCATCTCTATTGTTTTATATTAACAAGGAAATTAAATACTTTTAATTTGATATTATTAAAATCCGGGGCTTTTCAAATTGGTATCAGAGCCAAAAGTGATAAATTATTTCGTTAAGATTCTTTAATTTTTGGCTAAAATGGATTTTTCCCTATTTTCAAAATTTCCTCTTTTTGATGGTTCAAACTACGCGTATTGGAAAGCGCGCATGAAATCGGCACTTAAATCTATCGATGAACATGTTTGGATGTCTGTTGTTAACGGTTGGACTCCACCAACACATTTAATTGAAAATGAACAAGTTCCCAAACCCGTCGATAGATGGACCGAAAATGAGTTTAAGCTTGCAAATTTTAATTCCCGTGGTTTAAATGCCTTGTTTAGCGCTGTCACACCGGATGAATTCCGACGCATTATGACGTGTGAGACCGCTAAAGAATCTTGGGATATTTTACAATTAACTCATGAAGGAACGAGTGTCGTTAAAGCTTCTAAACCCCAAAACCTCACCACTCAATTTGAAACTATCAAAATGGATGAAAAAAAAACTTTTGACAAATTTTATGCTAGACTTTCTGATATTGTTAATTCATCCTTTAACTTGGGAGAGAAAATACCTGACGACCGTGTTGTAAAGAAAATTTTAAGGTCCCTACCCGATAGATTTATTCCAAAGGTGACCGTTTTAAATTCTTTACCCACTTTAGCCTCTACGAAATTAGAAGAGCTTGTAGGTGATTTACAAACCTATGAACTGGATATGTTTCCCTCTAAAAATGAAAAGAAAATTGAAAAGGTCGTTGCTTTAAAAGCCCGCAAAGAGGTTAAACAAGTAGTAGAGAGCGATAGTGATAGTGACTCGGAAGATATGGCTTTATTTACTCGAAAATTTAGAAAATTTCTTAAATTCAACAAAGATAAATATAAAAATGATTTTAAGAAATTTGATACTTCTAAACATGATAAAAGCGAGAAGTTTTCTAAAGCCGAAAAGATCCCTAAACCTAGTAATGAAAATTTAGATAGGGACGAGTCTGATAAGTGTTTTGGTTGTGAAGGTTATGGCCATAGGGCTTATGAGTGCCCCACTAAACTAAGGAAAGATGGTAAGCGACTTATTTCATATAATGCAACCCTTAGTGATAGTGATAAGGAACAAAAGCCCGATTCCCCCACTAAGAAAAATTTTGTGGCTTTTATGGCTAGTCATGTGAGTGATAATGAGAACTCATCGATTGATGACACGATTGCACATGCCACTTCCAAGGTCATTGTTCATGATTCCCTTGTTTTTAATGATAGTGAGAGTGAAGAAGAAAGAGAGAGTGAAAATGAAGAAGAGGTTGATGAGAGTGAACTTCAAAACGCTTTCCATGAATTATATAAAGAATCTATTAAATTGAAAAGAGCGAATTTGAAGTTAGAAGCGAGTTTGAGAGAGAGTGTCAAGGTCATTGATGAAAGTGCCTTAATAGAAGACCTTAGGACATATGAGAGGACTCTTCAAGAGAAGCTTAACTATGTAGAAGGCGAGAGAGATAGCCTTAGGGGTTTAATGGAATCCTTGAAAAAGGAGCTTCTTGCTTTTGAAGAGCGAAATTTTTTACTAGAATCTAACATTTTAGAATTGGAAAATAAATTAAAAGATTCTAGTAATGTCAAATTTGATTTGGAATGTCGTTCGGAAAAACTTGATAAAATGTTAGGAACGGTCCAAGTTAAAAATGACACTTTTGGTTTAGGCTTCAATACTTGTAATGAATTTAACCCTAAAGTCAAAACCAACATTTTAGGAGAATCTACTAGGAATGCATTTCAAGATCACTCCTTAGGTAAATCTTTTCGACATGTTTTCACTTGTTCACATTGTGGTCGAAAAGGTCATCTTAAGAAATTTTGTTTTGATCTTAAACGAATTCCTAGAAAATCCCATAGTAAAGCAACCACGATAGCTAACGTTCCTACACCCCAAGATAGTCATGCTTCGTTAATTTGGGTTAGGAAATCCGACTTGGTTGCCTTACAAAATAGGGTTGTTGATTCTCATTTACTTTCACATCCTTCCTCCCTTGCTAAATCTAAAGGATAAATGTGTTAGTGTTTGCATACTTTAGTGTTTGTACTTCATGCTATATTCATATGCTAAATGTATGCTTGTTTAGTCATTTTCTAGTCATTGCCTTATTTCATATCACATGCTAGAAAGTATGACTTGTTTATCTTTTTGTATTATATTTTGTGTTTGAATCGACTGCATAATATAAAAAGATTTTTGTTTATCATTTGTGTTTTATTTACTTCATTTAAGCTTAATGAAAAATACAAATGATTTTTGTTTGTCCTTTTGAGTAAATATTTATTTTTGATTAAAAATGTTAAAAACTCAAAAAGATTTTGTTTTGTGTGTATTTTTGTTTGACACACTTTATGTGGCATATATTTGTGTTTGAATCCTATCGTTTACGCTTCCATGTGGCTAGAACTTTTGGTTTAGATTTTCAATCCTTAAAATGTTCTTTACCATGTTTTATATGGAGTAGTTGGATTTTGTATTGTTTAAATGGATTCTATTTCTATATGCCTCTATTCACACATGCACGAGCTCTTTTGAAATCTTAATGTCACATGTTATATTTGAGCTTTTTGAGGTGTTCTCCTATCAATCTAGTCATCTACATATCTATGACCTAGGAGGACTAGTGCATGTCAAAATCCGTTGCATGTGAGATTTGTGCGAAAAATGAAAACATGATAAATTAATATATGCACGGGGAAGGGCTCCGAAAGGATGAATTAAATCCCTTGCGAGAGTAAGCCACCGTTGATTGGATCTAAAAGAAATACGTGATCCAAAGGCCTAAAAACAGAATATTTGGCATTAAACAGAAAACAATTGCCAAGGCCTATGTTTGTTTGATATATTCATTCACAAAACAAAAGAATATATATGCTTATTGAGGGAGAATTGGATGGTATATCAACGGTTTGCACAATGTCCGTTTATCCTAGTTGTCTTTAATGTCATGACTCTATTTGGTTTGTAGAGTCATCATCATGCTAGGCTTGTATGCATTGTGTATGTTTGTTCATTGAGTTCAATCTTTATATTGTCACATGAGGTTATATTTAACTGTGATGAAGTTTGCAATCAAATGAGAACTCCGTGAACGTTTCTTAAGTGTTTGGGTCTAAATTTAATTGTTTCTAGTACACACCCCTACACTTCCATTTCCATATGACACATTTTTGCGATACGAGTGTGCAAACTTATTGTATTTTGTGTCATGTGTGTGTTTATCTCTATCTATATATGCTCGTACTTATTGGTATATTTATAGTATATATATATATAATATCTGTTTGTCTTTGCCTTGCTTTTATTGCCCATATGCTTTCATGTCTTATCACTTTAAGCTTTCACATGCTGTTTATTAGTTCTTTATCCTTTGCCTATTCCCGAACAAAAAGGGGGAGAATGATGATAGGGGGAGAAATGGTATCTAATCCTATTATTATCGTATCTTCGTTTGGGGGAGATTTATCTTAGGGGGAGACGTCTTTCTAAGTAGGTCATGTGTTTAAAGGGAGAATTAATTTAGGGGGAGTAATTAATTAATTGCATTTAATATTTTGATATTCCCTATGCATTTGATGAGTTTGCTTAAGTGTGCAGGAATTATTCTAAAGCGGCATCTTTCTATGGCAAAGCGTTTGATCCTTGGGTTGAGTCAAGTTTGGGCGGGTTATGTTTTGAGTCTAGTAGAGCTTGACGGCCCTTTAGGATTTTTGTTTGGTTTTTGTCCCGGAATAGCCAAAGGGGGAGATTTGTAAGGACACAAATTTCCAATTGAGTCCTATATAGTTTTGGCTCAATTCCGGACAAAAAACATTTATTCATAGGATTTTATTTAATTGTAATATTCAAGACCTATGAAGTGTTTGTTGAAGACGTAGCGGCAAAGAGTATAAAGCATCATCAACATGCCGTAGTTTATGTGCCTCGTTTGTATGTCATCAACTAAGGTTCCATGCTCCCAAGGTATGAATGTAATTATATTTATATAGGAGCTTGGAACAATATGTATTGGGTGTTAGGTATAATAAAAACTGCATTTTATTTTCAGAAAGAATCAATTAGAAACTTTAAAATAAGTATATAAAAGTTTATAAAAGTTTCTGGGCTAAAATCGAACTTTTCAATCTTTCTGGTCGTTCGTTAGAAATGTCGTTCGAACGAGTTTTTTTCGTTCGAACCAGATTTCGTTCGAACGAGTTTTGTCGTTCGAACCTGTTTCTTTCAAACCAGTTTTGTCGTTCGAACGAGTTTTGCCAACGACCCTAACTGGACAGTCGTTCGATATGTCGTTCGATATGTCGTTCGAACGAATGGTCGTTCTAACGAGGTATCTAACGAACCTCTAACGAGCCCAGGCTGGTCACTCGTTAGAAGTCTCGTTCGAACGAGAATCACGTTCGTTCGAACGAACTTCCAGTGGGAACAGTTATTGGGTAGTTTTTTACAGTTTGTCCCCACTCCTCCACTTGGTTTTCAACCAACCTTTTTCATACTTTATTATGTGCGGGAAACACATTTTCCAAAACAACTTTTCCATCCTAATACATCTCCTAGAGAGAGTTTGAGAGATTATTTTACAAAAGGAAAATGTTCATGTTTGAGTGTTCTTCAACTTAAAGAAAAATCTTTAAACACTTAGTTTACACCCATTGTTGTTTTCTCCAAGCTCTATATATTCATATCTTTACTTGGAGTTTTTTTTTTTTTTTTGGCACCGGTTTCTCTACACCATTCAAAGAGAGTTTTGGTTTTCTTCTATATCCATCAAAGAAGAAGACTTTTGTTGAGATTCTACTCACATGGTGAAAGGCACCATGTGTGGTGGACGGTGTGCCTAATTGCCCGATCGGTGAAGTCCGAGACCACGATGGAGCTCCGTTGGTTATCTGCTAATTGGAGGTTGATACAAGAAGAAGCATCACGGGTTGAGAGGGTTCGAGTTTAGGAAGTAAGTCTTTTGTCTTGTATTTTGTAATACCGTTTTTAGTGGATTTGAGGCTAGGGTCGTCCCGAGGTTTTTTCCCGTTAGTGGGTTTTTCCTCGTACATCGCGGTGTAGTGTGACATTGTTTATTTTATCTTGCACAACAATTTAGAATCCATGCTTAGGATAATTTCAAGATAAAATTGGGTCTAATTATCACACTCATTCAATTTGGGACGTAAATTAAAAATTGGATTAACTTGGTTTAATTGTGTTTTGTTAAACTAAAATTTGTTTTGTTTAAATTATTGAACCATCACCTGTTTTACAACGCTTCCGCATCATCTCTATTGCTTTATATTAACAAGGAAATTATTAAAATCCGGGGCTTTTTAGTTTCAAATTGAGTGGTGAGGTTTTGGAGTTTCGATGCTTTAACGACACTAGTTCCTTCATGAGTTAGTTGTAAAATATCCCAAGCTTCTTTGGCGGTTTCACACGTCATAATACGTTGGAATTCATCCGATGTGACAGCGCTAAACAAGGCATTCAAACCACGGGAATTAAAATTAGAAAGTTTAAACTGATTCTCTGTCCATCTATCGGCCGGTTTGGGAACACGTTCATTTTCAACTAAGTGAGTTGGTGGTGACCACCCGTTAATAACAGACATCCAAACTCTCTCGTCGATGGATTTTAGTGCCGATTTCATTCGCGCTTTCCAATACGTGTAATTAGAACCATCCAAAATTGGAATTTAGAAAATGGGAAACATTCCATTTCAGCCAAAAATATTTAAAGGATCTTAACGAAATAATTTATCGCTTTGGCTCTGATACCAATTTGAAAAGGATAGGCCCCGATTTTAATTTTCTCAATTAAAATATTATTTCCTTTTATATATATATCAAGATGCGGAAGCGTAAAGAAGTGTGATGGTTAAAAAACAAACGAATTACCAAATTTTAATGTTCTTAAACAAATTAAAATTAAACCGAGTGAAATTAAATTAATGCATTAAAATCATTTTCACTTACTCCAAGTTAACTACACATTACTCAAATTAAACACGTAGAGATTAAATTAAAACAATTTTTATCCTTTTACCTAAGCATGTGTTCTAGATGATTTTGCAAATTATCAAATAAACAATTAATCCACTACAGCGAGATGTACGAGGAAAAACCCAAGACGGGAAACAACCTTGGACGGCCCTAGCCACAGATCCACTAAGTACGGAATTTACAAATACAAGACAGAAAGGCTTACAACACATAAATCGATCCCTCTCAAGCCCCGACGCTTCTTCTTGTAGATACCTCTTCCTAGCGGATAACCTTGGAGCTCCATCGCGGTCTCGCAATCCACCGATCAGACTTTATATTGTCACCGTCACCCGAGCAAGGAGCCTTTATCCAAGTTGGTAATGCCGCAACAACCTATTCTTCTTTCTTTATGGAATGTAGAAGAAAACCCGAAACTTCTCTTTGAACGGAAGAGATGAACCTGGTGCCAAACTCCAAGCAAGATATATGAATATGGGAACTTGGAAGAAACTAATTTGGGTGTAAACTTGAGTGGTGTATATTTTTCTCCTTGATAGAAAACTCACTCAAAACATGATCTTTTTCCCTCTTTGATTTTACTCTCAAAACAGTCTCTAAGAGTTAGTAAGATATGAAAAAGATTACTAATAAAAAATGATTCCCGCACATAGTTATGCTGTGAAAAGTTGGTTAAGAAATAAGTGGGGAAGTGTGTGAAAAACTGCTTAAAGCAGCCAAAAACTGTTCCCGCCTGGCGTCTCGTTCGAACGACTTTTTTGTTCGAATGACATTCTCGTTCGAACGAGTCTTCTAACGAAGTTCCAGTATGAACTCGTTAGAAACTCATTGGAAATCTCGTTAGAACAACAATCTCGTTCGAACGAAGTTCTAGTATGCCTTAATGGGAAGTCATTGGCAATCTGGTTCGAACGACATCTGGTTCGAACGACATATCGAACGAGCTTCCAGAAACTTTGGAATATTCAATTTTTATCCCATAAAACTTTATAAACTTATTTTAAAGTTTTAATTATTTCTTTCTGAAAATTTAACACAGTTTTAATTAAACCTAACACCCAATTAAACTTGTTCCAAGCTCCTATATATATAATATTGCATTCATACCTTGTGAGCATGGAACCATAGTTGATGACGTAGAAACGAGGCACGCAAATCGGCATATTGATGAAGCTTCATACTCTTTGCCGCTACGTTTTCAACAAACTCTTCATAGGCTTGAGAATATTACAATTAAATACAATCCTATGAATAAATGTTTTTGTCCGGAATTGAGCCAACAAAATATATGGACTCAATTGGAAATTTGTGTCCTTACAGTTTTATGTAGTGTAAATGTTATAATTTAACTAGAGAGTTATTCCAATCCCTTTTATTCTTGTTGTAGATAATTCAGTTACGATGTGTGTTGCATATTATTATTCCGTGTCGTGGAATGGCTTTAATTAAATTAAAAATGGAAAAAGGTTTTGACACTTAGCTTAATTAACGATTAGTTGATTAATAAAGAAATCGTTTTCTACAGTGATGCTCATAATGAACCAACTAGATATTCTGATTTAATTAAATAAAGGGTTGATCCCCCGATATTTAATTAGGCAGGTTGGTACAATTACTCCAACTATAAAAAGTTTTGAAGGGTTAAAAACACTTAAGACGTTTGTGTGGATGACTACATTGTGTTTTGCGGAAATTAACGCATGTGAAAATGGAGTAAAAGCTTATTTTGAAAAGAAATGGGTAAAATGATAATCTTACTTAAAGTGGAACTTTTTTATGAAATAAAAACGTTGGAAAGGGTGTTACACAAAGTGCTCCTAAATGAATATAAGTTTTGGATAAAAAATCTAGGTTAAAGTATATAGGACATAAAATTATAAATTTTTAAAGTGTAACATAAGTTGGGGTGGTAAAGTCCCGAGTTATTTGGCTTCAGCCAGGTAAAAAGAAAAGTGGAATAATCTTGACATTATGAAAATGTTAATAAACATAAAAAGGAACTCGGATGACACTGAGATAAACCAAGGAGGGCCTAGAGCCCTTGGGTGAAAATCCCTTAATTACTAGAGAGAGCATATGGTGCGCTGGTGTGGAGCTCGTGGAAGTATGCAGTATAGGTAGATTCTGAGAAAATATAAAGAAAATATGGAACAAATCAAGAAATGGGTTGTGGGGCAAAATGTGTTAATACAACATAACTTGAATGAATATAATAAATATTTCGGTCAAGATGAAATTGAAAACTAGATTCGTAAATCTACTAATGTCCATAAGATATGGAAAGGGGGTAAAGAAAGTGGGTAATTGGGTGGTTAATCAACCTAAATGGTTAAGACCATATTTAACACAAGAATGTGTTGTAAAAAGAATTTTCAAAGATTAAATAAGTATTTTCTAACACAGTGAATATGTGTGTTTAAACGTTGTTTTTAATGAAAATACTAAATTATATTTGCATGAATAAAAAGGGTGATTAAGGTAAAGGCATGGGTTTGGATAATTTAAGTGTAGTGGTTTTAAGTGTTGAACCGAGTGTGTTAAATAAAGTGAGAAATGCTAAGTCGAAATAAAGGAAATCTTTACAAGATTAAGGTAAATCAATCTAGAGAAGTAGGGTTTTCGAAAGTAAAACGGTTAATGCATTGGAATGTGTATTTTTAAAAGGTGTATGTATGTAGATATATACATAATTTTGCATGCATGTGGTTATAGCGTGTAATTATTCCTTTTTATCGTTCATTTCAATGTTGCTTGTATAAATTCAATTGGGCATAGGATCACACCCTATCTTTTGTACAGAAGGATGGAAGCGGTTTCGTATTTTAAGGGCGTTATACAGGTACTTCGGGGTGCTCTCCATGGGTCCCACACATAGTTTATCTTGAAACTGGAATCGCATGATAACAAGTGAAAGGGTAACTAAATTAAAATTGAACTTACAAAATTATATAGGTTGTTCCATTACACTCCACACCTAATGCTCAAGTCGGAGAAAGTAAACCCATAAGTTCGGGTCGAGGTGTTACAAATGGTATCAAAGCACTAGGTTCAAGGTTCCTTTCGGGTGTGACGTAGTGAGGTGGGTATTGAATCTTTTGACGTCTTTGAACCGATCATGATAGTTTGATGATGGTTTAGTTCGTGTCCTATATAGTATATTCTAAGACTTTGTCACGATAAGTTAGACTATTGCCAAGCGACACATGAGTAAATGAATAATAGTTAATCTCTTTCACGTCTCTGATTAGAATTGTAGTATTTCACGTGTGTTAATTCAAGCCTATAGTTTTGACACTGTGGTTATTAGTGTGAGGTGCATGTGCTAAATTTTGGTGGCATTGAATCATTTGAAGATGTTGATATAATAATATGACGCGCAATAGGCAAGTGGCACGAGTTGCATATAATCAATGGTAATGCTTGATGGAGAGGGTGTCTCGACTAGACACTAATAAATTGTGATTAAAAGGCATATGTAACCCTTAGTACGATACTAATGGGTAGTTAACGTCAGTTAAGTAATTAGGCAAATTCGATCATTGGGGTGATATTGTAATTAATGGTAATTTGGAGAACACACGTAGTTGTGTAGAATGATAGAGGCAATGCCATAAACCCTTGTGTGAGATGTGGAGTGAAATAACTTTAGTGGTGAGAGTAGTTTTATTAGTGGCAATAAGGAGTAGTATTTACTACGACCTTGTAGTAAAGGTGGTGCATTTCATGTATGGAGATTAGATAGCTGAATATCATCCAAAAGTGTTGATTTTTATTATGAAGACGTATTATCTCATTTGGTTGAGGACTTAGGTTGGGTGTGCCTGTGTTATGATATCATATTGGGTAATAGGATCATGCGATGCCCGTGGTGAGGTCCTTGGTGTTTATAGGAAATACCTGACCCCCGTATCCTACCAAGATCTATATAGTTGTGTTAACTCATGGTTTGGTACATGGTGTGATATTCACATAACAAGGAAATTTAGTTTCCATAGTTGAACAGTCGGTGAGGATTTGGGTGAGGTAGGCCTTGATGTTTATAGGTTGCAGACGACATCCTGTATCCTTCCATGACCCGTAGTAGCCTTAATGATGGTTTGTACATGACTTATAGTCATAGTCATTTGGAAGAAAGGTAAGATTGAAACTTGTTTTAGATGCCGAGGTAATGGCTAGGTGTGAGTAAATTAGTGTGTGAGTATATTATAGGCATGTTGAGGTGCCCATGAGACAAATTAGATGTGGCATCATTTAGGATAAATATCCAATGTTGTAATGCCTTGAGGCATTTGATGATTATGGTGAACTATGGATACAACCTCATAGGCTAGTGTCCTTCTGAGAACCAAGTAATATTAATAAGGGTATTATGAGATTTGTAGAGTGCACCTAGGATGACTACCTTGTCGAGTTTTGGGGATTTTTCATGTAATGTGTTTGGTGTTCTTGGGAGACCAATTAGGTTCAATAGAGGCAGTAGATTTTTTAGTAATGATTGAGTCGAGGATCAGGTGGTTACCCTGAGCTGTTAAAAACATAGTGTACATGAATGGCGTGGCTTTTCAGTCAGAACAAATGGGTAGTGTAATCCCTAAGTTACGGAGGTAGTTATGTCATTGTAGGGGCGTTGCTCGGAAGTCGTGGAATGACTAGTACGGATGTAGTGGTATTCGGTGTCAGGATGTATTAGGAAATGTATTCGATGTTGGTGCAACGAAAATATGTGGAAATTTGAAAATGGAAACCAATCTGGGGTAGCATCGAAGCATGCTCAGTCGACAGTATATGCTAGAGTAGCCTTAGAAATAGAAGAATTAGTTAATGGCACATCTTTCCAAAAAGGTAAATGTTAGAATATGTAGCCTAGTGTGATATTAAATACCCTTAGGGTGCTAATGACGACACGTTTGTTCATCACGAAAATGTCGTGTAGGTGGAAAACTAAGTTAATTTGGTTGGGGATATCGTGTGGTCAATAAGGAAGATGGTTAGGTTAGTGTTTTGATTGAAATGATTAATGTCCATGGAAGTTTGGGATGTCGGTCACGATATGTAAAGTAGACAATAACCTAGGTGCAATAGGTTATTGACCTCGTCATGAGTATTGGATAAGGTCGGTATAGAGAAGGCGTGAGGTATCCGCCAATCAGAATGATTCATTTGCGCCAAGGGTGTGAAAGGTAGGGCCTTGCTTCCAAGGAAGGAAGTCAGGAATTAACTTCCAAAAGGACTATCGATTCATAAATTGTGCTCGAATATGAGAATGAATGGTTACAATTTGATTCCTCATGGCTCCTGACTTAGGCCAGGAGTAGTACTCGATGAGATTTTTGGGAATGAGTGGCACGACGACAAGTAGATGGTATATGTTCACTTCCATAAGTAAGTATAGGATGCCTAGGGGAAAAATTCCTCGGGACGGTTGCCAGTACCTCTGACTTAAGTGTGTTCCCTTCAGCTTTGGTAATTAGGGTTCAGTATTCTCACCTTTATGGTGACTCATATTGGTACCATGCTATGGTACGGCGTGATTGAGCCCAGGAGAGCGTGGTGGATTGGGTTTGGTCACTTTATATCGGCAACTATGTGTGCCCATCTGAGGTATTCTTACTATTGCATGAAATTTGTGTGTGAGTGGCTACGCTTTTGGCCACTCAGTTTAGTCATACTGTCAATCTCCCTTAGACTAGTGAACTTTTGACTCACCATCTCGAGTTGTGATGAGCAGGATAATGACTTAAGGATACAATGTATTGTTGGAAATAGAGGGGAATTTAGCATAATGTATTGCTTTGTCACATTGAGTGGATTACAATTAGGATTTAATGAGTACTCAAGGATAAGACGCCAAAGCTAGCGTTAGATTCATCAGAGTGACGCAGCGAAAGGTGTAAACCATGCGTGTGGTAATGATTTAATGGGATTATTCCTCCATGGAGTGGGAGAGTAGCATAATATGTTTCTTGCCAAGATCATTCGAGTGCATAGTTAGGATAACATGAATGTTTGTGGAATGCAGGATGTGTGGTCCTATGCTAGAAATTGATTTTGGTGATATATACGAGATATGGTTGTATCATGATTTTCCTTGGATGTGCGTCGATCGCTAAAAATGGTTTATCCGTAAAGGCACCAGTATGACTTAGAACTAGCATAGGTAGTGTTAGTAATGGTTTGGACTTGATCATAAGGTGAATGGAGACACAAGTTAAAATACGTACTGACTTGATTGATGAAATAGTAAGCGTTAAAGCATATTGTAGGTTAAACATTTGATGACTTTACTGCTAAGAAACTCGATGAATTATCTTGGAGGATCTCTGGGGCTAAGGATTGAAGTTGGTGGACCCCATGAGTTTAAGTATTAATGGAACAAGAATTTTCGGGACAAAATTCCCTAAGGTGGGAAGTTTGTAATATCTCTCCCCACTAAATTAATTAAATTACATATTGATTATAATTAAGGAGTTAATTATAATTATGGAAGAATTATGGGTGAAGAGTTGGAGAAAATAAAGAGAAAAAGAAATACGGTCGTTCCAATGACACAGGACTGTTGTTCGAATGAGAGTACATAGGTCGCGAGATGGATCATTATAAGGGTCGTTAGAAGGAGGGCTTCTAACGGCGTGTTACTGAATTATAGTAGGAGGTCACGGGAATGTTTGTGCGAAGCTAGGAAGTAATGACATAGCATAAGTTGTTCGAACAATGTTGGTAGAGAGTTTATATTTGATTGCCCTTGTGCACTATCACATTTTGGAGTGTTGATTTTATATGTTTCCGAGCCCAAATTATCCCAGAAAGGGTAAAACGTGATTTTTAGGCTTGAGGGAGGTTTTATAAAGGATGGTTTGGTTTGCTTAAGGTTATTTATATGTTGGGAGAAATGGAATAAGAAGAGATAGTAAGAGAGAAAGAGAGATGCGGGTGATCTTCCTCCACCAACCACCACTAAGCCACTACCCCTTTACCATAGACCACCCATAAACCGCCATTTTTATGATGTGTTTCCCCATATTTGAACCAAATACACCCATTTCCAGCATTGAATAAGAAGTGGTATGAATTTTGGGGGTATTATTGTGGATTTTTGGAGATGAAAATGGAGCTTTCATGGAGCGTGAAGTGGGTTTTGAAGTAGTTCTTAGCTTGGAGCTTTGGATAATGCATTGGTAATCCATTGAGGCCAGCTTTGAAGGTGGAGGTTGATCCTCCTAGACCAACACTACCATTGAAGCCATTAGAGGTGAGTAAACCTTACTATTAGTGTAAAATGTTATTTTTGCATTTATAGTCTTGTAGTTAGACTATTTGAGTTGGGTGCATTTAGTTAAATAATATAATTGTTGTGTAGAAGATAATAAATATTTTTATGAAATAAAAATGTTGGAAATTATTATTTTTGTTAAAAATAAGCAGTGGATAATTACTTCAAGGATTTGAAATAGTAAAAGTGGGTGTTTATGAAACTAATGTATTTTCTAGTAATTTTGATGAAAAATATTTTATGAAATAAAATGTTTGCTAATGATGTGATTTTGTTGGAAAATAATATTTTGTTGAAATTTTAGAATAAGTAAATATTTCAAGATTTTGGAATATTGAAAGATGGTATTTTATGAAAATGGGTATTTCTAGAAATATTGGTGTTAAACATTATACGAAATAAAATGTTTGGAAATAATGATTTACTTGGTAAATATTTGGTGAAAATATGTTTAAACCATGCAGTAGGATTTTTGGGTTTAAATCCCTCTTCTCATGCATATAAACTTGTAGTATTTTGACATAGAATGTATAAACAAGTTTAAAGAAGATTTTGTTGGGTTTAAATATTAAATATTAAAAGTTACCATTTTAATCTTCCAAGTGTGAGAAATTGGGACTAAAAGATATGATGTATATAAGGTTAAAAGACTACAAGTTAAATAAAAGGAAATGACAATTTTCGTATAAAAGTAGTCTTAAGTGTGAATGTATTTCTTGAATGAAGAAGTAAAGAAATGTGTGCTTGGAAAATTTTGATAAAAATATTCATTAAGTGTTAATGGGTAAACATGAAATGGTTAGTGAGTCTAACTTACTAATGTTGTAAAATATTAACGCTTATGGAATTAAAGGTGTAAACGTGTTTTCATTCAAGCAAAAGATTACTCCCAGTGTAAAAATGTGTTAAAAGGTTAAAAAAACTTCAGAAGTTAGTGTGGATGACTAAATTATGTTTTGGGGAAATTAACACTTGTGAAAATGAAGTAAAAGGTTATTTTGGAAACAAATGGGTAAAATCGTAATCTTACTTAAAGTGGAACAATTTTATGAAATAAAAATATTGGAAAGGGTATTACACAAAGTGGTCCTAAAAGAATATGATTTTTGGAATAAAAATCTAGGTTAAAGTATATAGGACATGAAATGATGAATTTTCAAAATGTAACACAAGTTAGGGGGATAAAGTCACGAGTTCTTAGCTTTGGCCCGGTAAAAAGGAAAGTGGAATAATGTGGAGATTTGTAAAATGTTAAGACACATAAAAAGGAACTCGAATGTCACCGGGATAAAGTAAGAAAGACCCGAAGCCCTTTGGCTTTTATCTTCTTAATCACTAGCCAGAGCATATGGTGTGCATAGCCTATAGTGTGGAGCCCGTGGAAGTATGCAGGATAGGAAGATTCAGAGAAAAGATAAAGAAAATATGGAACATGTAAAGAAATAAGTTGTGTGGTAGAATGTGTTAATACAACCTAACTTGAATGAATATAATAAATATTCCAGTAAAGGTGAAGTGGACAAGTTAATTCGTAAATCTACTAATGTCCATACGATAAGGAAAGGGGGTAAAGAAAGTGTGTAATTGGGTGGTTGAGGAACCTAAATGGTTAAACTCATATTTAACATAAGAATGTGTTGTAAAATATTTTTTAGATTAAATAAGTTGTATCTAACATGGTGAATACATGTGTTGAAATGGTGTTTTACAATGAAAATACTAATTATATTTTCATGAATAAAAAGGGTGATTACGGTAAAGGAATGGGTTAGGATAAATTAAGAGTAGTGGTTTCAAGTATTGAACCGGTTTTGTTAAAGTGAGAAATTCTAAGTATTAATAAAGGAAGTCTTTACAAGATTATGGTAAAGTAATCTAGATAAGTAATGTTTTCTAAAATAAAATGATTAATGCATTGGAATGTGCATTTTTCAAAGGTATACGTATGTAGATATGTACATATTTTCTCATGCATGTGGTTGTAGTGTGTGAGTATTCCTTTATGCCATTCATTTCTATACTTCTTGTATAAATCCCACAAGGCATAGGCTCACACCCTTGCTTTGTTATGATAGGTTGGGAGCAGTTTCGTATTTTGAGGTCATTATACAAGTAAGTAGATTTTATTTATATTCAAGTTAGTATCTCTGTTTACTTGGCCTTCGGGGTTCTTTTCATGGTTCCCTCACACAGTTTATCTTGAAACTGGAATCGCATGTTAACAAGTGAAATGGTAACTAAAATAATATTGGACTACCAACATTAAATAGGTTGTTCCATTGCACTTCACACCTAATGCTTGGGTGGGACCGGATTGACCCACGATTAACCCATAAATTCAGATCGGGTTATTACATAGGCAGAGTGTATAACTTTAGGGAGTTGTTGTGCAAGACTCTTATAGATGAAGAAAATGTTGGAAGATTATGGGATATCCCAAGGCACAATGACTATTTAATGATATGAGTGAAATTCATATATCATGTAATCTAGTCCAACATTCCTGCACGAAGAATATTACGATACGTTTTGCCTTTCATTCTTGATCTCGTGGAGAAAAAGGTAATGTCCTTGAGCCTTATGAGCACCAAATGATAATTAGTTCATATATTCATGAAACCTTTAAATGCACTTAGATTTGAGAATCTTAGGAAGTATTTGGGTATTTGCTCTGTTGATTGAGTTTGAGTATTTTATCCAGTATAGTGTTCTTATTGTGATCATATCTTATATCCCAATTCCTAGATTGTATTTTTTTGTATTCATGTGTTTTTATTTTTGATATATTTTGAAAAATCCAAAATGATTTTCAGTTTTATTTAATAAAAAGTTTGAAAAATTAAAAAATATATTTTATTTTTTGATATTTTTTTGCAAAAGACAAAAAGATTTTATTATTTTCATTTTTACCTTATGTGGATGTAACTTTAGGATATTCGGATCACCCATATATTCCATCCATTCATGTGACTTTCTCGTGGTGTTTTAAGGCATGGCTTTATTTCTTTAGCGTGCTTAATAATATGTGAGTAACATTTCGTTAATCATTAATGATTACTTTCTTCATGCTAGACTGATTGCCACCTTTATTGCACACGTGCATGGACTTTTTGAACATTGTGCTTACTTATCGTATGTCGATTATGGTGTTCTCATCTCAACCATGCTAAATAATGAACTAAATGTAAAAGGAGATATGTTGTGCTTGTAATAACCATTTCCCTAATTTAGTTTTTCGAAAAATATTATTATATATTAATCAATGGAAAGGGTCTACGATAAGCACCCAAAAGTGTCTATTTTATACCCCGAAAATATGCATTTTAGTCTCTCGTTCTTAATAAAATTGGCCTTATATCCGTGTTTTATCATTTTGCATGTCAATACACAGTCACGGTATTAAATGATGGTAAATCAGAAGCATGAAACGAAGAAACCAAAGCATCATTAAATGATGCTGAATCATTTTGCATGTCAAAAGCATGAAACGAATAAATCAAAGCATCATGAAATCAGAAGTTCCCGTTGAGCTTTTCGAGATCATTTTTGGTGCCCCGAACATTGCCTGAACCAAACTTAAGCCGACACCAAGCCCGGTTAATTCCCGGAGCCCTTTGTATGTTGAGTTTGTAATTTTATTAATTTTTTAGATTTGTAGTGTGAGTCGTTTTTATTATTAGGATTTATTTTAGATTCATTTAGAATTTTCTAGAATTTATTTTATATTTCTTTATAATTTTATATTTTTATTAGCTTTTAATTTTAGTCTTTATTTTTATTTTTGCAATATTTTATATTTTTAGGACTTTAGGTTTTATTTTTACTTCTTTTTTAGTTTTTATTTTTATTATTTTGAGTTTTATTTTTAATAGATTTTATTTATTTTGAGATGATTTTTTTCGTCCAGTATTTGTTTTCCTTTAATTTTTTTTTTGTTTTTAGTTTTTAGTTAGCTTATTATTATTTTTTGTTTTGTTTTGTTTTATTAGTTTTTATTTGAGTCGTGTTTAGTTTTTAGAGTTTGTATTTTGTGTCGTGTTATTTTTAGTTTTAGATTTTGTAGAGAGTTTTATTTTTAGTTGATTTTTATTTTTAGTTTAGTTTAGTTTTTAATTTTGTTTTACTTGTTTTTATTTTATTAGGTTTATTTTTATTTTCTTATTTTATTAAGGGTACAAATTAAACACATACAAATACACATATCCTACACCTTACCTCACCCAAACACTCTCATTCACACACACCATATTAACCTATGCCCCCATACAACCAACCAACTCACCCAACCACACACCTACTCCCCTACACCCTCACACACCCAATTACCCCAACTTCATCTTCAACCCCCAAACTCACTCTCTCTCTTAATCCTCCATTAATACCACACCAAACTAACTCCAAACCCCAAACCCATTTAAATACCCACCATTATCCCCTTACCAGGAGCAAACCCATTCCTGGCTAAACCCGAGCGACCACCTGCCACCACCAGTAGGTGGCGGATTTTTAAAAATCAATAAATAATTAAATAAATAAGTAAAACCACCTTAACCCCGAATACAACCCTGTGGGACCTACCTTCCAAAACCCGGACGCACCTCAACCTGATACCCGCCTACCAGCAGCCCACGAACTCGGATGCTCAGAATCATAACCCATGACCTTGTCACTCAAATTCGATTACATCACCACCATTGAAACGCGCAACCCAATCCAGATCCGGACCAAAATCCACCTACCACCTACTCCGGTGTACCTACGGCCAAATCCACTAACCCGGCACCGACCCAAGTCGTGACCCATATCATCTAAGCTACCCACTTTAATCCCCACCATCTACCCAACCATAGACACAACCCGAATACCTACATCATCAAACTCGAACCCATTTCCATTACCACTGCAACCAAACAAAATCGGAACCATATCTCCACAATCAAATAAAACCCACATGTGTTTGACTTGATATTAAAATCCAACAAAAATCTCCAACAACAACACAACTCATGGGTTATTATTTAAAGGAGAGAAGCTCATTAATCAAAGGATCATCTGAGAAGACACTCATCACGTAGGAGGATGAAAAAAAAAGAGGGAGACACTATATATTATCTATAGTTTAGATTAGTAAAAAAATCCAAAGAAATCCAAAAAAAAAAATAGTTTAGTTTAGAATAATTGGTAGGATTGTTTTTTTTTAACTTCTTAGTGTAATCAAGTGCTGGATTTGTGAGAACATTGGGACTCACGTGCATGGACGTGATTCAAGGAATCAATTCAAATGGAGACTTTTGTGTATTGTATTTCTTTCTCTACTCTTTAATTTGTTGTTCCACGTTTATGACTGTGATTAATTATTTCATTATGCTTGGCTAGTAACCCTATTAAAGGGGTGGGATGCACTGTGTAGGATATTAAATTAATTAATTAATTTAATTAATGGCTATATTTCTAGGAAAATCAATTTTTAACTGTCACCAATTAAATTATGAAATTAGAGTTAGTAAATTAATTGTACAAAATAATGTTTGAATTTAGGAATCGAACTTGCGATAGTTTTTTTTTAAAATTTGAATATTAATTAATTAATTTCATTAATGGCTATATTTATGAAAAATATATTATTAAATTTATAATTGTAACGAGAGTTAGATTATCGATTTAATATTTTCTTCAAATTAATAAATTGAGAAATTAAAATAATTGATAATGCTGTGTAATCCCATCTCTTGACATTCTCACATTTTCACAGTCGATTGCACATTATTTTTCATGATTTAGTCATTTCATAATTTTTAGCATTTATTAGTTAATTTCGCCTTGAAGTTATTTTCAAATATAAAAAAAATTAAAAAACAAAAAAAATATTAAAAAAAAAAATTGAATTGCAAGTTTTCACAATAATTGTTTCACCTTGGAAGTTGGATTGATAACCATACTTACCGCAATATGAGTTGTTTTAGACAAGTTTTGTAGGTACTCGAGGAAATTTTGAGATTGGCTTTTGAAGACAACGACCATACGCAAAAAACCTCTTATTAAATGGCGTCGTTGCCACTTTTTTGACGTGGAGACAAAGTTGAAGACTTGTAATTTTTTTTAATGTAGTCATTCCTTTTCCCTCCTCCTTAGACTGGTTGAATAGGATTTTTGAAGCTTTGTCTTTATTTGGGTGCATTTTGACACGAATTTATTTGTAATAATTATTCGTAACAATCAAGAAGCGAAAAGGAAACCAGATAAGGTAGAGAGAGGGCATCCAATGGAGAGGATTTTGAAGCCTCTCTACTTTGGGTCGATAGGACTCTCGGGGACGATTGAGATTGGCGAGATCTCCCCCCGATCGACTCAACTCAGTCTTCACCCTACGAGTGTAAAAATCGTGGGAGGTACATTTTTTTATCCCTTGCGAATCTCTTGCTAGCGAGTTCAATTTTTGTGTCCTTATTTGCTCCTGTGTGCTTTTAATTTCTACATCGCACTTAAATTGAATGGTTTGATGAATTATTTACCTAAAACCTGGACCCAGTCATTAAAACGAGAAGGGATTTCATCACTGACTCATTCGCTTATCCTTTGTGTGATACCCTAGCTGTCATTAAATTTAAAACAAATCAACTAGCTAGCCCAGTAGGACCACATTTTTACAACAGGCGATCACAAAGATAAATTTTGTGATTTTTGTCGCCCATGGACTTAATTAAAATTTGACTACCCCTTTCATTAATTTTGAAGATAATAATTGGCTACATGCTCGTTAGGATTTTTTCCTTGACTCGTGTGTCTCCAATTCAATTCTTTAGGTAGTCGGTTTTAATTAGTTCGTCCAAATCAAGAGTCAATTTTCTCCCATTTTCCGAAAATTCCCAAAAATACGTTCCTTCCTTTTTTAAAATATTTCCAAAAATCCCAAAATGATTTTCTTTCTTTTTTTCCATATTCCAAATGCCAAAAAGATTTTCCTTTTCTTATTTTAAAAAATCGCAAAAATATATTCTTTTTCTTTTGAAAAATATTTGTAAATCCAAAAATACTCCTCTCGTCATGGCCGAAGAATGCCCTTTACGGGAATACTTTGGCAATTTCCCATTCTCTCGAAGTTTGTTTGACGTTGAGACCAAATTGAACCTCCCTACATTACTTCATGGATTTAACTCTCAAACACCCACTGTTGATACTCATGTGTCATCCATGCACACATCTGATCCTCCACCGCCTCCGGTGATGAGTGTCAACACATCCCATGATTCATCGTGCACACACTGCTTTCTTGTCGATCACTTGTCCCATGAGTGTCCATTTATTTTCTCTCCACCTGAACCCACCATGGAACATGTGTATGCCTATGACACTGTTTTGAACCCACCCTCGACGTATTGTAACGACATATCTAATATCGAGGGGTATGAGTACCCCAGCTATTCATGGAGGCCTGATCACCCTTCCATGCAATATGAATCCCGACACCAGGTTGTGGATCCTTACGATTTCCAACAATCATCATCTCCACCTCATTCACCTCATAACTATCAGTCCCCTTACTATGCTCCTCATGCTGATCAAACTTTTGTCTCTCACGATGATGCTTCTCCCATGTATAACCAACTTAACCCCATTCCCCACACATCATATGAGCATTCTCCGCCTCCTAGTGTCTATAGTGAGTTGTGTCCTCCTCACCCACCACCGCCACCAACCGATATCTCCCCACCACCTTGCACATCCATTCTCGACAGCCTCTTGCAAAAATTTAAACACACTCTTCAATCTGAAAATGAATCCCTTCAATGCTTTGAACATAGGTTTATTGCATTTGAGTATGCAGACGAGTTGGATTTTACCCCAAGTCAATCCATTGTTGCACCCGCATGCAACGATGATGTGTCATCTTATGCTACTGATTTTGAGTATGACCAATCTTATCTTCCTGAGAATCTCGACGTTGAGACCACCCTGTGGTCTGGTCCCCAAGTTGACAATTGTGTTAATATATCCCTTGATTGTGAGACTTATCCCACACCGCCATATCCTCTCGAACCCAACATTGAGGTCCGCCTTTACCCTTCCACATAATCCATATTTATTCCCGAGTTTACACCTTTTGATCATTTCCTGTGTGTTCCCGAGGAACCAATTCTTTCTAAGTTAGCTCCGGCTGTGAGTGCTTACCACTGTCCTAAGATTAAATCTGAGAGGGTTCCTATCTCTCTGGATATAGATAATTTACCACCACGCTTAACTCCCACTGAGTTGGATATTACTGTTAATTCATCTATCTTGAATTTTGTTAGATTTTTCCCCCACCTCGGATGGTGCCGTTCAGGTGGATAAGTAGATCAATCCATCATTTACCTTCACACCTCCTCATACGAGTTCCTTTGATGATCACTCCAAGCCTCATGAGGAGTGTGCCTCCCCTACTCTCGAGTTAGATCAGCTACCCATACCCTCTGTCCCACCCGACCCACCCATTGTCCATACCACACCACCACTTGATTCGGACCTTGCTATTATTATTTCCCTATTCACATCTAATCATTTAGGTCCTCACCTACACCCACCCTCCACCCTAGTGCTCCATGATCCCATTTGTGTGCTTTTTATCAACCCCACAATCCATGTGAGTATGCATGCTAATCTCCCCATACGTGATACTAAGCTTGTTACGTTATGCACACCACTTCCTTGTGGTGTTGATTTTTTCCATTTAGAGCTCCCTAGCATGTCCCGTTGGGACCATTATCATCGTCCATCTATAGAACGGTCATGCACTTTCTCCGAGGCCCACATCTTCACTATTGCCACACCATTTTTCCTCCCCGTCTAATTGGAGCACCATTCTTATAGGTCCCTTGTTGCCTTTACCTTTCGGCTCAATAAGGCCCGTGACCGGTGCCTATTTACCCTCACCCTTACCATTCTTACATGTCCCTTTATACCTACCAACCCAAGGTCCACCGATGCTTTTCATCGAGTGATGCACTTTGCCATACGAGTGCAATGAACCTTGTCGCCCTTATCCAACAACACTGACGCTTCAGTCTTGTGTGGGGGTGATTCTCATCACCTAATTTTTCTGCCGCCCCACACCTTCATAGATCATATCTTTAGGGTAAGAATGGTTCATTCTAGTTGAAGACGTCAAACATAGCGCTACTAGGAGGCACTTCGTCGTTTATTGTTTCTGAGTATGAGTCTTATCCTTTTGTGGGGTGGTGTTTCTCATCACCCAATGATTTTCACGTGATTTCTAGACTTGTACATATTTTTGTGTGCATTTTCCCTTCAGGTTTTATCTTTTCTTCATCATGCGGTACATTTTCATAAGCGGATCATTATGGTAATCTCTTTCCTACCTTGTGCTTTTCATTTTTATATATAGTTTTAAACATTGTGGACGATGTTCTCTTTTGTTTAGGGGTAGGAATTTATCCAAATTGTACCTCTGTTGAAACAATTTTAGAAACAAGTGATTTAAACCTTTTGTACAGTTAAATTTAAATTTTTATTACATGAATTGTCTATCATCCTTCTTTTAGAAATCTCGGAATACCTGTGTTTGACCCTAAAATTAAACTTTTACCATAAAATTAAATAATACGTCTTAAAGTGTACTTGCACTATGAATTCCTAAACTCGAAAATTTGCACTATCATATTTACAATCAAAAGTTGAAGAGTAACTATATTCTCAAGAGAACCTTAAAATATCATTAGTGGCGACTTAAACTCGTGATATTTGAGCTTTTCACCTTTTTGAGGGTTTTTACGTATCTCCGAGTCACAAGTTGATTCAACTTTCTTTGGGTACTACATTTAGTCGTTGCACGGTCTCATTATTATTTCAATTTTGGCATAATCATTGAGAATGGCATCACTTTCGAGTTGTAAGAAACATGTGTCTTGTAGTTTTTCCCTAGAACTAAATTGATAATACCATACATTTACCAATTTTCCTTATCATATTATCATTCATCCATTCTCCATATTTTCCTTATCCCTGTATGCTCCAAATACCATACATATATCATTTTGTCATCACTACCATCATTTTTGAGAAAAAATAGTGTTTGAAATTATCAAAGTAAATTGTCTTCATTTGAGTTATGAAAAAAAAATGGATCGCAATAAAAAAAAGGGGAAAAAAGGTAGAAAAAAGAAGCAAAAAAAGACAGAAAAAAATAGAATAGTAGAAAGAGAAAGCATGCGATCATAAATTCAAATGATGAGATAATATTTATTCAAAGTGTGTCACCTTCTTCTCAAAAAACCTATCATTCTGTAACAACCCGAGGTTTTGGAGACGAGGATTTAAATATTTTGGGAGAAATAAATAATATTTTATTGGAGAATAATTAAATTTGGCACTTAATGCCAAAAATTGGAGTCGTTAGAAAGTGTATTGAATGGCGATTTTGAGGGTGTAGTTGTGTCCAGAAGGGTCGAGAAAGTTGAAATGACTGTACTTGGGGTCTATTTAGGTTCTGAAATAATTTAGGACCGTTTGACTCGAATTAAAGTTATCGGGTCATTTAAAGTGTGTATTATCATTTAAAGATGTGTATCTTGGGATTTAGGGCTTATTAAGCCTATGGGAGATATTTCTCCAAAGAGAGAAAGAGAAAAAGAAAGAAAGAAAGAGAGAGGAAGAAAAAAGAAGAAAAGGAAGGAGAAAAGAGAGAGAAAGTGAAGATTTCCGGCCAATACACGATCTCAAGGCGGATTCAGACCCTACGAACCCGAGGCAAGTGATTAAACTTGCTAAATAATTGTTGTGTACCATTTATTGCATGATTTGTGGATTGAATCTTTGGATATTAGGTTTAGTTTACCAAAAACCTAACTTTTGGGTATAATCTTAGATTTGATATGTAGATCTTTGATTTGATGATAGAAATTGGTTTAAATGTATTCTTGGATGAATATTAATGATATATATGTGATTGGGTTGAAGTGAAATGGAGAGAAAATGATTAAAATGGATTTTGGGTATTTTAGGCTTACAAAAAGTGGCCATTTTTTAGGTTCCTGAAGGGGCGAATCGATTCGGCCTCCTACCGAATTGATTCAGAAATATGCAGGTGCCCAGGTATGAGTGACCGAATCTATTCGGATCCCATCTGAATCGATTCGGCCTGAGACAGAATCCCAGGTCTGATGACCCGAATCGATTCACCTTCCTAGCTGAATCGATTCGCTGGCCGAATCGATTCGAAATTCGCCAGAATCGATTCAGAAGCAGGGTTTTTGTGGGATTATTTTTCTAAAAAGAATTTCAACCCATTTTGTTCGAGTTTATCGATTGGGGATCTCTGTAGGAGATATTTGGAGTATGTTTTGGAGACTTTTAGAGAGTTTCCCTTATAAGAAATTTTGGAGGCGTATTGACTAAATTTGAGGAGCACCGATTAAGATATTTTGGTATGTTCTAAGTGGGGAAGACCACCTTGTTTTGAGAATTTTGTTTGGAGATAATTATGATATTAATGGGAATAATTTAGAGATAATGGATCTTAGGATCTAATCCCAAATGGGATAACTTTAAAAGGTTCATAACATGAATTGAACCCTATTATGGATGGAGATTTATAAATGCTATTTGAGGTGCATACGGATATAGAAATATCCTTATTGATGTTTGATTTGGGTGATGTCTCACACGATTAGAAATGCTAATTGAAGAGGATTAGGATAAAAGAACATCCGTAACTTAAATAGAATTGAGAGATAATTCATAATTAGAAGCGACATGTGAGCTTCAAGCAAGAAATAGTATAGCGTATACTAAGTGGGGAAGATGTGTGAGCATTAGCGATTAGTATATCTTGAGGTAAATATACTAAACAATGACACTAAGTATATTGCGCCTAAGAGCGTATAATAAATATGAAAATGATGTTGCAGGTATACCTTATATGATGGTATATCTTTATTATGTGGGATGTATGTATACCTTATATGATGGTGTATATACATGTTAAGCATACCCCCTCCTTGCTATCATTGGGAAGTTACGTGTGTAGAGGGTGATCATTCTGGCTAGATGAGCCGGGTGTGGATATTCCCCAGGTCATAGTCATCCATGGTGGTCAGCAAATGACATATATACATTTATTTATTTTGGGGGTGAGAGGTCGTGGGTATGTGTCGCTTTCACTTGCCGGTTAGGAGCTATGACCGTTTCTCGGGACATCGTGTGCGTGAGTTGATCACGAGGTGGGTGTCGTGGAACCCCACCAGGTGACCCCAGTTTGCTACGTATGTGGGCTGCTGGAAGATGATAGCATGTGAGCCTGCATCCTTCGAGTTATAGCTCGGTTGGATGGTTATTATTGCTTGTGCTTGTACTTGGGTATCGAGGGCATAATGGACCTCAAGGACTGACATTGCCAGGATTAGTGTATCGGGGGGGTTCCTTGTTTGGATTTCGCTTCGGCGAGACGTCCCACGCACGAACCGCTGTGTAATGTTGGAAATTGAGGATAAGTTAGTCCTTAATTCTCATATTTACTTATATATATATATATATATATATATATATATATATATATATATATATATATATATATATATATATATATATATATATATATATCACCTATCTCGACAATCGACAGTGTCAGGAGTAGTGTAACGGGGGGTTCCTTGTTTGGATTTCGCTTCGGCGAGACATCCCACGCATGAAACGCCGTGTACTGTTGAGAATTGGGAATATTAATTAATTAAAATTTGGATAATAAATTGGGTTACATGCATCTTTCATTGAGGTCATAATGAACCTCGAGGATCGATACGGTCAGGAGTAGTGTGACAGGGGGGTTCCTTATTTGGATTTCGCCTCGACGAGACGTCCCACGCACGAAATGCAGTGCTGTGTTGAGAATCGGGAGGAGTTTAGTCCTTAACTCTTGATTCTAATAACTCATATATTATAATTATAAATATATATACTGTTTACATGCCAAATAAGGGCATCACTAGGATATATAATATTCTAGTAAATGAGAATGTTGATGTATTGTGATGATGTGGTTATGAGATGGATCATGTAACTTTATATGTTCAACAAATGAACATTATAAAGATAACTATAACTATTACATTAAAGTTAATGTATATAACTTATAGATTATATAAATAAGTGTAGATTGGGAGATAGGTTAGATGGCTTCACTTAAATACTTCACTTGGGTTTAAGTTAGAATCCTCTTACCTAAATTAGAATCGGTCATCCATTTGGAGATCACGTGCATACGCTTAGTTCGTGATTTAGTTGAGAGGTGAGTTGAATTTTTATGGAGAGTTCGATTCCACCTTAATCATGTAATAATGCATTTATAATTATTATGCATTTTAATACACTTTCTATAAAATGTTTTTCAACTCGGGCTCTGACCCGTTTATATTTTCTCCCTCCATGTATATATTGTGCTACTTCAGGTGTTCCTCTGCAAGGACGCCTTTGATGTTCATCCATCCTGTATTCGCGGAGCTGTGGCAGTAGCGGATTGTTGCGACACTTTGTTTTAGTCGATTCCTATCTTTGTATATCTAGATTAGGATTCAGTTTGTATATTGAGTTAGTATTCAAGTGTTGTAGATTAACACTTTCATATTTCATTTCTCAGATTATTCTATTGTCTGTTACCCGACAGCATATTCGGGTATTTCATTGTAGAGATTTTATTTGTTCTTTGTATTGCACTCTTGTATATATTGGAGTTTGCACTTATCACTCATCATAGTTAGATGTATATTGTGGGTTATGTGCATTATTGGTTTTGTTGTTGTTGTTGTTGTTAAATAAAAGTTTTAAATTTTTTAAAATTCTCTTTTAATAGTTTTGGGTAGTTAGCCTTATATTATGGTGTATTGTCAGTTGATGTTGAGACTGTGCCATCTGAGATACCTGATTTAATGTAGTATAGGGTTGGCCACACGTTATTATTTTGAGCGGGTTGTCACACATTCGTCTTCTTCATTTTATTATCCCCTCATACCTATCATAAATCACATCTTTCACCCTTGGTAAAGTGTGCGGGCAAATGAGGAGACTATCTGGTGAATAACTCGGCATTCTCGACATAGTGGTTAACATTCCTTCATGAGATAAGGTT
This sequence comes from Sambucus nigra, assembly GCA_949130495.1. Taxonomy (NCBI): domain Eukaryota; kingdom Viridiplantae; phylum Streptophyta; class Magnoliopsida; order Dipsacales; family Adoxaceae; genus Sambucus; species Sambucus nigra. The sequence continues at coordinate 677,863,430 of OX422208.1, read as the reverse complement.
TTTTTCTTGTATCCTTCCTTTTTTATAAAGTGTGTGATATTTTTGAACTTGTTTACATTTACTCACATCCTCACACACGAGAGAGATACACTTACCCAATTCTCAGAGAGTTCGATTCAGAGAGATATATCCAGTGAGAAATAAAGTCAAAGCATTGATTCTAAAAATGATCTAATAATTACTCTAAGGATACTTAAGACTATTTTACATAAACACACACTGAGTTTTATGAAGGATTATGATTTTGGTATTAAGTAATTTTATGCCATACTTTGATAGTTGAATACGGTGTTCCTTGATGTCCTTTTAAGTTTGTAGTGTATAGCGTCTCATTGTCAAATAAGAAATTGCCTTTTAATAATTTTTTATTTTTTTGGGTATATTCCTTGCAAACCCTCACGAGACACAACTCATTTTGTAGGGCAACCTATAAGTTAAACGGCTTGATGCACATGCTAAGATCAATCGCCAGTGCCAGATAAAGTGGCACACTTCTGATTACTTATCTCTGTTTTCTCTCTATTCTTTCTCGAGGACTAGCAATATTCTGTTTGGGGGTGGTGTGATAAGAACCCAATAATGTCTATTTTATACCCCGAATAGATGCATTATAGTCGCTCGTTTTTAATAAAATTGGCTTTATGTTTGTGTTTTATCATTTTGCAGGTCAATACATAGTCGCAATATTAAATGATGCTAAATCAGTGTAATTGGAATAAATAGCGATCAAAAGCATGAAACGAAGAAATCAAAGAATAATGAAATCTGAAGTTCCCGTTGAGCTTGCTGAGATCATTTTCGGTGCCCCGAACCAAGCCCGAAAAATAACTTAAGCCTACACTGAGCTCAGACCATTTCCCGAGCCCTATGTGTGTTGAGTTTGTACTTTTATTAATTTTTTAGATTTTTAGTTTGAGTCGTTTTTATTTTTAGGATTTATTTTAGATTTATTTAGAATTTTCTAGAATTAATTTTATATTTCTTTGTATTTTTATTAGTTAATAATTTTAGTCTTTATTTTTACTTTTGCTAGATTTTATACTTTTAGGACTTTAGGTTTTATTTTAACTACCTTTTTAGTTTTTATTTTTATTATTTGAGGTTTATTTTTATTAGATTTTATTTATATTTAGATGATTTATTTTTTTCGTCGAGTATTTTTTTTCCTTAATTTTTGTTTATTTTCAGTTTTAGTTAGTTTATTATTATTATTTTTTTTTGTTTTGTTTTGTTTTATTAATTTTATTTGAGTCCTGTTTAGTTTTTAGAGTTTGTATTATATGCCATGTTATTTTTATTTATTTTTAGTGTTGGTAGAGAGTTATATTTTTAGTTTAGATTAGTTTTTAATTTTATTTTACTTGTTTTTATTTTATTAGGTTTATTTTTATTTTCTTATTTTATTAACGGTACAAAGTAAACATACACACATATCCTACGCCCTACCTCACCCAAACACTCTCAGTAACACACACCATATTAACCTATGCCCCCATACACCCAACCAACTCACACAACTACACACCTACTCTCCTACATCCTCGCACACCTAATTACCCCCACTTCATCTTGAACCCCCAACCTCATTCTCTCTCTCCCCTAATCCTCCATTAATACCACACTAAACTAACTCCTAACGCCAAACCCATTTCAATACCCACCACTACCCTCTTACCAGGAGCAAACCCATTCCTGGCTAAACCCAGGCGACCACCTGCCGCCACTAGCGGGTCGTGGCTTTGTTAAATAAATAAATAAATAAGTAAGTAAAACCACCTTAAACTAGAATACACCCATGCCGGACCTACCTTCCCAAATCCGGACGCACCTCAACCTGATACCCGCCTACCAGCAGCCCACGAACTCGGATGCTCAGAACCATAACCCACGACCTTATCACCCAAATCAGATTATATCACCACCACTGAAACGCACAACCTAAGCCATCTTCAGACCAAACTCCACCTACCAGTTGCTCCGGTGTATCTCCGGCCAAATCCACCAACCCGGCGCCAACCCAAGTTGTGACCCATATCCTTTAAGCTACTCACTTTAATCCCCACCATCTAACCAGCCATAGACACAAACTGAATACTCACATCATCAAACCCGGATCCATTTCCATTACCACTCAACCCAACAAAATCGGAACCATATCTCCACAATCAAACAAAACCCGCATGTGCTTGACTTGATTACAAAATCCCACAAAATTCTCCAACAACAACACAACTCGTGGGTTATTATTTAAAGGAGAGAACCTAATTAATCAAAGGATCATTTGAGAAGACTCTCATCACATAGTAGACTGCAAAAAAAGAGAGAGACCCTATATATTATGTACAGTTTAGATTAGGAAAAAAATTAAAAAAAATAGTTTAGTTAGAATAATTTTTAGGATTGTTTTTCTTAGTCTTCTTGGTGTAAACAAGTGTTGGATTTATGAGAACGCTGCGACTCATGTGCATGAATGCGATTCAAGGAATCAATTCAAAGGGAGACTTTTGTTTATTGTATTTCTTGCTCTACTCTTTAATTTGTTGTTCCATGTTAATGACTCTGATTAACTATTTCATTATGCTTGGCTAGTCAGCATGTTCAAGAGGTGGGATGCACTCTGTAGGATATTATATTATTTAATTACTTTCATTAATATCTATATTTCTAGGAAAATTAATTTTTAACTGTCACTAATTAATTTATGTCACGAGAGTTAGTAAATTAATTGTACAAATTAATGTTTGAATTTAGGAATCGAACTAGAGATAGGTTTTTTGAAATTTGAATATTAATTCTTTGTTAAATTTGAGAATTCATACTGTTTTTATTAAATTGATCCTGACCGGTAATTTTGTTGAAAATAGTATAGTTCTTAATTTTTCATCGTGTGACATTTTTAAATTAGTTTTCTGAAAAAGATACTGTTAATTTTATAACTGTAACGAGAGTTAGATTATCAGTTTAATATCATCTTGAAATATTTTAACTTAAAAAATTGAGAAATTAAAATAATTTATAATGCGGTGTAATACCATATGTTGACATTCTTACATTTTTAACACTCGATTCCACATTATTTTTCACTATTTTGTCATTTCATAATTTTTAGCATTTATTAGTTAATTTTCCCTTGAACTTGTTTTAAATAAAAAAAAATTTAAAAATTTAAAAAAAAATTAAAGTGCAAGTTTCCGCAATAATTGTTTCACCTTTGAAGCTGGATTGATACCTGTACTTACCGCAATACGAGGCGTTTTAGACATGTTTTGTAGGTACTCAAGGGAATTTTGAGCTTGACTTCTGAAGATAGCGACCATACACAAACAGCCTCATATCAGGCTACAAAAGAGAAAAGTTCCCTTTACCTTAAAAGTCACGATTTGTAAAAAGATCCTAAAAGATTAATGAAACAGAAAATAGAAGTGTCAGGGTCAATATTATTTCATTGATACTTCACTACTTATGAGCATTATGATATCTTCAAAACTAATTGAGAGTGAATTCATATATATGTGAGATTTTGAGGGTGGTATAAAGTACACCATCAAATGATTTGTACAATCAACTCTCTTAAAAAGCATTAAATGGGGTGGTTATCTTAAAACTGAAGGCGGTCAATGTCTTAAGTCTGTGGGTCATAACCATACTACATTACTACATAGGAATCCAAACTCACATAGGGTAGTTATGAATATACTTATGACCCATGAATCGATAATACACCTATTGGGATTTTCCAGGGTAGACTGCTCACTGCGCACGACCTCCACCGAGCTAACCGTGCATGTCATTCATAGCACTAGCCTATAATCCCAAAGTCTAATTCTGACTGCTGAATATTTAAGTAATCCGTTACTTATTTTTAACTTACACTTCTAATTCTAACCGAAGCCATTAATACGTTTCCAAGTGTCGTTCATCTTAAACACTTCTAATTCTATACCCCGGACTTATTCTCGATTAATCCCAAGGCATTTTAACAACCCATATATTTTGAAAAAGTTGAATGATTCAATTATGGACAATCTACATTTATGAAATTCCCAAACGATCCCCAAATCAACTGAAGAACCCAAATTATTCCCCACAGTCGGTTCGAGTCGATTCGACTTTCAGGACCGAATCGATTCCCCTGCTAAATCTATTTGTCCATGAGAACTGAATCAATTCGATTATGGGCAGTGGCCCTGTTCCTATTACCAATACGAGTTTTCATAGTTTCTTATCAAGCAATTCAATCCCAATCATCCTCCCAACACCATGTTATACTACCTTATCAACATAAGTCATAAGGGAACATGTTTATGGATTCTCAACACCCAAAACACTTTTAAATTCTCAGGGTTTAATCATCAACTATCCATGATTTAACTACACTTGAAATTCATCGATTAACATGTCCAATTTTTAGATTTCGAATTCAATAAAATGACTATAACTGGATCAACTTTAGACTTATTTATTAAGAATATAATTACCATGTGGGATTCATTTTTATCAATTTCATAAGGAATTATCACTAATTACATTCTTTGAAAGTCTTTTCTCAAAAACCCATTTGACATATGAATTCCTACAAAAACAAATTTCAACCTCACGAACTATAATGTGAATTAAAATTCCTACACATAGTATTAAGAAAGTTAATCACTTACCTTAAATTGATAGAATATTCTGAATCCTTCTTTCATGATGAATTAAGCCCCAATAATTGCCCAAAATCTTCCCAATTGGCCTCCTCTTGGGCTCCCCTTTGAATTTCCTTCTCTTTTATCTCTTATTCCTCTCTTAGTCTTTTCGAAAAACAAGGTGGTTGTCCACTATTATCCACCCTTTCATTTTATAACCATTAAACTGAAATTAGGTGAAAATGCAACTATAAAATGACCCGTATACCCCTATGCAGGTCCTGACTAGTCTAAAAAGCCCCCCAAAGCCAATTACTATCCATGGGAACTTAAATTTTATTATTTTGACCCATTTTGAATCGACCATGAACTCGAAATCCTCATCCGAATCACCCATCATAAGTGTTCCATCTCAACCTAATACGACCCCATACCCATGTCCCGGTTGAGTTACCGTAAAATCCTATAACTTTTACCCAATTACAATGTAATACCATTTGACATAATTTTATTTACTTTAGTATACTAGTAAATATATTTTCACATAAATATTAATTCTTGGCTCGCTAATTAATATTTAAATATTAATTCTTTTCTCGCTAATTAATATTTATTTAGATTCTCATCATTTCTAAATTTATTTTAATTACATGCACATGTGTAATTTAAATGCTAAAATATAAATACTCAAAATTAGAAGGTGTTTCATATTTCTCCCTCATAAAGAAATTTTTTTCTCGAAATTTGAGCATACCTGGCATAAAGATCTCATGATATTTGTCTTGCATATCATCATCCCTCTCCCACATCAACTCATCAGTGTTATGATGCCCCCACTGAACATGAACCAAGGGCACCAGCTTAGGCCGTAGCTTATGCTCACTACGATCCAATATAGCAATCGATCGTTACTCATAAGAAATGTCGAGCAATAAATCTATCCCGTCCAATAGAATGTGCTAATAAGACATACCACTCCTCAGATACTTCTTCAACGATGACATATGAGACACGTCTTGAATCCACTGTAGGTGTTTCGCTAAGGCGAGCCTACATCACACCATCCCTATCCTATCAATGATCAATAAAGGCCTCACATACCTCGGTGCGATATTCCCCTTCTTCCCAAATCTCATAATTAATTTCAGAGGAGACACCTATAAGAATACTTGGTCACCTACCTCCAACTCTACATGCCTCCTATCCGTATTTGCGCAACTTTTATGCCTATCATGAGCAATCCATAGCGGCCCCGAATAAGGTCAATATTGGAATAAGCATCCTTAATTATCTCAGGTATAAGGATCTTGTTCTCCTCCACCTATAACCAACAAATTGGCGAACGACAAGGTCGTCCATATAAGGCCTCATAAGGTGCGATGCCGATAGTGAATTGCTACGAATAGTTATACGTAAACTCCACGAGTGGAAGGTATTCCTCCAAACCTCCCCTAAAATAAAGTATACACATCCTGACCATATTCTCTAACATATGATTAACCCGCTCAGTCTGCCCATCAGTCCGCGGATGATACGCCATAGTAAATCATAGCTCAGTCCTCATTGCCCCCAAGAAAGTCAGCAAAAACTGGGACACGAAGATCTTATCCTCGTCGAATACAATATTAATTGGTACCCCGTTTAGTCTCAATATCTTGCAAATAAAGATCTAGGCATACTCTGCCATCATATAGTCCATCCGTGCAAGAAAAAAGTGGGACACCTTAGTCAAACAATCCATAATGACCCATATGTAATCATAACCCCTCTATGATGTCAGTAGCCCCGTGATAAAGTCCATAGATATATTATCTCAGTTTCACACCAAAATATCTAACGACTGCAACATCTCGATTGACCTTTGTGTGTCTACCTTCACTAATTGACATGTGGTACACTTTGAGACAAACTCAGTTGTGTCCCCCTTCATACCTACCCACCAATATTGTTTGCGAATATCTTGGTACATCTTATCGCCATTGGGATGTACCATAAATCTTGACCCACGGGACTATATCATAAAAGAATGCCTCAAATACTCATCATCTCGGACTATAAGTCTCCTGTTGAAGTATAAACATCCCTCAAAACTGATTGAGTAATACTTCACCCCCTCTGCCAATAATTGTCGTACTCTGTCCTGGGAAAATTGATCCATGACCTGCACCTTCATAACCCACGTAATAATCTCGGGTGTGATAATGAACACTGACATAAAAGCCCTGGAAACTACGTCATCCTAGCAAAGCTCTCTCCATTTAGCTTTCTATATTACCACTAATTGCCCCGCATGCCATTAATTTAATGCATTTATCTCCATGTTAGCCTTCCTCGATGGTATGGAATATCAAACTGTTGGTACTTCACGAATTCAAACCATTTACGCTATTGCATGTGGAGATCCTTTTGAGTGAATAGATACTACATGATTTATGATCCGTGAACAACGTAAAATTATCCCTCACGGGATAATACCCCCAAATTTGCTAGGTAAAAAATACTGGAGCTAGCTCTAAGTCATGTGTGTGGTAATTCCTTTAATGGGGCTTAATCTTGCAAGAAGCATAAGTTATAGCCTGATCCTCCTGCTGTAGCATACCCCCAAGTCCCTGCAAGGATGAATCGATAAATACAAGGTGCTCAACTCTTCCCTTATGAAGTGTGAGCATAGGTACTGAAGTCAACTTCTCCTTTATCTTATCGAAATCTAGCTGATAGTAATCATCCCGCATAGAAGAAACCCCCTTGCGAGTCGAATTCATTAATGGACACGCAATCATTAAAAGTCCCTTTATGTAATGGCGATAATACCCTGCTAATCCTAAGAAACTACGGATCTCTATCGGTGTCGTTATCTGACCCTAGTCCTTCAAAGTTATAACCTTATTTGGGTCCACTAAAATGCCTTTTTTAGCCACAATTTGACCCAAGAACTAAACTTCACGTAATATAATCCACACCTCAAGAACTTACCGTACAACTAATGGTTTTGTAATGTCTATAAAACCACGCATGCATACCCGACATGGCTGCACTCAATTCTAGAATATACCAGAATGTCGTCAATAAACATGATTATGAACTGATTAAGGAAGCCTCTGAATACCCTATTCATGAAGTCCATGAATATTGTTGGATCATTTCTTATACTAAATGACATAACCCTGAACTCATACGACACATACCGCGTTAGGAATGCGGTCTTAGTGACATATTACTCCCTAAATTGCAACTGGTGATACCCAGATCTCAAGTCTATCTTTGAAAAGTACGCTTATCTTCTCAGATGGACAAACAAGTCATTGATTGAAGGTAACATATACTTATTTTGAATCGTTACCTTATTTAACTCTCGATAATCAATGCAAAATCTGAGTGAACCATCCTTCCTCTACACAAATAACATTGGAGCAACCCACGTCGATGTACTCTGCCAAATAAATCCATGCCCCAGAAGCTGCTAAATTTGGTCCCTCACCTTCATCTCTGAAGGGGTCATACGATATGACGCTAGTGCAATTAGCCTAGCCCCTAGTTCTAAATTAATGAAAAACTCTATCTCCCGACTCGGTGATAAACTCGGTATCTCAAAATACATACACAAACACCTTAACCACTGGAATCGAGCCTAAATATATAACCACCTCCTGAATATAATATATGTGCATGCTCGAGCTTGCCTCGAAAGAGGCATCACCACCAAAAACATCTCTTGTCATGGAATGACAAACATAATGGTTCTCCCAAAATAATCCACCATCGCTCGATACCATCCCAACTAGTCCATATCCAAAATGATGTCATACCCAGTCATTTCTAATACAACTAAGTCAACTTCTAAACACAATCTCCCGACATCTATTCCTTCCCCTCTGCTAATAGAGTGAATAAGGTCCCCACTACTAAAAGGTGAATCTACGCACATAATAATGCTATCGTATATCTCAAATAAATTAACTGTGCATGAAAATAATAGTTTGTATGAAAGAATGCAATGCTACCATATCAAATAACACCGAACCCATAGATAGGAAATGTACCCTTAACGGCAGATGGTGCATGCGGTGCTTGTTGTATCATCGCATTCGGGACATTATAGACACGTCCATACTGTCTCTCTCCCTGCTGCTATGGGACCACTATAATTGGTGTTACAGGTGGTAACTGTGCCTGTTTCCCTTGCTAGGCACCCAACTATTTCCCCTGCCTTGTTGTGGGTAATATCTCTTCCTGTGACCTATCTCTCCATACTTAAAACAACGGCCTATAAAATCCTCCTATCTTTGTCCCTACTGGCCATGTCGAGTTTGTCCTGGTCACTGCCCCTAGTGGACTCTATTCTCCTATCCACCCCCATTATTCCCTTGGGAAAACCCGGCTACTCCTAATACTGATGTTGTGGGCCCTACTGACCCTGTCTAAACGCACTTTCATCTGGTTTGAAACCCGATGAATGGAATCTCTTAGACGGATCCCCATATTGGGAATCCGCTCGTACTGCCTACCAGTAGGTTATTGCAGTACCCCACTAGCACCATTACCACATATCCTGCCTGACTGACTAGACTCCCCTGCTCTCTTAATCCCTCTCATATGGAAGCTGTGATCCTGCTAGTGTAATAATGCGACATTAATGACCTCAATATATGTCTTCAATGCTAGATTACTCAGTAAGTGCTGCCTAATCCTCCAATTGATCCCATTCATAAACTTTAACATTTTCTTCTCCTCAGTGTTCACTTCATCAGGCACAAGGTTTTCTAGACGGGTGTAATAACCCTCTCTTCCGATAGCCCATTTTATCCTTAATTACCATGTGTAGTAATTAGTTATTATCTGATAAGATGCTGAGTAAATATTAATTTGATATGTCAAGTCAATATTTACTAATATGTTGTGTAGTTACCTCGTGAGTAGATAAAACTTGCATGTGGTAATTTTAATGTCATAAAGATTTAAAATGACATTTTGGTTTATTATGAAACCGGAAGTAAAATGAGTTATAAAAATCTCCAAATGATAATTCGGTTAGTGTAGTTAGTCCCGGTAGGTATTTGACAGTCAAAATAAGTGCCATATTGTATTTTGGCATTTTGGGGACTTTTGACTGGTTTTGGCTTAAATAGTGTAGTCGCGTATTAGTATATCGCGTATTAGCATTTTTTAGTTGGGCTTTTAGACTTAAGCCCCGTTTTATTTTCCCCACCCCTATTCCCATTCTTCCATTTTACACATTTGAGCCCTAGAGAGAGTAGAGAGAGGAAGAGAACTTGGGAGAAAAAGAGAGATTGGAGCTTGGATTGTTGTCTCCTTCTTCATCAAATCAGATTCTTACCTTGAGGCAAGTAATCTACTTGCAAATTTATGGTTTAAGTAGAATAAATTGCATTGATATTTATGATTTAGAAATGTTAGGGCTTTTGTTGGATTTTTTGGTATTAACCCTTGGAAATGGATTTGGATGATAAATGATGTTTAAGGTTGGTAGGTAGGATTTAGAAGGTAGAAATTGCAGCCAATGAATTCGGTTGGGGTTGGTTTTGGTGTTGGACCAATTTTGGAGTTCAAGACTCCATAGCCATTCTTGGCATTTTCGCAGGGGCGAATCGATTCGGCCCCTTAGGCGAATCGATTCGCATAGATGCAGAATCCCAGGTCGTGTTGTCCGAATCGATTCGGATTTAAACCGAATCGATTCGGCAATTGCAGAAACCAAGTTTTATTGTCCGAGCCGATTCGCTTTCAGAGCGAATCGATTCACTGGGGCGAATCGATTCGGCCCCTAGGGCGAATCGATTCGGTTCCAGCAGTTTTGGGGGTCTTTTTCCTTTTGATTTTATCCTTATTCTTTAGGAGTAGGGCCTAGGAAACTTCTTTAATGAAGTAAACTTAGAGTCCTAGAGCAGCTATGGAGTTTGGTCGTTACCCTGGACTAGAAATGGGTTCATCTGGGGTTTGTTTCGGGAAGGTTTAAAGGAAATGCTAAGGAATTTCTTCTTTTATTCAAACTCTTAGAAGTTTGGAAGTTAGGTACCCTAACTTGGATACTAGAAGGGCTTGTCAAGTTACATAGGCCTTGGAGATTTGTAGGATCATAATGATCATTTGGAGAGTTCATCGGGGATTGTAATTTGAGGAATAAATGATAATATTCGATGGGATTTAGGTTCGCATCAAATGAACCCATATGAGTTTAAAGATGATAGGTTCAAATTAGAATGAACCCCGTTGTTTAATGATATTAGGTTTAATAATAAAGAACCAATCACATGATTAATGGAAATGGATTTTTGGAAATGAAATGATGATAAATGTAAATGTTAATTTACTGTTACACACCTCTCTAAATGACATCATAAGGGAAGTTCGCTCGTGGGGTGAAGCCCCCTGGCTAATGAATGCAGGGTGGATATAGTCCTAGGCCATGGGAGCGTTTATGGTTGTATATTTTTCTGCGGGGGTAGGGAGATTCTAGGTGTGGTCTTGGCTACCACGCAGGCTCATGGCCACTTCCCGACGTGTTCCGTTAGGTGCCCAGGTTGTCTTATGTTAGGCCCTGGAAGATGATGGTCATTTAGGGGGGCGCACAGCGGGGAAACCCGGACTAGCGGTCTTAGATATCGTTATATGTATATGAATATAACTATATTTTCATCAAGTTGGACTTGATGGTTGTTAAATGCCATAAAGAGCATAAATATGTGCCAGGAAGAGCACGGGAATAATATATGTGCCTTAAAGAGAACTTGATGTAAATGATATTCCTAATAAGGAATGGAAAGATAAAATGGGAAGTTTTAATTAATGAATAGAAATTATAACTTCTTGACTTAACCAAATATATGGTTTTATTCCTAATAAGGAATGTCTGAAGGAAATGGAAAATGTATTAATAAGAAAGGGTTTTAAATTAAAATGCTTTACCTTCTATCCTTGCTTGTAATTGTAGCTAGCATGTCATGTGATCATCCTCATTATTCATGTATAACTGTTCATATTTATCATGCTTTTTTATTCTTCTAGAAATCATATAGAACCCGACCCTGACCGGTTTACTCTCTTGTTGTATATATATAATTGTATCCGCTCAGGTGCTCCACCGCAAGGACGCCCGACTTGACTTTCCAAGTTCCTTGCACCTTCGACGAGCTGTAAGACTTTGCGGGTTATTACAGGATGTTGTATTAGACGCTTTCATTCTTGTTATTCTAGTTATGATCGGGTCTTGTCCCTCGGGCGTGTGGCCCAAACTATTGTATTTGATTAATGGTTGTACTATGTAAGATATTTTATATTGTGTACGTTGTCTTATGTAGCTGTGGACCGACAGCTTATTCGGTCCATTTGTGTACCTTCGTTTTAGTTATATTATATGTTAATCTTTTGGAATTCCACTTGCTCGTCAGACTGGGTTGTTAGTTTAAATTCTCATAACCGCATTTTTTAAAATTTTACACTTTTTGGCAACCCGTTTTCTGATTTATTGGGTGGTTTTCCCGTATACTCAGTTTATATTTGTGATGCTGAGAATGATATCCATCCATGATCCCTGTTACGTTTGAGTATCGGGCTGGCCACCCCTTATCTCGGATTGCGGGTTGTCACAACGGGTGAACTCCTCCACATACTCGATCAAAGACCGACCCTCCTATGAACATCTAAAAGTTTCCTTTGCATCTCATTCTGAATCACTAAAGGAAAATACTTATGATCAAATGGCACCCAAAACCCGGCTATAGTTATTGTGTCCCTCTCCTCGAACGTAGTGGCCGACTCCCACCACTGTAGTGATGCACTCACTAACTTAAATGTTACTAGTATGTGTTGGTAAGTGTCACGAAACTTAACCATATGAAGGTGACAATGAATGTCCTTCTTCCACTGACTAGCAACTAGTACATTTGCACTGCTCTGAAACTCTAGTGGATGCCCTTTCTGAAAGGCCATCCAAACCCCCTCTCATACTGATAGCCCCTTGTGGGTCTGGATGATCAATGTCACTGTCTACTACGACTGATCCTGCTAGAATATTTGTGCCATAGCGGTTATAGTGGAATTAATCACATGATCAATAATATTATCCACCTTTATGGCCGTCAAAATCCCCTGTGGCTCATGTTGAGCCTCTCCTACATTGTCTGCTCTAATGGCCCTACTATTTTATCCTCTCTGGAGTGGTATCTGAAACCAAATTAAATTAGTATAAATCCACAGTGAATGTAAATTATATCACCAGAAGAACGTAAATTCATAAATGAATACAACAGTCCTACTAGTAGGGCTCTATATCAAATAATGCTACGCTGTAATATTAATAAGCCGCACATGTCCTAAAGATACTAGAACTTAAAGCTCTAATACCATATGTGACACCTCTCTTATTAAAATAATGTGTGGCCAAACCTCTACTAAAATAAAATAGGATTCTCAGTTGGCTCAATCTTATCTTCACTGTCAAAAATCCAATTAATTACTAATAACCTATTAGTTAATCTTGGTGTCAATTTTTTTTAACCATATTTAAATTACCGCAAATAAATTCATTTAACACAAACCATGCTAGATAAATAATTAAATATACATAATTACCATAATTAATTTCTAAATGTTGGAATAAAATAAAATCCAAATAACTGAATAAACCATTTGTACGAATTCCAATATAACTCTTCATCCCACCAAAATAAACAAAACTAAATAAAAGTCTGCAAGCACTCAACATTTGGTGCAACTCCGATAACATGGAAAGAATACTCATGTCTCGTATCCTTGCGGCTGGACACTTAAAAGTTTTGAAAATATTATGATACGGTTCATAGCCTAAAACCTTTTGAAATTATTTTGCAAGTTCTTAAAATGCAATAATAAATATGTACTGCATTTTTCCATATTTAAACTGGTGTCTCACTCCTATGAGATAATCGTCACCCCTCAACTATAATGCGCACCTAACATATGGATTTTAACACCCTAGTTATGCTACCCTTCATAGCTAGCTTCAAAGTATATCTTAGTGTCATATTCTACCCTATGTCCCGTGCATATTTTTTCTCAATAAGCTTTCACATCTTCTTTATAATTATAATTATCAATAATAATTTATCAATTCATTTCACATTACCTCACTTAAGTTATTAATTCAATATTCACACCTTAGTGTCATATATTGAATATCTTTTCTTTACACTTATATACGTATCTTTATATCACGACAAGTATATACATATATATATATATATATAAATATATATATATGTGTGTGTGTGTGTGTGTGTGTGTGTGTGTGTGTATGTATGTATGTATGTATCAGTCGTTATAGATGTATAACCACAATCCCTCTTAGCATTACCTCACTATATGCTCATCTCTAGTATGATATCAGGCTCCACGGATAGACACCTCAACCCTGGCCACTAGATTGGAATCACACCACCGAACCCAAAGCGTAAAGGTAAAACTGAAGGCTGTCATTGTCTTAAGTTCGTGGGTCATAACCATATCACAATACTCCACGGGACTCCAAACCCAGATAGGATGGCCGTGCACAAACCTATGACCCAAGAATCGGTAGTTCACCTACTGGGATTCTCCAGGGTAGACCGCCCGATATGCAAAACCTCCAACGATATGATTCCCGAGAGTAAGTATGTTATATATATATACACACGCACATAAACCCAACTAACCGTGCAAGTCTCTAGTAGCACTGGCCTATATACCCCGAGTCTAATCCCGACTCCTAAATATTTCAGTAATCCTTACTTATTTTTAATTTACAATTTTATTATCATTTTGGACACTAAGCTCTCTCAAACCAGCCATATCCCGAATTTCATCCGAGTTCCTAACAGAAACCATTAATCCATTTTTTTGTGTCATTTATCCTAAACATTTCTAATTCTATACCCCAGACTCATTCATGATTAGTCCACATAATTTCCCGGAGTTCAATTATTCAATTACGGACCCTCTAAATATATCAAATCCCCAAACGGTCCTCGTATTAACTGAACAACCCAAACTATTTTCCACAGCACGTCCAAATTGACTCGCCTTCCAGGCCTGAATCAATTCTCCTGCCAAAACGATTCGCCCATGAGGGCCGAATTGCTTCGATTTAGGGTAGTGGACCTATTATTGTTACCAATATGAGTTTTCATTGTTTGTCATCAACCAAAGCAATCCCAGTCATCCTCCCAACATCAATTTATACTACTTTATCAATATTAGTCATAATGGAACATGTTTATGGATTATCTATAATCAAAACTCACTTGAATTCATAGGGTTTAATTATCAACTATGCAGACTTTATCTACACTTTAAATTCAATGATTAACATATCCAATTTTTTCAGATTTCCAATTCAAAAACAAAACTATAATTGGATTAAATTTATATTTCTTTATCAAGAATTTAATTATCATGTGGGATTCGTTTTATCAATTTTATAAGGAATTATCACCAATTACATTATATGAAATTCTTTTCTCAAAAATTATTTCACATATGATTTCTCACAAAACCTAATATTAGTCTCACCAACTATAACATGAATTGAATTTCCTACACATATTATTAAGAAACTTAATTACTTGCCTTAAATTGATAGAATATTTTTAATCCTTCTTGTATGATGAATCAAGCCCCAAAAAAGTCCCCAAAATCTTCCAAATTGGCCTCCTCTTGAGCTCTGCTTTGAATTTCCTTCTCTTTTCTCTCTTCTTTCTCTTTTAGCCTTTTAGAATAACAAGGTAGATTTCCATTATTACCCACCCTTTCATTTTATTACCATTAACCCTAAATTAGGTTAAAATACTATTGTCAAATGGCCCCCACATCCAGGTCCCGATTATTCTAAAAGCCCCCGAAACCCAATTATTACAACCGGGTACTTAAATTTGACTATTTTGACCCATTTAGGATCAACCATGTACTCAAAATCCTCATCTGAGTCACCGATCATAAATATCCCATCTCAACCAAATATGACCCCTCACGCATGTCCCGATTGAGATATTTTCAAATCCCGTAGCTTTTGCCCACTTATGACGTAATACCATTTAATATAATTTTATTTACTTTAAAACACTAGTAAATATATTTTCACATAAATATTAATTCTTTTCTGTCCTATTAATACTTAAATACTAATTATTTTTTTCCTAATTAATATTTATTTAAATTCTAATTATTTCTCAAATTATTTAAATTACCTGCACACATGCAATTTAAATGCTAAAATATAAATACTCAAAATTACGCAGTGTTACACTTTCTCTTCTTCTTACTTTGGCTTCACCCAACGAAGTGTATTTACTCTATGGGTGGAGGCTAATGGAAAGTTGGTTATTCCTGATACGAAAAGTCAAGGTGACATTTCAATGAGTTGGCTTTGCCAGTTTTCATCGTTCTAGATGAGGAAATTTAATGTTTTTATAGTAACTCAACCACTTTATCCCATTGTGGAATATGTTCGTCCTAATAAGATTGGTTTTAAAAATAACTCTATTGTTGCTTTACAATTTGAACTGATTATGACCAACATTGAGATACCTACTAAACTTCCTCCCTTGGCCCAGTCAGTGACAAAGTTAAATGGGGAATGATTGTCTAAAAACTAAGAAAATTGGCTTTTATGAAAAAATAAAAACTCTATAGGATGAAGGTCCCCCTTTCTCTAATGATTGGGCTTACATACTCTGAGGGTATCCTTCTGAGTGTGATACTACAGCAACTCAAGAGCCATTGGTAATTCTAGGTAGAAATATTGAGCCTTCCCTCGCTTCAAATCTTTTAACTACGATGGAGTTGCCTTTAATGGTTGTCCCTCCAACTAGTTCAGTTGAGGTAGGTTTGGAAATGATTTGTATTACTGATGTTATTACATCATCTAAATATGTTGCATTGTCAATACTTAGCTAAATGTTGAAATTGTAGGTGAGAATGGTAGCCACAGTTGTGCTTAATCAAGATAGTCCTCATCTTATCTGTGAGACCATTGTTGAGGTAATTTCCCTTTTGGAAACAAAATTTTACCCTATGCATATTTTTAAGTAAATTGTTTATGATCTCCTTCGATTTGTTGTGTTTTAACCTTCTAGGATTGAAGAGGGAGACTAGGTAACTCCCTTAACCGAGATTGTTTGATTTTAAATTCCCCTTGGTTCAGCAATAAAACCTCAAGCTTCTTCTAGTAATGAACTATTTCAAGCTTCAGGGGATATGGTTCATCGTCATTTTTCTATTAGTGAGGTAACTATTTTATAAACCTCCTTATGACTTAACACAATCATTATTACGATTTCTCTCAAAATTTACACACTGCAAGTTAACTTAATAGTTTACTACCAAGGTTTCTCTGAAACAATTTGCAATTTGTAAGTCAAATTAATATCTCACTATTAAGGTTTTTCTCAAAATTTATAATTTGTAAGCCAACTTAGTAGCTTACTTCTAAGGTTTCTCTAAAATGATTTACACTTTGTAAGTCAACTTTGTAACTTACTAATGATGTTTCTCTAAAATAATTTACACTTTTAAGTCAACATAGTAGCTTATAAAAAAAAAGATTCCCATAAAGTAGCTCTCAAAGAATAATAAGATGACTCTTGTATCTAAAACTATTTGAGTGTAAATTAGGGTTTGGGTAAAACTAGATAGCTTTTTTGTAGAGTTTGGGAACTCAAAACATAGAGTTTTCTTTCTTATAAAACCGATTCTCTCCACTCCTATTTATAGTAGGTTTTCCAAAATCAAGATAAGGATTAAAATAAATTTAGAAATTCTCAAATTTTGCAGAAATATGCAAGCTCGTTCAAACGAAGTATCACATATCTTTCAAACATGTTTCCAATTAGCTATCAAATGATATTCTAGCGAAGGCCAAAGTTGGTTCATTCAAAGTTTGTTTGAACCTGTTCTAAGAGATACTATATCTATTCGAATGACATACCATGTATCATTTTAACGAAGTTGCGAGAAAAATCATTTTCTTCTAAAAAATATTAATAGAAGATAAAATCATTTTTAAAAACAATTTCATAAAATACTAACACCCAAATAAAAATTTTATCCCCCCAATGGGCTCATCAGGATGAGACTGTCCTCTTTCACAACCACCTGTGATAGCAAGTAGCGTAGGTATTCCATACAGATAATAAATAACATATAGGTATTCAAACATCCCATTAAAATCAATAGGTATTTGCACAACCCGAATATATATTCCATGCGTACTATTTTTCTCATTACTACTTACAATATATTTATTAAAGTGCGAATATTCTCTATCTCGCAATTTCCAAGGATAAATCAGTGCTCCAAATAGCTTCAAGTATTATACCCAAATAAATTCCAATAATTATGCACTATACTAAAATTCATCATACATTATTTTATCTCACTTGAATTAACTACGTCACATAAATTTTGAACACAAAAGAAATTTTCTATAATTCTGACACTTTGCTTGAACAAGGACTGTATCTCGTTTGAATGAGAATGACATGTTGCTTGAACGCAAACTTTGCGTGACATGCCATCTCTCTCGAATGACAGCTTCAAGCGACTTCAAGTAACCTGGGCATGTTTCGTCTCTAACCTCTAGAACTTGCATTTTTCACCATTTCTAAGTTTTACAACCTCTACAGATCATTACCAAACACCAATTAATCCGTTCTAATCGATCCTAACATGTATTTATGATTTCTAACAACCTAGGGTCATTAAATCATGCATAAATCTTGATAAATTCAGAAATCCCCAAATTAATTAATTAAACCCTAGTTCTTCAAATTTTCAATCAAGAACATAAGAAAACCAAATTCGTTCATCACAATTAATCATCAATTTGTGACTTCGAATATACATACATGAAGGGATCAACCTAATTCAATTTCAAATTTTAATTAAGCATCTTAACTCTCCAATTTCATCAATTGTTATGAACAATACATGGGTATTATACACTTATACTAACATGAACAAGATTATTGCTAAAGTTTTTCAGGATTAAACACTTCCCTCAAGAAATAAGGTCTGATTCGTTGATGTAGTTAGTATGGTCATGATCCTCGCTATCCGATCTACGCGGTAGTGGTCTTGGTGGTGTAAATGGTACACTTGTGGTGGTTCTAGCCCTAAAACATATCTAATGCACGTACATGATATGTTCTCCCTTTAATTTTTGTCATTAATTATTCTTTAAAAATACAAATTACCAAAACGCCCTCTCGGGATGCTGGTTTGGCCTAAAATTGCCCCGCGACCCAAACTAACCCCTCGGTAAGTATTTCGGACTATCTCGACCCTCCTTTTGGACACATTGGTACACTCTAAATGACCATACGAGTGGCTAAAAAATATATTTATTTTTTATTCCATAAAATTAGTCTCAACACGACTGACACGCACATCCCGACTTAATTACCGTAACTGTCGTATTTCTCACTCGCGACAATTTTCATAAATTCACAATAATATATTACTTAATTCTCTAGTTAATATTTCTTTAAATTCAGATTAATTATGAATTAATTTCCCATATTTAATTTAATTAATCATGTATTTAAAAATTATTAAAAATACGGGGTGTTAAATACATCCCCTTTATAAGGGCATTTCGTCCAAAATTCAAAAAATAAAGGTATACCTGGTAAAAATAACTCGGGATCTTTCTCGCGCATCAAAGCCTCGGGCTCCGAAGTAGACTCTTCGATATTTTGGTGCTCCCATTGAACATGCACAAGTGGAACTACCTTTGACCTCAATCTCCTCTCATTATGGTCTAAGATAGCTACCAGTATCTCCTCATAAGAACTATTAGGCTGCAAGCCAATCTCCTCTAATGCAATGTGAGTGTGAGCTAACTCATCTCGAAAGTATGGTCTCAGTGAGGAAATGTGGAACACATCATGAATAGGGTGAAAGTGCTCCGGTACCCAAGTCTATACGCTACTGATCCAATCCTCTCGATGATAGGAAATGGTGCCACATATCTTGGTGCTAATTTCCTTTTCTTCCCAAACCTCATAATCCCCTTCATAGGAGATACTCGTAGTAACATCTGGTCCCCAACAGTATACTCCCAAAATAACCTCTTACCATTGGCATAGCTTTTCTGTTTGTCCTGGGCTACCCATATGCGAGTTCGAATCATCTCGATCCTAGTCGACATATCCAGAATCACCTCCGTCCCGAGTATATTGTTTTCCCCCACCTTTAGCCAACAAGAGGGAGAATGACAAGGCCTACCATAAATTCCCTCAAATGGAGCCATGCTAACAGTGAACTGATAGAATTTATTGTACGCAAACTCCACCAGTGGAAGATACCGCTCAAAACCTCTCTGGAAATCAAGAACAGACATACGTAACATATCCTTTAGCATATGATTTGTCCGCTTAGTCTACCCATCCGTCTTTATGAGATGAGTTGACTCAATCGTAACTCGGTTCCCATGGACTCCTAGAATCTCTCCCAAAAATGAGACACAAAAATGTTATCCCTATCGGACACAATATCCAGGGGCACCCTATGTAATCTCACTATATCGAAAAAGAAAATCTGAGCGTACTGTGTTGTAGTATAATTCGTCTGGACTGGTAGAAAGTGGGCTACCTTAGTCAACTGATCAACTATCACCCATATGGAATCGTGATCCCTCTGATAAGTAGGTAACCAAGTGATGAAATCCATGGAAATTCTCTCTCATTTCCCCATAGGAATGTCTAGCGGCTGAAGAAGCCCGACTGGCTTCTGGTGGTCCACCTTTACTAGCTGACAGGTGGCGCACTTCGAGACGAATTAAAAAATGTCCCTTTTTATCCCACTCCACCAATACTGTCGCTTTATATCTTTTTACATCTTATCCCTTCGGGATGTGCCACAAATGGAGATCCGTGTGACTCTATCATCACTGCATGTCACAGCTCCTCTCCCTTTAGGACAACTAGTCATTCATTGAAGAGAAAGCCTCCCTAGAAACTCACTGAGTAAGACTCTACTCCGTCAGCTAGAAGTTGTCAAATACTCCTAGAAAAAAATGGATCCGCTTCCTGGGACTGTACAACCTCATCACAATCTGGGGTGTAACCCTCATAACTGACATGAATGATCGGGCAATTGCATCCTGATGTGAAAACTCCTTCCATTTCCCTTTCCAAACCTTGGCTACGTCACCTATTGGCCTATGGCTCAATGCATCAGCTACTACATTAGCCTTCCCTGGGTGGTATTAGATTTCTAACTGATACTCTTTCACAAATTCAAGCCACTTGCGCTAATGCATATTCACCTCCCTCTGAGTGAATAAATACTGTAGTGACTTGTGATCTGTGAATAGGCATAATTTCTCCCCCAATAAATAATGTCTCCAAATTCAGAGGACAAACACGACTGATGCTAGCTCCAAGTCATGGGTGGGTTAATTCCTCTCGTAAGGCATAATATTGTGGGAGGCAAAAGCTATAGCTCGATCCTCGTACTGATTTACGCCCCACGTCCCTATAGGGATGCATCAGTGTAAACCAGGTACTCCACTCCTTGACTGAAAAGAGCGAGAACTGGTGATGAAGTCAGCTTATCCTTTATCTCATCAAATGCTAACTAACACGCATCATCCCAAATAAACAGTACACCCTTACGGGTCATATTAGTCATCGATCCCGTAATCTTCTGAAATCCTCATATGAACCCTTTGTAATACCCGACTAACCCTAGTAAGCTATGTACCTCCACCGTTGTCGTGGGCTTTCCCCAATCCATTATCGCTGACACTTTATTTGGGTCCATTGATATCCCCAACTCAGAAATGATATGCCCCCAAAACTATACCTCTCGTAGCCAGAATCGACATTTCTCATACTTAGCATACAACTGATGCTTACATAGTGTATGTAGAAGCCGATGCCAATTATCGGCATTCTCCTCCTCGATTCGGGAATAAATCAGGATGTAATCTATGAAAATAATGACAAAATGATCTAATAACTCTCTGAATACCCAATTCATTATGTCATAAACACAACTGATGCTTTAGTCAGCCTAAAGGGAATAACACAAAACTCGTAGGACCCGTATCACATAAGAAAAGAAGTCTTAGACACATCCTGCTCTCTGATATGCAAGTGGTGATAATTGGACGTCAAGTCTATCTTCAAGAAGTATGCTTCTCCTCTCAGCTGGTCTAATAAGTCATTAATGCAAGGTAACGGGTATTTATTCCCTATCGCGACATTATTAAACTCCTGATAATCTACACATAGTCGTAAGCATCCATCCCTCTTATTCATAAGAAGAACTGGGCCACCCCAAGGTGAGGTACTCCTTCGGATGAAGCCCTATCCCAACAACTGTTCAATCTGGTCCCGTAACTCCCTTATTTTCATACGATCCATATGGTATAGTGCACGGTCTATCGATCATGTTCCTAGTGCCAAATCAATCACAAACTCTATGTACTACTCAACGATATATCTGGTATAACCTGAAACAATAGGCGAACTCCCTAACAAACGGAATCCAGTCGAGGGAAATCATAACTCCCATATAGGTCTCCTCCTCTATATAAAGCAAGTGAGTGGATGATCCTCCCTCAAGGAGAGGTATCGCCACTATAAACATCTCCCGACCCAAGATAGCGAAAATAATGTTCCTACTAAAGCAGTTAATCATGGCCCTATACGCGACTTGCTAATCTATGCCAATAATGGAGTCGTACTCAAACATATCTAAAAGAAGCATGTCGATAGGAAAAATAAGACTCCCAATCTCGATACCCACACCCCGACATATAAATAAATTCATCGACCCATTACCTAATGACGAGTCTACACACGTCACTGTACTATCAGTTGTGTCTAGCAACCCCTCACCCCATGAAAATCTAGTGGATATAAAATAGTGTGAGGTCCCTATATCAAACAAAATACGTCCCATAGATCCATGGATAAAAAAATACCATCAACTGCGGGTGGAGCTTGTGTAACTACTACCTGGTGGACATTATAGACACGCCCATACTGTAGATGTTCCTATCGAATCGGGCCTGATAGAATGGAAGGCAAACTAGGACTGGTGCTGATGCTGGGAGGGTGGCTAGGAAGATAGGCATCTAGGGATCCTGATGAGCACCCTGCTATTGAGAATACTTCCCCTTGTTTGGGCAATCAAATCATTTGTGTCCAGTATTTCCACAAATGAAACATCTGCCTGTGTAGTTACCTTCCTCTGCCTCTTTTGGCCTAAATTTTGCTTGTCGTTGCCACCTCTCCCTTGGCCCTGATGGAACTGCTAATGGCCTTTGTAAGGATAACTTTCCAATCGAGTCATTTGTAGTATTAGCTACATTCCGTTGGACAAAACTCTTGTGGGTCATTTCAAATCAAGCTACATTCAACCTAGAGAATCGGGCATCCAAAGTTCACGCGACATCAATATGCATCTCAATTCGATTCTCCTAAAAAGGTATATGACCAAAAAAAAAATTGTGTGCTAGAGTAATTTTTGTAAGAAGTAATTTTCATAAGAATTAATTTTCATAAAAACAATTTTAGAAATTAATTTTAAACCTTTTTAAAGGAAAAAGGAAATCTCATTCGAAGTTTCTCCAGGTCGTTCGAACGACCTGGATCTAACGACCTAGCCTTGGCTGCACTGGTATATCGTTAGAAGTTCATTAGAAATGTTATTCGAATGAAAGGTCATTCGAATGAGATTTGTTAGTTTTGAAATTTTTTAAACTGTTTTCCTGCAGTAATTTTAAATAATTGCTATTGTCCACTACTTTTCCTATTTTAATACATGGACGAAAAATAGTTCTTTTTGATAAGAATGTTTTACATATTCTATATAAAAAAAAATTCACATCTTCCCTTTTTGATAAAAACATCCTTCTCCAACACAATTTAACTTTTGAACCAAAACCCCATGCCATCAACCTGAAATTCAACAAGTAGTCTTGCGGTGGATTTATGCGTTGAAGCTTATAGGAGATGGTAGTTTAGGATTCGGTGGATACCAAGACATGAGGAGTGTCGAGCAACGCATTGGAGCTTCGCCTACTACAAATTCGGAGGTAGAGGACGGCATCAGCATGTCTTGATTGAGTCAAAGTCTGTAAGTCTTTTGAGTCCTTTGTAAAACCTATTTGTAGTGGATTTGTCTAGGCCCAACCGTCCGAGTGTTTTTCCATTTGGGTTTTCCTCGTACATTGGCGTGTTGTGGTTCTGATTTTCGTACTTTACTTTATTAAGTCACATAGATGTATGCGTAGGATAAAAAGCATAAAATTGGATAATTTTATATATCTAAACCAAGTTAACAATCCCATCACCTTAATTGTTAATTGTTCTGGTTAATCTTTGAATTTGCAAAGGAAAGTAGAGTTAGAATATTTCTCTTCTTGGAAAATTTTTATATAGTGTAGTGTGTCTATTCTACGAAATTACCTCATTTCATATAACCTTACAACTTCAAATTGGTATCAGAGCGAGTCTCTAAAAGTTATTTAGATGAATCCTGGAGGTTATATGGAAAGTTTTTCATCGAATAGACCATCAATGTTTAATGGAACTAATTACACCTATTACAAAGCACGAATAAAATATGCCCTTAAATCAATTGATGAATGTGTCTAGGTTTTTGTTGAAAGAGGATGGTCCCCTCCTACTATGATTGTTGATGATGAAATTATTTTAACACATATAGAAAATTAGAGTGAGGAAAAATTGAAATGGTGTAACTTTAACTCTAAAGGTTAAAATGCCTTGTTTAGTGCAGTAACTCCCGATGAATTTTTTCATATAATGACGTGTCAGAGGTCAAAGGAAGATTGGAATATTCTTCAACTTACTTGTGTGGGAACTAGTGTAGTTAAAGCTTCAAAACTTAACAACTCAATTTGAAACCATCACCATGAAAGAAATTGAAACTTTTATTGAGTTTTATGCTCATATATCTGATATTGTTAATTCTTTATTTAACTTAGGAGATAAAATTCCTGAAGATCGTGTTGTTCATAAAATTCTTAGATGTCTTCCTAAGCAGTTCATTCCTAAAGTCACAGTTCTTAATTCCTTAGGAAATCTAAATACTTTGAAACTTGAAGAGCTTGTTGGTGATCTTCAAACATATGAATTAGATATGTTTCCTAAAGATAACAAAGCCAAAGATAAAGGTGTTGCCTTGAAATTAAAGAAAGAAGAAGTATCTGAGTCTGATGAGTCTGATATAGATCCTGACGATATAGCTCTATTTGCTAAAAAATTTAAAAAAATTCTCAGGTTCAAAAAGCAAAACTCAAAATTTGAAAAACCAAAATCTGAGAACAACAAAAACAAAGGTAATAGAAATTCAATGATTAGGATCCTAAGAAGTTTAATAGAGATAACTTTAAAAAGGATAATTCGAAGAGATTCTTTGAGTGCGAGGGATGTGGTCATAGAGCGTTTAAGTGCTACTAAACATATAAGACAAGGTAAAGAAAAGGTTGCTGGGTCAGAATTGTGATTTCCAGAAAAGATAAATTTTTTCTTGATTTTAACTTTTCCCATTCTCTGATTAAAAATATAATGGGAATTTGAATAGTCATCAAAGATCTTTCAAAATTTATAATGAAAAATATCAATGGAAATTATCAAATCTTACCACCGCCGTATATATTGGTATATGTAATCATTAAAAATATTTATTCCATGATATAAAATTGAAACTTGAGAATCAAGCAAAAAGTTATCATTTATGAAAGCCACTATTTTTCAGATTTCTAAATAAGAATTAATCTAAGAGTTATGATTTTAAAATCATGATATGCAATATTTTGCAGATAAAAATTGGACAATTAATTTATGTATATAAACATAAAAATCATGATTGAATCAAAAGATGTATGTATAATATATAATTGATTATACATAGAGAAAATAAAAAACTTAGCTTTTGATGGAGAACAATGCTTGTAACACATTCCCAAATCTGTTGAAGACAGAAAATGGCCTTTGCCATTTTAGTGGCGTCAACAGCAGATAAATGATGAGGATGATATTGAAGATGAAGATAAATATGCACATTAAACATATAAGAGACAAAGGTTTTTAAAGTGGTTCGGCTATGAATAAAGCCTACGTCCACTGTTCTTTTATTCCCAGGGGTTTATAATAGCACATTATGGTGTAGAGAGAGAAAGAGTATGTACCTTGTGTATGGTGTCTCTTAGTTGTCCCTTTCTCTGGCTAAGGGAATACATGTATTTATAGCCTTGAAGCTGTCAATATGGAAAGGCTATGTGTTGACATCTATTGATACAGTAGAAATGTGCATTAAGGCTCATTAAATGCGTTGTCATCTTCATTAATGCACATTAAATGCATATTCTACACTAAGCGACAGTGATAATGAGTCAGAAGACTCAGATGACTCTAACCCATCGAGAAATAATTTCACCGAATTTATAACAAATCATGCTAGTAATTCAAGTGAGTCATATCTTAATGTTGACAATTCTGAGAAAAATCTTGAGGTTGATTCCACTCACTCCTCTAGTAGTGATGAAAAAGGAAGTGAGAGGGAAATAGATGAGAGTGAATTTCAATCCGCCTATTCTGAACTATACACTGAGTCTCATTGCATTCAAAAGGTTAATAAAAGATTAACCTTCAAAGTTTTAACTTTAGAAAAGGAGTTCAAAAGCCTGAGGGAGAAGGATGCTTTAGT
The DNA here is from genome assembly GCA_949130495.1 of Sambucus nigra. Classification (NCBI taxonomy): domain Eukaryota; kingdom Viridiplantae; phylum Streptophyta; class Magnoliopsida; order Dipsacales; family Adoxaceae; genus Sambucus; species Sambucus nigra. Next base: position 677,837,088 of record OX422208.1, on the reverse strand, counting down.
TAGTCAACTCGAGGCAATTAAGATATCTCTTTCTGAGAAGCTTAACTTGGTAGGTAAAGAAAAATTCGACTTAATTATCTCCTTGGAAGGTGTTAACAAAGATCTTCATGAGTCTTTAAAGATTAGAAAATATCTTGAAGCTAAAATTTCCCAACTTGAAAAGGATCTCGAGTTCTCTCGTGAAGTCAAAGTCACACTCGAAGATAATTCAGGAAGAATGGGAAAATTATTTCTAGGTCCTGTTTTAGGATATAAGGAGAAAGGTTATCAAGAGAGAAAGGGTATATGATACGAAGAAGGTGAGTCATCCAAAGTCAATCCTGAACCCGTAGCTAAGTTTGTTACCAAATCAAATTCACTTAAACCTTATCTACCTAAGATAAGTCATCCTAAGCAATATTGAAAAGCTAGTCCAAAACAACCCTATGTGTGCACTTATTGTCACAAACGGGGTCATCTTAAATATTTGTGTTACAAGCTTGGGAAGAAATCTTATTTCATAACTCTTAAGCAACACTATAGCTCATTAGTTAGTCTTAAGATCCAAGTTAAGTATACACTTAATACTTCTAAAGGTCTAATGGTAGATTTTATAAGGTTTTTTAAAGTCCAAGAAAATAATTCCAATCATAACACTAGAGGCAACAAAGTAAAGAATACAACTCAATCTTGGGTTAAGAAAGACCATACCAATAAAGCTTTTGTTGCTCATGCTGCACTTAAGGCTCAAAATACCTCCCAATGGTACTTTGATAATGGTTGTTCGAGATATATGACTGGTGATAAATCTTTTTTTACCACTCTTGATAACTATAAAGATGGTAAGGTCACTTTTGGGGATGGAAGCAAATCTCGAATCATAAGTAGAGGATCTATTGAAATCTCTGGGTTTCCTAAACTTGAAAATGTTCTTTATGTTGATGGTATCAAGGATAATTTGATAAGCATTAGTCAACTATGTGATGAAAATCTTGATGTTAAGTTTAGTGAATCGGAGTGCCCCGTATATGATAAATCAGGTGAATCTATTTTACAAGGTGTGAGAACTAGTGACAATTTCTACGGAATATTTCCGAAATCCTCTTTAGTTTGAAATAGTTCAAAAGCCTCATCTGAGGATCTTTGGCATCAATGGTTAGGTCATGTTAACTTTAGATATCTTGATCAATTAGTGAGAAAAGAGCTACTTAGAGGTTTACCATCTATAGGAAAACCAACCTCCACTATTTATTGGCTTTGTCAATTAGGCAAGCAAATTAAGAATCCACATAAAAACTTAAACTCAATAAATACCTCTCGTGTCTTAGAATTGATACACATGGACCTTATGGGTCCCAATCGTACCGAGAGCATATGAGGAAATATATATATTTTAGTGATGGTGGATGATTTTTCTAGATACTCCATACTAGGTTTTCTAAGAGAAAAATCTGAGACTGTTGGTTTTTTCACTATTAAATGTAGAATTCTTCAAAATCAACACAGTGTTACCATAAACCGCTTTAGGAGTGATAATGGAACCAAAATCAAGGAATCGGGTGTAAATATCTTTTGTGATGAAATAGGAATTAAGCATGAATTCTCAACCATTCGAACTCCACAACAAAATGGTATAGTTGAAAGAAAAAATCTAACGATCCAAGAAATGGCAAGATCTATGCTCCTCGGAAGAAATGTGCCTCGTAGGTTTTGGTCCGAAGCCGTTAACACCGCATGTCACACCATAAATAGGGTTTATTTGCGCCCTAATACTAACAAAATGCCATATGAATTGTGGGCTGTAAAGAAACCAAATTTGGCCTATTTTAGAGTTTTTTGGTAGTCCTTGTTATAATACTTCAAGATAGATAACTTCTAGGTAAATTTGACTCAAGGAGTGATGAAGGTATTTTCCTTGGATATTCTCAAAACAACAGAGCGTTTAGAGTTTTCAATTTAAGTAGTTCAAAAGTCATGGAATCTCTAAATGTTGTAACAAAATATGATGCTCCATCCACATCTTTTGAAAATAAGGAAGATTTGTCATGTGAGAGTGATGTTGTTTCCGATGTTGACAATATTGAGTCTTACAATGACTTGGTTGTTCCCACTTCTGAGAAAAAGGATCATTCTCCTTGGGTTCGTAAAATTCATGACCCCTAAAAAATTATAGGAGATCCCGAGGTAGGGGTCAAGACAAGGCTCAATTAGAAAATGAAGTTACTTATTTTTGCCATACTTCTAAAATTGAACCTACGAACTTTAAAGAAGCATTAAAAGATGAACATGGGATTAATGGCATGCAAGAAGAATTGTTTCCAATTAAGAAAAATGATGTTTAGGAATTAGTTCCTAGGCCTTCTAATACTAACGTCAATGGTACCAAATAGATTTTTAAAAATAAAATGGATGAAAATGGTGTCATTGTTCATAATAAAGCTAGGTTAGTTGCCCAAGGATACACCCAAATAGAAGGTGTTGACTTTGAAGAAAAATTTTCTCCACATGCTAGGTTAGAACCGGTTAGCCTTTTATTAGCCATAGCATGTCACCTTAAATTTAAATTGTATCAAATGGATGTTAAAAGTGCTTTTTTAAATGGTATTATTCAAGAAGAAGTCTATGCAGAACAACCTAAAGGGTTTGAGGACCCGAAGCATCCTAATCATGTCTTATTCCTAAATAAAGCTCTATATGGCTTGAAACAAGCACCCCGTGCTTGGTATGAAAGGCTCACTTCTTATCTCCTTTGTCGTGACTTTTTGAGAGGAGGAGAAGATATGAGACTATTTGTCCGTCGTGATGAGAAAGTTATTTTTAATGCACAAGTGTATGTCGAAGAGATAATGTTTGGTTCCACATGTGATAAACATACTCATTTTTTCTCAAAAGAAATGCAAGATGAATTTGAGATGAGTATGTTCGGTGAACTTACCTTCTTCCTGGTCTTTAAGTTCGTTAACCTGAAAGTGAGATATTTTTGTCCTAAACTAAATTTGCTAAATACCTTGTTAAGAAATTTAAACTAGAATCTGCTAAGCATGCATGTACTCCAATGAGTTCTTCGATTAAACTTAGTAAGGACACCGAAGGAAAGGATGTAGAGCCAACTCTATTTAGGAGTGTGATAGGTAGTCTACTTTACCTAACCGCTAGTCGTCCGGATATTTCCTTTAGTGTAGGAGTTTTTTCCCGCTATCAAGCCACCCCAAAAGAGTCTCATTTACTTGCCATTAAACAAATTATCAAATATGTTAGTGGGACCCTGTATTTTGGGACTCGGTATTCCTTCGACACAAATAATTGTCTATCGGCATATTCTGATGTCGGTTGGGCAGGAGATGTTGATGGATGGAAAAGAACATCTGGCGGTTGTTTATAATTTAGAAGTGCACTTGTATTATGGATGAGCAAGAAAGAAAATTCTATTTCTTTATCCACGGCGGAGGCTGAATACATAGCCGTCGGGATTTGTTGCACTCAACTCATTTGGATGAAACAAATGTTGGATGATTACGGTATTTCTCAAGGCACTATGACTATCTATTGCGACAATACTAGTGCAATTCACATTTCCTGCAATCCCGTTCAACATTCTAGAACCAAGAATATTAGGATTTGTGAACATTTTATTCGTTACTTGGTTGATGAGAAAATCGTTTCCTTAAGGTTCATTAGCAGCGATCAATAATTGGTTGATATCTTCACAAAACCTCTAGATGCCCTTAGGTTTGAAAACCTTAGGAAATCGATTGGGGTTTTCTCCAATGATTGAGATCGTAGTCTCCTATCTAGTTTAGGTTGTGTTTATTGTCTATCTTTTTACCTATGAACTATATTATCTTTGTAAATATTTTATTCAAAATTTCAAAAATATTTGTTCTTTTCAAGGAAAATGGGAAAGGTTAGAAAAGCTTTCACAAATTTTTGTCCATATGGTTTTGTGTTCGATGTGTTCGGATCACTATTCTATTTCATGCCCACATGGATTTCGATGTGTAGTTAAGCCGGAATTCGTCTCTCTTGTGCACAATAATGCACTTTTATGATATGTATTTTTGTGATTGCCTCACATATTTTACTTCTTGCACACACTTTTCATGAAATATTGCGGATATCTTTTTCATATTGCACTCGTATGGTGAGATTTGGTGTTGTCTTCTCAATCTTAGTCACATCTCTTATAAGCAATCGAAATTGTGCATGATCATACATTGCCCGAATTTAAACAAAAATAGTAATTATATTCATCCGGTTGTTTGTTGTTTCTAGCAATGGACTCGGGCTGCGAAAAACAAAATGTTTTTGCATGAATAGCCTGAATTTGCATAATAGAATAAGTGCCTAAAATTAAAGCATTGAAAAAATGATATATAATGCCACGGCCAAAATTATTTAGCTTGATTGATTCTTCAAAAGAAAAGTCTCAATCTAAAGTTCCTAATGGGAGTTAAGTTGAAGATCAATGGGCATGCACATTTTTTGATACATTGCTTTCAAATTGTGACAACATTGGCGAGAGAATCATGTATCTTGTATGCATGTTGCTTTAGTGTTTGAGTGTCCTATGGTATTTCTTTATTGACACAAGGCTAATGTGAGTGCATATTGCATCTATATATTGTTTGGCATTTCGCACTTGTGCATTGTCTTAGGAAAAAGCTCTCAATCGCATTGTTCACACCACTACATCTCCGTTCCCTCGATTTGTATATGTCATCACAACCTAGGACAATTAAAACTTACTTTTTGGCAACTTTCTGTCCTTCCCAATTCCTTCTTTTATGTTATTTTCAAGCTTATTTTATTTTTCTTATTTTTTAACCTTGTTGAGTTTCGTCAGTAAAACTCGTTCAAACGAGTTTTTGAATGACAATTCCAAATTCCAGCATGGGACATCGTTTGAATTTTCGTTCGAACGAACTTCTAACGATGTTCATTAAATGTATTTGGGACCTCATTCAAAATAAGTCGTTCGAACGACATTTCTCGTTCAAACGACAGGGGTTTATTTTGGGCGGTTTCTCTTTCCAAAATTCTGCCGCTTCATTTTTTTTCTTTCTCTCTCTCTCCTCGTTCCCCATGATTTCCCATTTCCCCACTTTCCCTAAATTCCTCAATCTCTTTTCTCCCATTTCCTCTTACTCTCTTCTCCCTACTCCCATTCACCCACTTTCCCAATTCTCCTATACTCCATTTTCTCCTACGAATCTCCCCATCACCTCCATTAAACCTATTTCTTCCTCCACAACACTCATTCCTCTTCCATTACATCATACTCAAGCTAGGGTTTTGAGTTTGGAGTTCTTCCTCTTCCTTTTTCTACGTATTTCCTTTTTCTTCTCTTCTTTATATATATATATTGGGTATGTTTTCTAAATCTAAAATTTATCCCTTCTTTGTAACCCAATTTTATATACATATATATGTATATATATTTTCTTTGGGGCTCTATATTATATCATATTTTTTGCCCCTAATTAAGTGGAAATCCATGAAAATTATTTTTTAAATTTAACTTTTATTGATAATTTCTTGGAACTTTACTAAATTAGTTTTTTTCAACTTTTTGCTATGTCAAATGGAGGGTGGGTATTATTACTGAATGGTTTGTTGATTTGTTGGTGTGTTTGGCAGTTTGAATGGATTTTTATTTAGGTAGGTCCTAGTTTAGCCCCTTTTAGAATGGACCCTCGTAGTGGTCGCACCCTTCACGTTAGCGACTCTCCCGAGGAACTCTCTTCATCCTCTTCTTCATCCTCATCCGATGAGGATAACAATGTCAATGCGTCCATCCCTAATCTTACACTGCGTTGAAGGACTCTCAGAAGTCATACCCAATTCCATACACAGGGATTTTCAACTAGGACCATTGTCCGTAGAAAACTTGTCGATCTCACATCTCTAGTAGGCACCACCGTTCACTCATGGATATCTAACTTAGGGTGGTACCCCTTGTTCTCCCTCACTGACACAATTTTTCCCGACCTTATTCGGGAATTTTATTTTTGGATGTCTATTCGGGAGCATCATATTTTCTCTCGAGTGAGAGGTAGGGAGATCATTGTCAGTCCCGACTCCATAGCTCGTTTCATCTCTTTACCCCGTGTCAATAATCTATCCAACCCCTGGGCTCCCGATTCTTGTCCTGACCCTACTCTGATTATGAGCATCGTGTGTAGGATTACCCCTCCCGGCACTGTTATAATTTTTCATAAAAATTTGTATTCGGATTTTATGGTCCTTTATTGGATTGTATGTGCTTGTCTCATTCCATGTGGAAACTCCACTCAAATCACTAAGATCCACATGGACCTCATGTTTTCTAATAGAATTAGGGATGCCATCGACCTACCTCCCTTAATTTATCTTGTGATTAAGTCCGTTAGAATCCTCCCCTCCGGTTCTGCTAGACAAGCACTCCCCTTTACTGTTATTATTACACGCCACTGTCTTGATGCCGGCGGCACTCGTCTTCCCACCGATGTCCCCATGACCCGATACCAGACCATTGATATGTCCTCTGTTGGTAGGTTTCATGGTCACTTACCCCCACATACACCTCAACTCACTCCCTCTCATCTGTATTACCCAATCCGTCACTGCCTCCACTCCTGCCCCAAGTAGGCTAGCCCCCTCTCGTGCTACCCCTAGACCATCATCTTCTCATGCCCTCGCACCCTTGAATCATAGGTTATTAGGTTTCTGCATTCATAGGTGGAGAAAATTTAAGAAGACAGGCGTCAAGACCAGGCTATGTTGTAGGAGCTTCTGATTTCTATGCAACAAGATAGGGAGGCTGAGGCTTGTCGCGAGAAGGTTCAAGCACGTAAGGATGAAGCTCAAGAGCGTCAGGATTCTATGCTTCTGGAGCACCTTGAGGCGATTCATCGCATGGAGATGCGCCGTGGTGCAGGCTCATTCGGTTTTGGGTCCCTTCCCGATGATTCACCAAATGACGCCCCTGCTCCTTGATTTTATTTATGTTTTAGTTTATTTTTTGTACTTGTGAGGACGAGAGGAACATCATTATATACATTTTCTCACTTGTAGTTTTTTATTTGGTTTCCTTACATTCTCTTTATTATTGTTTGGATATTTATTTTTTTCATTTATGGCTAATGAGATCTCTCTTGTTTCTTCAATTATTGCTCATCTGGATCATGGATTATGTTACATATTTTTCTATTTGATTTTATTCCTCGTATCCTTTTCTCTAACCATGCAGGCTATGTCTATCCCTTTGTCTTTTTCGGACAAAAAGGGGGGAAAAACATTGATAGGGGGAGTTCATAATTTGGGAGGCGTTAATTACAATTTAACATATGTCATACTCATAATTAATTAATTATGTTTATTCTCATGATTTATTACTTGATTTATATTCTCTATTTCCCCATGCGTTTTATTAATTTGTTGTTTTATGTGTGTAGGATATATCGCCCACTTTTCTACAACACACTGTCAATCGAGTCACTTAGTTTGTATTTTTATTTGGGATTTTGGGACGAGCTTTAGAATCGGCTTAACAGCTGGCTTAGAAAACTCAATTTTTTTGTTTATTTCTTATTATTTTATTTTGTCCCGGAATAGCCAAAGGGGGAGATTTGTAAGGACAACTTTCCAATCGAGCCATTTGTAGTATTGGCAACATTCCATTGGACAAAACTCTTTTGGGTCATTTCAAATCAAGCTTCATTCAACCTTAGAGAATCGGGCATCCAAAGTTCACAGGACATCAATATGCATCTCAATTCCATTCTCCTAAAAAGGTATATGACAAAAATCTTTTTTGTGTGTGTGTGTTGGAGTAGTTTTCATAAGAAGTAATTTTCATAAGAATTAATTTTCATAAAAAAAAAATTAGAAAGTAATTCTAAACCTTTTTAAAGGAAATCTCGTTCGAAGTTTATCTAGGTCGTTCGAACGACCTGGATCTAATGACCTAGCCCTCGCTGCACTGGTATATCGTTAGAAGTTCATTAGAAATTTCATTCGAGCGAACTCGTTCGAACGAGATTTCTAATGACTTATCTAATTATTATACTGGAATATCGTTAGTTCAAACGAAAGGTCTTTCGAACGAGATCTGTCAGTTTTGAAATTTTTTAAACTGTTTTCCCGCAGTTATTTTAAATAATTACTATTGCCCACTACTTTTCCAGTTTTAATACGTGGACGAAAATTAGTTCTTTTTTATAAGGAAGTTTTACATATTCTATATAGCAAAAATTTCACATCTTCCCTTTTTAATAAAAACATCCTTCTCCAACACAATTTAACTTTTGAACCAAAACCCCATGCCATCAACCTGAAATTCAACAAGTAGTCTTACGGTGGATTTTTGCGTTCAAGCTTATTGGAGACGGTAGTTTGGGCTTCGGTGGATACCGTGACACGAGGATTGTCAAGCAACACGTTGGAGCTTCACGTACTACAAATTCGGAGGTAGAGGACGACATCATCATGCCTTGATTGAGTCATACATCCTCAAGTGTCACTCGATATTGTAAGGACATATTTCTCTTGTTCGATATTTTACAGTTATCTATGTCGTACGCCGCTACATTTGGCACATCTCTACACGATCTCATACGACGGCCTCAATTTGAATTTTGGGAATCAAACACTCATCATCTCCATCATGTGGCCCACGTCTACCTCAACGACTTCACATTCCATAATTTTAGGGACTTAATGCAAGTGGTACCCAAGAGAAGTCAAAACAGTGAAAGAAGGCAATATATGGAAGTTCAAGGACATTTTGGTAATTTTACAGCCACCGTCCGGAGGCTAGATCAATTAGAAACTTGTAGATATTGCCACAAACAAGATATTATAAGACACGGCACCTCAATCTGAGCTACGGTGAAGAATTTATGGCTCTTTGAAAATGTAGAATATTTCGAGAAAAAATCACTGAAAAATGCTAAGTGTTTCAGCCCCATGTTGAAGCGATTTTCGGCGAACCGAAAGCCAAACCGGTTTGGTGGGAGAATTTGTTCGTGGTACACTCGAACCGGTTCGAGGTACCTGTACGCTGGCCGAGTTTCAAAATATTAAAACTCTTTTTGGTTTCCTTATAAAAGACAACTTCGGGGGAGTTATTTTACAAGACTTTAACAGATGATTTTGAGAGTCCAAATACATCTAGTCTTCATATTTTTGAGTCCCAAAACTCTTGTTTAGATTCACACATCTTTACCAAACCTTTGTGAATCCGTTTACAACCCAAGAACACAAGCTTGTGTTTGTTTAACCCTTGTGGAGAAGACCGTCCTTCTTCTCATTGCTGCCCTCCTGTAAAGGGAAAGTTCCAGTTGCCGACATCAGAACTGACGCCTATGGATATTTCTATGTCACTGTATTTTCATTGCAGTCCGTGTAACCGTATCTTTCAAAATTGTAGTGAAAATACAAGGTTTTGCCCATTTGGGGGATTTTTCCTCACATGTGTGTGTTTGAATGTTCTTTCATGATTTTATCATCTTCAATCACACCTAGATGCATGTTTTAGGACTTAATTGATAAAAAATGAGTTTAATTAAATAATCTATATATTTGAATGCATGCTCACTCCTTTCAAATTGGTATCAGAGCCATTAATGTGTAATTGTCCGCAAAAGTTTTCTGAGATATTAATTTTCAGAAAAATTGATTTTTGAAAACAAGTGTGTTCATAATGGTGAAATTATATAATAAAATGCCAATTTTTGACGGGACAAACTATGCATACTGGAAAGCCAGCATGAGATCTACATTAAAAGCCATTGATGAACGTGTATGGATTTTGGTTAAAAGAGGGTGGACACCTCCCTCCATCACTGTTGAAAACGTGACCAATTTAAAACCTGTCACTACTTGGACTGAAGAAGAATTTAAATGGTCATCTTTTAATTCTAAGGGTTTAAGTGTTATTTTAGGATCTGTCACACCTGATGAGCTTAAATGGATAATGACGTGCACCACGTAAATGAGGCATGGGATGTTTTGCAATATACCCATAAAGGAACCAATGCTATGAAAGAGTTTAAACTGCAAAATTTAACAACTCTATTTGAAACCATCACCATGCATGAAACTGAATGTTTTGATGATTTTTATGCCAGGCTGTCTGATATTGTTAATACTAGCTTTAATCTTGGTGAACACGTTCCTAATGCTAGAGTTCTTAAAAAGATTCTTAGATCACTGCCTAAGAGTTTTATCCCTAAAGTCACTGTGCTAAATTCTATGGGTAATTTAAATGCGCTAAAATTGGAGGAACTTGTAGGAGACTTGCAAACATATGAAGTTGATATGTTTCCGAAATAGGTTAAACCTGAAGATAAGGGAATTTCACTTAATGCCCAAGAGAGAAAAAGTGAGGGTTCCACAAGAAAGAGGGACTCATCTAGAAAAGGAGAGATAGATACGTCAGATTCTGAGTGTGACTTTGAATTAAATGATTTGGCCCTGTTTACTAAAAATTTCAAGAAAATTCGCAAATTCAAGAAAAATGGCAATTTCAAAGATAAAAAGAAGTTTGAGAAAAATAAGTTTGAAAAGAAAAATTAAAAAGATTTTAAAGATCCTCCTAAGAAAGAGAGTGAGATATGCTTTGAGTGCGATGGTAGGGGTTATAGAGCTTTTGAGTGTGCTACTAGGCTGAACAGAGAAAAGGGCAAAGCTGTCCTTAACGCTACCCTTAGTGACGACAGTGAGGTTGAGTCAGTGGACTCTTGAGACGAGTCACCGGGTGAGTGTAACTTCATCGTATTCATGGATAGTCATGTGAGAATTTCTATTACTCCTCACGACGATGGGGATTCTACTTCATAGGGACACCTCGACAGTGAGAGCGATGTGAGTGAGGGGGAGGATGATGCAAGTGAGAGCGAGAGTGACCTTTAAAGGGCGTATGCTGATTTATATTCTGAGTCTTTTAAAACTAAAAAGCGTAACAAAGCGTTAGTTCTTAGGATCATCGCTTTAGAGGGAGATTTAAGAAAAGTTAGAGAGAAAGAGTCCTCCAACTGGACTACTTTGAGTGAGAGAGAGTCTGACTGTGAAGAGAAAGAAAGTTTCTTTAGAGAGAGAGAGAGACTGTTTGGAGAGAGAGACAGGGTGGTTTTGAGAAAGAGAAAGGGGATTTGACTAAACAAGTGTCTAGTCTTACGAGTGATCTCCATTCCTCCGTGGAGACTCGAAAGAAACTAGAAGCCCTTGTTGCCCAACTTACTCATGATCTTGAGAGAGCACGGGAAGTCAAGGTTCAAATCAAGGATAGATCAGGAAAGATGCTCCTTGGCCCCGCTTTAGGTTTTAGTGATAGGCAGGGAATAGGTTATGATGGTGCATCCACGTACCAAATTGAACCTGGACCAGTTCCCGAGTTTACTATGACTCCATATGGCCATCATCAAAAACCACGAAGGAGAGTTCGACCAAGAAAAGCAAACCCAAGTCCTCTTAAGACTGCATTCTTCTGTACGTACTGCAAAAAAAAGGGCCACCTCATGGAGTGTTGCTATAGTTTGGGTAGGACACGATGTACAACTTCTCCACCACATCATACTGATGATTTTGCTAGTCTGAGAGAGCGTGTTGAGTTTTTAGCTGCCACATCACAGTGTTTGATGGAAGAATTTTGATGGATGTCTTTGCCGTCAGTGAATGATTCTCATATCCCGGCTAAAACAAACAAAAACAAGGGTAAACAAAAGGTTACCACTTCTTGGGTACCTAAGAAAGATAAGGAAGCCCTTGTTGTCCATTTCGCTCTCCAAGCACATAATACCTCACAGTGGTATTTTGATAGTGGGTACTCCAGACATATAACAGGTGATGCCTCTTTTTTTACCTACCTTGAGGATTATGAGGATGGTAGAGTCACCTTTGGAGATGGTAGCAAGTCTATTATTGTAGGACGAGGTAGAGTAGAGTTACCAGGATTTCCTAAGATAGAGAATGTTTTGTACGTCAAAGGTTTGAAAGAAAACCTTCTCAGCATTAGCCAGCTATGCGACGCTGACTTTGCCATAATGTTTTACTGGGACGCGTGTAATGTCTATAATCAAGACGGTAAAATTTTAGTGTGAGGGGTGAGGATAGAGGATAATTACTATGGGACTGAGCCCATGTCCTCACCTATCTGTAACAACGCCATAATCACTCCTATGGATCTGTGGCACCAACGTCTAGGTCACATGAACGTTAGAGATTTGACTCATTTAGATAAAAAGGACCTAGTTCATGGATTACCATCTCTTGGAAAGCTAACTTCCACGGCTTATGGACCCTATCAGTTGGGAAAGAAAATTTGTTGCCACCATCTGCAGTTACATTCCATTACCTCCTCCCGTGTACTTGCGCTGATTCACATGGATCTCATGGGTCCCACTTGTACTGAGAGTATGGGTGGTAAGAGGTATATCCTCGTGATGGTAGACGATTTCTACAGATATTCCATTGTAGGTTTTCTGAGAGAAAAATCCGATGTTGTAGAGTTTTTAACGACCAAGTGTCATGTCCTACAAAACCAACACGGAGTCACTATTAACAAGATACGTAGTGACAATGACACATAATTTAAGGAAGAAAAGGTAGATCTTTACTGTGATATCCTTGGGATCAAACATGAGTTTTATCTGTGAAGACTCCTCAGCAAAATGGAATTGTTAAGAGAAAGAATAGGATGATCCAGGAAATGGCTAGATCTATGCTTTTAGGTCGTACAGTTTCTAGGAGATTTTGGGCAGAGGCAGTGTCTACTGCATGCCATACGGTGAATAGTGTTTACCTGCGTCCACACACACTTAAGACGCCTTATGAATTGTGGACTGGCAAGAAATCCAACCTTGCATATTTTCGTGCCTTTGGGAGTAAATGCTACATCCTACGAGATAAAGAGAAATTAGGAAAGTTTGACTCCTAGAGCGATGAGGGAATATTGCTAGGATATTCTTTAAGTAGTAGAGCATACAGGGTTTTTAACTTGAAGAGCTCTAAGGTTATGGAATCAATAAACGTCATCGTGCAAGATGACGAACCTCTGACGGTTATTGATCCTAACCTTCAGTGTGAGGATGAGGACTTTTCTGGGAGTGATTTACTTGTCCCTCACCCACACTCTGTGGATTCTACTCCTGTCTTAGGGGACACACCTGCTTGGTTTCGCAAGAGTTATGACCCTGCCTCAATTATTGGTGATCCCACTATAGGGGTCAAGACTCGTGCTCAGCTAGAGAACGTTGTTAGCCATTTTTACTACACGTCCAAAGTCGAGCCCAAAAATCACAAAGAAGCACTCAAGGATGAACACTGGATATCGGCTATGCAAGATGAGTTGCTTCAGTTTAAAAAGAACAATGTCTAGGAACTTGTGCCTCGACCTAGTGAAACTAATGTGATTGGTACCAGGTGGATTTTTAAAAATAAAATGGATGAAAATGGTACCATAATCAAAAATAATTTTAGGTTGGTCTCTCAAGGCTACACACAGATAGAGGGTGTAGACTTTGAGGAAAAAAATTCTCTTGTTGGGAGGCTTGAGTCCGTCCGCTTACTACTCTCCATCGCATGTCATATGCGCTTCAAGTTATATCTGATGGATTTCAGGAGTGCCTTTCTAAATGGCATTCTATAGGAGGAGGTTTATATGGAACAAGGAAAAGGGTTTAAAGACCCTAAGAACCCGGACCACGTTTACTATATGAGGAAAGCCTTGTATGGTTTGGAGCAAGCACCCCATGCTTGGTACGAGAGTCTTACTTCCTATCTCTTAGCACGTGGCTTTAAGAGAGGGGGAGTTGATATGCGTTGTTCATCAGGAGAGATGACGGTGCTATTTTTGTTGCCCAGGTCTATGTGGACGACATAATCTTTGGATCCACATGCTCCCAGCATGCCCACCACTTTGAGAAGGATATGAAAAGTGAGTTTGATATGAGCATGGTTGGTGAGCTTACTTTCTTCCTTGGTCTCCAAGTTCGTCAGCTAGAGGATAGGATGTTCATCTCCCAATCCAAGTATGCTAGAGACCTAGTGAAGAAGTTTGGTTTAGAATCTTCTAATCATGCACGTACACCTATGAGTACTTCTATCAAGCTTAGTAAGGACACTTCAGGCAAGTATGTAGTGCAAACCTTGTATCGGAGTATGATAGGTAGTCTTCTCTACTTGACTGCTGGTCATCCCGATATAGCCTTTAGTATTGGAGTATGTGCGAGATATCAGGCATCCCCGAAAGAGTCACACTTACTCGCTCTAAAACGTATTTCCAAATACGTTAGTGTGACTCTCTTATACGATATTGGGCATTCCTTTGATACCAATGACCATTTGTCCGCCTATTCGGATGCCGATGGACTAGGGATGTAGATGGTTATAGGAGCACTTTTGGTGGGTGTTTCTATTTTAGTTCTGCTCTTGTCTCCAGGCTGAGTAAGAAGCAAAAATCTATCTCTTTGTCCACTACGGAGGCTGAGTACATCGCTGCCTGGAGCTTTTGCACGCAACTCTTGTGGATAAAGCAAATGCTGGAAGTTTATGTTATTTCACAGGACACCATGACCATTTCCCGTGATAATACGAGCGCGATACACACATCCCGCAATCCAGTCCAGCATTCACATACAAAGCACATCAGGGTATGTGAGCACTTTATACGTCAGTGAGTTGAGGAGAAATTCGTATCCCTGAGTTTCATTCCCACCGACCGTCAGTTAGCCGATATTTTCACGAAACCTTTAGATGCCCTTAGATTTAAGAGTCTTAGGAAATCTTTGGGGATTTGCACAGTTGACTGAGGGGTTGCTTCATGTCTAGGATAGGATGCAATGTCATATCATATGATTCCTATTCCTAGGTTGTATCATTTGTATTATTTCTTTTTGCTTTTTATATTTTTTGAAAAATCCAAAAAGATTTTCTTTTTACAAAAATTTTCGAAAAGCTAAAAAAAGATTTTTGTAGTTTTTTTGCACCTTGTATGGATGAGAATTTAAGATATCCGAGTCATAATTTCATTTCATTTATCCACATGACTATTTGATAGTGATTTGAGATGCTACACCATTGCATCCATTTGCTTTACATCAGTTGGAGTCTTTAAGATGTGATTAGTGATATCTTTCTACATGTTTGACTCCTATCTCCTTTATTGCACACATGCACGGGTATATTTGATTATTGTAGTTGTCTATCTCATGTTGGCTTGAATGTTTCCATCTCAATTTTGTCTATATAATGTACAATATGTGATAAAATTTGACAAGATTGGAATGCATGTTAAAAACATTTGGTGAGACTGTGTGTTTATTTAAAAACGGGGAAGGGCTGCGAAAGGTTCATTTAGACTTTGTGAATACTAAACCATCGTTAAAAAGGAACTAAAAAATGGAGGAATTTTATTATCCGGGGTCCAAAAAGGTTAAAAGAGCCCGAAAAAATTTAAAGGCAATAAAAAGAAATATATGCCAAATATGGGCCATTAGGTTTCACCATCAATTCTGCAAAGTTTGAGAATTTAGATTACCTCTATTCAAAACATAAATCTGAGGGAGTTCGTTTGGAGAATTTAAACGGGTTTGCACTTCCTTGAAAGTTCTGAAAAAGCATTAAATTGTTTTGGATGTTATTGATGTGGAAATCATTTTTAGCTTTGATTTGTAGATTTGATTGAGTCAATGTCTCATATTTCCATCTTTTTACACTAAGGGAAGATTTTGAGTTCATTCGTTAGGAGTATCCGATATTCATCGTGCACATATGTCATGTTTGTAGGCATTGATTTTCCTATCAAATTTTATCACACCACTATATTTACGCTATCATCGACTTGGTTGTCTTGTGTTCTTTCATGGTGTGTATCTGTGTTTGTATATTTTGTGTGAAAAATTTTGAAAAATTCAAAAATATAATTTTCTTTCCTTGTGACATTCTCTATGTGCATTTATTTTTACTTCTCATATCTGTCTATTTGGGGACATTATAAAAAGGGGGAGAAAGAATTATCATAGTGTGGGGGAGTTTTTAAGATTTGTGATTTGTCATATGTTTTCATCATAAATTGGTATCTATGTTTATCTCATTTCAGACTCGATACATCACTTGTTATTTGCTTTATCTCATGTGTGTAGATAGTACATTGATGATCTCTGAAATACACACCTGATGAGAAAAGTTTTGAAGATTTGAAGATCAAAGGATGAAGTCTTATTCATTTGTATATTTCCAGTTTTGGGTTAATCGAAGGGTAGATTTTTATAGGCAATTTTATTATTTGATAATTTGAATTTTTTATGCATGTACCGGCATAGACATAGGGGGAGATTTGTAAGGTCATATATCTCTTGTTCGATATTTTACAGATATGTATATCGTACGCCGCTACATTTGGCACGTATCTACACGATCTCGTATGATGGACTCAATACAAATTCTGGGAATCAAGCATTCATCATTTCCATCATGTGTCCCATATCTGCCTCAACGATTTCACGTTCCATGCTTTTAGGTACTTAATGCAAGTGGTACAAAAAAGAAGACAAAACAGTGAAAGAAGGTAAGATATGGAAGTTCAAGGGCATTTTGGTAATTTTACATCCACCTTCCGGAGGTCCGGTCAATTGGAAAGTTTTAGATCTCTCCGCAATGAAGATACTGGAAGAAACGACACCTCAATATGAGCTACGGTGAATAATTTATGTCTCTTTGAAAATAGAGAATATTCCGAGAAAAAATCCCTGAAAAATGCTAAGTGTTTCAGCCCCATGTTCCAGCGATTTTCTACGAATTGAAAGTCAAACCGGTTCGGTGGGCGAACCGGTTCGAGGTACCTGTATGCTGGCAGAGTTTCAAAATATTAAAACTCTTTTTGGTTTCCTTATAAAATCCAACTTCGGGGGAGTTATTTTATAAGACTTTGAGAGACGATTTTGAGAGTCCAAATACATCTAGTCTTCATAATTTTGAGTCCCAAGACTCATGTTTTGATTCACATATCTTTTCCAAACCCTTGTGAATCTATTTGCAACCCAAGAACACAACCTTGTGTTTATTCAACCCTTGTGGAGAAGACCGTCCTCTTTCTTCATTGTTGCCCTCCTAGAAAGGGAAAGTTCCAGCCGTTGACATCATGACCAACGCCTGCGGGTATTTCTTTATCACTGTATTTTCATTATATTTCGTGTAACTGTATCTTACAAAATTATCGTAAAAATCAAAGGTTTTGCCCCTTTGGGTGATTTTCCTCACAAGCGTGTGCTTGAATGTTCGTGCATGATTTTATCATCTTTAATCACACCTAGATGCATATTTAGGACTTAATTGATAAAAACTGATTTTAATTAATAATATTTCTATTTGAACGCATGCTCACTCCTTTCAGATATCCTTCTTCCATTGGCTCGCCATAACCATATCTGAACTCCCCTAGAACTCTGCGGGATGTTACTTTTGAAAGGCATCTCTGACTCGCTCCCAAGCAGAAGGGAATGCATGAATTGGTGTTGGCGGCACTGCCTGTGCTTGGGGTGGGATGAAATGGTTTCCACTGCTAATGTCGCATTAACCGCCTATGTGAAACCTCAGCTGCATTCATAGTACCCTGCGCTAGAGTTGGCTGAGGCTCCGGCTTGGCATTCCTGGCGGCTCATGGTGCACATCTGGGAGGCATCTGAAATGAGAAATAATTTTCATAAGTCTTCAATTCAATTAATCTCGAAACAGTTGAAAACATAAACACATAATCATGAATGCAAGAATCCTAACAATAGGGGTCTATATCAAAGATCGCTACGCTGAAAGCATAATAAGCAGCACAGATTCTAAAAGACTCTAGAACATGGCTCTGATACCACCTGTGACACCCTGCCCAATTAAATACCGGGTGATATGTCCTTTGTCAAATTTAAAACACAACGTTCAGTTGGTTTATTTTTAGCATCATTGTAGAAAAACATATACTATAATAATAACCTAGTAATTAATTAAACTAGTGTCTAAAAAGTTAATTAAATTATAACCATTTAAACCATTGATTAATTCCATTAATTTTAAGTTACTAAATCATTCGAAAGAGATATCTAGGGAAATATTGTGCCATTACGAATGTGCGATTACGAATGGGAATCTGATGGTTTAAGATTATATAGGGAAATCTTAGGGTCGTTTGAATGAACGAATTAATCGTTCGAACGAGATATCTAGGGTCATTCAAACGAGCCTTGAACAACAATCAAATAAGAAATAATTTCCCTCTTTCCCCATTTTATAGAATCTCATTGGAACCCATTTGAACTATTATTTTAAATGATAAATAGGTTGCCATTCAAATAACCTTGTTATCTAATCTTTGTTAGGCTCGCATTGGAACCCTCATTCGAACGAGAATGCATGTCATTCAAATGAGAGGGGATTTCATTTGAATGAGTCATCAATAATTAGAACATTTATAGGATTTGTATGTCCTATGGCGACTTGGACCCTTGGATTGGTTGAAATTTCAAGATCCTAATGGTTCAGATCAGATCGTGTATCAAAATTTAATGAACCAATGGATAAAGGATAGTGAATTTTGAGAATAAATAGGAGAGAGAGGTTGTTGGAGGGTCATTCCCAACACTTCTCGTATGATTTTCAAAGCTCTCTATCTATCTGTCCGTCTGTCTATTTGTCTCTCTCTGTGTGTGTGTGTCTAAGTTTCATCCCTCCATTTCCAGTCCGCATCCACCATCCTCAAGCTTTAAACCTTAATTCCTAGTAATATTTAACCCATTATCAAGCTAACAAGACCTATTTCAAGCCTTAACTAAGGAAAAAGTTGGGTTGGAGATTTATTGTTGGATCTTTCAAGAATGGTTAGAGCTTTCTTGGATATTTGGATCATTTTGGAGCTCTTTTGGATTTTAGGAGCTTTAGAGTCACTCTTTTCTTGTTTTCTCCTCTTCAAACTCAAGTTAGTGTTTTCCCCACTATATTTTCAAGATTAAAATCTTAGTATATGATACGATGCATGCTAAAATATGGTTTAAGCTTAAAAAGATATTTTCTAGTATATTTATTTAAGTTTTTCATGCAAAAATCGAAGTGTTGAGAAAATTATACTTGAATGGATTTTTGAAGAACAAAAAATATTTTTAATCTTGAAATATGAGGAAGATGCATGAAAATATAGTCCTATGTTAATATTGTGTTTAGGTTCATATAGAAGGATTTCTAAGCTTGAAATCCTCCCAAACATGTGTGGACCCTTGTAGTATGTTGATGAAGAACATACACACATTACATATGGAGTTAAAAATGGGTTTTATGATAAAATATGAAAGTTGGAAAAATTATCCCTAAATGTGTTGTAATAGGTAGGAAACATGAGAAATATTTATCTTTAAACAACATATGATGACAAGGTTGAAGTGAATATTTTGGTAAAATAACCTCCAAATTATTAAATGTATTTCTTGTGGAAGAAATCTAAATAAATGTGATTTTCTTCAGAAAGAATGAGGCAACGTGGATTTTTATCATAAATTCAGGAAATATGATTTTTGAACATAAAATGATGATTTATGATAACATAATGAAGGAATAAGTTTTTCATAAAATTTTGGAAAAATGAGGGGTAAAATGGTAATTTTGGTAAAATAAAGGATCTTAATGGTTGGATTTCCTCATTTGACCTTATCGGTCATTTTTTGGTGAAAAGGGGTATGAATAAATAAAGTGGCATGAAAACAGTATGAAATGTGAGTATTCCAAGTAAGGGTGATAAAAATGGTTGAATAATGTGGTCATTGGATCAAATATTAATACAGATTAGTATGGACTCGGATGCAACCGTGAAAAATTAAGACGGGACCGAAGCCCTAGGGTGAAAGACACAAAATCACTGGCCAGAGCACATGTAGCATAGCCGCCAGTGTGGAGCCCATTAAAGTACGTAGTTATTTGATAAATTTCGAGAAAAGAATAATTTATTAACAAAATGACGAAAATGTAAATGAATAAGGTTGTACTTGGAAAATTTAAGAATTGCTACCTAATATAAATAGTAAAAATAGAGACTAGTGAATAAAGATGGTTAAATTGTCTCTAAGTATGAGAAAAGCTGGTGTAAATTGAATAATGTTGAGTACGAGTACATATTTTGGATTGTATTGCATGGTAGTTGCATTTATGCTGATAAAATTATAATGTTTTCGAAATTGCTAAAATAAACAATATATGTATATTATTTTCATATGAAAATGTGTTTCTTAGTATTTCCTACGCTGTTGAGCACTTTTCTTACCCCTACAAATTATGCTAAAACCCCCACCACTAGGTGCTTTCGGTAGGGACACAAGCAAGGATGTTGGTAATGCTCTCGAGGGTACGAATCATCATTAGAGCTCTACATAGACATTTTAAAAATTGTGTTTGAGGACATTTAAATTTATGGCACATTGAAAAACTTTTTATATGGGCCTTGGGCCATATAATATAACAACATAAAAATGGTGTCTTTAAATGTTATTCTGCCATGTGTTTGAGATTTAATGCATTAAAGTTTTTAAAAACCCTATCTTTCTTCCAAATATAATTGAGCATTACTTAAAAAATAAAACATAAAAACAAAGGGCGAGTATGATTTATTTTCTCCTTCTTCCTAATAATTAAACCCTTTCATTTACCATCTTTTCCTCTTTTGTTAAACTTATTAAAGCATTTAACTCTATAAAAAGGGTTGTGCAAAACTTCATTGGATTTAAATTTAATGTATTTTATCCTTCGGTTGGAATATTTCTTTCTATTTTTATTTATTTGTGCTCTCTGTAAATTTATGTTGATATTTGTAACAAATTTTTTAGGGTTCTTTAGATGAGTTAAATTAGTTTTTTTATTTTATCATTTGTATTTTCACGTCTTATGTTTGAGAAAAAGGATAAATTAAAATAAGTCCTATATTGACTTTATATTTCAATTTTTAGCTGAATTTACATCTGTTTTGAGTACTTTGCATTCATTATTTATGAGATTTGACTTATAGTTTATTGTAACATTTTGTATATTTTTTTCATGTTATGGTCTCCTATTGACAGTTTTTTTCTTCTACGCTATTGTAGTTAATTTATAGTTGTTTTGTTTTGCAAGACAATGAATGCCATTGTAACAACCCGCCCTTTTGGAGACAATTAAATTCCATAATTAAATATAAATTGGAGATTTGGAGAATTTCTCGAAATAGTGATTTTGGGGATTCTCGAGGATTTAATGGTTTTCGAAGGATGTTGTGATTATTTTTGGGACTATATAGGTCGAAATATTTTAATTATATGTCGCCGTTGAGTAAAGCGACACGAGGTAAGATTTTTAATTGGAAAAACCGCATTTATTTATTTTGGGTTGGAATAGCGATTTGCGGTCAAGTACCTCGGATGGGAATTTCGACTGCGCCATGATTCTCGGAATGGCCGAGATAGTCGAAAAAGAGTGTCCGATTGTCGAAAATGAGTTTCGGATAATTTTAGAGGTAAAAGTAACTCGTAATTGGATAAACGAGTCGTTTTTGGGTTTTAAGGGGTATAACCATTTTCTTTCTTTACAAAGAGAGGGAGAGGGGGAAAAAGAGAAAGAAACGAAAGAAAAGAGAGAGAAGAGAGAGAGGAGGAGAGAAATGGAGATTCGGGCCAAACTCCGCCGGATTCGACTCGAGGACGTCGGATTTTATCCACGAGGCAAGTGTTTACTTGCTTTATTTATCTTTTTGCATAAATATCTCATACCGTAATTTGGTATAAACAAACCCTAAAGGTTTTGGGGTGGTTTATCGTTGATAAAATGGGTTTTTTGGAGTTAAAACAATTAAACCCCAATAATATTTCAATTTGTGGAACTTAGGTTTTAACATAAATTAATTGGTGATTTTGGGTTCTAGGATGTTTAGAACCCTTAATATATGTGTATTTGTAGTTGGTTGAGGTTGTAGGACGTTGGGTGAGGCGACAAAAGCTTGGGAGAAGCTTTGATGGCCGAAATCGTCTCGGAGAAGACGATGAATATTAACCCCGTGACTTTAGGGGGCCATTTTGGCCAGGAAAAGAATTGAATTAGCTCTCGTCCAAAACACAAAAGTTGTAGATCTTTTCGATACGGTCGCGTGGGCACCGACTGCGTATTTTTCTGATTTTTTTACGATTTGATATGATATTTACAAGATGGCAGCTCCGGGTTGAAATCATCAACTCGGAAATCAAATCGGGACTTGGAAAAATTACCGCTAGAATTAATCGTGTAGATGTGTGCGATTATTTTTGGTGTAGTTTAGAAACCCCGTTAATGAATTTGGGTTGTTGGATTAAGGAGTTGAGGAAATTTAATTTGGGAGACCTGGTGTGACCGGTCGACCGCGCCCCTAAGGCCGGTCGATCGCGTCATGGAGAAAGGGCCTACTGCTTTGTTTCGTAGGCTTATTTACAAACCGCGGTCGACCGGGGGCCCAGGACCGATCGACCGGTACCCTGTTTTCCGCCCAAGATTTTGGAGATTAGGATTATTTCTCCTTTTTGATTCTTAGGTTTAAGGGCCCTCTAAATTAGAGTATTATAGAGGGTTATGTCCTAAAGGACTTGAGGAATTGGGAATATATATATGTGTATATTCACTTAGAGTGAATTAGTATAATTGGAGATATCCAAATGAATCCGTAGATGGAATTTTGGTATATATTACTTATTAAAGTAAGAAAATACCTTGGGTTTAGTATCATGCATATATGAACGCATGATTATGATTCTTTGAGATAATCTTTGGGATTAATGGTCATCGCTAGATGTATTTGGCATATTGCAATTTTTTATATATTCAGGGAGGAATATATGGTGTATGTATATATCTATAAATTGAGATAAATGATTTTGAAAATAAAATATGAATGTTTTCAAAATGGAAAGATAAATTATTTTCATAAATGATAAAAATGAGGATACACACCTCTCTAAATCGCTATCATAAGGGAAGTTGCGTGCGTATGGTGAAGCCCCCTCACAAATTAACGCAGGGTGGATATAGTCCTATAGGCCATATGAGCGTTTGTTGTATTTTTCTGCGCTGGTGAGGAGATTTTGGGTGTGGTCTTGACTATCCCGCAGGCATATGGCCTCTTCCCGACGTCTTGCGATGTAGGATCCCAGGTTATCTTATGATAGGCCCTGGAAGATGATAGCCATTTAGGGGAGCGCACAGTGGGGAAACCCGGACGAACGATCTTAGAACGCATTATGTTAAAGCAATTCATGATAATGGATTGGCTTTAATTACATTTCCTGGATATAGGAAGGGAAAGGGGTTAATTGTTTGCCTTCGGTAACACTCCCGGATGGAAGAAGGGATGTGGAAGCATATGATATGATCAAAGCATTTTTATGATAATAAAAATGACTTTGAATACATTTCCTGAATATAAAAAGGGAAATGGGATATTTTGAAACGGAAAAGCATTTTTATGATAATAAAATTGTCTTTTAAAAGTATATGATTTGTTAAAGCAATTCATGATAATGAATTGGCTTTTATATTTACATTTCCTGAGTATAAAAAGGGAAATGGTAAGTTTTAAGAAAAATGAAAGTATTGATAAATACTTGATATATGAATCCTCAGTCCGGGAGATAGATCCGGATGGTTATGGTAAAATGTATATATATATGGATGAATCGAGTGTCGAGGGTCTAATGGATCCCGACGATCGACCTTGTCTCATAGTAGTGTATCGGGGGGGTTCCTTGTTTGGATTTCGCTTTGCGAGATACCCCACGCACGAATATGGCATTGTGTTGAGACTGGGGAGAAGTTTAATCCTTAGTGCTCTTATATTATGATTTATTATATGTGTAAATATATATAGATATATATTTTGTGCTGAGGGACTGGCGGATCTCGACGATCGACCTTGCCGCATAGTAGTGTATCGGGGGGGTTTCCTTGTTTGTATTTCTCTTTGCGAGACACCCCATGCACGAACATGGCATAGCGTTGAGACTGAGGTGAAGTTTACCCCTTAGTACATTAGTTGGACTATCTAGGGTTGATAGTGGTTGGGTGATAGACTAGTTTAGTAGGGTAGCTTGACTAGGATGATTAGATGTTTAGAGGGATGCGCTAGGAGTGCACTGTTAGATGAGAGGTGAGGGGTATCTCATGGGAGTGCGATACCAAACTTAAATATGAGATAAAACCTTTTTCTAAAAATAAGGCATTTATGCACTTGCTAAATATTTTCAAAACTCGGGCTCTGACCCGTTTATCTACTTTTCCTTTCTTGCTATATATTATATATTATATAGGTGTCCAAACACAGGGATGCCTGGATGGCACTTCTTTCGAGTCAAACGTCAGCTGCAGCAGCTGTGGATTCGTGCAGGTTTTTGATAGCCGCTTCCATTCTTGTATTCTAGATAGGAGGTACTGTATAAACATTCGGGCCAAAGGTCCAACTGTTTTTATTTATTCTTTGAACGTTATTCGATATGGTTGTATATTTTGACCGAGTGTTCGGTTATTTTATTTCATTTCAGTTTCATTTCCGCAAAAACTGTGTGGATGTTTTACTTACAGTTGTTAAAAAGAGTAGTAAAGTTAAAATTTTGACACCGGCCTAATAGGTTATTAGTAATTAAATGGATTTTCGACAGTGATGCTAAGAATGATCCATATGAGACTCCTGTTTTAATTTAATATTGGAGTGATCACCCGGTATCTTATTAGGCGGGTTGTCATAGTCATGATTTTGTTATAATTTTTGTATAAACTTTAACTT
Source organism: Sambucus nigra (assembly GCA_949130495.1). Classification (NCBI taxonomy): domain Eukaryota; kingdom Viridiplantae; phylum Streptophyta; class Magnoliopsida; order Dipsacales; family Adoxaceae; genus Sambucus; species Sambucus nigra. The sequence goes on along the minus strand of OX422208.1, from coordinate 677,812,331 downwards.
TACTATTAAATAGTTTCCTTCTACAAAATATTCTTTGAAATTACTCAAAATTCATTAAAAGAAAGGAAGATTTATTTGGCACGTGATGAAAGAAAAGCAAAGACTTATTTGAAACTATTATACTACCTCATCATAAAACTCCATGGTTTTCTCACAAATTGGTGAATAAATTTTTTGGATTGTTAGCTCGGTAAAAGATTGAATTTTTTCTTATCTTTTATTATGTTTACCGCTTTTCCATTTCAGGTAACACATACTTTTTTAGTTATTTTTTTCCAAAAGTTAATTATGTTTCTTTTCATTAAACTCCCTAATTATTTGATTATGTATGATTTGATTGATTTCATTCTTATAAATATTCGGTATATAATACATTTGTGTCATTATTAGATTTCTACATGATGTTATGAACATACCCATTTTTTTAAAATAATAAAAAAATAAGTTTGTAACCAACCTCAGTATATATGATCTACATAGTGAGGGGATCGTCTATAAAAATAATAATTACAAAATTCAATCGAAAAATGGGTGAAATAAAAAATGAGTATTTATGATCATTTTTTGGCCGTTCCAATTTTTGTCATAATCTCATCCAGTTCCATGTTGAATTTTTTGATAAATTTTTTGTAGAGGATTTCCTTATTATGTAGATCATATATATCGAGTTTGGTCAAAACTACATTTTCGTACTATTTTAAAAAAAAGGCTATGTTAATAGGTATGTTAAGCAAGGTATGTTGAAAAGTCTGATTATATATATATATATATTAGGGTATGCTCGTGCCTGAAGGCACGTTGATAATTTTTAAACGCATAAAGTCGTGCCTTGGTGCAATGGCTAGAGCCCTTGCCAAAGCTACGATTGGTCTAGGGTTCGAGATACGGGGCCAACCTCTTTATATATGGGGATAAGAAATCCGACATCCCCCTTCTCAAGATCCCGCAATTAAGCGTATTTCCCTTCGACTGAAGACACGATTCCAATTTTCAAAAATATACTTCGTTGATAGGACCATACGTCATATTTAATTCGCAAAAGATAAATAATTTTTTAAATAACCTATGGTACTAACCTATTAATTTAAAAAAAATTGGCCAAAATTTCCTTCGTTTATGAGACAATCCATCATGTTTAAAAATAAAAATAACAACTGTATTATTAGTAATGTTAAATCTAATAATTTATAGGTGGTGTGTATAATGACGATTACATATTTGAAATCCAAATCGGTCAATAACCCATGAAAACGCACCCCCAAATGAGTCTTGATTTTGTATAATGGTGAACATCATATCAAAGAAAAAAAGTAACTTTGATTCTAAAATGATTTATATCAAGTATAATACAAAGAAATATCAACCCATGAGAAGATAAAACTGTAAGACTTAATTTTTAATAGACTAAAGAGAGAAATTCAAAACCAACCCCATGTTGATTTCATACCATTTCCTACCACAATGGTGACTTTTTAAATCTGACTCAAAACCACCACAATGTTGCCCATGAACATGAAAAATCTGACTCAAACACAATAAAGATGACAAATAATCTAACAAAAAAACATCCTGTATCTGAATTATTGAGACAACAATCCTTTTGCTTGCATTGTATGATACCATGAGATTTTAACTTTTTGTAGTCATCCTATAATTCAATTCTACACATATGTCAGAAACACCAGAACTGAATTATAAAGAGCATTGTGTCTCATAATGCGTCCTACACATGAGCTTCATAATGCGTCCTGCACATGGCGTAAATACAGTGGCCAAAATAAGGTGTTGTTTCCCCTAGAATTATATGCATATTAATAAATTTTAAGGAAACAAAAAAACTCTCTAGAGATATAACTCTAAATTACACCAAGGAAAATGGCAATAATCAGATTTATAAAATGGAAATGTATTAGCTTTTAGTTAATACAATTTTCAATGCTATCAATCAGCTTCAACCCCTTTAATACCAATCTTAATACTTGACATAAAGTATGGAAGCTCAGTCAGCTCTAACTGAAAATAAGCTTCGACTGAATACGTAAAGTACGGATGCTATCAGTTAGCTTCACGCAATTTGGCTCCGCTGCCTGCTATTGTGCTTTTGCCCCTATCTAATATGCCTTGCTCTAAGGCCTTCAAACTAATATCTAGAGCCCTAGAAAGGAATGAGATGAAAAGTTAAGACAAAGAACTTTGGTTAGTTTTTCTGGACCTATCTGATTTAATCCTATTAATGTTCCCAAACCATATTTCTTCAATATGTTTATCTAAATAAAATCTCACACCTATAATATTAGGCCAGCTCTGCCTAACAGGAGGGTTTACCATGCTTGGGATTTGGGGAGTGTCAATTTTCTAAGTGCCCAAAACATTAATTAGCTCTAGTAAAAAAGGAACATTCATTATAAGCTACAAAACATAACCAAAACTTCATATTAACTTTGAGAAAGAGTAGAAATAAATAGGTTTAAAACCACAACCAAATAAATAATGTGAAAACTTTGAGATAGTTCAAAACCTCAAGGTTTAAGCAGTTGCAGCCTAATGTACAAATATGTAGCATGCTCTTAGCTGCCCGAATGATATCTTCAACATGTGGAATAACCAATCTCTCAATATTAGCAGCATAAGGCATGGGAACATCAGCTCCAACAATCCTCTCCACTCGAGCATCGAGATAACTAACACTTTTCTCGATAACGGATGCACAGATTTTGGTGCCAACACCATGTTGAGGAAGCCCTTATTCAACTATTATCAGCCTCATTATTTTGTTAGCTGAAGCATTAATTGTGTGTATCTAGCAGCCTAACGGAACGCAGATTAATGACCTTAGCATTTATCCCTTCCTTTGCAAGGATCTTCACTGCCTAGAGAGGAGAGACCACCATTTTTGAAAAACCTGTAATTGTCACATCCTTCCCTTCTTGTTAACCTTATCTTTTCATATGGGAAAGGGCAAAACTCGAATCAAGAACTTTTTTATGCACCTGTTCAGTAATCCTTTAGTAATCTTTTATGCACCTTGGGTGGGAAATATCTAAACTCGTCAACTAAAATCCTACAAATAGACCAAGTTAGAGCAGTTGGGTGGGAAATCCTACAAATAGACCAAGTTAGAGCAGTTGAAATCCGACTAATAGAGAAAATTTGCAATACAGATATATACCTAACTCATCAACTCACTACTACAAATATCTAAACTCGTATTTGGGTGGGAAATTAAAATAGACCCAAGAGACACAAAGGCTGGTTTATTCATAATCAGTTTAATAGTAAAACAATAAGTCAGATGTGAAAAAAGTTCATTAATAAAATTAGCACACCCAAGAACTCAATTGAAACTCTTTAGATTATAATTTAAAAATTAATTTTCCGACATACAAAACCAATGCCTAAATCCCAAAATGCACTTGCACGCATCTCCAACAATACATATTATTTGAAGATTTTCAATATCTATCAAATAAAGATATCAACATTAAGGTTAAAAACTTAAAAAACATGGAAATTTCAGAATTAGTTCTAAAGTTCAAAAAGTCATTTTCTTTCTCATTCTATCAAAAAACCTGGATGCTTATTTCTTCTATAGATTCAAGCTAAAATAAGCATTCTCTTTTGTATCTAGGATGCTTGTCTCTTATGTTATTTTTGCTATTAATATCTCTATCCAGTTTTGTAGGTATACATATAAACCAAAAAAAAATGAGGCATAAGAGGTCTAAACTTCCCAAAATGAAAATTTCTAAAAGCACGTAAAAACAAATAATACATTAAACTTGTTCGTTATCTGAATAAATCAAACAATTGAGTTAGATATCTACCAGTCCTATCAAATTAAACTAACTTACAGTTAACTGGAGCACAAGCAAAACAATTACATATCAAATTAAACCAACTTACAATTAGATATCTAACATACCTATCAGACTCTCCCTGATCAAAAGCAAAACAGCTACAATAACTGGAGCATAAATCATAAACGACTATAATAACTTCCATACTTAATTGCAGCGACACCCAAAACAGAACCACCTCCTAATTTAAGCAATTAGTTCCGATCACCATATGGAAGAATGGGCAGGTCATTTATGTTGGATTTTATTTCATCCTTTTCGGGTTGGGAAGCTCGAACGGGAAGAGCACGAAAAAACAATGTAGTTGTGAAGAAAATGGAGACTCCAGCGGTGATTATCTTGAGACTCATCGCTTTATGGGGAGCATTTAATCGCCGAAGAGTGAATGGTGAGGAGTAAATACTCGAAACATGAGTACTTGCCGTTGCCATATCCAGAAACACATCATCATCATTCTTGCTAGAAATAAAACAAATATCCAAATAATAAATTATTTTAAATAAACCCCATAAAATAACCTCATTATATGCATGTTTTTACCTTTCACATTTATTTTCAAATCCTTAAAAGTAGAATTCTCTTTATAGAAATGTTTCGATGAACTATGCCCAGTTTGTTTGTCTCACTTATGTGAAGATACGCTCATGGCCAAGGCACCACATAGCTATTAAGGTCAGAGTCATTTAAAAGTCCACCCCACAGCTCGCTACAATCAAAGTAACTTTAAGGCAATAACTTACTCAAATAAACATCATTAAATAACAAAGCAAATGGAAGAGAAATCTGAAATTTTATACCTTACTTGAGAATGGCCAAAACATATTATAAGTAGGTACTTGGTCCTTTTTTGATAATAATCATAAGAGATTCAAAGAATTCCCATAATTCTCAATGCTAGAGGAGTTTTTAATAAGCCCATCGTAGATTATTGGAAATTCCTGATATTCCGATCAATACTCACGAATAAATTAAAAAAGAGTTTGAATCAATATTTTAGAAATAGAGCATGAAGAAAATATAATACATGTATTGTGAAAAGAGTGTCAACATCTCATCATTGTTTACCCACTCACACTTGCACTATCTGTATCAATCCATAATGACTGAAAATGTCAAGTTGAATTAAAAAGATCCATGTGAAATTTGGGAAAAGAAAATAATGTCTAATGTTCAGATTGTTCATTATATTAATTGAATAATTAGTAAAATCAAAACAATATTTGTAAAATAAATATTAAATCAAATATCATAACTCTTAGTTTAACTCATCAACATAACCAACCTGGAGATATACCTATTATGGCAAAAACTACTAATTGATATTCCATAATACCTCATATGGAATGAATAAATGAATGCCATTATAGATGAGCAATACATGATATAGTCATGTATGTTTAACAGGTAAACTCCCAATATGGCAAAAAATGAAAACCCCAAAATGATTTCTGAAATAAATAAAAATTTAAGATGTCTGTAAGGTGTAACAACCCTCAGATCTCTTTCCCCGATCCATTCATACCTACTCATGGGGCGTATTCGCTTGGAAACAAATTGGTCAGATCTTCTGCCCGAATCCGCTCCTACAACGTCTGTGCCACCTTAAAACGCAACAACGGCATCCTCAAATTCTATTGTTTCAACAACTATATGTTAGATCTGCAAAATGATGTTAGATCCGGAATATATGTTAGATCTGCAAAACATTTAGAACATATAAATGTTAGATTTGGAAAATGATAGACCTGTAAAACGATGGAAAATGTTGAAATTATGTCGTTGCCAAAAAGGGGTGAAACAGGCGTTGGTGAAAAGGGAGAGAAAGGGGGACTTGTAATAAATTGCAAGGTGTCTGGGTTTTCTGTGTTGATTGATGGTGGTCAGAGGTGTTGGTGGTCTGGGTTTTCTGTGTCGATTGGTGGTTGCTTGAGAGTTGGTGGTTGCCTGAGAGTTGGTGGTGGTGGTGTCTCTACTGAGAAATGAAAAAAAATAGATGATGAATAGGGTTTGGTGGGTAAGATTCGAAAGAGATATGCAGCTGCTGCTTCAATTTTGAAATGGGTGGAAAGGGAAGGGAAAGAGAGATCGGGGAGTGCGCTGAGTGTATGAGGTGTGTGGTGAGAGTGTGTGGTAGGTTTGTTTACAAATATAACCCTCTATTTGAATGTTGAATAAAATGAAGAAATTATTTAGAGTGTGTCAAAAGAGGGGGAAATCAAATATTTGAGGGTAAAATGGGTATTACAAGAAAAAATGCATATTGATGACATCATTAATAAAGCTTATGACATACATAAGTTTTCTACTTTATTATATATATATATATATATATATATATATATATATATATATATATATATATATATATATATATATATATATATATATATTTTTCAAACATTTTAAAACAATTATACATATTTTTTAAAGCATCTGCGCATTGCGAGGGGTTAAAACCTAATTGTTTGTAATGTTACATGGATTTTATGATTTATTTATGTTATTAATATTATTTTGGCATTTAATGGAGTTTTACTAAATAAACATTGTCAATTAATTATATTACTTAAAGTGACAACCTTTTTCCTCAATTAAGACATGTTAATCAACTTCTATTCCTTATAAAATGATGCAAATTAAAGGGTTTTCTTAAATAATAGAAGGCTTTTTTATATATAGGTACTATAAGAATAGAATTTCCTTAACTAAGTCCTATTGACTTTTGAAGCATTAAATAAGTCATATTCCTCATTTTTTTGGACTTTCTTTTTTAACAATTTTACCTTTTTAAAACCAACCAATCATAACTTCTTGGGTGAAGTTACATAAGTGATGGAAATTTTTTTTCATTATATTTTTAATCTTCAAATGATAATAACTTTTGATTGGCAAATCCTCTTTTTTTTAAATTACAATTTTTGAAATTTGCGTGCCGCGATCTATCAAACAAGATCTATGAAGCCTATAAAATGTCAAAGAAAAAAATTACACAAACATTGATGTCTACACCATAAAATGAAATAATTTTATACATCTCATATTTTCACAAACAATAACATTTATCGTGTTAATATTACACAAACTATAAAATTTACTGTTTTATCAAACAAGATCCATGGAGTACATAATATTTTAATGAACAAAATTACACATACATTAATATTTACTATGTACACCTTTAAATATATAACTTAATTAATGGTTAAATAATCAATAGGACTTAATTAAAAAAATATCAAAATAAGAATTACATATAATAATACATACTAACCTGGTTGTCACATTAGTTTTTAGTATTAAACAATAATACAAGAAAATTGGTTAAATAAACGGTTCAATTAATATATATATATATATATATATATATATATATATATAATGTAAAAAAACACCTATTTTGTGTTTAACCCATTTGGTCGATCCAACACTCATTTATCTAGTATTCTCTTATTTTAAAGGTCCACGCCAGCAGAACCTCATGCCACCGGTACTCACCCCGAATTGGAACTCCGGTGGATCCAAACACTTTTTTTTCCCAATATTCTCTTATTTTTAAAGGTTCGCACTAGCGACAACCAACCTCCACCCCACTCACCACACCATTGGAGCTTCGGTGGTCTCAAACACCCATTTACTTAATATTCTCATATTTTCAAACGTCCACGTTGGCGGCATCGAATCCCCACCCCATCACCACCATTATCGAAGCTCCAACGACCTTTATCAGAGCTCCGATTTGGGGTGGGTATAGTGGCATGAGATCGCGATGGTGCAGATCTTTACAAATAAAATAGTATTGGAATAATGGGGTTTGGATCTACCGGAGCTTCGATTTTTGATGAGTAGGGATGGCATGGGAAGCGGTTGTCGCGAATCTTTAAAAATAAGAGAATATTTGATAAATGGGTGTTTGAGCGACTAAATGGGTTAAATTAAAAATAAATAGTTTTATTCAATATATATATATATGTACATATGGGCTTATACATTACTTGACCCACTTATTTAATCAATTTGTTTGTATTATCGTTTAATAATAAAAAAAAATGAGATAACCCCATCAATATGTGATATTATATGTAATTCCTATTTTGATTTTTTTTAATTCAGTCCTATTGACTATTAAACCACTAATTAAGTTCTATTTTTCAAGGTGCACATACTAAATATTATTGCCCATGTATTTTTGTTTCATTGAAATATTATGTACTTCATGGATCTTATTAGAAAAATATATGGATTTCATTTTCTTATGAACACATTAAATTTTACTGTGTGTGTAATATTAATACAGTAAATGTTACTGTTTGTGAAAATCTCATAGCTAGAAAACTATTTCATTTTTCTGGTGCAGATAGTAAAGCTTACTGTTTGTGTAATTTTTTTCTTTAAAGTTTTATAGGCTTCATGGATCGTGTTTGATAGATCTCAGAGAGAAATTTTAAAAATAGTAATTTTACGAAAAGAAGATTTGACAAATAAAAGTTATGATCATTTGAAGAATAAAAATAGCACAAAAAAAGTTCAACCACTTATGTAAGCTCCCCTAAGAAGTTGCGGATGATTTGTTTTAAAACGGTAAAATTGTGAAGAAAAAGTCCTAAAAAATCAGGAATAGGACCTATTTAATGATTGAAAAGTCAATAGGCGGGTGGACTCAACAGTAGCCCAAATCCAGATTGGGGGGTTATATGATCTCATGAATCGACCGCCTAAGAGTGAGAGTAACAAAAAAAGGAATGTTCCGTCATACATAGAAAAAAATACTTACATGCTAAGAACAACTTTTATCAACACTATTCTGGTACCGACACCTACACCTACACCCACACCCTCACCATAGAATACCGAAAGAGTCCAATGGGCATTCTACCCCATGTCATCGCCCGTAAGTTCAATATATCGAGGCCTCAAGAAGAAATGGCATATAAGACTCAATATCCCACAAAATTACACGACCCCCTTCCAGAATGCTTCAAGAGTGATCTATATTGCGAGTAGTATCACATGACAGGACATAACCTAGAAGGATATCGAAATGTAAGGTTTTTCCTCCAGGATTTTATAGAACCTCAAAAGATTATTGCACTAACTAAACCAAAAGTCTAATGGTAATAGTAATCCTCTGTCCAACCGTGACTCAGGGGTGAATTCCCTTACTACAGAAGAAGAATTCGAAGATCATCTCTCCTGATCAAACTTATCAACTAAACAAAAAAAAATAGAATAACCAAGGCTTAAAATTCTCATCAATAGACATTCAGATCATGTGGTGACAATATAAACCCACATGGATCTAATGGTTCTGATGCTTCGAGCTTTGAAGAACACTAGGCGAGAACCTCTGAATATAAGCTTGTGTAAGCTAATAGTCCTAGTATTTTGAGAAATTCAGATATGGTTTTATTAGGATTCATTCACAGACATCAAAACCTCCATGAGAATGGGGAAGTGATGTATGAAGAGGAACAACAAGTTGAATGGTATATGACATGATAAAAAATAGGGATATTAGTCTTATTAGTTAGGGTAAGGAATTCAAAATAGAAGACAGTCAAGGCCTATGGTCATGGTCATCACCAAATGATTCAATAGCTGAGTTGGCAACATAGGAAGACATAATATTCCACTTAGATAATCTGATTTTTTCCCCTCCTTGGGATGATGAATATTATATATGCACTTTAAACTTTGATGAAACAGTGGAAGAATTTATCACCCCTTATTGGGATTATGTTGAAGTCAATAGTGTCACCCGGTCAAGGAAATTTTATAAAGATATGTTCCTGAACGCAGGACAAAATAAAAGTAAAGGAAGTGATTCAGGAAGAGTCATAGGTAGAAATCAAAGAAAATCATGTTTTAGATTGACTAAAGAATACACATGATAATATTGCTATATGGGGACTCCTCATGACCTCCTGACCCCTTAAGGATTTTATAGTGAAATAGTTTTCTTAAAAATTAGTGCGCATTTACTCTAGTCCTGAATACCTAATAAAGATAGTCGGGAGCCTGAACATTGTACGAATCATATCCGTCTCCAACACCATACTGCCCAAGATCGATCCATGACACATTATGACCCTGAACATTACAGTGAATGTCCAAATGCTAAGGATTCCAATTGTGCTCGTCGATAACGAATCAACATTGAATGTATGACCATTAAGAACTTAAGATTCATGGGCATTATGCATGAGGATACCACACCTACCACTCAGTTAGTGAGAGGCTATGACACCTCTTGAATAGAAGTGATGGGTTCTATTAAAATCAGTCTTAGAATTTTACCACTTGACAACCTCACTGAATTTCAAGTAGTTGACATAATTTCTTCTTTCAATATTCTATTGAGAAGACCATGGCTCTATGATATAGGGGTGTTTCTTTGTCTTTATATTCAAAAAAAAAATTATTTTATGGAGAAGATGTGATCATAATATTGGGATATTTTTTTTTTCTCAGAGGACAAGGACCCATCACTCTAGTCCTTAAAATCCAACACAAAAGTGGAGATATATACAGTAATGGTTTTCATCTAAACCCACCTGTAAAGGCCATCTCAGTCAACACAAAGGAATATATCCTTCCTCCATATTCTGAATATAGCCGCTCTAACATTACCCACATTATCAAGAAAATGATAACCATACCAGGAATAAGACTTGGGAAAAATCAACAAGGGATCAGTGAGTACACAAAAATACCTCGATAGCCTAGGATTAAAAAACTAGGATACAAAAGGAATAGTGATGATCTTTCCTCCAAATCACTAAAATTCAAGAGTAAGTGATTTAAAAAAATATCGGGTTGCCCATACAACTAGTTATTCTAGACCTAACTGACACTTTTTCAAGGAGATAGAAGACTTTTCCTTCTCCGAGCTCATTTAACTGGGGGGGAAGCCAACTAAGGAAAACATATGTCAGTATTAGAGAACTTCTTTAAAGACTACCCCATATGGATAGAGGAATAAGTGTATAAGATAGCGGAACTAATCGGGATGTCGGACGAGCCCTTTGCAAGCTGGGATCCCATCAAGGATTTGAGAAACACTGAAATGTTCCAAGAGATAATGATGGAAGATGAGAAAATAATGGACTTTCTTTCACCCACCAATGAATGAGAATCCATTTGAAGACAAAATTGCCTCATGCTCCATGAAAAACATTTTACTACTACCTGTAACCTCTTATTTTAGGAGAAGGACCTTAAGGTAAACTATTTTAATGTAATTAAGCATGACAACCCTTATATTGACAAAATAAATTTTCACTTTTATTATCATTATATGAAAAAAAATTATGACGACGAATGTGTTAATCAATGTAATGAACTCAATATACATAATGAGGAATTAAAAGACCACCTAAAATAGCTTAACGACACGCACAACTTGTTAATGAAATGATAACAGTTATTTTAGGTTATTCAGATGAGATAAAAGAAAAAATATATTCTTATTTAGGATATCTAGAAAGTTCAAAACTCATCCAAATCCTCAAAGAATATATCGATGCTTTATCCTGATCTTATATAGATATGTAGGGAATCGGTCCCAAAATAATCATCCACCGCACACCCACGTGTCCAGATTCATGGTCAGTCAATAAGAAACTCATAAAGCTCAGACCAGAATGGTCTCTCAAGGTCCAAGATGAGGTAATGAAACAGCTCAACATATTTTTCTTAAGGATTGTTGAATAGATAATGTGGCTAGCTAACATTGTACATGTCCCAAATGTAGGAAGGAATGTAAGGATGTGTTTTGATAACAAAGACTTAAACATAGTTAGCCCCAAAGATGATTATTCATTTCCAAACATGGACAGGATCATAGAAAAAATCGTTGACCATGTCTCGAAGTCCTTTGTTGATGTTTTTGTGTGCTGAAATCAAATAAAGATTCACTCAGAAGATTAGAAGAAAATAACTTTCACTACCCCATGTGGACCTTTTTTGTACAATGATGTCGTCCGGGATCAAGAATCTTGTTGAAACTTACCGATGATGGGTTACTATATTAACACATGACACAAGTAGACTGAAGTTGACTCGATAAAAGTCAAGGCCTTTATGGATGCCACCCCCTCGCACAGAGAAGGAAGTCAGGGTTTTTTTGGGAAGGCTCCAATATATCAGTAAATTTAGCTCTCAGATAACCTCAATATGTGAGTCAATATTAAAGTTTCTTCATAAATATTCAACCAACAATTGGAACTTTTCATGCCATGAGGACTTCGATAGAATCAAACAGTATGTAACTAATTTTCCTATATTTTCTCCACCTTAACATGGACATTTTCTTCTCACATATCTCATGATTTCCAACAGCTCAATAACATCTATATTGGCTTAATATGCTAAGGAATCTGTAATACCCCTTAATTTTATTAATTTTATTTAATGGGATTAATTAAAATTAATGGGATAATTAATTAGAAATTAATTCGGATTTAAATACTAGCGAGACAAGAGTCGGTATTTGATTATGATGATAATGTTGAATATTACTCGGTAAATATGGTAATATATGATTATTGAATTTATTAAAATTGTTGTGAGTCATAAATACGACAATTCAGGAAATTAAGTTGGGACGCGCATGTCAGTCGCATCAGGAATAAATTTAATTGGATTTAAAAGTAAATTATAATTTTATCACCCGCATGGTCATTTTGAGTGCGCCAACGTTTCCGGAGGGGGTGAAATAGTCAGAAAACACTAGCCGGGGGTTTAGTTTGGGTCGTGGGGAATTTTTAGGCCAAATCGGCAACCGAGGAGGGTATTTTATTCAATTTAATTTTTAAGGGATTTTGACCCACGAATTTTAGGCTTTATTTATCAGCCAATAAAAAGCAAGGAGTGGGAAACGTGAAAAAGAGGGGATGTTAAGAGAATTTCTCAAGGCCATAACCACCACACACCACCACTATTCGTCGGAATTGTGACCAGAGAGAGGAAGATAACCAACCATTAACATCACCAACGGATCAAAACATCAATTCTCAGGCACGTGATTTGATTTCATTAATTTTCAGCAAATAATTCATCAATGATAGTGTAGGATTTGATGATAGATATGAACAATGATTGAAACTCATGAAATTTGGAGAAGAAATCAAAATTTTAGATAGGATTTGAAAATAGTTTAATTATGGAAGTTTTTCATTAACAAAATCATAACCCTTGATGAATTAAAAACAGATTTAGGAACATAAGTATGATGGTTCTTGAGGAAAATAGAAAAATAGTGTTTTTCATGAAAATCGGATGATTTGATCCAAGAAAAGTTTAATTGATGATGACTTGAGAGTTATGGAACATTAAGAATCATGTAATTAGGGAATATAATGACCCAATATGTTTACTTTAGGATTTAACATCACGTAATGAAGATTTGGGACAGAACTAGGACTGAAAATGAAGGAAAATCGTAGCATGCACCTGCTTGATCGATCGATCGACATTCATAGGTCGATCGATCGACTAGGCTCAATCGATCGATCCTCAAGGCCGATCGATCGATCTTCAGAGAAACTGATAACTTTTCCCCCTTTTTGATTTTAGTGTTGTCTTCCATCGAACGTTGTAGTTGGGGATTATCTGAATACATTAGGACTTGAAGGAGACCAATAAGGATATATTTGAAGCCCGAAACATATTAGAATTTGGTTGGAAGGTAGTGTTGAATTGACGAGTGTCCGACAAATAATTTCCTTTTTTATGATGCGAGAACATGATTTAAATTCTTGGGAGTGATAAGTTAGAATTTTGGACATAAATAAGGACCTCTGAGTGATGAATTGATAGGTGGGAAAAATAGGAGACTTAGTAACCTATTTGGTTAGGTTTTAAGTACTCGAAACTATACGACGTGATACGTATCGACAAAATATATTTATATCATCCGGAATAATAATAGACTACGAATTAGACTAACGGTATAGGGCGGAGAATATATCTTTAATAATATAACAAGTTATCTAAGTTGTGTGAATGCTTAATATATGAATTATTATGTGTATGACATACCTATCATACTTGCTATCATGGGAGGTCGGCTTTAGAAATAGGGCCATCTAATCTTTGTGTGCCTACGATGGGATTTAGATTGGTAACTTAAGGACAAGTGGATGTGAATGGATTATTTGTGAGTTAATAAGTCAGCTGACCATGGGAGCGTAGGTATGTGCGTGACCCATGGGTATGTGAACTATGTTCGACTTCAATATGTGTGATTCTGTTTATTGAAATGGTTCCCGAGAGATTCGGAACACGTGGTCCTTATGTACGTGATGTACCGGGATTCGATAGCAGAGTATGTGTGCACCGCAACTTAGCCTAGGGGTTCCCTATTTGTATATTTATGTTGAGAATAATATACTTGTGATTATAAACGTCTCTTTATTAAAGTGTGAATATGAATAATTGAGACATTTTGAATGGTATTTAAAATGATAATTTCCTATCGTAATTATTAAATTAATCTAATCAATGAAAACGTGAGATACACGCAGGATATATTAGCATGTTGTGAATAAACCCCTATATTATAATGCGAGGACTGGAATTGGTACAGACTAGTTAGTTAATGGCATAACTAGGACAGGTTAAGGATATACGTTAGGCGTGCACATTAGTTAAGGGGTGAGGAACTCATGTGAGAGAAAGTAACTAACATATATATAATATTCACTATTTAATGCAATTAAACACTTGCTATATTTTCAAACTATTTTCACCTCCGACTCTGACCCATTTTCTTTCAAATCTATTTTTGTAAAACATTTTTAGGTGCCCAGCCACAGGGACGTCAAGCAGAGGAGTTCCATTACTTTGACGTGATGTAGCTGCTGTGGAAGTTACAGGATCTCGAAACTTGACACCTCCACATTCTGTATTTGATTCGATTATGGGTCACTCATCAGTTAGGGCATGTCGCCCCTTTTCATTTAGAGATAGCATTCTCAGACTTTCAGTTTCATTTCAGTTTTGAATTTATTTATTTGTTCAGACATTATTTTTGGATTTATTCAGTATTTGGATTATTCAAGGGAGTGTTACTCCAGACTCATTTTATTTGTTCCATTATTATTCTATTGTGATTGTGATGAGTGATTAAGTGCGAAAAGTAGTGCATGTAAAGACGCTAATCGTTGTTTTCGTTTTGCCAACTCAATACAAAAACCTAAATTACTACTACACTTGCGAGGCAAGCACAGTGGTAAGTCGGGTATCGAAAATTCACAGAGACGAGGTGCTAGAATTTAAGTGATTTAATATTCTTGAATAAAAGTGTAAAAGGTGATTACAAACTAAAAGGAAAGATATGCATAAAGGGAAATGTTTAATCTAGGCAAGGGTAATGAAACTAGATTATGAAAGCGAGTAAAACTATAGGTTGCGTCGAATATCCCTCACCCGAGTTAATTAGTATAAAATGGTTACATGGGATGACGAGTTATTACAAATACGTCTCGTTTTGACAGTTAATAAATCATGGGTTGTTACGCCCTAAATCATCATAAAAGCCTAATAAGATTTTGGCGTCAACAAATATCCCAAAAATTACGCACGAAAGGTCGTAAGCACGGGACATACAAGATATGCCCCATAAAATCTCCTAGGCGTAATAACTAGGACAACGCACCCGAAATAGACCGTAAACACCATCACCAAAGCAAATCAATGTGTCAACTCGAGTGAGTTCCATTCAAACACAACCTAATTTAAATTAACTAGAAATCATGTTAAAAACGCAGTAAATGGAAAGCGGGAAATAAACGCGATAAAACTATACTACAAAGAAAGTAAATACAAGAATGTAAATAAACATGTAAACCTAAATTAGAAAGCTTGTAAATTAACTAGAAAGCAAGAAATGAAGAAATGCAAACTATATGAATGGAGAGGATGATGAATAGTCAACATTCAAGCCCAAAAGTGTGTCAATCCAAGAAGAAATGAAGAAGAACTAAGCAAATCACCCAAACCCTAAATATTCTATCATTTAAAACTATCTAAAAATGTTCACTTCCGTTTATTACATCAAAATTGGCTTATATACCAAGTGGGAATTAAATTAGAAAAGAAAAGAGAAAATAAAAGAAATGCAAAATATCGACAGAAAAACAGAGCATCGATCGATCGATCAAGGCCAAATTTCAGCAATTTAGAATGGTCGATCGATCGACCAAATTTTTGATCGATTGATCAAGCAGGGAAAGCACACTGCATTGCTATTTTGGTTTCCAAGCTTTTCCTGTTCTCTGAAATCATCGTAACTTCTTTATTCTGGATCGGAATTCCGCACCGTTTGCGGCCACGCGAAGCTTGGGAGGAGGGCTACAACTTCCATAAAGATGTTGGGCAGGGTGACCAATCTTTGAAATGGTTAAAATGCCCTTGAACGTGTGGTTGTGTACGAAAATGGAGCGGAACGCGTCTGAAGTGCACACTTAGCATCCAATTACCTACAAAAGCTCAATTAACCCCTGCGAAACATGTTCACGTAAAAATATGAGGTTGTTTGGTTAACGAGCATAAATATAGGGAATAAGATACCCGAGGGGGCTAAAATTCGTCCGTTCGGAGGATGAAATATGCAGTATTTGCGTATTATCACACCCCCTAACTTACACATTGCTAGTCCCTAGCAATGAAATAGGATGCAATAAGAACTAAAAGCAAACCAAAAGCAGGAGATAGTTCAAAAGTATGGTATAAAAGCATAAGAAAGATAAGGCCACTTCCGCGGGCGATTCGATTGCATTTAGCGTATGCAATAAGCCGTTAAACACCTAGGTCACCCTAGTGGACGAGTGTCGTCTCATAAGGGTTTTCAAGGATGGTACCCACAAACATCACACGGTTTCCTCAAAATATGCCCAACCCAACATGCAACAAGCCCAACAATGGTGGAAAGGATTTCATATGCATTATTAGCACATCGAATGAATTCAAACAAAAGTCCAAATCATTAACATTATAGAATGCACCTCATAAAATTGAAACCTTAAAATATGGGAGGGGGACGAGCACATGCAAAGTATGATTTGGCGAAAAATTTAAATAAACCGGATAAATATTAAAGCAAGCATATATTCAATCCTCATGGGCATTACACTCATCTAGCGAATTCACTCGAAACAGTGAGGTAACACACGGAACATGCGGGCTAAAGAGTAAATGTAAATGGAAACTAGGCCAAACACATGTTAGAATGAAGAACGCTATATAGGAAATAAAAACTTGTAATCTCAATGAAAGATACCGCACACTAAAAGAGGCGAAATGCATTTTCACAGATTATCAAAACTATTATGACTTTTTGATTACATCAACCTAAGATCACATAGGACTTTATTAGGGTTGTAATGTAGTTTAGGATAGGGTACGAAATGAATTAATGTATGTACGAATTCAATTGTTCGGGATGAAAACTTGGGATAATGGAAAAAAGCGGGTAATATTAAAATTGGAAAACTAGTTCCAAAACAGCATTAGAAATAATCATCGGGGAGAGTAATCGAAGCTTATTGAACTATATACACAACACTTACAACTTTCTCTTTTCTTTATTTTGTTCTTTTTCTCATTTTCTCTTTTGTTTTCTTTTGCTTTTTGCTTTCTCTTTTTCTTCTCTTTTTCACTACTTTCCTTTCTTACTTTTCAAACTCTCATATGCCTAAATTAGAACTGAAATCATAACAACATCATTCAATCCCAATTAAAATTCCAAATAAAGGTGCGGAAAGTGTATATATGGGCTAAAACTCCAATTTATAGTTGGTTATGGGAATGGGGTATGAAATGAAAGGCTATATTTAGGCTCAAAAGGGTTAACGAGGGTAAACATGTAAGGGTGAGGTCAAGGCTAATATGGGTGATATAAAAAAAAAGAGGGCCTATGATCATTTCACAAAGTTTACGTAATTCTCGAATCAAAATAATATATGAAAATCATGATCAAGTAACACATTTCAAGTATGAACTCAATTAATGAACGGTCAAATGAAAGAATAGTGAGATTACCAACGAATTCAATGTTTTCAATGAGAAAAGAATAGTGTATACACTCACAAACGACGAAAGGTACAAAGCTTACTTGGTGTAAGTATATACAATGCAACAAAAGATTACCGAGTTATAAAAATCTTAAACCAAATCAATATAACAATAAAAGTGCATGTGCTCATGGGATTAAAGTTTAATTCATGAATTTATTCATCATATCAATAATTGAGACTAAAGTCTACTAACTTCTAAAATCGAGAACATGCATCATTGGGTTGGCTATTGGATTGGGCAATTATTGAAATTTATCATCGGAAACAAAGGAAAAATGCCTAAAAAAGGAGAAAAAAGAAAGAAAATATTTTTGAAATTTTTAATTTTTCTAAGAAAAACATACTAAGTAACTAACATGTGAGCAAAACCATGGACTAAAATAATGAAATGGATAGAATATCCCACACCACCTAACTTAAAACTTTTACTCAATGTGAATTAAAAACCAAGTTAAAGAGAGGAAAATAGCGATATTACCCAAAATTAGAGTGATCCCCATAAGAACAAGTCCAAAGAATCTACAAAACAAGTTAGTACCGAGCATAGAAAAAAAAAATAACAAAAAGTTAACTAATTACACTAGACTAAAATAAAAAGAAAGAAAAAATAAAAAGCTAACTATATACAACCTACTATTTAGACTTCACACTAACTATACACTAGAAGTCTAAATAACTGAGGGTCCACCATAAGAACGATTTGACTTTGGAGGATAACTTGTGTACCCTCACAAACAAGCATGCCTTCCGAAAAATATGAATTCCGTTTGAACAACGGAAGGCAAGTGTAAGGCGGAAGAAATGAACCATCGCCAATTAAACGTTTTGGTGGGACGATGGGGGATTTGGATTGCACGGGTGAAAAAAACAAGTGGGGATCGATAAAAGCCGAATATACTCCCAATGATTTTGAAGTTGGAATGGGAGACGGCTCACACTAAGGCAAATATGCGATCGTGGAGGGAGACTCGAGCAAGTACTCCTCATCGGCGGAAAAGTTTAAGACATTAAAGTTTGAAACCGAATCATTGGGTACTTATTCTGGTGTGGTAGTAGAGAATGAAAATGGGGATGAAAGAAATTCAAACTCATGAGATGAATCATCATCGCATGAAGTTGGAATTTCAAAGGAAATAATATCATTTTCAATGAAATGTTCTTCTTTGGGAGCCAAAGAAGAAATCATTTCATTGCAAATAGATATTACGTCATTATCATCCTCACTTTCAATATCTATTACACAATGGGCAAAGTCTATACTGGCTTGTTCCAAAGTAGGTACAAATACCTCATTTGGTTCAAAACATTCCTCGACCTCGAAAGTCTCGGAAGCAAAATCGTCGTCGGACACAAATAATAAATCCAACTCAAGTTCCCACGAACAATTTTCTTCCCGATAATGAGTTTCAATTTTCTCATTTTCATACATACGCAAACCCTCACCTAATGTCATAGGTTGAGGTGCGGATGCATGAAAATGGGAAATTTGAAAATTACCATCGGACTTAAACAAAAACTCATTATTATAGGAATTTTGAAAACTATTTCAATTCGTTTCAAAATTCCTATTATAAGGAGGTTAAGGCACAAAATCATTATCATCATCATCAAAATTCCAATAACCTAAGTTTTGACTTTCGTTATACTCGCCCAAAGTCATATTTGAATTTTTTTTACTTTGGGATGCTAAGTATTCACCGAAATCCATAGGCCTAGAATTTTAAGAATTATAACAAGGTTTACCGAAAGAATTGGAATAAGACATGCTTACCCCAAAAATGGCTCGAAGGGCGGATTCCACAAAGTAAGTGTGCGCGGAAAGTATTCGAGTGTTTCTAAGTGCTCAAATGTGGAAGTCCAACAAAATATTAGCAAATAATACAAATAGAAAGAAAATACTATGAAATACTAAATCAAATAAAGTCTGAAACAAACTCGTCCCCGGCAACGGCGCCATTTTGATTAAGTGAGAAAAGTAGCGCATGTAAAGACGCTAATCATTATTTTTGTTTCGCCAACTCAATACAAAAACCTAAATTACGACTACACTTGTGAGGCAAGCACAGCGATAAGTCGGGTATCTAAAATCCACAGAGACGAGTTGCTAGAATTTTAGTGATTTAATATTCCTAAATAAAAGTGTAAAAGGTGATTACAAAGTAAAAGGAAAAATATGCATAAAGGGAAATGTTTAATCTAGGTAAGGGTAATGAAACTAGATTATGAAAGCGAGTAAAACTATAGGTTGCGTCGAATATCCCTCACCCGAGTTAATTAGTATAAAATGGTTACATGGGTGGACGAGATATTAGAAATGCGTCTCATTTCGACAGTTAATTAAATCAAGGGTTGTTACGCCCTAAATCATCGTAAAAGCCTAATAATATTTTGGCGTCAGCAAATATCCCGAAAATTACGCGCGAAAGGTCATAAGCACGGGACATACATGATATTCCTCGTCAAATCTCCTAGGCGTAATAACTAGGACAACGCACCCGAAATAGACCTGTAAACACCATCACCAAAGCAAAGCAACGCGTCAACTCGAGTGAGTTCCATTCAAACACAACCTAATTTAAATTTGCTAGAAAGCATATTAAAAACACAGTAAATGGAAAGCGGGAAATAAACGCGATAAAACTATACTACAAAGCAAGTAAATCAAAGCATGTAAATAAAGCATGTAAACCTAAATTAGAAAGCTTGTAAATTAACTAGAAAGCATGAAATAAAGAAATACAAACTACATTAATGGAGAGGATGATGAATAGTCAAGATTCAAGCCCAAAAGTGTGTAAATCCAAGAAGAAATGAAGAAGAACTAAGCAAATCACCCAAACCCTAACTATTCTATCTTCTAAAACTATCTAAAAATGTTCACTTTTTTTTATTGGATCAAAATTGGCTTATATACCAAGTGGGAATTAAATTAGAAAAGAAAAGAGAAAAGAAAAGAAATGTAAAATATCTGCAGAAAAACAGAGCATCGATCGATCGATGTTTTGGTCGATCAATCGATCAAGGATAAATTTTGGCAATTTAGAATTGTCGATCGATCGATCAAGCAGGAGCAGCACACTGCATTGCTATTTTGGCTTCATTCAGGATCAGAATCACGCACCATTTGCGGCCACGTGAAGTTTGCGAGGAGGACTACAACTTCCATGAATATGTTGGGCTAGGTACCCAATCTTTGAAAAGATTTAAATGCCCTTGAACGTGCGATTGTGTACGAAAATGGAGCGAAACGTGTCCGAAGTTCACACTTAGCATCCAATTACCTATGAAAGCTCAATTAACCCCTGAAAAACATGTTAACGTAGAAATCCGAGGTTGTCTTGTTAACGAGCATAAATTTAGGGAAAAAGATACCCGAGGGGGCTAAAATACATTCGTTCGGAGGATGAAATATGCAATATTTGTGTATTATCAATGTGGATGCGTTATAGTTAACTTATAATTTAATTGGTTACATGTTAATTTAATTTAATAAAATTTGGCAACTTACTTTTTAAATATTAGGTGGCAAGTAATGGTTTAAAAATGTTTTCGACAGTGATGCTATGAACTGAACCAACTTGACATTTTGTATTAATTTGAATAAAGGAGTAGCTACCGAGTATTTAATTAGTCGGGGTGTAATAGGTGATATGAGAGCATCAGGTTCTTGTATCCTTAGGATATGTACGGATTGTTATGTTCTGCGTAGCGTCCTTTGATATAGAGCCCTATATTTTAGGATTGTTGTATTCTTTTGTGTATCTTACGTTCTTCAGCTATTTTTAGATATTAACTGTGGACATATAAAACTTCTCTCTCATTTCAATTGCCTCATCAGTTCACCAATCTTTCCCCTCAACAGTTCACACCAAGATGAGGCGAAAATTGATGAACCTTAAGCAGGAAGGGAGGACAGTGGCAGAGTATGAGGTTGAGTTCACCAATCTTCTGAACATCATTCCCGATGAGATTCCTACTGAAGAGAAGAAGATCCTAAAGTTCATGGATTGTTTGACGTGGAGGATTCATCAGCACTTGCTGGGTAATCTCTCGTTGGCCACCTATTCAGAAGTGGTTAACGCAACATTACTTCACTTCTAGGACCACCACTTCCATTTGTCAGAGAGTAAGCGAGCAGGAAAGTCCAGCCAGCAGGGTAGGACTATGAGTAATGGTGCCAATGGGGCACAATCATCTTAGAGTCAGCACAGGTAGGGTGATTAGAGTTCCCAGTAGGAGGATTGTAAGAGATTGATAAGGAGGTTTTAGGCATGGCCAGGGAGTTTTTTAGCATGGCCAGCAAGGTCAGCACGGCCATCAGGGCCAGCAGCAGTTTCAGCAGGGCCAGTATGACCAGGGTAGGGCTAGTAACGGCCATCAGGTCCGTGGGCAGCAGGTTCAGATAGGGGGAACTTCATAGGGAAATGTTTCATATGTGGTCTGCTTGGCCACAAATGCTAAGAGTGTCCTGAAAGGGGTAGGGCCTCGCAACGTTAATAGCAGGGTGCTCGACATGAGCCCCAGAGACCGACATTTCCCACCTCCCTCCTAGCACCACCGCAGATGCCATCATTACAACCTATCCCAACAGTCGCAGTCTAGTAGGGACAACTTCAATACGGTCGAGTTTACCAGCTCTAGTAGGCCGTAGTCCAACAGGATCCACCTGCGATTGAGGGTATGTTTTCTATTCAGGATACTATGGGGAGTATTTTATTTAACACAGGAGACACACACTATTTTATTACCATGAGATTTGCACGCGCTATGGGGTTATTAGATACCGCGGAGAGCACCGTTACTTGTGTAGATTCACCGTTGAGTAGGAGTTCTATGATTTCTCTCATATGTAGAGGTGTGGGCGTAGAGATTAGGAGGTTTACTTTACTTGCAGATATGTTAGTCTTAGATATGACCGAGTATGATGCGATCATTGGTATGGATTGTCTGGTTGAGTATCGATCCATAATTGATTGTTTTACTAGGAGTATTGTTTTTGCCATACCCGGACATGAGATGTTCCTAGTGGTGATGCCTCGTCCTAAGGGAGGATCATCCACTCACTTGTACAATATAGAGGAGGAGACCTCTAGGGAGGTGGTCATACCACTTGATTCGATTCCAGTTGTTAGGGACTTCGCTGACGTATTTTAGGATATTTCGGGATTACCTCCTAGTAGAGATATAGACTTCATTATAGATTTGATGTCGGGAACTCGATCGATAGCCCACGCACCTTACCATATGGCTCCAGTGGAGATAACGGAGCTAGGGATCAGATAGAGAATCTATTGGGTCAGGGTGAAACACGAGGCCCCCAATTTTTAAACATATACAAAAAGTAATTTAATTTCCTTTTTAAAGAGATGCGGAAGCGAGATGGTTCAATTAAATACACACAAACTCCAAATTTTAATTTTTTTTCAAATTAAAATTAAATAAGTTCAAAGTGAAATTAAGTTAGACAACAAATACATTTTTTAATTTCACTTAAACCATTTAACCCAAGTCCTAGAAATTTTCCTAACAATAAATATTCAATTTTGCAATTAGGCCAAACCAAATTTTATCCGATAAAATTATTGACTTTAATTAACTTAATATTTACCCAAATTAAAATAGCACCAATTTAATTAATTTTGACAATTAAACCAAATTTTATCTTGAATTATCCTAAGCATGCATTCTAAGTTATTTTGCAAGATAAAAATAAATCAGTCACACTACCCCGCGATGTATGAGGAAAAACTCACAACGGGAAAAAACCTTGGACGACCCTACCCTCAAATCCACTAAGTATGGTTTTATAATTACAAGATAGATGAATTACTTCCTCGACTCGACTCGTTTCAAACATTGACGTGACTTCTTGTAAACACCTCCACCTAGTCGACAACCCCGGAACTCCACTGGAATCTTGGACTTCACCAATGAGACTTTAGGAATACCGTCAACCACACATGGTACCTTTCACCATGTGATAATGCCGCAACAAAACAACGAACTTCTTTTTAAGGGATGTAGAAGCAAACTCAAATGAACTCTTCAACTCGGTAGAGTAAACCCGGTGCCAAAACACTCCAAGCAAGATATATATATATATATGGAAACTTGGAATAAACAAATTATGGGTGTAAACAAAAGTGTTTAAAGATTTTTTCTTGAAAAATAAATACTCAAAACATGAACTCTTTCTTTTTAGAATTTTGTACTCAAACTCTCTCTTGGAGATTATAGTATGTGAAAAGGTTAGTTTGAAAAGGTTGGTTCTCGCACTAGATAAGCCTGTCAAAAGTTAGTGGGGAAAAAGTTGTGGAGATAGAGGTGAAAAACTGCCCAAAACTACCAATTAAATTTCCCGCCAAAAATCTCGTTCGAACGACCCTTCAAACGAAGTTCCAGAGGCTGGTCATTGGCAAACCTCGTTCGAACGATATTCTCGTTCGAACGAAAAAACTCGTTCGAATGATAATATCGAATGACTTTCCAGAATGTTCAAAAAATCTATTTTAGCTGAGAAACTTTATTTTAAAGTTTTAAAGTAACTTTCTGAAAACACACAACAATTTAAACAAAACTTACACAAAATTAAAAATTTTCCAAGCTCCTATATAAATATGTAATGCAGTCATACCTTAGGAGTAGTTGGAACTATGTTGGTGACATAGAAACGAGGCATAACAAACTCGACATTTGTTGATGCTTTATGAGCTTGGCCGCTACAACTTCAACTTTAGTATATCATAGGCCTGAAGGATGGTCAAGAACTCTATCCTATTACTCAAAACGTATTTCTGCATAATTGAGCCAAAACATCAAAGGACTCTATTGAAAATTTGTGTCCTTACAAATCTCCCCCTTTGGCTATTCCGGGACAAAACCCAACAAAAATCGTAAAGGGCCGTCAAGCTCTACTACACTTAAAACATATCCCACCCAAAATAAAAATACATAGATTGACTCAAACTACTCAAGGATCAATATCTTTGCCGATGATGAAAGTTCCCACTTAGAAGAATTCCTGCACACTTAAGCAAACTATCAAACGCATAGGGAATATCACAATATTAAACGAACTTAAAATAAATACTCCCCCTAAATTAATTCTCCCCTTTATCAACTATGATCTACATAAGAAGGTCGCCACTCCCCCTAAGTTAAATTTCCCAAACTAAGATACGATTACAATAGGATTTAATACCATTTCTCCCCCTATCATTCTCCCCCTTTTTGTTCAGGAATAGACAAAGGATAAAAATAATTTAAACATGAAGCTTTGAGTGATAAGAACATGAAAGCATATAGGCAACAAAAGCATAACTAATCCATATAAAGAACAAGGATACCAACTAGGATGCAAGAAAATGATACCAATATGATACATAAAGTATTAAGCATGTGATATTAATAAAGAATGCAATAAGATAGATATCAATCATGAAGTAGAAGCATAGATTGATTAGGCAGTAAGGCAAAGAAAAAATAATACCATATATGTGTAGACATAATGAATATCACTAAAACACACGCACATATACTAGGTATAAACACCACACATGACACAAAATACAATAAGCTTTTCACACTCGTATGGCGAAAATGTGTCATATGGAAACGGAAGTGTTGGGGTGTGAACTAGCAATATTAAATTTAGACCCAATCACTTAAAATATGTTCAAGGAGGTCTCATTTGATTGCAAACTTCATCACATTTGAATATAACCTCATGTGGCAATATAGATTGAACTCAATGAAACAACATTCACAATGCATACAAGCCTAGACTTTTGAAGATTCTACAAACCAATAGAGTCATGACATTGAAAGTACAACTAGGATAAACAACATTGTGTAAACCGTTGATATACCATCCAAACTCCCTCAATTTGAGCATATTATTTTAATCTTTTGAATGAATATATCAACTAAACAAAATAGGCCTTGGAAAATATTTTCTTTTAATGCCAATATTCTTTTAGGCCTTTGGACCACGTATTTCTTTTAGGTCCAAACAAACGGTGGCTTACTTACAAAGGATGATTATTCCTTTTGGAGCCCTTGCCCATGCACATTTATATACATCATTTTTTATATCTCACACAAATCTCACATGCAACGGATTTTAACATGCACTATTCCTCCTAGGTCATATAATATGTAGATGAGTAGATTGGTAGGAGAACACCTCACAAACCTCAAATATACATGTGAAGTTAAAATTTCAAGTGAGCTCGTGCATGTGTGAATTGAGGCATATAAAAATAGAATCCATTTTATAAACACAAAATCCAACTACTCCATGTAAGCATGGTAAAGAACATAATAAGGATTCATAATCTAATTTAAAAGTTCTAGCCACATGGAAGCGAAAAAGAAGGGATTCTGACACAAGTGTATGCCACATAGAGTGTGTCAAACTAAAATAACACACAAAAAAAAATCTATTTGAGATTTTTACAATTTTTAACCAAAAATAAAAATATGTACTCAAAAGACAAATAAAAAATCATTTGTATTTTTCATTAATATTAAATTACTAAAAAGGTAAAACACAAATGATAAAAAACAATATTTTTGTATTTTTCATTTAATGCAAATTAAAATGAAAGAAGTATAATACAATAGATAAAAAAAAATCATTATTCTAGCATGAGATTAAGCATGGAGCATATAATATAAAATGATTAAACATGCGCATACCTAGCAATGATATATAATATGAAGGACAAAAAGCTAGAGTATGCAAACAAACCTAACACATTCAACCATTAAATTTAGAAAGGGAGGTTTCATGTGAAAGCAAATGAGAATCAACAAATCTAATATCTATTGCATCTAAAAATGATTTCCTAACCCACATAGATGTATATTTAAAATGATAGGATTTGAAAAATAATGAAATGCTAGACGTAGACTTCCTAGGATTTCTTTTAAGATCAAAACAAAATGACCTAAGGTGACCTTTCCTACCACAATGCAAGCATGTGAAAATACGATGAATGATACATAAGGTGTGACCTTTTATAAAGTCCTCGGATACAGTTGACCCTCTAAAACAAACAATGGTCTTAGCTTTAGGAGCGAAAATATTTGAATAAGATGAGCTAGAACCATTATCACAACTACTCGAGTCTTGTAAATCATTTTTCATTTTTAAAATTTTGGACTCAAGTAATAAATTAGACTCCTCAATTTTACGGGACTCCTTCTTTAAATTTTCTATAACTCCTATAAGGTTATCACGCTCCCCCTCAATGTGAGCAAACTTGTACCTAAGAGTCTTTTCTCGACAATCACTCTCTTTCTTGGACATATTTAAAATATTATAATTGTAATTTACGTCCATGAGCTTTTGACGAAAAATATCCTTTTGAGATAGTGAGGTTTGAAAAAGTTCAATTTTAGATTTAAAACATAAATTTTCCTTTTCAAGAAACTTAATTCTCTTTGCAAATCTCACATTTAATTCTCTTAAATTTTCATTACACTTATTAACCCAATTAAATTCCTCTCGAATATCAAAAACTTCATTATCATTAGAAATGGACGAATTATCATTAAGACGTTCCATCGAGAGATATAAAAAATGAGAGAGAGTAAAAAAATTGAACCACCTAAAAATACAAGGAGCATAAGAATTATAAAAATCGAAAACCGGATCTTTGACGCGATAAATTAGCGCTCCGGCTCTGATAAAAAATTGAAACATGAGGCCCCCAATTTTTGAACTTATACAAAAAGTAGTTTAATTTCCTTTTTAAAGTGATGCGGAAGCGAGATGGTTCAATTAAGCACACACAAACACCAAATTTTAATTTCTTTTCAAATTAAAATTAAACATGTTCAAAGTGAAATTAAGTTAGACAACAAATACGTTTTTTAATTTCACTTAAACCATTTAACCCAAGTCCTAGAAATTTTCCTAACAATAAATATTCAATTTTGCAAATTAGGCCAAACCGAATTTTATCCAATAAAATTATAGACTTTAATTAACTTAATATTTACCCAAATTAAAATAGCACCAATTTAATTAAGTGTGACAATTAAACCAAATTTTATCTTAAATTATCCGAAGCATGCGTTCTAAGTTATTTTGCAAGATAAAAATAAACCAGTCACACTACGCCGCATTGTACGAG
This sequence comes from Sambucus nigra, assembly GCA_949130495.1. Classification (NCBI taxonomy): domain Eukaryota; kingdom Viridiplantae; phylum Streptophyta; class Magnoliopsida; order Dipsacales; family Adoxaceae; genus Sambucus; species Sambucus nigra. The sequence goes on along the minus strand of OX422208.1, from coordinate 677,784,257 downwards.
GAAAAACCCATAACAGAAAAAAATATCGGTCGACCCTAGCCTCAAATCCATTAAGTATGGTTTTACAATTTGAAGACTGGCAACATACTTCCTTAACTCGACTCCTTTCAAGCCTTGATGCGTATTCTTGTAAACACCTCCACCTAGTCGACAACTTCGAAGCTCCAATGAAACCATGGACTTCACCAATGAGACTTTAGGAACACCGTCAACCATACATGGTGTCTTTCACCATATGAGAATGTCACAGCAAAACAACGGACTTCTTCGTTGAGGGATGTAGAAGAAAACCCGAACGAACTCTTCAACTCAATAGAGTAAACCCGGTATATATATATATATATATATATATATATATATATATATATATATATATATATATATATATATATATATATATATATATATATATAAGGAAACTTGGAATAAACAAACTATGGGTGTAAACAAAAGTGTTTAAAGATTTTTTCTTGAAAAATAAACACTCAAAACATGAACTCCTTCTTTTTAGAATTTTGCTCTAAAACTCTCTCTTGGAGATTATAGTATGTGAAAAAGTTAGTTTGAAAAGGTTGGTTCCTGCACTAAATAAGACTGTCAAAGGTTAGTTGGGAAAAAGTAGTGGGATAGAGGTGAAAAACTACCCAAAACTGCCAATTAAATTGCTCGCCATAAATCTTGTTCGAACGAACCTTCTAATGAAGTTCCAGAGGCAGGTCGTTGGCAAAACTCGTTCGAACGAAAAAACTCGTTCGAACGACTTTCCAGAATGTTCAAAAATTCAATTTTAACCCAGAAACTTTATTTTAAAGTGTTAAAGTAACTTTCTGAAAATAAACAACAATTTAAACAAAACTTACACCCAATTAAAAATTTTCCAAGCTCCTATATAACTATGTAATGCATTCATACCTTAGGAGTAGTTGGAACTATATTGATGACGTAGAAATGAGGCACAAAAAACTCGGCATTTGATGACCCTTTATGAACTTGGCCGCTACGCCTTCAACTTTAGTATGTCATAGGCTTGAAGGATGGTCAAGAACTCTATCCTATGACTCAAAATGTTTTTGTCTGGAACTGAGCCAAAACAACAAAGAACTCAATTGGAAATTTGTGTCCTTACACATGGGTTTATCCGTAAGAGTACTTCACCGTGGGGTGCTCATGTGTTGTTTGTTAAGAAGAGGGATGGATCTTTGAGGTTTTTTTTATAGATTATCGGGAATTGAATAAAGTAAAGATAAGGAATAAGTATCCGTGTCCCCGAATTGATGATTTATTCGACAAGTTGAGAGGATTTGGCTTCTTCTTAATGATTGACTTGAGATTGGGATACCATCAGTTACGTATCAGGGAGTAAGATGTCTCGAAGACTGCATTCTTGACGCAATATGGTTCCTATGAGTTCAGGGTTATGCATTTTGTCCTAACCAACACCCTAATCATGTTTATGGACTTTATGAATATGGTGTTTAGAGAGCTCCTAGAACACTTCATCATTATCTTCATTGATGACATTCTGGTTTACACCCAGACAGAGGAGGAACATGCCCGGAACTTGATACAGGTTTTGCAGACGCTGCGTTAGAATGAGTTATATGCAAAATATGAGAAGTGTGGGTTTTAGCTGAAGGAGGTTCAGTTTTTGGGGCATATCATTTCAGATAGGGGGATGTCTATTGATCCAGGGAAGGTATTTGCGGTGAGGGGGTGGGGACAACCCACAACATTGACAGAGATACGTAGTTCCTTGGGCTTAGCGGGATACTACATGAGGTTTATTCGGGGGTTCTCGAAGATAGAGGGTCCTTTGACACATCTGACTCGCAATGGTGTGCCATTTATCTGGAGCAATGCCTTCCAGTTGGCTTTCAACTAGTTAAAGGACAAGTTGACCTGAGCACCAGTATTAGCATTGCCCAGGCCGGGAGTGGAATATCTAATCTACACTGATTCATCCTTACTAGGACTTGGGTGTGTACTGCAGTAGGAGAGTCAGGCTATAGCTTATGCTTACCGTAAGCTTAAGATTTATGAGAAGAATTACCCCACCCACGACTTGGAGTTAGCGGCAGTCGTATTTGCTCTTCGAATTTGGAGACATTATCTCTTGGGGGAGAAATTCCGTTTATTCACAGACCACAAGTCCCTGCTATACCTCTTCATGCAGAAGAAGCTGAATATGCATCAACACCGGTGTCTCAAGTTTATGAAGGATTATCATTTCGGTATCCAATACCACCCAGGGAAGGCTAACGTGGTAGCATATGCGTTGAGCCGTAGGCAAATAGGTGAGGTGGCCGAGGTTTGTAAAGAAAAGTGGAAGGAGTTGGGACACCAAGACGCAGTGGCCCGATCATTCATATCTGTGATGACAGTTACACCCCAGATTATTATGAGGGTGATATAGGTCTAGGAAGCAGACCCATTTTGTCAAGATCAGATAGTACAATTGTTAGCATAGGGGCTGAGTCTTATACCATTAGTTCAGGCGATGGAAGGTTAGTTGTTCCTGAGGGGGAGGACTTGTGACACGAGGTAATGACAGAGTCACACGAGTCATGATTCATGGTGCATCCAGGTGGGGATAAGATGTACCAAGATATGATGAGGAGACAGTACTAGTGGAGACGGATAAAGAGAGATATTATCTAGTTAGTTTCGAAATGTTCCATGTGTTATCTAGTAAAGGTGGACCATCAGAGGGCGAAAGGAATTTTATAGCCATTAGATATTCCTATGTGGAAATGGGAGAGAATTTCTATGGACTTCATCACGGGATTTTGGAGGTGGTTGGGAGCAGTATCTTCCACTGGTGGAGTTTGCCTATAATAACTCCTACCAGTTCACTATTGGTATGGCTCCATTTGAGGCGCTATACGGTAGACCTTGTTATTCCCCATCATGTTGGCTATAGGTGGGGGTTAACAAACTCCTTGGGTCAGAGGTGATTCAGGATACTTCGACGATGATAGAGATAATACGGAGCTATATTCGGGTAGCTCAGGACCGATAAAAGAGTTATGTCGATGCCAAGAGGTCCTTTCGAGAGTTCAATGTGGGGGACCAGGTGTTGCTCAGAGTATCTCCTATGAAGGGAATTATGAATTTTTGGAAAAAGGAAAAGTTGGCGACTAGGTATGTGAGGCCATTCCCTATCATCGAGAGAATTGGGCCAGTTGCGTATAGACTTGCGTTACCGGAACACTTGCATAGGGTCCATGACGTGTTCCACATTTCCTCACTGAGGAGATATCTTCGAGAAGATTTGGCTCATACTCACATTGCTTTAGAGGATATCGATCTACAGCGTAATAGTTCCTATGAGGAGGGGCCAGTTGCTATTCTAGAATATAGCGAGCGAAAATTGAGGTCAGAGATAGTACCATTGGTACGTGTTCAGTGGTGGCATCATAATGTCGAGGAGTCTACCTGGGAGCGCGAGGATGAGATACGCGAACGTTATCCAGAGTTATTTTTTCCAGGTAAATTTTTTTTTCGAATTTCGGGATGAAATTCTATTATTAGGGGGGAAGTATGTAATACCCCGTAATTTTATTGATTTTATTTAATGGGATTAATTAAAATTAATGGGATATATAATTGAAAATTAATCCGGATTTAAATACTAGCGAGACGAGAGTTGGTATTTGACTATGATGATAATGTTGAATATTACTGGGTAAATATGGTAATATATGATTATTGAATTTATTAAAATTCTCGCGAGTCATAAATACGACAATTCTGGAAATTAAGTTGGGACGCACGTGTCAGGCGCGTCAAGAATCAATTTAATTGGATTTAAAAATAAATTATAATTTTATCATCCGTATGGTCATTTTGAGTGCGCCAACGTGTCCGTAGGGGTCAAAATAGTTAGAAAATACTAGCCGGGGGCTTAGTTTGGGTCCCGGGGCAATTTAGGCCAAACCGGCAACCAGGGAGGGTATTTTAGTCATTTTAATTTTGAAGGGATTTTGACCCAAGAATTTTAGTCTTTATTTATCGGCCAATATTAGGGCCACTAGGGCCATTATCTTTCAAATAGTAAGGAGTGGGCAACGTGAGAAAGAGAGGAAGTTACAGGAAGTTCTCAAGGCCATAACCACCACACACCGCCACTATTCGTCGGAATTGTGATGGGAGAGAGGAAGAGAGCCAACCTTTAACATAACCAACGAACTAGAACATCAATTCTCAGGCAAGTGATTTGATTTCAATAAGTTTCAACGAATAATTTATCCATGATAGTGTATGATTTGATGATAGTTATGAACAATGATTGAAACACATGAAATTTGGAGAAGAAACCTAAATTTTGGATAGGATTTACATGTAGTTTAATTCTGGAAGTTTTTCATTAACAAATCATAACCCTTGATGAATTAAAAATGGATTTAGGAAGAAAAGTATGATGGTTCTTGAAGAAAATAGAAAAATAGGTTTTTTCATGAAAATAGGATGATTTTATCCAAGAAAAGTTGAATTGATGATGATTTGAGAGTTATGGAACATTAAGAATCATGTAATTAGGTAGTATAATGACCCAATATGTTTACTTTAGGATTTAACATCATGTAATGAAGATTTGGGACAAAACTTGGACTGAAAAAGAAGGAAAATCTTAGCCTGCACCTGCTTGTTTAATCAATCGACATTCAAAGGTCGATCGATCGACTGGGCTCTATCGATCAATACTCAAGGTTGTTCGATCGATCTCCCTCGAAAATGAGAAATTTTTCCCCTTTTTGAATTTAAGTGTTGTCGTCCATCGAATTGTAGTTGGGGATTATGTGAATAGATTAGGACTTGAGGGATACATGTAGGGATATATTTGAAGCCCGTAACATATTAGAAATTGGTTGGAAGGTAGTGTTGAATTTACTAGTGTCCGATGAGTAATTTACTATTTTATGATGCGAGAACATGATTTAAATTCTTAGAAGTGATAAGTTAGAATTTGGGACATAAATAAGGACCTCGGAGTGCTGAATTGATAGGTGGGAAAAATAGGAGACTTAGTAACCTCTTCGGTTAGGTTTTAAGTACCCTAAACTATACGACATGAGATGTATTGACGAAATATATTATATATCATTTGGAATAATAATAGAGTGCGAATTAGACTAATGGTATAGGGCGGATAATATAGCTTTAATAATATTACAAGTTATCTAAGTTTTGTGAATGCTTAATATATGGATTATTGTGTGTATGACATACCTATCATACTTGCTATCATAGGAGTCAGCTTTCGGAATAGGGACATCTAATCTTTATGTGCCTACGGGGGGATTTAGATTGGTACCTTAGGGACATAGGGTTGTGAATGGATTATTTGTGAGTTAATAAGTCAGCTAACCATGGAAGCGTAGGTATGTGTGTGACCCATGGGTATGTGAACTATGTTCGCCTCCAATATGTGTGATTTTATTTATTAAACAGGCTCCCGAGAGATTCAAAACACATGGTCCTTATGTACGTGATGTACTGGGATTCGATAGTAGAGTATGTGTGCACCGCAGCTTAGTATAGGGGTACCCTATTTATGTATTTATGCTGAGAATAATATACTTGTGATTATAACGAACTCTTTATTACAGCATGAATATGAATAATTGAGACATTTTGAATGGGATTTAAAATGAGAATTTCCTATCGTAATTGTTAAATTAATATTATCAATGAAAAGGTGAGATACGCACAGGATATATTAGAATGATATAAATAAACCCATATATTATAATGTGAGGACATGAAGTGGTACAGACTAGTTGGTTAACGACATAACTAGGACGGGTTAAGGATATACGTTAGACGTGAACATTAGTTGAGGGGTGAGGAACTCATGTGAGATTACTTAACTAACATGTATATAATATTCACTATTTAATTCAATTAAACACTTGCTAAATTTTTAAATTGTTTTCACCTCGGGCTCTGACCCATTTGCTTTCAAATCTATTTTTGTAAAACCTTTTTAGGTGACCAGCCACAGGGACACCAAGCATAGGAGTTCCATTACTTTGACGTGCTGTAGCTGCTGTGGAAGTTACAGGATATCGATATTAGACGCCTCCACATTCTGCATTTGATTCTATTCTGGGTCACTCATCAGTTAGGGCATATCGCCCCTTTTCATTTAGAGATGACATTCTCAGACTTTCAGTTTCATTTCAATTTTAAGTTTATTTATTTGTTCAGACTTTGTATTTGGATTTATTCAGTATTTGGATTATTCAGGGGAGTGTTACTCCAGACTCATTTTATTTGTTCCATTATTATTCGAATTATGTTTGTGATGTGGATGTGTTATAGTTAGCTTATAATTTAATTGGCTACATGTTAATTTAATTTAATAAAATTTGGCAACTCACTTTTTAAATATTAGGTTGCTAGTAATTGTTTAAAATGTTTTCGACAGTGATGCTATGAAACCAAGTTGAAATTTTGTATTAATTTGAATAAAGGAGTAGCTACACGGTATTTAATTAGTTGGGGTGTCACATAATTACACAAGGAACAATCCATATATTATGCTAGTCGAAAGATCGCTGATTGTGAATAAAAGTGTACAACCTTGAAGAAATATTTTTTGTCTCTAGTATGCGAAGTGCAAAAGATGAGGCACTACGTGGTTGCATTTAAAATCAAGATAATCTCCCGAATGGATCCCTTAAAATACTTTGTCAAAAAATTTACATTGACAAGTAGAATGACCAAGTGGATATTATTACTTGTTGAATTTGACATGGAGTATGTACATAAGAAAGACATCAATGGGAAATCCATTGCATATTACTTAGCCAAATCCCCCTCGGATGAACAAGACGATATTATTACTCACTTTCCAGATGAAAACATTATTATAATAGAAAGTCAAGATGAGTACATATGGCAACAATACTTCGAAGGAGCTACAAAAAGGAAAGGGATTGGCATCGGGATGTTATTAATTTGTCCATATAAAAGACATAATCCTATGACCACTAAGATAAACTTCGATTATAATAATAATTTTGTTGAATATAAATTTTGCATCGTAAGGATGACGATACTCTACCTTCATCATTTGCCAAATACTAGGACCTTAGACAATCAAAGAGGAAAATTTATTTCCTTATCATGAATATATGGAAAAACCCATTTCCATATTCGATGAGGTTCAATTTTTGTATCTACCAAGAGTTCAAAATCGCTTCATTGACACTTTGGATACCCTTGCTTCTATGGTAGAAATCCCCGAAGATATAGATAAAGTACAAGTGGATGTATCCAAGTGAGAGAAAACAGCGTTCATGTACAAAATCAACATGACCAAGGCCATAGAAGAAGGACCATGGTACTAATACATAAATGAGCTTCTTCAAAAGGGAAAAATACCCTTTTAAATCCAATAAGAAAAATAAGATGGAACTCCGATGATGTGTTTCTTAATTCATCATGCGCACCATAAATATATATAAAAGATATCCTAATTGAACCCATTTGCGATATCTTGACAATAGTAAAGTGAAAAGGTGATAAAAGATAGCCACGGGGGAGAATGTGGTCCTAATATGAAGCTCACACACTAGAAAAAAATTATTCGACAAGGGTGTTACTGTAGAACTCTTCAATACGATTGCTAAAAATATGTCCAAAGGTGTCCAAAATGCAAATGATTTACAACTTACACATATTCCTTTGAGAAACTATACAATATGACGTTATTATGACATTTTTCGACCTAAGTAATTGACATCATCGGGAAAGTAACACCGAAACCATCAAATGACCATGACTTCATCCTAGTAGCCATAGATTACTTCACTTAGTGTGTCGAAGCAGATCGTAAAGTTTTATAAATGCAAAGAAAGTATTCCAATTTGTATGAATGAACATCATCTGCAGATATGATGTACCATTTGACATGATATCTGATAATGGGATACCCTTCAAGGTAGAAGTCATAGAGGTTGTTGAATAATACACCAGCCATCCCCATACCGACCATAGACCAATGACATTGTATATTAAACAAATAAGAACATGAAAATGATAATGAGTAAGATTATCGAAGGATGCTCAAATTTGAATGATTAAATTTCATATACTCTTTCGGGATATTTAATTACTATCAGAATGCTTACAAGAACCACATCATTCTCATTTGTATAAAGGATGGAGACAATGTTGCCAATCAAAATGGAAATTGCATCCTTAAGGGTACTATATAAAAATCAAATGTCCAAGACTAATTGGGAAAAGATTATATATGAAGATCTAGCACCATTGGACTAACAATGACTACTAGTATATTATCATATGCAATGGTATATCAATAAATTACTGGGGCATTTAAAAACAAAGTAAAAAAAGGACTAAAAAGGGACTTGGTGTTAAAACAAGTCATAGAGCCCATATGATCCCTGGGTAAAGTTTATCTTAACTGGATGGGACCATACATGGTAAAGAAGATCATGTCAGGAGGCACGACTCTCCTAGTGGATCTCGATGGAACATAACTACGCTTGAAAAAATAAAGGCATATTCCAACCATCAAGAACTATGTATGACCTTATCCTCTATTAATAAAAGAAAATTCATCAAAGTCATTAATATGTCAATTCCACCGCATAATGGAGAAACGTGGGCAATAGCAAGGGGTTTAGGTAACCAAACCATACGCCTCCGAGGGGTCAAGTCTTTATGTTTCAATTTTTATATCATCTTTTAAATTCCTATAGAAGTCGGTTGTAGAATTATTAGGATGATAAAGAAAGGTTTGAAGCCTATAAGGTGGACTTATTTTTTATTAAAAAGTAATTATTTCATTACAAAACACACATTCATCATCATGAGAAAACAACGAGCTAAATATAAATACATAAAGAGAATTATTCCACAAACTGTCAAAAGATTCATAGATGTACACCTCTTCCTCTAAGATACTCATTTCTTAGGAATCACTATTGTCATTGGTCTCCAAATCATCAAAAGAATTTGAATCCCTTCTTTACAGCAGAAAAATCATGTCAAAATTTTCCAATCCAGAAAGAATGAACCCGAAGAGCTAGTGGAGGCCCATCTCTATCAGAACCACTGCATCCCTAACCTTCTCCAATATCCAAAAGATGTACTCTTTAATACCCGTGCCTAATATTTTATTACTTTTCCCATGTAAATTGTGACCATATGAAATTCTTAAGGTTTGGATCATTAATGCATGGACGTTTATCTGTATAATTGATTATCCTTTGGGCCTTGAGGGTAATTGTGGAAGCCATTGGGAAAAAATGGAAATTTAGGAAAAATTATGTGGATCAAATGAAAAATGAAGTCGTTCAAATGATGTCTCCATTTCATTAGAACAAAAAGACTGTTGGCTTAAACAAAAATATAATGTCATTCGAAGTTAGGTTCTAAGGAGGATCTAATGAGATGGCCCTGTATAAGGTTTCCCTACCTCGTTAGATGGTCGTACGATCGGGGATCAAACGAGATCTCAATATCATTTAAATGAGGTCCCATTCTCGTTCAAACGACCTTCCCAAAAATATTTTAAAATGGATTGCCCTTGTGTGTTGTGATATTTTGGACTGCTAGATTGATAATGTGTTTCCTTTTGGTGAACCCACATGTCCAAAATCGGGATGTTGTGTGTGGGGCTTAGATTTTAAGTGGGATTATTTGGGTGAGAAGAGGAGAGAAGTGAGGAAGTTCCTCCCCCACCAAAAGCCAGCAGATTCTCTCTCTCTCTCTCTCTCTATCTATCTATCTATCTATCTATCTATATATCTATCTATCTATCTATCTATTTATCTATCTATATATCCTTCCACCAATGTTACACCACGACACCACCACCCCTCCTCCTTGTGTTGCCATATTTTATAAGTATTCCGCAATATATGAGCTTTATACACATATTTCCTCCACTGTTAAGTAGAGCTACGAATTTTGATTTCTTATTGGTGATTTTGAGCAAGAAAAATAAAATATTAATGGATTTTGATGGGTGGTTTACTTAGATCTTTTATGGAGGAAAGATTTATGGAGCCAAACAACCACCTTATGGCCACCTTAGGAGGTGGGGGTTTCCATCATCTTCTTTATCATTCGCTATTGTTGAAGCTTCATTTGAGGTGGAAAAAATCTAACATTTAGTTTAAAACTCTATTTTTCCATGCGTTGCTCATATAGTAAGAGTTTGTAAGAGTATCATGAATTTATGATATAAGAATTATATTTCTTATAATTTGTAAAAATGGGTTTACAAAAGGGTTTCAATGGTTGTGAGTAAAATGATATAATTGAAGAAAAATTGGAATTTAGCATTTTTATGAAATAAAAATGTTAGAAGAAGGTTTATTTTTTGGGAATAATTTATGAATAAATGTTTCGAAGTTTTCTTCTGAAAAATTAGGATTTTTATACAAACGGATATTTATTCAAGTTTTGAAGAAATAAAAATGTCTTTTGCCTTGAAAAGTATGTTTGTGCAAACACTATAAATTTTTTAGAATGAATTACATGTCAAACCCTTTTAATAGGATTTTTCGACTTGAAATCCATCTTCTCATGCATATAAACTGTAGTATTTTAATGACGAATATACAAACAAGTTTGATGAAGGTTTATTGGGTTTAAAGAAGAAATAAAGAAACTGGAAATTTTAGACCTTAAAAGTGTGAAAAAGATATTGCAAATATAATAAGTGTATGGTTTCAAGACTGCGTGTATTAATAAAGAAAATGGTATTTCCTTATAAAGTAGTCTTCAAATGTCAATTGATTTCTTTAAGAGAGAAAGTAATGAAATAAAAGGATTTCCAGCTTGAGAAGTATATTACTCCAACGTGTTAAAGAAGTGTTAATGTGTTAAAAATACTTGAGAAGTTAACGCGGGTAACTTAATGGTGTTTTGTAAAATAACACTCATGAAAATGGAGAAAAGAACAAGTTTGGACACATATAGGTAAAATGGAAATTTACGTAAAGTGGAACATTTTAATGAAATAAAAATGTGGAAAAAGATGTTACACAAAATGGTCCTAAATGAACTTGATTTCTGAGATAAAATTATTGTTAAGGTCTAAATGACAAAAAATGATTATTTTAAAGAGTAACATAAGTTGGAGTGAAACCCCAGGTTTTGGCTTCGGCGGATAAAGTAAAAGTGGAATAATGTTGACATTTGTAAAATGTGAAAACACATTAATACACACTCAAATGATACCAACATAGTTAAGGAGTGCTCGGATCCCTAAGGTTAATGACACAAAATCACTGGTCAGAGCATATGGTTACATAGCCGGTGGTGTGGAGTCTGCTAAAGTATATAGATATTGGAAGATTCTGGGAAAAAGGTAATGAAAAGGGGAACATGTCAAGAAATAAGTTGTGTGGTGAAGATGAGAAAAGAAAACCTAACTTGAATGAGTTAATAAATATTATTGTAAAGGATAACATTGACAAGTAAATGTGAAGATTTATGAATGTCCATAGAGTAAAGGAATGGTAAAGTGAAGTGATTAAATTGGTAGTTAAGCAACCTTAAGAGGATTAATCCATAATTAACACAAGAGCGTGTTCATGAAAGGTTTTAAAAGAAATAAGTATTTTGTAACACTATGCTTGTGTTTGTTGAAAGATAATTTTCAATGAAAACACTAACGTGAATTGGTATGAATGAAGGGGAAATTTTGGTGACATAATTATTTTTCCTTAAACAAAGGGTATTGTTTAAAGTATTTAACCGGGTGTATTAAATCAAGAAATAAATTATAAATCAAGTAAAAGGGGAATTCTTTTGCAGAATTAGTCTGAATTAATCGGGGTAAGTAAAATTTTTGGAATTAAAACATTTTCATGCATTTAAGTATATATGTAGATATATAAGGTAGTTGTATGTGAACGTGTATATATATATATATATATATATATATATATATATATATATTTAATGTGTTAGAGTCTCCTTTCTTCCATTCGATTCTATATTGCATCCTTGTATTTTCCCATTGGGCATTCAGCCCATTCCCCCATTTTTATTATATCTAGTTGGGTGTGATTTCGTATTTTGAGAGCGTTGTACATGTCAGTATTCTTTTTATTTTACATTAGTAGATCTGTATGCATGAATTTCGGGGACGCTTAGCATGGGTCCCTCACATTTCTTAATTTAAATGGACATCACATGATAAATAAGTGAGATGTTAATTAAATAAAAAAAAAAGACTAGCAACATAATGTAGGTTGCTTCATTGCACTTCAAAACTAATGCTTGGGTCGAACCAATTGGACCACAGGTAGCCCATAAATTTGGGTCAGGGCATTACAATTGGTATAAAAGCTCTAGGTCAAAGGTTCTTTTCGGGAGTGATGTGGTGAGGTCGATAGTGGATCTTTCGACATCAAATTTGGTTTTGGGCCGGTCACACTAGATTGGTTATGGTTTCCATTCGTGTTCTCGACAGTAGAGTCAAAGAGATTAAGATGATAGGTAATTCATTGAGAAGTGGAATACGACCAATTTAGTTATCAATAATTACTTTTGCGTTCCTGATTTAGATAATGTTAGTGGTCTGCGAGTGTCTGTGCGAGCCAATAGGAGTGGCATAGTTTTTTTTAGTATGAGGTTCTTGTGTGTCAACTCTTGATGATGTGAGAAGACAGTTAAGATGTTAATACGAATATATGATGTCCATTGAGTTAGAGACATTGATTACATAAAGTCAATTGTAGAAAATATGTGATTAGACTGTCTTGACTAAGCGATGTTGATTGAGATAAATATGCATTAAGTTACATGGTTAGGTACTTTTGGGTAATTAGTACTGATAATGTGATTAGATGATCTTGAATTTTGGGGGTAGTGTCATTTCGTAGAGAATTAATGATTTGGTAGATATGAGGAACTGTGATGGTCAACACTTGGGAATTTGTACTCGATATGAGTCGGTATGATACCATTGCAGTAAGTGACTTGGTGGCTATTGATTGAAAGTTGTACCTCGCAAGATATGATAATAGGTATGGGAAAATTATAGTATGTATGTTACGCATGCAACAATGATTATTAAAGAGACTTAGGAGTGAACTCTTAATAGTCTTCCATGTCAAGGTTTTAGAAAATATAATGCAATTTTGAGGAATATGATCCTTTGTGATGTAGACATATAGGCTTATAGACTGTATATAACGTCTTGTATCCCTCCAAAATACTAAGTAGTGTTAGTTTGTGATTTAATATGTGGTATACGACATACCTCATATCGAAGGAAGTTGTTCAATCTTAGTGGGTCTCGAGGAAAGGGTCATAAGTAAACATATGCAAGAGTTTTAAATAAAAAGGAAATGCGATTTTATCTAAATACCATATCCCATTTCTAGCAACCTAAGTAATGGTTGAATGAGAAGTAGTTTCGGTGTAAGTGTGATTTAAGGAAGTCTGGGAGTATCCATGGGACTGATCGTGTGCAGCGTCATTAGGACTAGAAATTGACTCGTTGTGATGACTTGAGGTGTTCAATGGTTAAAAGTGCATCATGTGCAAAGACTTGGAGACTAGTTTCTTTATGAGAAGGTAATAGTCATGATGTGGATATTGAGAAATTTGTAGGGCGTGCCTACGACGCGAGAGAGTCATGCGATAAAATCTAATCGGGTTTGAGGACTCTTAGGTGGGGTATATTTAGTGTCCTTAAGGAACTGGTTTAGCTTGGTATTATGAAGTGCTAGCATTCTAATGATGCTTTTGTTGAGGTTATGGTGATAATATCAGGATATTGGTCAAACTCAAATGAGTCTAACCGTTTATTCCTTGGCAAGGTCATCCAATTTGATATAAATAGGTGGGGTAACCTTCTAAGGATAATTGAAAATTATTAATGCGGTTGGAAACAATGACCATGTCGTAACATGGCTAGTGTGGGAAATGTAGTTCTTGATTATGATATGTCCTAGGAAATGCTATATGAATTTAGATTGGTGATGTCATAATAATGACTTGAAAATGGCACCCTAAGTGGATTATCGAAGCATGATTAGGATGTCGAAATGTGTCGACGGGAGAAGTTAGAATAGCCCTAGAGAGGTAGGGATTAGTTCTTGGCATGTCCGGCGAAAGCAATATAGACTAGGAAATGTGGCCCTATATACCACTTACTACACTTAGAATGCTAATGGAAACCAATGTGGCCCTCACGTAAATTATATGTAGAAGTAGAACAAGTGATTGTTGAGATTCGTGTGGGAGCATCCACTTTGACAATCTAGAGTAATAGTAAAAAAGATTATGATATTAGTGTAGATAATTATAAAAGGAAAAAAAAAGGAAAATATCTCCCGTTTTTTCAACATATATCATACTTCCCCTCAATGAATAGTCATTTTGTATTGGTCCGAAATGAAGGGGACTAAACAGGAACAAGAGGGATCCATCGAACAAGATCCTTATCATTACCTTTTTTTTGAATGAAAAGGAGTACCGCGTGGATAAGCTCACACTAACCCATCAATTTGGGATCCAATTTAAGATTTTACTTAGGAGGTATCGGGAATACGGTTTTGATTGAAAAACATTTGTCAATTACTATAAATTTTATTTTTGAATTGAAAACATGCTTGAATCGGATCATTTCAATTTCTATGTCGAAAATCTACTTACCAAATTGTTGAGGATTTGAAATATCACCCATTGATAGAACAAAGAGGTATTCAACACCTAAAAGAAAGATCAAATGAAATACAATTTCACTAATAGTAAACAATTAAGGACTTAAGGATCTATGAATCGAAGAGATAACTGGAAAACCCCATTTGACCACGTATATTTGACAAGTAGAGATCATATAAACTCGGGTACCTTATTAGGTAAACTTGAAGGGGAAAGATATGTGACTTTGGGTTTTATTGGTTTACTGCCCTTCATTTCATTTCATTTCTATGATCATAGATCATAGAAGGACCCTTTATCATTCTGTATAAATGGGATATTCTATTTTTACAGATATGGTAGAGAGTGCATTCAATCCTTATTTGTCTACTAGTTTTCAGTTCCATAGATATATAGATGGGATTGTCTATAATAATAACAAATAAAATAATTTCCCAAGATTTTTATTCATGTATTTGATAAGATGATCATATCTATACAGATGGATATTATATATATATCGTATATTGAAGTACCGCATGGGTGGATATGTGGATATATAGGAACCCAAATCTGCTTGCATATTCATTCATATGTCAAATCGAATTTGTAATTATTGGAATAATTGTTTAATAATCAAATGATGGATATAAAAGCATTTACTTTTCTAGTTAGAGACTATTGTTTTGTAGCTAATGTGGGACCCACTCAAGGACCTAATAGTTTATATAAATATTAATGCGTTCCCCCATCAGAGAGATCTCAACAGAAAATTAAAAACTAATGGCAGCAAGTGATTGAGTTTAGTAGTTCCTCATAAAAAATTATTGACTCTATAGTTATAGTAATATGGAGAAGACAAAATTATTTCAAGAACCGACACAACCATCGATCCTCAAAAAAAGAAATAAGAAAAATTTTGTCAGTGAATGACAAGTAGGAAATTTAAAGGGATTTTGAGTGAATGTGTCACACCTTATTCCTATTTTTTTCTTTTGTTTTGTAAAGACAAAGAAATAATTTTGATTTTATCTCCTATTTACTACGATGACAAAGATATTATAACTTATTAAAGCCTGGTTCGCATCATTATGTTCGATAAAAGGAATTATGAAAGCTCCAATAGAAAAGTATTGGTAGAAATCGTAGATAAGCTCGGTGACAACCTTGCATAGTTAGAGGTTATAATAGGGTGAATGTTTCACTTAAACAAGTCAGTGCGTATGGATACTTGGGGTTATGATCATGATATGATAAGGAAGACATGAACCTAGGTGTAATAAGTTGCTGATGTCTTCACCGTTAAGATGGACAATGTTGGCATCAATGAGGTCATTGGCAATCATCGACCGGAGTGGGTTGCATTAATTGAATATGTAATCAATAAAACTTATTCTTAAGGAGGGAATTCCAGTGTTTTACTTCCTAGGGGACAATAGGTTTATATGTGGCTTTCATCTTGTGAGGATGAATAGTTGGTGACTCGATCTGGGGTGTGTGTCTAGGTTAGTGCCCAGCGAGAACGCCTGGGAGGATTTGTGGACTTTAAAGCGTGTGGCATAAATTCACATTTACTAAACCATAGTCCATTGCATGTGGATGGAATCATTTCGAAACGATTGTTCATTTTTTCTAGTTCCCTGTGTCACTTCGGTTCCGATGATCGGGGATGGAATTTCCATGATTGTGGTAAATCAAGATTGTACCATGCCATGGTACAATGCAGTTTGGCCCAATACAGTAAAGGTAGATCGGGCATGGTTAATGCAGCTCGGTAACTGCGTGCGCCCTTATCTGAGGTGTCCTTGCTATTGCACAAACTTTTGTGTAAGGGAGGCTTCATTTTTTGCCACAATGTTTTCTCATAGTGTCTATATGCCTTAGAATTAGCGATTTTATGACTGGTTGGCATGGCAGTCACTGGTTCTGGTTATAAACAAAAAGATGATGAGTTGAGGACATCGTTTAGTCTTAGAACTCAAGGAAGCTTAGCACATAGTGTTACTTTTCCATGATGAGTGGATTGGTACAATACTAGAGTGAGTTCTCCAAAGTTAGATGCCTCGAGTGATACTAAGTTCATAGGGGGACCTTTAGATGGCGTCATTCGGGTGCATGATCATGATTTGGTTGGTGTGTTACTCCTCACGGTGAGTAATTAGTGATTTAATGTTAGTATCAAGATTATGAAAAATTGTGTAGTCAGGATGACCCGAGAATTCCTAGAGATGCAGGATATGTGGTCCTAATGTTTGAAATGGTTCTTGATGACAAATCTGATGGTTGGTGGTATTATGTTTTACACTTTGGTGAGTGTTGATCACTAGAGGGCATTACCCGATAGGGGCACAGATATGCTTTGGGTATTGGAAAGATAGTCTTGGGATTTATTGAGCGTGATCATAAAGTAAGTGAAGATTGGAGGAAGATTATGTGATTTTGATGGTTTGCATGGTGGTGAGCATTAGTACAAGTTGTAAGTTGAACCTTTGGTGACAACCCCGTGGAAGGACGTATGATGTCATTTGAGCTATTGAGGACTTCAATGATTTGATCTCGAAGGATTTTTATAACTTAGAACAATAGTTAGTAAACCCTAGGAACTTAAGGAATTGGAAGATATATAATTTTTGGGACGAAATTCCTTAAGGAGGGATGAATTTAATACACACGCCTAACATTTTATTACTTTTCCTGTGCAAATTATGACCATATGAAATTCTTGAGGTTTGGATAATTAATGCACGGATGTTTGTCTCTATAATTGATTATTCTTTGGGCCTTGATGATAATTGTGGAAGACGCTTGGAGAAATTGGAAATTTAGGAAAAGATATATGGATGAAATGAAAAAGGAAGTCGTTTGAATGAGGTATTCATTTCTTTCGAACAAAAAGGCTATTGGTTCAAACGAAAATATAATATCGTTCGAAGTTGAATTCTAATGAGTATGTAACGAGATGTCCCTGTATAAGGTTTCCCAATCTCGTTAGAAGGTCAATCAATAAGTGATCGAATGATATTTAAATCTCATTCGAACGAGGTCCCACTCTCGTTCGAACGACTTGTCAAGAAACCTTTTAAAATGGATTGCCCTTCTATGCTATCACATTTTGGACCATTAGATCGATGAGGTGTCACCTCCTAGTGAACCTGGTGACCAAAATTGGGATTTTATGTTTGGGGGTCAGTTTTTAAGTAGGTTTATAAGTTTATTTGGGTCAGAAGAGGAGAAAGGTGGGGATGTTCCTACCCCACCCAAACCCATCAGATTCTATGTTTGTGTGTGTGTGTGTGTGTGTATTCGAGGGTTTTTCATCTTCCCCAAGATCCTTCCACCATTACTACTCCATTCCACCACCACTCATCCACCGCATGTCGCTATATTTTACAAGTATTCCACCATATATGAGTCTTATACACCCATTTCCTCCATTGTTGAGTAGGGATATGAATTTGGATTTATTGTTGGGGCCTTTGAGGAAGAAGAAGAGAAGATTAATGGAGATGGAAGAGGGTTTTAATTGGAGATTTAATGGAGGAAAGCTTTGTGGAGCTAGGCAACCTCTTTGAGGCCACCTTAGAAGGTGGGGGTTACCATCACCTTTATTTTCATCCACTATTGTCGAAGCTTCATTTGAGGTAGGAAAACTCTACTCTGTAGTTAAAAACTCTATTTTTCCATGTGTTAGTGATTTAGTTAGAGTTTATAAGAGTAGGATGCATTTGTGATATAAGAGTGATATTTCTTATGATTTTTAAAATTGGGTTTACAAAAGGGTTTCAATGGTTATGTGTAAAATGATATAATTCAAGAAAAGTTAGTATTAATAATTTTTAAGAAATAAAAATGTTTGAAGAGGGTTTATTTCGTTGGGAGCAATTTATGAATAAATATTTCAAAGTTTTCTTTTGGTTTATTTCGTTGGGAACAATTTATAAATAGATGTTTCAAAGTTTTCTTGTGAAAAATTGGGATTTTTATGTAAATTGACATTTATTCTAGTTTTGAAGAAACAAAAAATTCTTTTGCGATGAAAAGTATGTTTGTGTAAACATTATGAATGTCAAGAGTGAATTATATGTTAGACCCTTTTAATAGGATATTTGGACATGAAATCCATTCTCTCATGCATACAAACTTGTAGCATTTTGATGATGAATATACAAACAAGTTTGTTGAAGGTTTGTTGGGTTTAAATATGAAATAAAGAATGTAGAAATTTTAGTCCTTGTAAGTGTGGAAAAGGTGTTGTAAATGTGATAAGTGTGTGGTTGCAAGAGTACATGTATTACCAAAGAAAAAAGTGTTTTCTTATAAAGTAGTCTTTAAATGCTCAATGATTTCTTAGAGGAAGAAGTAATAAAATAAAAGGATTTCCAACATGAGAAGTATGTTACTCCAAGTGTTAAAGAAGTGTTAATGAGTTAAAAAAACTTAAAAATGTTCCTGTAGAGTGGGGTAATTTTATGTAAAGTGGAACATTTTAATGAATTAAAAATGTTGAAAAAGAAGTTACACAAAAATGGTCATAAATGAACTTGATTTTCGGGATAAAATCAATGCAATGGTATAAAGGACAATATTATTTTAAAGTGTAACACAAGTTGCAATGAAACCTCCGGTTCTGGCATCGAGCGACAAAGGAAAAATGGAATAATGTTGACATTTGTAAAATGTTAAAACACATTAATAAGGACTCGAATGATAGTGGGATAATTAAGGAGGGCTGAGAGCCCTACGGTGAAATAACAAAAATGACTGTCGAGAGTATATGGTACCATTGTCGATGGTGTGCAGCCCACTAAGTATACAAATATTGAAAGATTTCGAGAAAAAGATAATAAAAAGTGGAGCATGTCTTAAAATGGGTTGTGTAGTTAATATCAGAAAAAGATAACCTAATTTGAATGAATTAATAAATGTTCCAATAAAGGATAATATGGACAATTAAATGTGAAAATTTATTAATTTCCATAGAGTAAAAGAATTCTAAAGTGAAGTGATTAAAGGGTAGTTAAGAAATCTAAAGAGGTATAACCCATAATTAACACAAAAATTTCTTTATGAAAGGTTTTCAAAGAAAAAAGTTTTTTTTTAATATGGTGCTTGCGTGTGTTGAAAAGTGATTTTCAATGAAAATACTAATGCAAATTTGAATGAATAAAGGCATAATTTCTGTAATTTCTTTTCCTTAAAGTATTTAACCGAGTGTGTTAAATCAAGAAATAAATGTCAAGTCAAGTAAATGGGAAATTCTTTTGTAGGATTAAGGTGAATTAGTCGGGGTAACTAACATTTTTGGATTAAGAATGGTTTCATGCATGAAAGTATATATGTGTGGCTATATATAAGGTAGTTGCATGTTCACGTCAATATAATGTAATAGTTTCTCTTTTCTTCCATTTGATTTTATATTGCATCCTTGTATTTTTCCACTAGGCATTTGGATCATTCCCTTGTGTTTCTTACGGAAGGTTGGGTGCAGTTTCATATTTTGAGAGCATTGTAAAGGAAAGTATTCCATTTGTTTTACGTTAGCAGCTCTGTATGCTTGTATTTCGGAGACGCTTCCCATGGGTTCCTCGCATAGATTGATTTAAATGAAAATCGCATGCTAAACAAGTGAAACATTAATTAAATAAAACTGGACTAGCAACATTATGTAGGTTTTTTTAATTTCACTTCACACCTAATGCTTAAGTCAGACCTGGTTTACGATGAGTAACCCATAAATCCGGGTTGGGGAGTTACATACTCGTTAGAGAAGAGAATCGACATACATGTGAATAAATTAAGAGGAACCGAAAGAAATAATGGAACATAATTTTATAAAGGTAAAAAATTAAGCCCACTAAGTATTTGGACATGAGTTCAATTGGATGTGGATGACCTATAGGAAGAGGGACATCCTTCGTTCTCTTGTATTAACACATCGTCTATTGTGGGAGAAAGAAGGAAGTAAAACGCAAGGGAAATAAGAGGATATAGGGGAACAATCCCATACACATACGGGTCGCTACATACGGTTTCTAAGGTAAATAACAAATTAGGTAGGAATGCCCGTATTCAAATAGATAGTAGACCCATTCTCCTCCAGTCTCGCTCATGTGGATAGGAGGCTCATAAAATATGTACTCAGCCAGTTGATATGGAAAAAATAGAGGGTTCTCGATTAAGCTAAGCCTCTCTAAAAGACACATATATAGAATTAAGGGAATTCCCTGAAAATAAGGACATTCACGAGAATAGTAAGAAGAATAGCCACTGACGGTCTCACCTATAATCAGGGGTACTAGTTATTTACCTTCCATCATCTATAAAACAACGTTTTCCAGACACATGTTGACATAAGTGGTTCATGTAATTGGAAAATGTTGGGACACTAGTGGCAAAGCCAAGGCACCTTATCGTCATCCCATGTACATGAAATAGCTCGATCAAGATATTTAACACAGTTAATAGGGGTTATTGAGAATCCGAATAAACTCTTCGAAGATTTTTTTTTTTTTTGTTAAAAAGGATTTCACTCAAGATGTATTAAATCAGAAAATTAAAATAGGAAGATTGTTTAAGATACTTGCTAAATAAGATTTAAAAATTCTTGGAAACCTTAATTAACTTTAGTTAGAAGGAGATAACATGCATGAATTAAGAATCATCCATGAAAAGTTTACACATATATTTTTAAAATGGAATTAAGCTTAGAGATTACACAAATGCAATATATGATCAAAAATAAAACAGAACATATACCTAAACGTCAGTGATTCACCTCGTAGGTACTCTTTCCAATCCTGTAACTTCTGAGCCTCCAATACTTAGTCCTATTTACGTCGACTCAAGAATCAGTATCTCCAAAATGTACCCACACTTTCTAAGAGTGATGTGGGTCATAGGAATAGTGGTGTGTTCAGTAACTATATGAACATGTAAGTACACACACACACTTAATACAAACTTCTCTACAAATTACAAAGGTTTTTTAATATGATGATATCTTAGGTGAATAATATCAGATAGTCAAGAATACCAAATCTGGTGAGATATTTTGAAAAACAAATCTAAAAATTGTATTTACAAAATAAATAGTTCACAAATCGTACACTTGGTTTTAAAACAAACCACATCTTAAAGTCTAATTGATTTTTTATATTTGAAGTTTTGATCTATAAAGTTTGTGGATCTAAAGGTATTTTGAAATATGTATAAAATCCAAGAAGCAAAATCAGTTTTTAAAAAAATGTTTACAAAACATAATATCAATGATATAACAAATATAGCTAATAGATTTGTGTGTCAAATATATCACTTATGTTAGATTCTTGATTTTATGGAAAAATCAACCCTTTAATAAATGTGAGGACTATTTAGAGGAGAATCTGACTAAGAAGAGTTTAAAAACCTAACCTAAAACTCTCAAAACACACAACTCTAGTATTTTGAAAAACCTAATAAATTCAAAAGAATGAACTCTCTAGTTTGCAAAAATTATTTAGAACAAAAATACTTTATAAATAGATTTGATCTCTACTTTTAATTTAAAAAAAATCTCTCTCTAATCTCTCTCTAACCAATCTTCTCTCTTTAAAAAAATGAACAAAAGTTTAGAAATGTTGAGATAAAGAAGGCTTAAGTAATATGGTGGGAAGGTTCTAGAAGTTGACCTTAAAATGGATTGTTGAGATTAGTGACATTGGTTTGAATTAGATATAATGGATAAGAATCAAGCATAGAAGATAAGATAAATAGATGATAAGAGATTATAGTCATCACTATGTTATTGGTTACAAGGTTAGCACATGGATCATTTTAAATTGAACAAGAGACTTGGATTGAAATACATACAAGGGTGTGTGTAGTGTATCACAACTCTGAACGGGAAGAAGCACTAGTAAGTCAAAGATTGGCAGCCTACATGTCTTGCACGCACACAAAAAAATGTACATTTATGAAAATATATATTTTCTTCTCAAAGGTTTTAAAACATCAATTTTAAAATGTTCATTTAATTGATAGAAATTGATTTTAATACCCAAATAATTTCAAAAAATTATTTTTTAAAAGTGGAGAAAATTATTTTAAACACACATCATGCATTTAGTGCAATGTATCCTAAAGTGTTGATTTTTTTTTATAACTTTCGATTCCAATATGGATAGGGAAGAATTTAGTTCATCGATGCTAGTTGCAGTAGTCACCAATCTTGAACCGTGGATTACTATTTTTTTTTTAGCAAACAGGAACGGAACCCCCACACGTTTTATAAATATAGTAAGGAGAAAAAGCCTCTTTGAAGCTTACAAACCCAAGGAAACTTTAAAATCTAGAGGTTGGGCCCAATACTCTAGAAAGGAAGCAATAAATATGGGATTTTATAATAACCCCATTACATAGAGAAAACTTGAAAGAAAATATGGGGATTTATCTTATCCCCATTTACATCTTAAAAATTCCATGCCTTATTTGAGGAGTATGAAGGTTATCCAGCTTAAGTAAACCTTTAACCAACCTAGGGAGAGAGCTTTGATCCCAATACATTGAATCCGTGTTGAAAAGAGAAGCCCGCGAGGCTAAATGATCAGCGACTGAGTTTGATTGTCTCCATATATGATTTAAAATCACTTCATCAGAGCATTGGAAATCTTGAAGAACCTTTCTAGCTTGCCAAGGAGGTTTAGCCTTTTTCAATATCACATCTATTAAGAGCTTACAATCAGATTCCACTATCACTTTTTGAATGTTTAATTGAGAAACCAATTTCATTCCTTCAACCAAGGCCAAACTTTAAGCAAAAAACGAGGATTGTACTCCTATAGATTTTTCAAACCCTGCAATGAAGTTCCCGTTGGAATCTCTAACCACCCCTCCAATACCACTATTTCCAGGATTTCCTTTAGAAGCTCCATCAATATTTAATTTAAAAACACCACTTGGGGGATTAGACCAAACGTATTTTATTATCTGAACAACTTTAGGACTAATGTGAACTTTAAATAGGTTTATGATTTGAAAATCTTCAGAGTTAGGAGTATCATAGATTTTTTGATGTTGGAGAATGGAAGCAGCTAAAAAAATAATTTGATTAATTATATAATTAACAGCAGACTTTGAATTTTCAAAAACCAATCTATTTCTAGCCTTGCATAATTCCCAAAAAATAATTTTTGGAGTTATGGCGAAAAGAATTTTAAGAAAATCTTTGTTAGTTTTAATCATCCACCAAGATAAAATCATAGCCCTATAAGAAGTACTTTTAGGAGTAACTTTGAAAAGATGACAAAAATATTGCCATACTTTTTTTTGCTAAATTACAATCTAGCAAAACTTATTTGTCGCTGTCTTCATTAGCTAAACATTCCCTGCAAACCGGAGCAAGTCTTATACCAATTTTTTGGATTTCAGTCTCAAAAGGCACAGAATTATTCAATAATTTCCAAATGAAATTAGAAATTTTTATGGGACATTCTTTAGACCAATTTATTTTCCAAGTGAGAGAAGTTGGATTATTTTTTCTACATATTTGGAATGCTTCTTTCAAAGAGAAATCACCAGAGTAGGATAGAATCCATATTTGATTGTCAACGTCAATATGATCGTCAACTATGCTAGATATAGATTTAATTCTTCTAATAAGAGAGGATCCAGACTTCAAAAACATTCTACTATGATATTTAGATCTCATAAAAGAGGCCTAAATACCTTTATCAAATAAAAATTTCCAATACAATTTCATGCTAGAAGCATTAATGATATCTTCCAATCTTCTAAAATTTAATCCTCCTTCTTCAAATGAAAAACACATATCATGCCACTTAGACCATTGGTAAGGTTTATCTTTATTAACACCACCCCAATAAAATTTAGAAAAAACATTATGCAATCTATTAATAATAGTTTTGGGGGGGCTAATAACAGAGATGATGTGAATAGGGATGGATAAAAGGACACATCTAATCAGAGTGGCCCTACCTGCTTGAGAAATTAACTTAGACGACCAAGAATTAAGCTTCTCTCTAATAGAGTTCATAAGATCAGAAAATTGAGATAGCTTATTTCTCCCTTTATTAATGTTGCAACCTAAATATTTTATGGGCAACGTTTTAATAGATAAACCAGAATTGGTTCCAATCTTAGTTCTAATAGACGGGGAGAGATTTTGATCAATAAAAATAGAGCTTTTAGAGATATTTATAGATTGACCGAAGGTTTTTTCATAGGTTTTAAGCAATTTAGTAATAGCAAGTAAACTTTTCTTATACCCATTAGAAAAGATTATAATATCATCAGCATAAGCCAAATGAGATATCAAATTACAATTCCTTGGATGGGAAAAAGGAGTAGCTTTACCATTCTTGAACAAATTATTTATATTTCTACTTAAGCATTCAACAGCTATAATAAACAAGATAGGAGACAGGGGGTCACCTCGCCTAAGCCCTCTAAAAGATTGAAAAAAACCTTTACTTTTCCCATTTGTGGAAATAGAAAAACAATTATTTGAAATTAACCTCCAAATCATGTCTATGAACATTTCATTAAACCCAAATTTTCTCAAAACTTGACATAGGAAAGGCCAATACACTTTATCATAAGCCTTTTACATGTCTAATTTAATAATAACATTATGACCACGAACTTTTTTTCCGATAGATTGAGTTAATTCATGAGAAAGCAGAATGTTGTCGTTTATACTTCTCCCTTTGACAAAACCAGATTGATTAGGGGATATAATACTAGGGAGAACAAAGGCTAATATCTCATTAAGAATCTTAGATATAATTTTATTAGAAAAGTTACATAAACTTATAGGTCTGAATTGCGAGCAATTTATAGGAATATCTACTTTGGGAATAAGAGCAATGTTGGTAGCTGACCAACTTTTGGGAATATCAGCTCCAGTAAAGAAGGAGTGAATGGAATTTATTAAATCATGTTTGATGATGTCCTAAAACTTATAATAGAATTCTCCCCCATAACCATCAGGGCTAGGAGCACTGGAAGGATTCATATTTTTTATGGCATTAAAAATCTCTTCTTCGGATGGGAATTCAGTAAGATTTTTATTGTTCTCTTCAGTAATAGCTTTATCAATAACATTTAAGAAATTATTATTAATATTGATAAGATCAGATTTCTAGATGTTTTGAAAGTGGGATACAAACAAACTATCAATGTCCTCTTGTTTGTCAATCCATTTATTTTGGGATTCTTTGATCTTGGTTATATTCAATCTTCTATGACTGATCTTAACAGCAGGATGGAAAAGTTTGGTATTCAGATCCCCTTGTTTGAGCCATTTTTTATTACTTTTTTGGAACCAAAATCTTTCCTCCCTTTGTAAAGCGATATTCAATTTGGCTCTAGTTTCAAATAACTCAGATCTAGAAGACTCAGAAGGATTGTGCTCAAAAGCCTGCTCCTTAATCAAAACTTCATCTTCTAGATTATTGACAAATTGAAAAACATTTTTAAACTCTTCTTTATTCCAAATTTTAAGTTTTTCTTTAAGCATTTTAAGTTTAATAGAGAAGAGTTTCATAAGAGGGGCATGAACATCACAGTTCCAAGATTGTTGAATGATATCTTCCACATTAGATTGAATACACCACATAGATAAGAACTTGAAAGGTTTAGGCAGGTCATCAAACTTACTTTTGATAGACACAAGAAGAGGACTATGGTCAGAGCATGTCTTATGTAAATGAGAAATGGTAGTAGATGGAAGTTTATTAAGCCAATGCATATTTACCAGACCTCTGTCTAATCTACAAAATATAGTTCCATGAGTACGATTATTAGACTAGGTAAATCTTGATCCAGTGTAGCCAAGATCAGTCAGAGAGCATGAAAATCCTCCATATCATATCATTAAAATCATCCATAGAATGAAAATCTATATCAGTTCCACCTAATTTTTCTTCCTGTTTCGAAACAACATTAAAATCTCCTATGATGAGCCAAGGCATATCAGTATTTTGGGATGTTAACTGACCAATATCATACCATAAACTTTTCCTTTCCAGAGCAGTGCATTTGGCATATATTAAAACAAAAAATATAGTGGAGTTTAAGTACTCAAAATTTACTTTAAGACAAAGAAGTTGATCAGTGTTATAGGTTATGTTGACTTTTAAGTCATTTTGCCAAAGGAACCAAATTTTATTAGATATATTAGATGCACTATAAGGGAATTGCCACTTAAGCTTATATTTAGTTATTTTTTCAATACCTACTTTAGGTTCTAATAGGGCAATAGCAGGGAATTTGTATTTTTTGATAAGATTTTTCAATCTTCTATTAGTTTCTTTATTAGCAACACCCCTAATGTTCCAACAAATGAAGTTCAGCATTTAGACAGTAGAGTTATAGTTAGAGGAAGAGGACTTGCCTGATGCTCTGGTGATTCTTCTGAATAGAGGAACATATGGAGCTTGTTTAGTAGCAATGCCTTGTTTTGAGATCTTGGCAGGAGCTTTGGATATATCTGGACCTTTCTTTATTTTTTCCCTTTTTTCTTTAGCTTTCTGAATATCCTTCCATTTTTCATCAAACCATCTAGCAAACCTTTGTAACTCCTCAATCTTAGGAGTCTTTTTTAAGGAGACTTCAGTATCTAATAAGTTATCCTTCATACAACCTGGATGTTTCTCTGCTGGAGGTAATTTTGAAGCTTTAGGAGACGGGTTTATTTGGTTAACAATGAAAGTCTCTTCTGAGTTGAAATTTTGAGATGACAGCAGCCCCTCCTGAGCTATCTTTTCCCCATCACTTAAATAGATGTTTTGATACTCTTGGTTCTCCTCTTATGGATTCGAAATGTTATCATCTTGAAGGATATCAAACCTATTGGATAGCCTTGAAGGTTGAAAATCTTCCTTTCTAGAATCAGTAAAATTAGGAACCACCTTATCTGCAATACCAGGCAGATTTACCTCTACTTGATTTGCTGCAGTATCTTTGTGATGAACATTTTCAGCAGGCAAATTCCCTCTTTCTTGGATTAATTTTTGGCCAATTCTTTCTTTGGCTTTAATTGGGGGAATTTGATCATACATTTGCTTTCAGAATGCCCTTGTTTCTTACAGAATTCACAAAATGAAGGAAAGTTTTCATATACAATACTTTGCAAGAAACCATAATTTCTACTACCTATCCAAATTCTGTTGATTCTTTCTCTCAAAATGTTTATTTCCACACAAATTCTAGCCAAACTTGGTTCGGATATAGATGCTGTTGATGCATCTAATGTAAGAAGGTTTCCCACAAGTTGGGCAATAGAGTATAAGGTTGATTTCGCATAGAAATGTAATGGAAGGTTAGGAGATTGATCCACACTGGAACTATAGGGCTTTCTTCATCTGGTTTGAATTCAATTGTCCACTTAAAAGTTCGCATAGGGTACTTCCCAATGTACAAGATGTCTCTAATCCAAAGTCTAACATAATCTTCCTCACAATTTAATCTTCTAAGGATATGTTTGGAATCAAGAAGTGAAATAGAGTATGCAGATTTCAGGGAAAAAGTTTGAAATTTTTGTAACAACCCAAGACTTTCGGAACAGTAATTATTTTATTTTGGGAGAAATAAATAATATTTTATTGGAGGAATAATTAAAATTGGCAATTGAGGTCAAAATTTAGAGTTGTTAGAAAGTGTGTCGAATGGAAATTCTGAGGGTACCATTGTTTCCGGAAGGGTCGAGAAAGTCGAAATGGTTGTACTTGGGGTCTATTTGGGTTCCGAAATAAATTAGGACTGTTTGACTCGAATTTAAGTTACCGAGTCATTTAAAGTGTGTATTATCATTTAAAGATGTGTGTTTGGGAGAATAGGCTTAAAAAGCCTACGGGAGATTCATTTCTCCAAAAGAAAGAAAGAGAGAAGAAGAAGAAGAAGAAAAGGAAGGAGAAGAGAGGGAGAAAGAGGATTTTCCCGCGGATTCAGACCCTACGAACCCGAGGCAAGTGATTAAACTTGCTAAATAATTGTTGTGTACATTTATTGCATGATTTGTGGATTGATATTTTGGGCTTTAGGTTAAATTGGTCAAAACCTAATTTTTGGGGAAAACCTTAGATTTGTAGTACATAAATGGATTTAAGGTTAGAAATTAGTTTATATGTATTCTAGGATGGTTATTGATGATGTATTTGTGATTGGGTTGAAGAGAAATGGAGAGAAACCCATAAAAATGAGTTTTGGGTATTTTGGCTTACTGAAAAAGTAGCCATTTTCGAGGATTCAGCAGGGCCGAATCGATTCGGCCCCCTAGCTGAATCGATTCGAAAATATGCAGGTGCCCATGTCTGAGTGACCGAATCGATTCGGACTCCAGCCGAATCGATTCGGCCTGAGAAAGAGTCCCAGGTCTGATGACCCGAATCGATTCGCCTTCCTGGCCGAATCGATTCGCTGGGCCGAATTGATTCGGAATATGCCCGAATCGATTCGGAAACAGGGCTTTTGAGGGTTTGTTTTTCTGA
Organism: Sambucus nigra; assembly: GCA_949130495.1. Taxonomy (NCBI): domain Eukaryota; kingdom Viridiplantae; phylum Streptophyta; class Magnoliopsida; order Dipsacales; family Adoxaceae; genus Sambucus; species Sambucus nigra. The sequence goes on along the minus strand of OX422208.1, from coordinate 677,755,125 downwards.
AAAGAATTTCATCCCGTTTTGTTCGAGGTTATCGATTGGGGATCTCTATAGGAGATATTTGGAGCATGTTTTGGAGACTTTTAGTGAGTTTCCCCTAAATTAAATCTTGGAGTCATATTGACTAAATTTGAGGAATACCGATTAGAGACTTTGGTATTTTCCTAAGTGGGGAAGCCCACTTTTATTTGAGGTTTGTTTGGTGATGATAACAACTTCACGACTTGTAGATGAGGTTGACTTAGAGGTGCCGGATCTTAGGATCCAATCCCATTTGGGATAACTTTAATGGTTCATAAAATAAATTGAATCCTATAATGGATGGAGAATTATGAATGCTATTTGATGTGCATATGGATATAGAAATATCCTTATTAATGATTGATTTGGGAGATATCTCATATAATGAGAAATGATAATTTAGGTGCATTAGGATATAGAATATCCTTAACTTAAATTGAATTGAAAGACAATTCATACTAAAAGCGGCATGAGAGCTTCAAGCGAGAATTAGTATAGCACATACTAAGTGGGGTAAATGTGTGAGTATTGACAGTTAGTGTTTCAAAGAGAGGGATACACTAAATAAATGATATTAATCAATTACGCCTAAGAGCGTCTAATGAAAATGTATATGATGTTGCAGGTATACCTTATATAATGGTATGTCTTTATTATGTGGGATGTATGTATACCCTATATAATGGTGTATATACATGTTAAGCATACCCCCTCCTTGCTATCATTGGGAAGTTTCGTGCGTAGAGGGTGAGCATTCTGACTAGAAAAGCAGGATGTGGATATTCCCGAGGTCATAGTCGTCCTTTGTGGTCAACAAATTACATTTATATATATATTTATTTATTTTGGGGGTGAGAGGTCGGGGGTATGTGACACTCTCACTTGCCGGTTAGGAACTATGACCGCTTCCCGGACGTTGTGTGCGTGAGTTGATCACGAGGTGGGTGTCGTTGAACCCCACCAGGTGGCCCCAGTTTGCTACGTATATGGGCTGCTGGAAGATGATAGCATGTGAGCCTGCGTCCTTCGAGTTATATCTCGGTTGGATGGTTATTATTACTTGTGCTTTTACTTTGGGTGTCAAGGGCATAATGGACCTCAATGACCTACATTGCCAGGATTAGTGTATCGGGGGGGTTCCTTGTTTGGATTTCGCTTCTGCGAGACGTCCCACGCACGAACCGCAGTCTAATGTTGGAACTTGGGGATAAGTTTAGTCCTTAATGCTCATAATTATATATATATAAATCACCTATCCCGACAATCGACAGTGCCAGGATTAGTTTATCGGGGGGGTTCCTTGTTTGGATTTCGCTTCGACGAGACGTCCCACGCATGAAACGCCGTGTACTGTTGAGAATTGGGAATATTAATTAATTAAAATCGGACAATAATCATTTGGGTTACATGCATCTTGCATTGAGGGCATAATGAGCCCCGAGGATCGATATGGCCTGGAGTAGTGTAACGGGGGGGTTCCTTGTTTGGATTTCGCTTCGGCGAGACGTCCCACGCATGAAACGCAGTACCGTGTTGAAAATCGGGAGGAGTTTAGTCCTTAACTCTTGAAGCTAATAACTCATCTATAATAATTATATATATGGGTTCATGCCTTATATGGGCATCACTAGAATATAAATTCTAGTAATTGAGATTGATGGTGTATGTTGATGATGTGGACATGATTGGATCATGTAACTTTATATGTTCAACAAATGAACATTATAAAGATAACTATAACAATTACATTAAAGATAATGTATATAACTTAAAGAAAATAGTGATAATGTAGAATTGGGAGATAGGTTAGATGGTTTCACTTAAATACTTTATTTGGGTTTAAGTTAGAATTCTCTTACCTATTTAGAATCGGACATCCTTTTGGAGGCACGTGCATACGCTTAGTGCGCGCTTTAGATGAGAGGTGAGTTGAATTTTGATGTAGTGTTCGATTCCAACTAAATCGTGTAATAATGCATTTATAATTATTATGCATTTTAATACACTTGCTATAAATTGTTTTTCAAACTCGGGTTCTGACCCGTTTATATTTTCCTCCTCCATATATATATTGTATTACTTCAGGTGTTCCTCCGTAAGGACGCCTTTAATATTCCTCCATTCAGGATTTGTGGAGCTGTGGCAGTAGCGGACTGTTGCGGCACTTTACTTTGGTCGATTCATATCTTTGTATATCTAGATTAGGATTCAGTTGCATTGAGTTAGTATTCAAGTGTTATAGATTAACACTTTCATATTTTATCTATCAGATTATTGTATTGTCTGTTTCCCGACAGCATATTCGGGTATTTCATTGTTGAGATTTTATTGTACAATGTATTGTACTCTTTCATATTATTGGAGCATGCACATTTCACATCATAGCTAGATGTATTTTGTTGGTTGTGTGCATTATTGGTTTTGTTTTTGTTGTTAAATAGAAGTTTCAAATTTTTGGCAATTCGCACTTAATGATTGTGGGTAGTTAGCCTTATATTATAGTGTTTGGTTGTTGATATTGAGATTGTACCATCTGAGATGCCTGATTTATGTAGTATAGGGTTGGCCACCCGTTATTATTTGGAGCGGGTTGTCACAGGTGGTATCAGAGCATAAGGTTCTAGTGTCTTTAGGATCTGTGTGCGTTACTATGATCTTCCATAAGCGTTCTTGATATAGAGCCTTATTGCTAGGACGGTTACATTCATACGTCCATATCTTTCTGTGATTCAAAAATATTTGAAAGGCGTTCTGATACAATTGTTATTGTTTCAGATGCCACCGAAGGGAGGTCGTTCAGTCAGGGCAAACAAAGGGCAACCCCAAATGCCTCAAGGGAACATGACTACGGATGATGTTTCCAATATAGTGTCACAAGCAGTTACTGCTGCCGTTTCTACGATGGCTCAGCAATCTTCCGCTCGAGCAGCCCCACCCCATTTAGGATTGTCTTTATGGGAGAGAGTGAAGGAAGATTTTAGGAAGGGGCATCCTCCCGAGTTTGTATGTGGAGTTGATGCAATGGCTGCAAGTCAATGGAAAAATAGTATGCAAAGGCATCTTCGTATGGTTGAGTGTAGTGAGGTGCAGAAACACTTTTTAGTCACCTTCAGGTTATCGGGTGCAGCTCTTAAATGGTGGGAGTCTGTCACCACATCTGAACAGAGAGATGCTCTACCTATAAAAGAATTTTGGGAACTTTTTGATCGAAGGTATTTGCCTTCCCCTACTCAGGATATGGGGATTTTTCAAGGAAATAGGACGGTGGCAGAATATGAAGAAGATTTTTCTCTATGGGCGAGATTAGTACCTAATGAGGTAAATACGGAAGAGAAACGTATATCGAAGTTTGTTCGAGGTTTAGATTGGAAAATCCAACTACATTTGTTAGAAAGTCCTAAGTTAATGACTTTCATCGAGGTAGTGAATGCAGTACTATTTAAGTGTCATGAACATCGTTTTCGTTCTCAAGAGAGTAAGACCTTTGGAGATTCGAGTTCAGCAGGTAAGTTTGGCAAAGAGAGTGCCAGAAATGCGAGAGCGCAGAAAGGATTTGCGGGTAAGTGTTTCTTTTGTACAAAAATAGGTCATAAAAAGAGAGATTGTCCTAAAAGAGGTAAAGGACCGCAATTTGATGAAATTTTGGAAGTGAAACCCCTACAACAGATTCGAGGTCGCTTTAGACCGGGGGACTATGTTTGGGATCCCATTGATGAGGATGAGCAATTGGATTAGAGATGAATATGGTAAGATTAATATTCCTTTATAGATAGTATTATTAAGATGTAAAGTTTTGGAAAATCGTGTGAGAGATATGTATATATTGGGTAATGCTTTAGACCTTTTTGTTTATGTATGGTATGTAATGACCCAAAAAGGGGAATTTTGAGCAAGATAAGCTCTTATTCTATTATTTTGTAAAAGGATTTGGTGATTTTGCAAGGTGCTCATAAAGAGCTTTAAACCTTGTAGTAAAGGTAAGAATGGTTATGGTGATAAGTAGTTATGATAAATCTACTTCTTTTATATAGTCATGATAGACTATTATGAATGTTGAATTCCAGATATGGATGTGCCTTATAAAAGGCTATATATTGAAATGATGTACGATGATGTTTATGTTTGAAAGTTGAGATTGTGGTTGATGGGATGCAGGTAAAATTTTAGCTCATGAGTATGATAATATTTCTGAGCTACATGTTATATATAGATGATGATCTATAAAGACCTTGTGTTGGACATAAGGCATTTTATATTATATCATAATATATATAAACCGTTTTCAAAATAAACTGTTTTCAAAATAAAACTTTTATCGGCCTTCGGGCCCTTTCAAAATGATTTTTATAAAATTAACCTTTTTGAACTCTAGTCCGGATTTAACAAACTCTCAATCCCCGACGTCGCCACACAGTAGTGTATTGGGAGGGTTCCTTGTTTGGATTTTGCTTTTGCGAGACGTCCCCCACACGAAAGTGGCGATTGTCAGGAATTGAGAGGAGTTATTTCTTTGGACCATTCAAATTTTTGTTCTATAAAATTTTTAATATTACTTATTGTTGGAATTGTGGAACTTTCGAGGCAAATAAAGCCTCATTATGATTGTTGTGATCACAAAGCTCAAATTTAAAGGGTGTATGGGCGCCCTTGTTGTGGAGATTGGTTTTATTTAATGCATAATTAACTTAAAATAAAATAAATTAAATTAATTCGTCGTGGGAGGTTAGATGTTTGGAGATAGGATTAGTATTGATGGGTAGATTAGAAATAGTTGAGCTTTGGGAGAATTAGGCTTACCAAAATTTCGAGGACGAAATTCTTGAAAGTGGGGAAGTTTGTAACAACCCAAGACTTTCGGAACAGTAATTATTTTATTTTGGGAGAAATAAATAATATTTTATTGGAGGAATAATTAAAATTGGCAATTGAGGTCAAAATTTAGAGTTGTTAGAAAGTGTGTCGAATGGAAATTCTAAGGGTACCATTGTTTCCGGAAGGGTCGAGAAAGTCGAAATGACTGTACTTGGGGTCTATTTGGGTTCCGAAATAAATTAGGACCGTTTGTCTCGAATTTAAGTTACCGAGTCATTAAAAGTGTGTATTATCATTTAAAGATGGTGTTTGGGAGAATAGGCTTAAAAAGCCTACGGGAGATTCATTTCTCCAAAAGAAAGAAAGAGAGAAGAAGAAGAAGAAGAAAAAAAGGAAGGAGAAGAGAGGGAGAAAGAGGATTTTCTCGCGGATTCAGACCCTACGAACCCGAGGCAAGTGATTAAACTTGCTAAATAATTGTTGTGTACATTTATTGCATGATTTGTGGATTAATATTTTGGGTTTTAGGTTAAATTGGTCAAAACCTAATTTTTGGGGAAAACCTTAGATTTGTAGTACATAAATGGATTTAAGGTTAGAAATTAGTTTATATGTATTCTAGGATGGTTATTGATGATGTATTTGTGATTGGGTTGAAGAGAAATGGAGAGAAAACCATAAAAATGATTTTTGGGTATTTTGGCTTACTTAAAAAGTAGCCATTTTCGAGGATTCAGCAGGGCCGAATCGATTCGGCCCCCTAGCCGAATCGATTCAAAAATATGCAGGTGCCCAAGTCTGAGTGACCGAATCGATTCGGACTCCAGCCGAATCGATTCGGCCTGAGACAGAGTCCCAGGTCTGATGACCCGAATCGATTCGTCTTCCTGGGTGAATCGATTCGCTGGGCCGAATCGATTCGGAAACAGGGCTTTTGAGGGTTTGTTTTTCTGAAAAGAATTTCATCCCGTTTTGTTCGAGGTTATCGATTGGGGATCTCTATAGGAGATATTTGGAGCATGTTTTGGAGACTTTTAGTGAGTTTCCCCTAAAAGAAATCTTGGAGTCATATTGACTAAATTTGAGGAATACCGATTAGAGACTTTGGTATTTTCCTAAGTGGGGAAGCCCACTTTTATTTGAGGTTTGTTTGGTGATGATAAAAACTTCACGACTTGTAGATGAGGTTGACTTAGAGGTGCCGGATCTTAGGATCCAATCCCATTTGGGATAACTTTAATGGTTCATAAAATAAATTGAACCCTATAATGGATGGATAATTATGAATGCTATTTGATGTGCATATGGATATAGAAATATCCTTATTAATGATTGATTTAGGAGATATCTCATATAATGAGAAATGATAATTTAGGTGCATTAGGATATAGAATATCCTTAACTTAAATTGAATTGAAAGATAATTCATACTAGAAGCGGCAAGAGAGCTTCAAGCGAGAATTAGTATAGCACATACTAAGTGGGGCAAAAGTGTGAGTATTGACAGTTAGTGTTTCAAAGAGAGGGATACACTAAATAAATGATGTTAATCAATTACGCCTAAGAGCGTCTAATGAAAATGTATATGATGTTGCAGGTATACCTTATATAATGGTATGTCTTTATTATGTGGGATGTATGTATACCCTATATAATGGTGTATATACATGTTAAGCATACCCCCTCCTTGCTATCATTGGGAAGTTTCGTGCGTAGAGGGTGAGCATTCTGACTAGAAAAGCAGGATGTGGATATTCCCCAGGTCATAGTCGTCCTTTGTGGTCAACAAATTACATTTATATATATATATTTATTTATTTTGGGGGTGAGAGGTCGGGGGTATGTGACGCTCTCACTTGCCGTTTAGGAACTATGACCGCTTCCCGGACGTTGTGTGCGTGAGTTGATCACGAGGTGGGTGTCGTTGAACCCCACCAGGTGGCCCCAGTTTGCTACGTATATGGGCTGCTGGAAGATGATAGCATGTGAGCCTGCGTCCTTCGAGTTATAGCTCGGTTGGATGGTTATTATTACTTTTGCTTTTACTTTGGGTGTCAAGGGCATAATGGACCTCAATGACCTACATTGCCAGGATGTGACACCCTGACTAATTAAACACCGGGTAGCTACTCCTTTATAAAATTAATTCAAAATGCCAAGTTGGCTCAGTTAATAGCATCACTGTCGAAAACATTTTAAAGATTACTAACCACCTAGTATTTTAAAAGTAAGTGCCAAATTTTATTAAATCTGATTAACATGCAACAAAAGTAATGAAGAAATAAATAACACCATTCACCATACTGAAAAGAAATGAATAACCATCAGAATAGAGTAAATAAAGTCTGGAGGAAACCCCTCACTACAATCCCATACAGAAATAAATAACTGAACCTGAAATACTACATGCTAAAGTCTGAAAACTGAAGTGTAAAAGATGCTCTAAATAGGAATGGGCAACATGCCCTACAACTGATAGATAGATCGTGACTCTGGAATCCAAAAGATAGAAGCGTCTATGAGCAAATCCCTGTAGCTTCCACAAACAGCTACAGCTCATCACCTGAATGAGTACCTATGCTTGGTGTCCTTGTGGCTGGGCACCTAAAATGGTTTTACAAGAAAAAGAGATTTGAAGCAGCAAACGGGTCAGAGCCCGAATGTGTTATATTTTAAAAAACCTGCAAGTGCTTTAAAAACATTTAAAACATTAAATGCAAAAGACATGTTAGGACGTACACTCGCATGATATTCTCACCTCTCGTCTAACTGTGCACTCCTAACGTAAGTACCCATCCATAACTACCCTTCCCACTAGCTAAGAGACAACGTAAACTAGCTAGACAACCAAAGGTTCTACCCATTTACTCGGTTAATTTAACATAACAACGCTCGTAATTTAATAGAGGTTTAACGTAAACTCAGTTACTACGCATACCATTGATATAACTATCAGCTAACTCATTATATAACTCGAAACAATACCGTAATATTTTTACAACATTAACATGAGGATTCCCATTAATATAACGTATATTATTCATCTCATAAATATACAATACAAGCACCCCGCAATCTAAGCTGTAGTGCACACATACTCTGCTATCCATCCCGGTACATCACGTACATAAGGATCACATATTCCGAATCTCTCAGGAATAGTTTACCGATAACAACATCACAAATAATGGAGGCGAACACAGTCACCATCACATGGGTCACGCACATACCTACGCTCCCATGGTCAGCGGACTTATTAATATCACAATAAGTCTTTCAATGACCTATGTTCATCAAGGTACCAGTCTATATCCCCCCCGTAGGCACACAAGGATTAGAGGGTCCTAAGCGAACGAAACCTCCCGTGATAGCAAGTATGGTAGGTATGTCATACATACAATCCATATATCAATACTAAGTAAACACACTTCTTAGTAATACCGTATTATATTCGTAGTACATATTGCACTCTTGTACTAACTAATTATCACAACTTATTTTATTCCGGTTCATAATTATACGCGCTATAATTCATCCTCACATCGTAGTAGACACTCACATCTCAACCCAAATGATTCATTGAATATAACTCTCGTATATGATTTACTCATCCCAACAACCCAAAAGTCCCAAATAAGTCACTATATCATCAAAGGGATGCTAACTCTACCCTTGAACCATCTCCCGGAACTCCAAAAGTCAAAACAGTCCAAAAAGGGTCAAACTGTCAACTCGTTAGAAGTCTCGTTCGAACGAGGCTTCGAACGAGTTTGGACTGTCAGGTCGTTAGAAGTCTCGTTCGAACGAGGCTGTTCGAACGAGATCCCAGTTCGTTCGAACGAACTGACCCTTCTAACGATATCTCGTTCGAACGAGATATCGAACGAAAATCCTACTCGTTAATAACGACTGGTCAACTCGTTAGAAGCTCGTTCGAACGAGCTCGTTCGAACGACCTGGGGGTTGCTTCTAACGAGATGCTAGTTTCGGCCCAGAATTTCCCAAAAATCGTTTTTCACCATATTTACTCCTCAAACCTCTTCTAAAATTCGTTCCCACAATATATTGAGTTCTCTAAACATCCTCAAACATGTTAAGGGGTTATACTAACATCATTAAAGGGTTTGATATCATCTAAACATCATTAAATCACAATTTCCACACTAATTCCCAATTTTCTTCAAGAACATAAACCCTAACTTTTTCTCATCATAAATTCCCAGATTTTAATTCGTTTATACATCACCTAGGTATGAAATATCCGAAATTAAATCTCCCAACAATGTTTCTACATGCAAACCTATCCCAACATTCAATAACACTTCAAATTTCATGGGTTTTCTTTTAATCTTTCAAGAACAACTAAGATTCTTCAATTTCTAACATGGAAAAGACATTCTCAGTAATTAAATGGAAATAAAGTCACTTGCCTTGGTTTGATTTCTGAATTTGGTGTGGATTCGGTGTAGAATTTCTGCAGAATCTCTCTCTCTCTCTCCTTCTCCAAGCTTTCTTCTCCAAAAGGCTATGGTGGCTAGGGTTTGCTTTTGGGGAAACTTATGAAACCTAATTTCAATAAACCTCCGTAGCTTGTTGGGTTAATAAGGGTTGGTTGGGGTCAATCCTTATCAGATTACAACTCTCAATTTTCGTCACTTTTAATTACCCAAAAATACCAAATTACTAAAATACCCTTTAAGTTACCGGTATGGCCTAAAAATATCCCGGGACCCAAACTATACCCCCGGCTAGTGTTTTCTGACTATCTCGACCCTTCCGGACGCGTTGGCGCACTCAAAACGACCATACGGATTATAGATTTTAAATTTACTTTTAATAATAAAATAATATACCGTGACGCGGCGGTCCCACGCGTCTCAACAAAATTTCTAAAATGCCGTATATAAATCCCACGACAAATTTTATAGTACCAGATACATATATAATCATATATGCACATAATCAAATACCAATTCGTATCACATTAGTATTTATAACCCGGATTAACATTTAATTAATTAATCCCAAAAATAAATATAGCCAAAAGTACGGGGTATTACATACTTCCCCCCTAATAACTGAATTTCGTCCCGAAATTCGAAACTAGAAAGTACCTGCTAAAAATAGCTCTGGATAACGCTCTCGCATCTCATCCTCGCGCTCCCATGTGGACTCTTCGACATTGTGATGTCGCCACTGAACACGCACTAACGGGACTATCTTTGACCGCAGTTTCCTCTCGCTTCGGTCCAAAATAGCAATTGGCCCCTCCTCGTAAGAGCTATCCGGCTGGAGATCGATGTCCTCCACAGCAATGTGAGAGTGAGCCAGATTGTCCCTAAGGTATTTCCTCAGCGAGGAAATATGGAACACATCGTGAATCCGATGCAAGTGCTCTGGTAGTCCAAGTCTATACGCAACGGGTCCGATCCGCTCAATAATAGGAAACGGCCCAACATACCTCGGTGCCAACTTTCCCTTCTTCCCGAATCGCATAATCCCCTTCATCGGAGAAACCCTGACCAAAACCTGGTCCCCCACTTGGAACTCCCTGAAAGATCTCTTCGCATCAGCATAACTCTTCTGCCTGTCTTGAGCTACCCGAATGCGACTCCGAATCAACTCAATCCTTGCCGAAGTATCCTGGATCACTTCTGGCCCCAGTAGTTTGTTGTCCCCCACTTCTAACCAACATGCTGGGGAACGACAAGGCCTACCGTACAATGCCTCAAACGGAGCCATGCCAATCGTGAACTGATAGGAGTTGTTGTAAGCAAACTCCACCAGTGGAAGGTACTGCTCCCATCCACCCCCGAAGTCAATAATGCACATGCGTAGCATGTCCTCCAACATCTGATTGGTGCGTTCTGTCTGCCCATCGGTCTGTGGATGATAAGCTGTACTCAACCGCAATTCTGTGCCCATGGCCTCCTGGAAACTTTCCCAAAACCGCGAAACAAATATCTTGTCTCTGTCAGACACGATATTCAGGGGCACACCGTGAAGTCTCACAATCTCTGAAATGAAGAGCTGGGCATACTGTCCCGCAGTGTAATCAGTCCTAACGGGTAAAAAGTGAGCGACCTTGGACAACCTGTCCACAATTACCCAAACGGAGTCGTGACCCCTCTGCGACGTAGGCAACCCTGTGACAAAATCCATGGATATGCTCTCCCACATCCACACCGGAACCTCCAACGGTTGTAGCAATCCTGCTGGTCTCTGATGGTCCACTTTGACAAGCTGACAAGTGGCGCATTTCGAAACAAACTCAGCGATATCTCTCTTCATACCGCTCCACCAATACTGCCATCTCATGTCTTGGTACATTTTGTCCCCTCCAGGATGTACCGCGAACCGTGAGCCGTGCGACTCTGCCATCACCTCGTGCCGCAATTCTTCCCCTTCCGGGACTACCAATCTCCCATTGAAGCGTAATCCCCCGTCTGAGCTAACGTTATAGGATTCAGCTCCCTCAGCTAGCAATCGAACTATCTTCTCCTGACAGAATGAGTCATTAGCCTGTGCCCGTACTACCTTCGTAAGAATCTGCGGTGTAACGGTCATCATAGACATGAAAGATCGGGCCACTGCATCCTGGTGTCCCAATTCCTTCCATTTAGCTTTCCACACCTCTGCCACCTCATCTGCTGGCCTACGGCTCAACGCGTCTGCTACTACGTTAGCCTTACCCGGGTGGTACTGGATGTCGAACTGGTAGTCCTTCACAAATTCAAGCCACCTACGCTGCCGCATATTCAGTTCCTTCTGCGTGAACAGATACTGTAGTGACTTGTGATCCGTGAACAGCTGAAACTTCTCCCCCAGAAGATAGTGCCTCCAAATCCGTAAGGCAAATACCACTGCCGCCAACTCCAAATCATGTGTGGGGTAATTCTTCTCATGAGGCTTAAGCTTACGGGAAGCATAAGCTATGGCCTGTCTCTCCTGCTGCAATACACCTCCAAGCCCTTGCAAAGACGCATCGGTGTAAACCAAATACTCAACTCCCGGTCTCGGCAATGCTAACACAGGTGCTGAGGTCAATTTGTCCTTCAACTCGTCGAATGCCAACTGACAGGCATCACTCCAGATGTATGGCACACCCTTACGAGTAAGATGTGTCAAAGGACCTGCTATCTCCGAGAATCCCCGAATAAATCTCCTGTAGTATCCTGCTAGACCCAAGAAACTACGAATCTCCGTTGGTGTCGTGGGCTGTCCCCACTCCCTCACCGCTGATACCTTTCCCGGATCGACAGATATTCCCTGATCGGAAATAATGTGACCCAAGAACTGTACTTCCTTCAGCCAAAACCCGCACTTCTCATATTTTGCATACAACTCGTTCTGACGAAGTATCTGCAAAACTTGCCTCAAATGCTCGGCGTGCTCCTCCTCTGTCTGAGAGTAAACCAGAATATCATCAATGAAGACAATGACAAACTGATCTAAGAAGTCTCGGAACACTCTGTTCATCAAGTCCATAAACACTGCTGGAGCGTTGGTTAAGCCGAAAGGCATAACCCGAAACTCGTAAGAACCATATCTCGACAAGAACGCAGTCTTCGAGACATCCTCCTCCCTGATACGCAACTGATGGTAACCTGACCTCAAGTCAATCTTCAAGAAGAAAGAAGCTCCTCTCAACTGGTCGAATAAGTCATCGATTCGAGGCAACGGATACTTATTCCGTATCGTGACCTTATTCAACTCTCGGTAGTCCACGCACAATCTCAGTGAACCATCCCTCTTCTTCACAAACAAAATTGGAGCGCCCCAAGGTGAGGTACTCCTGCGAATAAAGCCCTGCCCTAACAGCTGCTCTATCTGATCCCGTAACTCTCGCATCTCAGCTGGAGCCATACGGTACGGTGCACGTGCTATAGGTCTCGTACCCGGTAGCAAATCAATAACGAAGTCTATCTCTCGACTGGGTGGTAAGCCTGGTATCTCCTGAAACACATCCGAATACTCCCTGACAACCGGGATCGAATCTAAAGGAATAACAACCTCCTTAGAGGTATCCTCCTCTAAGTAATATAGATGAGCGGTCGATCCTCCCTCTGGGCGAGGCATCGCCACTATAAACATCTCCTGCCCCGGAATGGCAAAAACAATGCTCCCGCTGAAGCAATCAATCATGGCCCTATATGCTACGAGCCAATCCATACCGATGATCACATCGTGAACATGCATGTATAACACTAACATGTCTGCAGGCAATACCAAACCACCAACCTCTACCCCGACTCCCCGGCATATAAAGAAAATAAGTGACCCACTCCCCAATGGTGAGTCGACACACGTCACTGTGCTCTCTGCCGTAGCTAACAATCCTAAAGCTTTCGCGAAGTGTGTAGCAATAAAACAGTGTGTAGCACCCGTATCAAATAACACCCGACCCATAGTGCCATGGATAGGAAACGTACCCTCGATCGCGGGCGGTGCCTGTGGAACTGCAGCCTGGTGAACGTTGTAGACACGTCCATACTGTAGCTGCCCCTGCTGAGCTGGGACTGCTGGAATGGGTGGCAATGCTGCCATCTGTGGTGGTGCAGGAAGAGCGGCGGGAAACATAGGTCTCTGTGGCTCCTGGCGAGCACCCTGCTGCTGCTGTGGGGCCCTGCCCCTATCAGGACAATCCTGCTTCTTATGGCCAGTCTTGCCACAAGTAAAGCACTTCCCCGGGAAATTCCCTCCCCTCTGCCCCTGCTGTCCCCGGCCCTGGTGGCCGTTACCATTCCTCCCTTGGCCCTGCTGGCCCTGATGGAACTGCTGCCCATTCTGCCCCTGCTGGCCCTGATGGCCGTTTGGACCCTGATGGCCCTGGCGGAAACCTCCCTGTCCCTGCCTGTAGTTCCCTGACCGGAACCTCTTATTGTCCCCCTGCTGGGTACCCTGCTCAGTCTGTCTCTGCCCCTGACCGGTCTGTGCCCCGCTGGCACCATGTCCTCCAGTCCTGCCCTGATGGCTAGACTCCCCTGATCGCTTGTCCTCGGCCATATGAAAACGGTGGTCCTGGCAGTGTAGTAATGCAGCGTTAACCACATCAGAATACGTGGCCAACGATAGGTTCCCAAGCAGATGCTGTCGGATTCTCCAATTCAACCCGTCAGTGAACTTCTCTATCTTCTTCTTCTCTGTTGGAATCTCGTCTGGAACGATATTCAACAGGTTAGTGAACTCGGCCTCATACTCGGCCACTGTCTTGCCCTCCTGCTTCAAACTCATCAGCTTCCTCCTCATCTCTGTATGAACTGCGGACGGAAAATACTTGCGGTCGAACCGCACCCAGAACTCCTGTATCGTGAGGGTATCCCTCTCCTCTGCGGTGGTTATAGACTCCCACCACTGTAGCGCAGATCCAACTAGCTTGAAAGTAGCTAGCACCTGCTTCTGAACATCTGTGCACTCATGCATCTTCAAATGCCTCTGCATGTCCTTCCTCCACTGGCTCGAGACCACTACATCTGAGCTTCCAGCAAACTCTGGCGGATGCGCTTTCTGAAAAGCGTCTCGTACACGCTCCCAAGCAGACGGGAATGCATTAACCTGTACTGGCGCGGCAACCGGCGCCTGCGGTGGTGCCTGCTGAATTACGGCAATCGCAGCATTTACCGCTTGGGCTACTATAGCAGCAACCTCAGCGGCGTTCAACATGCCCTGAACTGGAGCGGGCTGTGGTTCGGGCGTGGCATTCCTGGGAACTCGTCGTGCACGTCGTGGAGGCATCTGAAATAAGAACAAAGTTTATAAGTTCACGGTTTATAAACTTAACATAGCTGAAGAACGAAGCATATACAAAAGAATACAACAGTCCTAAAATATAGGGCTCTATATCAAAGAAACGTAGCGGAAACATAATAGCCGTACAGATCCTAAAGGACACTAGAACCTGATGCTCTGATACCACCTGTGACACCCTGACTAATTAAACACCGGGTAGCTACTCCTTTATAAAATTAATTCAAAATGCCAAGTTGGCTCAGTTAATAGCATCACTATCGAAAACATTTTAAAGATTACTAACCACCTAGTATTTTAAAAGTAAGTGCCAAATTTTATTAAATCTGATTAACATGCAACAAAAGTAATGAAGAAATAAATAACACCATTCACCATACTGAAAAGAAATGAATAACCATCACAATAGAGTAAATAAAGTCTGGAGGAAACCCCTCACTACAATCCCATACAGAAATAAATAACTGAACCTGAAATACTACATGCTAAAGTCTGAAAACTGAAGTGTAAAAGATGCTCTAAATAGGAATGGGCAACATGCCCTACAACTGATAGATAGATCGTGACTCTGGAATCCAAAAGATAGAAGCGTCTATGAGCAAATCCCTGTAGCTTCCACAAACAGCTACAGCTCGTCACCTGAATGAGTACCTATGCTTGGTGTCCTTGTGGCTGGGCACCTAAAATGGTTTTACAAGAAAAAGAGATTTGAAGCAGCAAACGGGTCAGAGCCCGAATGTGTTATATTTTAAAAAACCTGCAAGTGCTTTAAAAACATTTAAAACATTAAATGCAAAAGACATGTTAGGACGTACACTCGCATGATATTCTCACCTCTCGTCTAACTGTGCACTCCTAACGTAAGTACCCATCCATAACTACCCTTCCCACTAGCTAAGAGACAACGTAAACTAGCTAGACAACCAAAGGTTCTACCCATTTACTCGGTTAATTTAACATAACAACGCTCGTAATTTAATAGAGGTTTAACGTAAACTCAGTTACTACGCATACCATTGATATAACTATCAGCTAACTCATTATATAACTCGAAACAATACCGTAATATTTTTACAACATTAACATGAGGATTCCCATTAATATAACGTATATTATTCATCTCATAAATATACAATACAAGCACCCCGCAATCTAAGCTGTAGTGCACACATACTCTGCTATCCATCCCGGTACATCACGTACATAAGGATCACATATTCCGAATCTCTCAGGAATAGTTTACCGATAACAACATCACAAATAATGGAGGCGAACACAGTCACCATCACATGGGTCACGCACATACCTACGCTCCCATGGTCAGCGGACTTATTAATATCACAATAAGTCTTTCAATGACCTATGTTCATCAAGGTACCAGTCTATATCCCCCCCGTAGGCACACAAGGATTAGAGGGTCCTAAGCGAACGAAACCTCCCGTGATAGCAAGTATGGTAGGTATGTCATACATACAATCCATATATCAATACTAAGTAAACACACTTCTTAGTAATACAGTATTATATTCGTAGTACATATTGCACTCTCGTACTAACTAATTATCACAACTTATTTTATTCCGGTTCATAATTATACGCGCTATAATTCATCCTCACATCGTAGTAGACACTCACATCTCAACCCAAATGATTCATTGAATATAACTCTCGTATATGATTTACTCATCCCAACAACCCAAAAGTCCCAAATAAGTCACTATATCATCAAAGGGATGCTAACTCTACCCTTGAACCATCTCCCGGAACTCCAAAAGTTAAAACAGTCCAAAAAGGGTCAAACTGTCAACTCGTTAGAAGTCTCGTTCGAACGAGGCTTCGAACGAGTTTGGACTGTCAGGTCGTTAGAAGTCTCGTTCGAACGAGGCTGTTCGAACGAGATCCCAGTTCGTTCGAACGAACTGACCCTTCTAACGATATCTCGTTCGAACGAGATATCGAACGAAAATCCTACTCGTTAATAACGACTGGTCAACTCGTTAGAAGCTCGTTCGAACGAGCTCGTTCGAACGACCTGGGGGTTGCTTCTAACGAGATGCCAGTTTCGGCCCAGAATTTCCCAAAAATCGTTTTTCACCATATTTACTCCTCAAACCTCTTCTAAAATTCGTTCCCACAATATATTGAGTTCTCTAAACATCCTCAAACATGTTAAGGGGTTATACTAACATCATTAAAGGGTTTGATATCATCTAAACATCATTAAATCACAATTTCCACACTAATTCCCAATTTTCTTCAAGAACATAAACCCTAACTTTTTCTCATCATAAATTCCCAGATTTTAATTCGTTTATACATCACCTAGGTATGAAATATCCGAAATTAAATCTCCCAACAATGTTTCTACATGCAAACCTATCCCAACATTCAATAACACTTCAAATTTCATGGGTTTTCTTTTAATCTTTCAAGAACAACTAAGATTCTTCAATTTCTAACATGGAAAAGACATTCTCAGTAATTAAATGGAAATAAAGTCACTTGCCTTGGTTTGATTTCTGAATTTGGTGTGGATTCGGTGTAGAATTTCTGCAGAATCTCTCTCTCTCTCTCCTTCTCCAAGCTTTCTTCTCCAAAAGGCTATGGTGGCTAGGGTTTGCTTTTGGGGAAACTTATGAAACCTAATTTCAATAAACCTCCGTAGCTTGTTGGGTTAATAAGGGTTGGTTGGGGTCAATCCTTATCAGATTACAACTCTCAATTTTCGTCACTTTTAATTACCCAAAAATACCAAATTACTAAAATACCCTTTAAGTTACCGGTATGGCCTAAAAATATCCCGGGACCCAAACTATACCCCCGGCTAGTGTTTTCTGACTATCTCGACCCTTCCGGACGCGTTGGCGCACTCAAAACGACCATACGGATTATAGATTTTAAATTTACTTTTAATAATAAAATAATATACCGTGACGCGGCGGTCCCACGCGTCTCAACAAAATTTCTAAAATGCCGTATATAAATCCCACGACAAATTTTATAGTACCAGATACATATATAATCATATATGCACATAATCAAATACCAATTCGTATCACATTAGTATTTATAACCCGGATTAACATTTAATTAATTAATCCCAAAAATAAATATAGCCAAAAGTACGGGGTATTACACAGGATTAGTGTATCGGTGGGGTTCCTTGTTTGGATTTCGCTTCGGCGAGACGTCCCACGCACGAACCGCAGTGTAATGTTGGAACTTGGGGATAAGTTTAGTCTTTAATGCTCATAATTATATATATATATATATATATCACCTATCCTGACAATCGACAGTGCCAGGATTAGTGTATCGGGGGGGTTCCTTGTTTGGATTTCGCTTCGGCGAGACATCCCACGCATGAAACGCCATGTACTGTTGAGAATTGGGAATATTAATTAATTAAAATTGGACAATAATCATTTGGGTTACATGCATCTTGCATTGAGGGCATAATGAGCCCCGAGGATCGATATGGCCAGGAGTAGTGTAACGGGGGGGTTCCTTGTTTGGATTTCGCTTCGGCGAGACGTCCCACGCATGAAACGCAGTACCGTGCTGAAAATCGGGAGGAGTTTAGTCCTTAACTCTTGATGCTAATAACTCATCTATAATAATTATATATATGGGTTCATGCCTTATATGGGCATCACTAGAATATAAATTCTAGTAATTGAGATTGATGGTGTATGTTGATGATGTGGACATGATTGGATCATGTAACTTTATATGTTCAACAAATGAACATTATAAAGATAACTATAACAATTACATTAAAGATAATGTATATAACTTAAAGAAAATAGTGATAATGTAGAATTGGGAGATAGGTTAGATGGTTTCACTTAAATACTTTATTTGGGTTTAAGTTAGAATCCTCTTACCTATTTAGAATCGGACATCCTTTTGGAGGTACGTGCATACGCTTAGTGCGCGCTTTAGATGAGAGGCGAGTTGAATTTTGATGGAGTGTTCGATTCCAACTAAATCATGTAATAATGCATTTATAATTATTATGCAATTTAATACACTTGCTATAAACTGTTTTTCAAACTCGGGTTCTGACCCGTTTATATTTTCTTCCTCCATATATATATATTGTATTACTTCAGGTGTTCCTCCGCAAGGACGCCTTTAATATTCCTCCATTCAGGATTTGTGGAGTTGTGGCAGTAGCGGACTGTTGCGGCACTTTGCTTTGGTCGATTCCTATCTTTGTATATCTAGATTAGGATTCAATTGTATTTAGTTAGTAATCAAGTGTTATAGATTAACACTTTCATATTTTATCTATCAGATTATTGTATTGTCTGTTTCCCAACAGCATATTCGGGTATTTCATTGTTGAGATTTTATTGTACAATGTATTGTACTCTTTCATATTATTGGAGCATTCACATTTCACATCATAGTTAGATGTATTTTGTTGGTTGTGTGCATTATTGGTTTTGTTATTGTTGTTAAATTAAAGTTTCAATTTTTTGGCAATTCGCACTTAATGATTGTGGGTGGTTAGCCTTATATTATAGTGTTTGGTTGTTGATATTGAGACTGTACCATCTGAGATACCTGATTTATGTAGTATAGGGCTGGACACCCGGTATTATTTGGAGCGGGTTGTCACAATTTTTTTCGAATATAATCAATTGGGGGTCTTCCATGAGACAATTTCCCCACAATTGAGTGTTTAAATGGTTCAGCTAGGGTTTCAATGTCTTCTTGGGAGAATAGAACAGCAGGTTCTCCCTTAAACGTGGTTGGGCTCTTCAATGCCAGATCTTTTTGTTGTTGATTCATGAGGATACTCGCGAAGGATTTGGCCCATACAAAGTCAGGTTGTTTAGGAGGAATCGTTGAGTCATTTGCAGGTTGTGCCATTGTTACGAAATAAGGAGAAAAATAATTCTCCTTAATTTCTTGTAGGGTTCTTGGAGAGAGGGCTCATCGGTTTTTTCCTTAATGTTTGGATTACTATTTAGAGGAGCTCAAGGCCACTAAAAATATTTTATTTTAATATTCAAAATAGATGAAAGACCTATATGGTATAGACTCCAAATTAGTCAACCATAAAGGGTGTTAATATTCCCCTTTTGACATTGGAGACAACATCCCTTTCAGTACATCAAGGGTATTCATAAGTAGAAATAACTCCTAATCATATATAAATTATAATTACCCAACCCTTCCTATTATAGAAAATAAGAATAAAAAATAAATTACACAACTCGACTATAATATACACCAATAACATAAAATCTGTAATGAATGAAGTTTAATGTCGATAAAAGAAATATTTAATATATCGTGTTTGTCGAATTTAGAAATTGAAATTCTATACATAGTCCTATGATGGACTCAATCCGTCTCCTTCATTTTGTCTCAAATAGAAAATGGGTAAATTTTCAAGAGGGTGTATATAATATAATAAACTACTAAATAAGTCATCTCAAGGGGTCATATCAGGTGTATCCAACATAAAATAGATAAATGAGGCATTTTTGTCATTTGTGAAATGATCGTGACCTAGATCTTCATAGACATATTATGAAAACAAGATATATGCAAGAGTATAGGACCGATACTGGTAGAAAACTAATCAAGCACAATCATCCCTATGAATTTCCTTAAAGATTCAAATATATTATTGTCCAAGGGCTTAGTAAAAATATCAACTAGTTAATTTTCATTTTTCAGATATTCAATAATGAGTTCTTTATATTCTATCAATTCATGAATAAAGTGATGCCTAATCTTAATGTTCTTTATACGAGAGTGTTGTACAGAATTCTGAGAGATATTGGTAACACTCTGATTATCATATAATAAAGTCAATTGATTCTCCATAATACCATAATCAGAGAAAAAAAAATTATCCATAATAATTTAGCACAATAGCTATCAGCAGCTATATATTCAGATTCAGCAGTTGATAATGTTATGCAATTTTTTTCTTACTGCTCCAACCGACCAGGTTGTTCCCATGTAGAAATAAGAACAAAAAGTTCTCTTAATGTTGTTAGAACACCCTGCCCAGTTAGCATCAGTGCAGCTAATGATAGAACTAAAATGGTCCTTTGCATACTGAATACCATACTTTAGTGTGACCTTAGCAAATGTGATGATTTTCTTTACACACAAATAAATAGGATTCTTTGGATGCACATTGATAACATGAGCAAACACAGACGCAAAACATAATATCTATTCTTTATGCAATTAGATAAAGTAAACTACCTATCTTGCTTTTATACAAGGCTAGATCAATATTTTTCCCATTTTCAATCTTTAGATAACTTATATGTGGTTCTCATGGGAGTGCATGCAATTTTAGCACTATCTAAGGCAAATTTCTTAATCAACACAGTTGCATATTTGGTATGGGAAACAAAGAGGCCATCAATCATTTGTTTAAATTACAAACCTAAAAAGTATTGTAACTCTCCCATGAGTGACATTTGAAACTCCTTATGCATTACTTTAAAAAAATCATCAACTTGTTCGAGGGAAGTTTAACTAGAAATAATGTCATCTACATAAACCTGTGCGATCAAAATCTCTTTACTTATTTTATGAACAAACAATGTTTGGTCATTAACACCATCCTCAAACCCTTTACTAATTAAAAAGATTGAGAGGCATTCGTACCAGACCCTGAGGCTTGTTTTAAGCCATATAAAGCCTTCTTCAATCTCAAGACATTGTTTGGATGTGACAGGTCAATAAAGCCTTTTGATTGTCCGACATATACCTCCTCAGTTAGAACACTTATTTAAAAATAGGACATAGCATCCATTTGAAAAATATTTGTAAATGACACGCTACTGCAAGTAGGAGATGAACAGGCTCGAGTCTTGTTATCGGGACAAAAGTGTGACACCCCAACTAATTAAATACCGGGTAGCTACTCCTTTATTAAATTAATTCAAAATGCCAAGTTGGCTCAGTTAATAGCATCACTGTCGAAAACATTTTATTATTACTAACCACCTAGTATTTAAAAAGTAAGTTGCCAAATTTTAATTAAAGTCTGATTAACATGCAACAAGTGTAATGAAGAAATAAGTAACATCATTCACCATACTGAAGTAAAACGAATAACCATCACATAGTGTAAATAAAGTCTGGAGGAAAACTCCTCACTACAAATCCCACAACTGAAAAGTAAACTGAATACTGAAACAATACATGCTAAAGTCTGAAAAATGAAATGTAAAAGATGCTCTGATAGAAATGGGCAACATGCCCTACAACTGATAGATAGTGACTCTGGAATAAAAAAGATAGAAGCGTCTACAAGCAAATCCCTGTAGCTTCCACAAACAGCTACAGCTACAGCTACAGCTACAGCTACAGCTCCCTGAATGAGTATCCTATGCTTGGTGTCCTTGTGGCTGGGCACCTAAAATGGTTTTACAAGAAAAGTAGATTTGAAAAGCAAATGGGTCAGAGCCCGAATGTGGAGTTATATTTTAAAAACCTGCAAGTGCTTAAAAACATTTAAAACATTAAATGCAAAGTACATGTTAGGACGTGCACTCACATGATATTCTCACCTCTCGTCTAACTGTGCACTCCTAACGTAAGTACCCATCTATAACGACGCAAACCACTAGCTAAGTGACATCATCTCTAGCTAGACTATCATAGGTCCTACCCATATTACTCGGTTCTATTAACATTATAACGCTCGTAATTAAGTAGGGGTTTAACGTAAACTCAGAAGCTCAAAATGCAATATATATCACTGTAAGTTAACTCGTTATATTTCTCGAAACAATACCGTAATTATATTCACAACATTAACATGAAGGTTCCCATTAATTAAGTGTATATTATCCGCATCATAAATATACAATATAAGCACCCCGAGAACTAAGCTGTGGTGCACACATACTCTGCTATCCATCCCGGTACATCACGTACATAAGGATTACATATTCCGAATCTCTCAGGAATAGTTCACAGATAACAACATCACAAACAATGGAGGCGAACACAGTCACATCACATAGGTCACGCACATACCTACGCTCCTACGATCAGCGGACTTATTAATATCCCAATAAGTCTTTCTATGACCTATGTTCATCAAGGTAACCAGTCTAAATCCGGGAAACACAAGGATTAGAGGGCCCTAAGCGAACGCAAACCTCCCGTGATAGAAAGTATGGTAGGTATGTCATACACACAATTCATATACCAATACTAAGTAAACACACGTCTTAGTAATACCGTAGTTTAATCATAGTAAAGATCGTATTCTCATACTAACTATAATTATCACAATTTATACTACTCCGGTTTACAATCATACACGCCATAATCTTCTCACGTCGTAGTAGACACTCACGTCTCAACCCAAACTGTCCATTTAATATAACTCACGTATATAGTTTACTCCTCGTAATAACCCAAAAGTCCCAAATCTATCCTTACATCATCAAAGGAAGGTTATCTATATCCTCGAACAAGTTTACGGGACTCCAAAAATCCAAACAGTCCAAAAAGGACCAAACTGTCAACTCTTTAGAAGTCTCGTTCGAACGAGACTGTTCGAACGAGATTCCTCTGTCAATTCGTTAGAAGTCTCGTTCGAACGAGGCTGTTCGAACGAGATTCCAGTTCGTTCGAACGAACTGTCCCTTCTAACGAGATCTCGTTCGAATGAAGTTATCGAACGAGGCTCCCTTTCGTTAGAACGACTGGTCGATTCGTTAGAAGATCATTCGAACGAGTTCGTTCCAACGACCTGGGCAGGGGCTTCTAACGACCTACCAGATTCGTCCCAGATTTTTCCCCATCTCGTTTTTACTCCATTTTATCACTCTTAATCTCTTCCAAAGTTCATCCCAACAACGTTTTAGGGTCTCTAATTCATCCTAAACATATTCAAATCAACTCCTAACATGTTTTCAAGGATTAAATCTCTTTAACATCAATCAAAATATAAACCTCTACACTTTTTCCCCAATTATTTCAAGAACATGAACCCTAACTTTTGAATCATGAATTAACTCACTATAAATCCGTTTTAATTCCTTCCTATCACAGATATCATGAGAATAATTATCTACCTATCATTCTACATGCAATTCTCCTCAATATTTTCAAGTTCTAAGCTCCAAACTACATGGGTTTTCATCATCTCTCAAGAACAATTATAATTCATCAATTTTCTAACATGGAAGAAACATTCTACGAATTTAAATATGATTAAAACACTTGCCTTGATTGGATTTCTGATTTTGGTGTAGGTTTGGTGAAGCTTTCTGCAGATTTTCCTCTCTCCAAGCTTCTCCTCCAATGGTGGCTTAAGGTGGCTAGGGTTTTCTTTGGAAAATTAGAAAACTCTTCTAATAACCTACGTAGCCTTCTAGGTTAATATGGTTTGGTTAATGGGCTTAGTGGGTTAAATCCACATCAGATTAAAACTCCCAATTTTCGTCACTTTTAATTCCTCAAAATGTAAAATTACCAAAATACCCTTTAAGTTGCCGGTATCGCCTAAAAATACCCCGGGACCCAAACTATACCCCCGGCTAGTGTTTTCTGACTATCTCGACCCTTCCGGACGCGTTGGCGCACTCAAAACGACCATTCGGATAATAAAAATGAAAATCACTTTTATAATTAAAATAATATACCATGACGCGGCGGTCACATGCGTCTCAACTAAATTTCTAAAATGCCGTATCTCAATCTCACGACAAATTTTATAATACCAAATACATATATCAAAACATGTATGCACATAATCAAATACCAACTCGCTTCTCGTTAGTTTTTATAACCCGGATTAATTTCCAATTAATACGCATTTAATTAATTAATCCCAAAAATAAATATAGCCAAAAGTACAGGGTATTACATACTTCCCCCCTAATAACTGAATTTCGTCCCGAAATTCGAAACTAGAACGTACCTGTTAAAAACAACTTTGGATAACGTTCACGCATCTCATCCTCGCGCTCCCATGTGGACTCCTCTACATTGTGATGTCGCCACTGAACACGCACTAACGGAACTATCTTTGACCGCAGTTTCCTCTCGCTTCGGTCCAAAATAGCAATCGGCCCCTCCTCGTAGGAGCTATCCGGCTGGAGATCGATGTCCTCCACAGCAATGTGAGAATGAGCCAGATTATCTCTAAGGTATTTCCTCAGCGAGGAAATATGAAACACATCGTGAATCCGATGCAAATGCTTCGGCAACCCAAGTCTATAAGCAACCGGTCCGATCCGCTCAATAATGGGAA